>JAJGRX010000855.1:5000-729810 GCA_025461125.1 Carex kokanica
GGAGGATGAGTTGCTTCTGATTCATCGGCGGATGGGGCACTCTTCCTTCAGCCTACTGGAACGTTTGTATCCATCAAAGTATGAGAAAGCTGACAAACAGAAACTTGTGTGTGATGGATGTGAGTTTGGGAAGCATACAAGGAGTTCGTATGTAAGCTCAGGAAGTAGGAGTTCTCATGCCATTGATCTGGTACACTCGGATGTGTGGGGGCCTTGCTCAACAACTTCGATGAATGGGTATAGATTTTTTGTGACTTTCATCGATTGTTATTCTAGTTGTATTTCACCTTGTGCTCGATATCTTTCTTGTTTTACTATTGACTTTTATCGTCTACTACATGTTGTCTTTCATGTTCTACTGGTTGTTTTCGTGTACTACATATTGTATTTCATCTTCTTCGAGTTGTATTTCATTTTCTACTCGCTGTATTTCATGTTCTACTGGTTGTCTTTCGTCTATTACATATTGTATTTAATATTCTTCTAGTTTTATTTCATATAATTCTTGTCGTATTTGATCTTCTTCTAGTTGTATTTTATATTGTTCTAGTTGTATTTCATCTTCTTCTACTTGTCTTTCAAGTTCTACTTGTTGTTTTTCTTTACTACAATTTATATTTCATCTTCTTGTAGCTGTATTTCATTTTCTACGTGCTGTATTTCATATTTTTCTAGTTGTATTTCAGGTTTTTTTAGTTGTATTTCAAGTTCCACTGGTTGTCTTTCGTCTACTACTGATTGCATTTCATCATCTTCTAGTTGTATTTCATATTCTTCTAGTTGTATTTCATCTTCTTCTAAAAGTTTTTCACCTTGTACTGGTTGTCTTTGTTGTACTACCAGTTGACTTTTATTGTCTACTGCATATTGTATTTTATTTTCTTCTAGTTGTCTTTCATGGTCTACAGGTTGTTTTCATCTACTACATGTTGTATTTCATATTCTACTAGTTGTATTTTATGTTCTATAGATTGTCTTTCGTCTATTATAGGTTGTATTTCATCATCTTCTAGTTGTACAACATATTTTTTTAGTTGACTTTCATCTTCTTCTAGTTATATTTCAACTTTTTCTAGTTGTCTTTCACCTTTTACTGGTTTTCTTTCTTGTTCTACTAATTGGTTCTTATCGTCTACTATATGTTGTATTTCATCTTCTTCCCGTTGTCTTTCATGTTCTACTTGTTGTTTTTGTCTACTACAGGTTGTATTTCATCTTCTTCTAGTTGTATTTCATTTTCTACTTGTTGTCTTTCATGTTCTACTGGTTGTCTATCGTCCATTTTAGGTTTATGTCATCATCTTCTAGTTGTACTGCATATTCTTCTAGTTTTGTTTCATCTTCTTCTAGTTGTATTTCAACTTCTTCTAGCTGTCTTTGATCTTTTACAGGTTGTCTTTCTTGTTGTACTAGCTGGTTCTTATCGTCTACTACATGTAGCATTTCATCTTCACGATGTTGTCATTCATGTTCTACTTGTTATTTTTGTTTAGTACAGGTTGTATTTCATCTTCTTCTACTTGTATATCATTTTGTACTAGTTGTCTTTCATGTTCAACTGGTTGTCTTTCTTCAATTGCATATTGTATTTAATATTCTTCTAAATGTATTTCATATAATTCGAGTCGTATTTCACCTTCTTCTAGTTGTATCAAATTATTCTGGTTGTATTTCATCTTCTTCTAGTTATCTTTCACCTTGTACTGTTGTTTTTCATGTTCTACTAGTTGTCTTTTATTGTCTACTACATGTAGTATTTCATCTTCTTCTTCTTGTCTTTCATGTTCTACTTATTGCATTTCTTTATTACAGTTTGTATTTCATCTTCTTCTAGTTGTATTTTATTTTTATACTTGTTGTTTCGTCTACTACGTGTTGTATTTCATGTTTTTTTAGTTGTATTTAATGTTCCACAGGTTGTCTTTCGTCTACTACAGGTTGTATTTCATCATCATCTAGTTGTATTTCATATTCTTCTAGTTGTATTTCATCCTTTTCTAGTAGTCTTTCACCATGTACGGGTTGTCTTTGCTGTACTACTAGTTGGCTTTTATTGTCTACTACATATTGTGTTTCATATTCTTCTTGTTGTCTTTCATGTTCTACTGGTTGTTTTCATCTACTACATGTTGTATTTCATGTTCTACAGGTTGTCTTTCGTTTATTTTAGGTTGTATTTCATCATCTTCTAGTTGTACTACATATTCTTCTAGCTGTGTTTCATCTTGTTCTAGTTGTATTTCAACTTTTTCTAGTTGTCTTTCACCATTTCCTGGTTGTCTTTCTTGTTCTACTAGTTGGTTCTTATCGTCTACTACAGGTTGTATTTCATCTTCTTCCAGCTGTCCTTCACGTTCTACTTGTTGTTTTTGACAACTACAGGTTGTATTTCATCTTCAGCTAGTTGTATTTCATTTTTTACTTGTTGTTTTTCATGTTCTACTGGTTGTCTTTCGTCTAATATAGGTTTATTTCATCATTGTCTAGTTGTACTACAAATTTTTCTAATTGTGTTTCGTCTTCTTCTAGTTGTATTTCAACTTCTTCTAGTTGTCTTTGACCTTTTGCTGGTTGTCTTTCTTCTTCTACTAGTTGGTTCTTATCGTCTACTACATGTTGTATGTTCGTTATGAAACGTATAGGCTTTTAATACCTAGTTCTACTCAATTCAGTTGCAAGCTTACAACAAAAGTTGGGTATAGCTAGGTGTCGAATCCACAGGGACGGTTTGACAATTACCGGATTCTACTTAATCTACAAGAATTCTATAAGTCTGCAAAGGTGATTTGGGGGTATTTAGTTTCCTAACAGATCAATGACAATATTAAAAACAATAAGAATTTTTGGTTTGATTTTAGCATGAATAAAAAATTGGTTCCTAGGGTTTATGATTTTATCTCAGCTTAGCCTCAAGGTGCCCGATCCGTGCACTTTCATGGACGGGCTGTGTGTAATGTGCATGGGCCGTGTACTCTTATACACGGTCCGTGTGGCCCTCGAGTTGATACAGCAGCTACTTGTTTCTGTGTTGTTTCTCTATGCAGGGTTCTGTTGACCGTACCTGAGTCCCTAAACCTCAACTCTCGCTTATTGGCTTAATTACTTAGTACGGAACTCAATTTCTGCCCTCTTAGGGTTCTTAAACCTCAACCTTCGTTTGTTGGCTTAATTAACCTAAGTTACTTGTTGGTTTACTAAAAATATCCTCGATCTCTCGATGCAAGGAAAAGTTCACCTCTCGGCTACTACTTGTTTTCACTTCTCGGTTCACAAACCTATCTCATATACCTAGTTTGGTCGAATGAATTTCGGGATTATGCGATTACCATCTAGATGAGGTCTTTCATCTAACGGACTAACCATTCAATTCAAACAAATTCAACTAAGCAATAAAATACTACACAACAAGAAAGCACAAGATTCAACACAAATTCCAAGTAACTAGCAAATAAAACTAAGCATTTAACTACATCATAACCCTAGAAACAAAGTATTTAGCCTAACATAGTCAAAAATCAAATAAAACGAATAACAATTATAAAGTTCATGACAAAACTTGAAGAAATAAGAACATTCGTTGCAAAACTCGCGTTTTCCCCCTCTCTTCCTCTTCTCCAAGCCAAGCTGACTTTTCCAAACCCTAGGTCTCTTTCTCAGCTCCAAAATGAGCTCTCTGTTACCAAGAATCTCGCTTTTATGCCTTTTTTTCATGACCTTCCCTAGCTGGCCTCTATTTCCATCTTTGATTTATGTTTCCGGAAATGCCATGCACGGTCCGTATGAATGGGTGCACAGACCGTGTGCCTGTGTCCTGGTGAGGTGGATTGTGCACGGCAGTGCGTCTTCAGTCTATGGTCGGGCAGAGGGTGTATGGTCCTCATGCAGATGGTGCACGGTCCGTGTATAAGTCTTCATATTCCAGATTCTTTCTCGGTTTGCCAGTTTCCTGCAAAATAAGAACAAAAGCGCAGCAATACCACATCCTACAGATATTCAATGAAATAAACAAGATTTCAGAGTTTTAGGCACAGGTTTTAATGCAAGGTTCAGTCAAAATATAGACAAAATAGCGAGATATCATTGTATTTCATCTTCTTCCTGTTGTCTTTCATGTTCTACTTGTTATTTTTGTCTACTACATGTTGTATTTCATCTTCTTCTACTTGTATTTCATTTTGTACTAATTGTCTTTCATGTTCTACTGGTTGTCTTTCGTCTATTACATATTGTATTTAATATTCTTCTGGTCGTATTTCATATAATTGTAGTTGTATTTCATCTTCTTCTAGTTTTATTTCATTTTATTCTTGTTGTTTTCACCTTGTACTGTTTGTCTTTCATCTTCTTTTTGTTGTTTTTCATGTTCGACTTGTTGTTTTTCTTTACTACAGGTTTTATTTCATCATCTTCTAATTGTATTTCATTTTCTACTTGTTATTTCGTCTACTACAAGTTGTATTTCATGTTTTTCTAGTTGTATTTCATCTTCTTTCATCTTCTACTTGTTGTTTTTCTTTACTATAGGTTGAATTTCATCTTCTTCTAGTTGTATTTCATGTTCCACTGGTTGTCTTTCATCTACTACAGGTCATATTTCACCATCTTCTAGTTGTACTTCATATTCTTCTAGTTGTATTTCATCTTCTTCTAGTTGTCTTTCACCTTGTACTGGTTGTCTTTGTTGTACTACTAGTTGGCTTTTATTGTCTACTACGTATTGTATTTCATTTTATTGTAGTTGTCTTTCATGTTGTACTAGTTGTTTTCATCTACTACATGTTGTATTTAATCTTCTACTAGTGGTCTTTTATGTTCTACAGGTTGTCTTTCGTCTATTATAGGTTGTATTTCATCATCTTCTAGTTGTACTACATATTTTTTTAGTTGTGTTTCATCTTCTTCTAGTTGTATTTCAACTTCTTCTAGTTGTCTTTCACCTTTTACTGGTTGTCTTTCTTGTTTACTAGTTGGTTCTTGTCATCTACTACATGTTGTATTCATCTTCTTCCAGTTGTTTTTCATGTTCTACTTGTTCTTTTTGTCAACTACAGGTTGTATTTGATCTTCTTCTAGTTGTATTCATTTTTTACTTGTTGTCTTTCATGTTCGACTAGTTTTATGTCGTCTATTATAGGTTTATTTCATCATCTTCTAGTTGTACTACATATTCTTCCAGTTGTGTTTCATCTTCTTCTAGTTTTATTTCAACTTCTACTAATTGTCTTTGATCTTTTACTGGTTGTCTTTCTTGTTGTACTAGTTGGATCTTATCGTCTACTACATGTTGCATTTCATGTTCTTCTTGTTGTCTTTCATGTTCTACTTGTTATTTTTGTCTACTACATGTTGTATTTCATCTTCTTCTACTTGTATTTCATTTTGTACTAATTGTCTTTCATGTTCTACTGGTTGTCTTTCGTCTATTACATATTGTATTTAATATTCTTCTGGTCGTATTTCATATAATTGTAGTTGTATTTCATCTTCTTCTAGTTTTATTTCATTTTATTCTTGTTGTTTTCACCTTGTACTGTTTGTCTTTCATGTTCGAATAGTTGTCTTTTATCGTCTACTACATGTAGTATTTCATCTTCTTCTTCTTGTCTTTCATGTTCTACTTGTTGTTTTTCTTTACTACAGATTGTATTTCATGTTCTTCTTGTATTTCATTTTCTACTTGTTGATTCGTCTACTACATGTTGTATTTCATGTTCCACTGGTTGTCTTTCGTCTGCTACAAGTTGTATTTAATCATCTTCTAGTTGTATTTCATATTCTTCTAGTGGTATTTCATCTTCTTCTAGTAGTCTTTCACCTTGTACTGGTTGTCTTTGCTGTACTACAAGTTGGCTTTTATTGTCTACTGCATATTGTATTTTATTTTCTTCTAGTTGTCTTTCATGTTCTACTGGTTGTTTTCGTCTACTACATGTTGTATTTCATCATCTACTAGTTGTATTTCATGTTCTACTGGTTGTCTTTTGTCTATTATAGGTTGTATTTCATCATCTTCTAGTTGTACTACATATTTTTTTAGTTGTGTTTCATCTTCTTCTAGTTGTATTTCAACTTTTTCCAGTTGTATTTCACTATTTTCTGGTTGTCTTTCTTGTTCTACTTGTTGGTTCTTATCGTCTACTACGTGTTGTATTTCATCTTCTTCCTGTTGTCTTTCATGTTCTACTTGTTGTTTTTGTCAACTACAGGTTGTAGTTCACATTCTTCTAGTTGTATTTCATTTTCTACGTTTTGTCTTTAACTACTACTTGTCTTTCATCTATTATAAGTTTATTTCATCATCTTCTAGTTGTACTACATATTCTTCTAGCTGTGTTTCATCGTTTTCTAGTTGTATTTCAACTTCTTGTAATTGTCTTTGATCTTTTACTGGTTATCTTTCTTGTTTTAGTAGTTGGTTCTTATCGTTTACTACATGTTGAATTTCATCTTCTTCCTGTTGTTTTTCATGTTCTACTTGTTATTTTTGTCTACTACAGGTTGTATTTCATCTTCTTCTTGTATCTCATTTTGTACTAGTGGTCTTTCATGTTCTACTGGTTGTCTTTCGTCTATTGCATATTGTATGTAATATTCTTCTAGTTGTATTTCATATAATTCTAGTCGTATTTAATCTTCTTCTAGTTGTCTTTCATATTATTCTAGTTGTATTTCATCTTCTTCTAGTTGTCTTTCATATTGTACTATTTGTCTTTCACGTTCTACTAGTTGTCTTTTATCATCTATTACATGTAGTATTTCATCTTCTTCTTGTAGTTTTTGTTTATTACAGGTTGTATTTCATCATCTTCTACTTGTATTTCATTTTGTACTAATTGTCTTTCATGTTCTAATGGTTGCCTTTCGTCAATTACATATTGTATTTAATATTCTTCTAGTTGTATTTCATATAATTGTGGTCGTATTTCATCCTCTTCTAGTGGTATTTCATATTATTATAGTTGTATTTCATCTTCTTCTAGTTGTCTTTCATGTTCTCCAAGTTGTCTTTTATCGTCTACTACATGTAGTATTTCATCTTCTTCTTGTTGTCTTTCATGTTCTACTTGTTGTTTTTCTTTACTACAGGTTGTATTTCACCTTCTTCTAGTTGTATTTCATTTTCTACTTGTTGTTTCGTCTACTACATGTTGTCTTTCATGTTTTTCTAGTTGTATTTCATGTTCCACTGGTTGTCTTTCGTCTACTACAGGTTGTATTTCATCATCTTCTTGTTGTATTTCATCTTCTTTTAGTTGTATTTCATCTTCTTCTAGTAGTCTTTCACCTTGTACTGGTTGTCTTTGTTGTACTACTAGTTGGCTTTTATTGTCTACTACATATTGTATTTCATTTTATTGTAGTTTTCTTTCATGTTCTACTGCTTGTTTTCATCTACTGCATGTTGTATTTCATCTTCTACTAGTTGTCTTTCATGTTCTACCGATTGTATTTCATCTAATATAGGTTGTATTTCATCATCTTCAAGTTGTACTACATATTTTTTTAGTTGTGTTTCATCTTCTTCTAGTTGTATTTCAACTTTTTCTAGTTGTGTTTCACCATTTCCTTGTTGTCTTCCGTGTTCTACTTGTTGATTTTTATCGTCTACTACAAGTTGTATTTCATTTTCTTCCTGTTGTCTTTCATGTTCTACTTGTTGTTTTTGTCAACTACAGGTTGTATTTCATCTTCTTCTAGTTGTATTTCACTTTCTACTTGTTGTCTTTCATGTTCTACTGCTTGTCTTTCGTCTATTATAGGTTTATTTCATCATCTTCTAGTTGTACTACATATTCATCTAGCTGTGTTTCATCTTGTTCTAGTTGTATTTCAACTTCTTGTAGTTGTCTTTGATCTTTTACTGTTTGTCTTTCTTGTTCTAGTAGTTGGTTCTTATCGTTTGCTACATGTTGTATTTCATCTTCTTCCTGTTGTTTTTCATGTTCTACTTGTTATTTTTGTCTACTACAGGTTGTATTTCATCTTCTTCTACTTGTATTTCATTTTGTACAAGTTGTTTTTCATGTACTACTGGTTTTCTTTCGTCTATTACAAATTGTATTTAATATTGTTCTAGTTGCCTTTCTTGTTCTACTTGTTGTTTTTGTCTACTACAAGTTGTATTTCATCTTCTTCTAGTTGTATTTCATTTTCTACTTGTTGTCTTTCATGTTCTACTGGTTGTCTTTCGTCTATTATAGGTTTATTTCGTCATCTTCTGGTTGTACTACATATTCTTCTAGTTGTGTTTCATCTTCTTCTAGTTGTATTTCAACTTCTTCTAGTTGCCTTTGACGTTTTAGTGGTTGTCTTTCTTGTTCTACTAGTTAGTTCTTATCGTCTACTACATGTTGTTGATTACTCAAAAGAGAGCGATATTATTTTTTAAAATTTATAAACTCGGAAATGCTATCGGTTCGGATCGCAAGCGCACAATCCTTATCGAGTAGTATAATCGAGATCGATCCACAGGGAATATTAGTCTACAGTCTTGAGCGATCAAATCACAATCTTTCAAAAAGCTAGACAAAATCTGAAAATTGAGAGTTGAAGTTGTGATCAATGTAAATTTGGCAACAATTAAAAGTAATTAAAATAAAGATAGAGATGAGAATTCCTAGAGTTTCGGCACACCATTGCTACTCAATCCTCTTTGATATTCTACTTCTATCGGGTCTGATTTCCTGTTGTTGTTTATGGAAGACATACATAGGACACTGCGAGTCATTTACGCAAATGACGAGACTTCCATCCAAATACTATATAAGACATTGTGAGTTATCTTACGCAAATGACAGATCTCTAAATACACAAGTTACTACATAGGACACTGCGAGTTATCTTACGCAAATGACAGAACTTGGTTTGCGTTTTGTGGTTCTGATTTATAGTTTCCCCGCGAAGGTTTTCTTCACGTAAATCTAATGGCTCCCAACGAGGCTAACTTGTCCAACATAGTTTTTCTTACCATTAAAGTACTGTTACTACCCTAATGGATTAAATTATATCATCGAAATCAGGTGAAGGGAGAATAAATTGCAAAAGCATTTCAATCAACAACAAGAAATTATAATCAACAGAAAATATATATATCAAAGCATCATGAGTAACAAGGTTTATTGCCTAGCCACTAAGAAATTGAAAGACAACTAAGAAGTTGAAATACAACTAGAAGAAGATGAAACACAACTAAAAAAATATGTAGTACAACTAGAAGATGATGAAATACAACCTATAATAGACGAAAGACAGCCAGTAGAACATAAAAGACAACTAGTAAAAGATGAAATACAATATGTAGTAGATGAAAACAACCAATAGAACGTGAAAGATTACTAGAAGAAGATGAAATACAATATATAGTAAACAATAAAAGCCAATTAGTAGTACAGGAAAGACAACCAGTACAAGGTGAAAAACTACTAGAAGAAGATGAAATACAACTAGAATAATATGAAGTACAACTAGAAGATGATTAAATACAACCTGTAGTAGACGAAATACAACTAGTAGAACATGAAAGACAACCAGTAGAAAATGAAATATAACTAGAAAAACATGAAATATAATATGTAGTAGACGAAACAACAAGTAGAACATGAAAGACAACTAGTAGAACATGAAATACAACATGTAGTAGATGATAAAAGCCAACTAGTAAAACAAGAAAGACAACCAGTACAAGATGAAAGACAACTATATATTGTACTACTAGTTGGCTTTTATTGTCTACTACATATTGTATTTCATTTTATTGTAGTTGTCTTTCATGTTCTACTGGTTGTTTTCATCTACTACATATTTTATTTAATCATCTACTAGTTGTCTTTCATGTTCTACGGGTTGTCTTTCGTCTATTATAGGTTGTATTTCATCATCTTCTAGTTGTACTACATATTTTTTTTTTAGTTGTGTTTCATTTTCTTCTAGTTGTGTTTCACCTTTTACTGGTTGTCTTTCTTGTTCTACTAGTTGGTTCTTATCGTCTACTACAGATTGTATTTCATGTTTTTCCTGTTGTCTTTTATGTTCTACTTGTTGTTTTTGTCTACTACAGGTTGTATTTCATCTTCTTCTTGTTGTATTTCATTTTCTGCTTGTTGTCTTTCATGTTCTACTGGTTGTCTTTCGTCTATTATAGGTTTATTTCATCATCTTCTAGTTGTACTACATATTTTTCTAGTTGTGTTTCATCTTCTTCTAGTTGTATTTCAACTTCTTCTAGTTGTATTTGACATTTTACTGGTTTTTTTCTTGTTCTACTAGTTGGTTCTTATCGTCTACTACATGTTGTATTTCATTTTTTTCCTATTATCTTTCATGTTCTACTTGTCATTTTTGTCTACTACAGGTTGTATTTCATCTTCTTCTACTTTTATTTCATTTTGTAGTAGTTGTTTTTCATGCTTTACTGGTTGTCTTTCGTCTGTTACATATTGTATTTAATATTCTTCTAGTTGTATTTCATATAATTCTAGTCGTATTTCATCTTCTTCTAGTTGTTTTCACCCTGTACTGTTTGTCTTTAATGTTCTACTAGTTGTCTTTTATCGTCTACTACTTGTAGTATTTCATCTTCTTCTTGTAGTTTTTGTTTACTACATGTAGTAAATTTTTTAACATAGAAATACTTCATAATTGTTTTACTTAAAAAAAAGATAATTATTTGATCTCATCAGTCATTACAGATTTAGCACTTCTTTTGTAATGTTTTTTGGTATTTTGATAAATGATGATTATACAATGTTGATTAATGTTAATTACATGTTTTTTCTCTATATTTCAATGTGTTTGTTAATTTGGATGAATGAGAATTGGGGAATGTAAACGGGTCGGTATTGGGTTGATAACGTTGTGATAACATTGTGATTTTCACTAATCTGATCAACTATTGGGATCTATGAATTATAATATTGTGATTTTTGTATTTATTGTTAGGGCCAAAGGCCTCCCTTTCAACCCTTTTAAGTTGGAGCTTCACATATGAATATGCCCATCTCCCATGTAAGTGGTTATAAAATGTTCTTTTCCCCGCATTTATATCATTATCAAAACAACCATTTAAATCAAGGGTTCATCTTGCTACTCGTACAAGTATGTTAAGTTAATATTGGTACCTTTTAAGATTTACATATAAAAGGTGAAGTTCAATCACATTTAACTCTAACAAATCACCATATGTCATCCAGTGCAATCACAAGAAATAATAGTATGGTGCAAAATTTGCTGAAATCCCTTATTTTTAAGATAAATTAGTGATTCCAATGCTTAAATTACAAAATTTATTATTTTGAGGGTGTACATGCAAAGACCCTTATAAATATAACATGTTGTCTCTATATATGGAGTAGAACTAGGGTGCTCCTAAGCTCACCAAGCCCTTTCGTGAGCGCGACTCTAAAACCTATCGAATTGACTTCAAATGATATTTTCAAACCGTTAGATGTTCAATCTATATTAAAATGTGCTTGGAGACCAAATTTTACATTTTTTAGATTTTTTTTACTATTTATTAAGATGGTTTGAAAATTGCTGTTTTTATTAAAATTCTGCACCATTGAAAAACAGCGATTTTCAAACCATCTTAATAAATAGTAAAAATAATCTAAAAAATGTAAAATTTGGTCTCCAAGCACATTTTAATATAGATTGAACATCTAATGGTTTGAAAATGTCGTTTGAAGTCAATTCGATAGGTTTTAGAGTCGCGCTCACGAAGGGCTTGGTGAGCTTAGGAGCACCCTAGTTCTACTCCTATATATGTGGTATACGTAGGGTCTTCATTTTCCTATGCAACAAAATCAGGGAGGGGCTTTCCAAGCACTCTTGAATCAAGCTCCACATGGAAATGATGCAATTGCAGGGGCGGCGAATGGTGGGGCAATCTACCTTCAACATGAACTAGACCTTCTAGTGTCAGAAAGTGCACATTTTTGGAATTTAAAAGTTCTAACATATCAACTAGTAGTTTGGTAACTTATTATGTGAATTTTTGTTAACTCATAGTGGGTATATTTTGGGTATATTAGCAATGTGCAATTACACAGGGATAGTGTATTAATGGGTTTTCCACATCTTTTTGGTACAATGTATGTTGATTATGCAATTTTAATGCTTTATGCTTATTAAATGCTTTATGTTGTATTTTCTCAATTGCCTTTTCTATCTATTTGTAAGATGTGTTTATGTTTATCAGTTTCAATGGAAAATGGGGATTGTAAAGGAGTACTGGGTTGGTACCGGGAGGATTGTGGAATCAGGACATTCTGGTACCAAAAAAAGGAGGTCAGTATTTCCGTGGGTATATCCAAGGAAATAATAGCGCCCAGATCTGACCAGGTGGGCCCATTTTCACTGGCCATGGATATGTTGGAGTGGGTCCCACGTAAATTGCCTTCGGAAATACTCAAGTGGGTCCCACATAGATTACCTTGGAAATACTCTAGGGGCCCAGGGGCATCACTCTTGGAAATGATCCGGTGGGACCCACGCTCCCTCCCCTTGGAAATACTCGGGTGGGTCCATCGTTTGATTGCCTTGGAAAAACTAAGGTGGCCCCACGGATGCTCCCCTTGGAAATAATACAGACAAGATCAAGTATTAAAGTATTTCCATGCGTCCTTTTTCCAAGAGCGGTCTCATGGAAATAGTCAACAATGAGTATTTCCAACATTATCGTTGGAAATACTTACTATTTCCAATGAGGGTATTAGCGACGATAGTTTTTCCAAGGGTATTCCATGGAAATGATGATTTTAGGACTTTTTCCAAGAGTAAGCCCATGGAAAAAGCCATTTTCCTCCCCATGGAAAATACGAAAATTCTAGTAGTGTTCTTCTAGTTATATTTCATATTATTCTTGTTGAATTTCATCTTCTTCTAATTGTATTTAATATAAGGAAATAAAATAAGAAATGGAATATAAAAGGGGAGGGGGGGCAGTATGATATTGTAATAAAAAATGGGTCGTTATAGAGGTTCCATGATCAGAGGAAATGTTATATATACCGCATATTGCTTTGAATGTCCGATCCGATTAATTTTTTTATATAATAATAATAACAATAAAAAAAACAGAGAGTTCGGCTTACCTGAATAGGGACAACATGACTGAATCGAATATGCCTAACTTGGTAAGTAGCGTCTTCTCACTCTTGAGCACATATCTCGTCCACTCAACCTGGCCAACTGTGAAATTAGATTCGTTTGAAGATCGGAGACCGGCACCCCATGACGACACTCTTTTGTCCAACATTTCTAGACCTAGTAAGTGGAGCGTGGGTTGCTCCACATTAAGCGCCCGCGGTTGAAGCACTAAGAGGTTAGACTGGTAATGGTGTTTGGTCAAAGGTTAGTCGTTGCGCATGAAATGAGTCCCTACAGTATCTATCAGCCCGAGGGCCCAATCAGGAGAATCTTCCAAAAAACCAGGGTTGTGTAGCAAGGGCATCTTCGGCATCGGGTCATGACGAGGGATACGCGCCGGAAAAATGTCATGTCCTTGAAGGAGCTGATGTCTCCATTTGTAATATTTATCATGAAAGAATCTTGCCGTATTGGCATCTCGGATATGCTTTCCAATTTCTTCCTCGGGTGGCTCATCTAAGGGCAAGCTATTCTTATGCCCCCAAAAGAACATTGCTAGGGCAGGTGATTTTTTTCTTTTTGATCTGTTGTACAATAATACGAGGTGAGGATTATAAAGATTTGGCAAGACGGAGATGGAAAATATACAAATGAATAAAGTACGAATGGGGAATGAAAGATTGGAATAGAAGCTCGGCAAAAATATAGAAGTCTAGCGGAAATGAAGGTGGCTCAAATCTTTCTTGTTAACCGGCTGAATGAACTACCATAAGTGTATAAAAAAATAAATTAAAAAAAGGGGCGAACGAAATTGTGATTTAAAAGGGGTATGTACATTCATGGGTATATACATATATATATATAGTTGGGCTATGGTGCTTCGGAAAATAAATAGTCTCTTTTACTTCAGATTTTGAACCATCCGATCCGCTTTAAAATCAGTGCCAGATCGGATCTCTGATCAGCTGAATAATGCGCTGAAACGCTTCTCAAGTGAAGAAACTTTTCATCACTCCTGGAGGCGTCCATTCCACCTAAATTCCTCAGCCTCGTCCCCCTCTCTCTTTGCGATTTCCTAGAACCCTTCTTCCTGCCATGCTCTCCTCTCTTTCGGTGAAATTGCCGAGCCCAAGTGAACCCTAGTCTCCGCCTTCGCCTCTGTACCCTTCTCCGGCGATCAAGCTCTCTACGCCTCTCTGCCGCTTTCTCCTTTTTCACACAGGGGATGTCAATCTCACAACGGCACTGACCTAGAAGCTCTCTCTCTATGATTTGCCCGCCCCACCTGCTAAGTCGCGCTCTCCTCTCTTCTCACTATTGTTTATCTTGACGTGCCTCTCCCCCTGCCTGACCCTGCGCCCGATTCTCAGTTCATGAATCGCGCAACCCTCTCGTCAATCGCACCTCCTCTGAAGCTCTTCCAAATCAAATAAAGGTAGGTGCTATTCTTCATAGATTGATTCTCAGATAAGGGTCTCTTCAAATTTCTGACAGCTTTTGCTACATCACCTGATTAATGTAGATTTTAAATTCTTATTCTATGTTTGATTTGTAAGGTTTGATTCTTAGGACGTGTGTGTAGGAGATGACTTTTATTAGATAATGTGAAAGGATGATACATTTTTTTTGGGCAATATCCTTTCAGGTGCGAAAGTGTCATGTTTGTCAATTTTGCCACAATAAATTTTAGGAGAAATTACTTGAGGTTCCCCTACTAAAACTTTCATATTTGTACTGTAAATGCACTTTCGATAACCAACCTCTTGTTAAATTGATGTTCGAATCTTAAGGTCCAAATTTTGTAATATGTTCAATTATTAATCAATGCACCAAGAAAGATAGTAGGAAAATTTACCTAATCAAACTTTGACCTAATAATGGTGTGGTGGTGTTTGTATTTTACAGCAAACTGCTTCACAGAATAGTGTCAGTGGAGTATGCGTTCAGAGATGATGGTGAACTAGGGGACAAGTATGACAGCCCTAGAAGAGGTGCTGGTGGATATGGGGGGCAGTATGATGATCCATATCGTCGCTCAATCAGCCCAGATTACCGCCAGCCTCGTGCTAGTCCTGATTATGGAAAGCATAGGAGCATTGTGTATGACAGCTATGCTACGCACTCAGCCTATGATCATCAAAGGAGTCATGAATATGGTTGATATCTCGTATTCATACCTATATTTTGACCTTAAATTCGTACTAAAACCTGTGTTTTAATCTATAAAATCGGTTATAATTCATTGAATATATATAGAATGTGGTACTGCTGCAAGTTATTTTTATTCTGCAGGAATCGGGCGAAATCGAGAAGGAATCTGGAATTTAGAAGTATCTACACGGTCCGTGTAACATTCCACACGGGCCGTGTCAACCTCGACTCGACCGCTAACTCGACCGCATGAAGAACACAGGCACACGGGCCGTGTAGAATTCCACACGGGCCGTGTCAAGCATTTCCGGAAACAAATCCAGAATTTGGAAACAAGGCTAATTAATGGAAGGTCGGCAAAATGAGTATATAAGCGAGATTTATTGCACCAGAGAGGTCATTCTGGAGCAGTGGAGCATTTTCTAGGGTTTGGTCTTGACGGCTAAGCTTGGAGACGAAGTTGAGAAGCGAAAGACGCAAGTTTTCGACGGATCTTCTTTATTCTTCGGGTTTTGTCATGGCTAATCTTTTTATTACTTCTTTTATTTGTTTTAAAACCATGTCTGAGTAGATTTCTTAGTTTCTAGGGTTGTGATGTAATCGAATGTTTTGTTTTGTATGTTAGTTATTGGATTCTTTTGTTGAAATTTGTGTTTCCTTGATTGTGATTGATTTTAATTGCTTAGTGTAAGTTATTTGATTTTTATTGGTTTACCACTAGATGAATGATCACATCTAGAAGGTACTTTGGCCCTTATAATCTCTTAACCAAACTAAGTACATGAGGTAGGATTAGTGATCCGAAAGGTGAAACCAAGTAGTAACCGACAGGTGAACATTTCCTCATATCGACGGAATGAGGTTACCTTTAGTATTCCAACCAAGCAACTAGGTAATTCAGACCAACATACGACAGTTGAGGTCTAGAACCCGACGAGGGCACATATTGCAATTCCATACCAAGTTAATAAGCCAACAGACGACAGTTGAGGTTTAGAGACATTAGGTCTGGTCAGTAGAACCCTACACAAAGGAACAACACAAAGAAAACAATAACTGTTGCATTCACTCGAGGGCCACACGGACCGTGTACGACAGTATACGGCCCGTGTACACTGACACGGCCCGTGTAGGACACTACACGGATCGGGCACCTCGAGGCAAAATTGAGATGAAGTCATAACCCTGGAAACGCCTTTTTACATCTGATTTAAACCAAATTTATTTACTTCTTTGCATTTTCTTATTGTCATTGAACTGTTAGGAATTTTAGAAACCAAAACCAACCTTTTCCAACTTCTAGTCTTTATTTAATTTAGGTAAAATTCTAGATTAAATCTGAACCGTCCCTGTGATCGATACCCGATAATATACTGCTCGATAGGATTGTATACTTGCAGTCTGAACCAAAAAGTGTGTTTAAGGTTAAAAAGTACAGTTTACTGTACTGAAACTTTGTACTATACCTTTTTGGTGTAACAAGTTTTTGGCGCCGTTGCCGGGGACGGCATCATTTATTTTCTGGATTTTTGCTTATTTTAATTAATCTAGATTTTAACTTGTATCCTTTTCCTTTTATTTTTCTCTCTCTTTCAGAAAAACTGGCATCTCTCCACCCAAGGGAGACTACAATCTGAGGAGTAAAGGACCGCTTCCCGACACAGACACAGCTGATCCTGCTCAACCACCTCTGCACACGGCCCGTGCAGACGATACACGGTCCGTGCACTCCGACAATCCCAGCAGAGGAGAAATGAGCAACAACGGACAAGACAAGGAAGATGACGAGGTTGATGGCCTCTCTGATGATGACATGGCCGACTTCGTGCCAAGGACCTTGCGCGAATTCAATGTACCACGCGCTGGAGACGTGAGGGGAGCCATCAGACTGCCGCGAATCGTGGGACAACAACCGAACTTCAATCCGGGAGTTGTCAACATAGTCCAACAGAACACCTTTCATGGCTTGGATCATGAAGATCCACATGCCCATCTCCAAACATTTCTTGAGTGTTGCACAACCATTAAAACTAATGGCGCAACCGCCGATTACATTAAACTCGCACTCTTTCCTTTTACTCTTAGGGATAAAGCCAAGAAATGGTTAGGGTCTTTACCAAGGGATTCGGTAACCACTTGGAGGGAATTGTCTAAACTGTTTCTAACTAGATTTTTCCCTCACAAAAGAACTGCTAAGGTTAGGACCCAGTTAACCAGTTTTAAGCAAAGACCTGATGAACCATTGAATGAGGCATGGGAAAGGTTTAGGGAATTGCAATACTCTTGTCCACACCATGGTATACCAGATTGGTTGTTGATTCAGACCTTTTATGATGGTTTAACTGATAGTACTCGCACCTCTATTGATGCTGTTGCAGGTGGAGCACTTATGTCAAGGGAACCCCTTGAAGCCATGAATTTGATTGACAACATGGCTCAAAACCAACAATGGTCCGACCGCGACAACACTCGTGCTGGAGGAGGCGGCCGATTTGAAGTTGATCAAATCACTGCTCTAACTGCCAAGCTTGATGCTATGCAGAAAGCCTTCGACAAGATGAGTGTGAAGGCAGTCAATCAGCAACCACAGCCATGTGTGATGTGTGGAGATGAAGGCCACGCTTACGAGCAATGTCCACTAGCGCAAAGGGATGAAGAAACCGAGCAAGTCAACTCTCTCAACAATGAACCATCCTACTTTCCAAAACCTCCTTTCAACCGATCCTACTCCAAGGACCCGGTTGAACAACAAAACTGGAAGTGGAAACAGAACAACTCTGCGCCATACAACAATGCTCCAAATCTCTCTTTCAACAACTCCTTCAACAATCCCTCTGGCAGTAACAACAACCGGAACTTCTACCAAAATGCCTCTTTCAACAACTCAAACAACCGAGCAGCTCAATCCGTTCCACCTAAGCCATATAATGACTTCATGCATGAGCAAGGAAAAATGAACCAGATGATGTTTGAGCAAATGCAAATCATGAACGCTCAGATGAATGCTCAACTAGCTGCTCAGAACAAGTTGATCGAGCAAATCAGTCACCAAGTTAACTCGAACCTTACACCACCAGGAAGACTACCTAGCCAACCTGAGGTAAACCCCAGAGGGGAAGCCAAGGCGGTGACACTGAGAAGTGGGACCCAGTATGAAGGACCTGCCATGCCCAACCAAATCTCAGCTGACACGGACCGTGCAAATCTCACACGGCCCGTGCAGAATCCTGACCGAGTCGAACTCACACGACCGGACAACACCACCAATTCTCCTGCCAATGACACGGACCGTGCAGATTCCACACGGCCCGTGCAAACTCCACCCTCTGAGAAAACTGATCATCCAGACCGTGCAAAGTTCACACGGCCAACAGGAAACACGGAGACAACTGTTCACACGGACCGAGAAAAAGACAGAAAAAGACAGGGGCCGAGAAACCACCACCATACCGGCCGCCTGTACCGTTCCCTCAGAGACTAGCTGAAACCAAATTGAACGAGCAATTCTCCAAATTCATAGATGTTCTCAAGCAACTGCACATCACTATTCCATTCACCGAGGCTCTGACTCAAATGCCCACCTACGCCAAGTTCCTCAAAGACATTCTTTCCAACAAACGAAGCTTGGGCGGGCACGAGACGGTGAAACTGACAGAACAATGCAGTGCCATTCTAAGAAGCGAGCTACCACCCAAACTAGAAGACCCTGGTAAGTTTTCTATCCCTTGCACCATAGGGAAAGCCACGATCAAGAAGGCTCTATGCGACTTAGGAGCTAGCGTGAGTCTCATGCCACGCACCATCTTTGATCGAATGGGGGTTGGAGAGCTCCGACCTACACGTATGACTTTGCAGCTGGCAGACTCCTCGGTCAGACTACCACTTGGCATAGTGGAGGATGTACCGGTTCAGGTTGGTAAATTTTATGTACCTGCTGACTTTGTTGTTATGGAAATGGAAGAAGATAAGGAAGTCCCCATTATTCTGGGACGACCTTTTCTGAGAACTGCAGGTGCGATAATTGATGTTTTCAAAGGGACATTGACCTTGAACATTGGAGAGGAGAAGGTGCGATTTCAGATCGATCGAGCCATGAAGTACCCTTCGCCAAACGAATCTTGCTTCCGAATAGATGCAGTCGAAGAGTGCTTAACAGATTTGGCCGACGACTACTTTCTCGAACAAGTCAACAACTCGCTAAGGTATCATTCTGACTTTCTATCTGAGTTGCAGGTTGAAAACAGCGAGTTGGAATCAATTTGTGCAGCAGATGCTCATGATGACAAACCAAAGGAACATGGACACGGCCCGGACAGATCTTACACGGACCGTGCAGAAGAATCTGAAGACCTGGAGGACAAGGCACTCGGGTCGGACAAGGCTGACACGAGGACCGTACACGGACCGCATACATCTGACACGGACCGTGCAAAGACCCAGGAAGAGAAACCAACTCCTGAACTCAAGCCTCTTCCATCCAACCTCAGGTATGAGTTCTTAGGTCTAGATAAATCCTATCCAGTGATTGTAAATGCAGGATTAAACCCCGATCAGACCGCCAAACTCTTGGAGAAGCTGAAAGATCACCAAGGCGCAATCGGGTATTCAATCAAGGACCTGAAGGGAATCAGCCCCTCTATCTGCTCGCATCAGATTTTACTGGAAGATGATCACAAGCCCTCTGTTGAACACCAGCGACGGCTCAACCCGAACTTGAAAGAGGTAGTAAAGAAAGAAATTTTAAAACTTCTTGATGCAGGTATAATCTACCCGATCTCTGATAGCAAGTGGGTGAGTCCTATCCATGTGGTGCCAAAGAAGGGAGGCGCGACAGTGGTGAAGAATGAGAAGAATGAACTGATCCAAACGCGTGTCGTCAGTGGCTACAGGATGTGCATTGACTACAGAAAACTTAATGCTGCCACACGCAAGGACCACTTTCCATTGCCATTTGTCGACCAACTCCTAGAAAGGCTTGCTAATCACTCTTATTTTTGTTATCTAGATGGTTATTCTGGTTTCTTCAGATACCCATCCATCCACAAGACCAAGAAAAGACCACTTTTACCTGTCCATATGGTACATATGCATATCGTAGGATGCCTTTTGGTCTTTGTAATGCACCAGCAACCTTTCAAAGGGCCATGATGGCCATCTTTTCTGACTTTATTGAAAATGAGGTTGAAATCTTTATGGATGACTTTTCCGTATATGGTGCTTGTTTTGATTCTTGTTTGACTAATCTTTGTAAGATTTTGCAGAGATGTGAAGAAGTCAATCTGATTTTGAACTGGGAGAAGTGTCACTTCATGGTCCAGGAAGGTGTAGTTCTAGGACATGTTGTGACTTCTAAAGGTATTGAGGTTGACAAAGCAAAGATTGAAGTCATTGAAAAGCTTGCAATCCCAACTTGTGTTAAAGACGTTCGCAGCTTTCTAGGTCATGCAGGATTCTACCGCCGCTTCATTAAGGACTTTTCTAAAATTGCTAAACCGCTAACCAATCTACTCATTAAAGATTCTGATTTTACTTTTACTGATGATTGTGTTAAGTCCTTTTGTAGTTTGAAAGAAGCTCTCATTTCGGCACCTATCTTGCAACCACCCGACTGGTCCCTTCCATTCGAGCTAATGTGCGATGCAAGCGATTATGCTGTAGGAGCAGTTCTAGGGCAGAAGAAAGACAAGAAGCCGTGCGCTATCTACTATGCTAGCAAAGTGCTAGACCCAGCCCAAATGAACTACACAACAACCGAGAAGGAGCTTCTAGCCATTGTGTTTGCTCTCGACAAGTTCCGCTCCTACTTGGTTGGTTCGAAGATAATCGTCTACACAGACCATGTCGCACTCAGGTACTTGCTAAGTAAACAGGATGCAAAACCTCGTCTGATTAGATGGGTTCTTCTTTTGCAGGAATTTGATATCGAAATAAGGGACAAGAAAGGAGTCGAAAACACTGTAGCAGACCATCTATCTCGACTTCGTTGGGGAGATGATGACTCTGTCAAATTGCCCATCAATGACTCGTTCCCTGATGAACAACTCTTCTCAGCTTCTGTCCTGACTTACCTTGACACGGACCGTACAAGACCTCACACGGCCCGTGTACTGCCACACCAAAGCCATACGGACCGTACCAGATTTCACACGGCCCGTGCAGTGCAACACCAGGGCCACACGACCGGACACACGGACCGTGTAGCTGCCCAATCAGCCCCATGGTATGCAGACATCGCCAACTTCCTTGCTTCTGGAGTACTTCCCGCTTCTATGACTTACCAGCAGAGGAAGAAGCTCCGCTCAGATGCCAGATATTACTTTTGGGATGAACCTTTTCTTTTCAAAGTAGGTGTTGATGGTATTTTCCGCCGATGCGTACCGTACGAGGAGACACACTCCATTCTCGAGCATTGTCACTCATCTGCTTACGGAGGGCACGCTTCCTTCTCAAAGACAGCCACCAAGGTATTGCAATCTGGTTTCTTTTGGCCTTCTATTTTCAGGGATGCAAGGACCTTTGTCTCGGCATGCGACAAGTGTCAACGGACCGGGAACATCACCAAGCGCAACGAGATGCCTCTCAACTCTATTCTCGAGGTCGAACTTTTTGATGTGTGGGGTATTGATTTCATGGGACCGTTCCCATCATCATGTGGGAATGAGTATATCCTGGTTGCAGTGGATTATGTATCCAAATGGGTCGAGGCAGTGGCATGTCGCAAGGCCGACTCAAAGGCCGTCAAGAAGCTGTTCACTGACATCATCTTCCCGCGCTATGGAGTGCCACGAGCAGTCATCAGTGATGGAGGCAAGCACTTCGTCAACCGACAATTTGACAGCCTCCTCAGCCGTCATGGGGTGACACACAAGGTAACAACTTCCTATCACCCTCCATCTAATGGACAAGCTGAAATTTCTAACAGGGAAATCAAGTCCATCTTGGAAAAGACGGTGGTACGGACCCGAAAGGATTGGTCGCTAAAGCTCAATGACGCACTCTGGGCGTACCGCACTGCTTTCAAGACACCGATTGGAATGAGTCCGTTCAAGCTAGTGTATGGCAAGCCCTGCCACTTACCTGTGGAGATCGAGCACAAAGCATTCTGGGCCACGCGCACCATCAACATGGACATGCTCGCAGCTGGCGAGAAGCGCATCCTTGATCTACACGAGTTGGAGGAAATGCGCCTGCATGCTTACGAGAATGCCCGAATCTATAAGGAGCGAACCAAGCGAGTTCATGACCAGCGCATTGCGCCCCGCGAATTCCAGGTAGGTGATCTTGTACTCCTGTTTAATTCAAGATTGCGACTGTTTCCAGGTAAGCTGAAGTCAAGATGGTCAGGCCCATTCCATGTGAAGAAAGTGTACCCATTCGGTGTGATTGAGATTGGAAATCACGAGAGCAGAACTTTCAAAGTCAATGGTCAGCGTCTCAAACACTACATTGCTGACCATCCCCAGACCGAGCGGTTCGATCAAGATCTCTCTGATCCCGCTCCAGCAGAAACTTAAAGCAGGTGGTCAAGCTCGAGACCTAAAACAAGCGCTTCTTGGGAGGCAACCCAAGCCCTTTTTAAATTTCTTGCATTTTTTTTTTGGCATCATACTGTTTTTTGCATGCATATTTGTTTTCCATTAATTTGCATTTAGGAAGTTCCAAGGAGAGCATCTCACACGGGCCGCACAGCATATGACACGGCCCGTACAACACCAGGAGGGTGAGACCACACGACCCCTGCGATTTCTACACGGCCAGGATCCCTTCACACGGCCCGTACAACCCCAGGAGGGTGAGACCACACGACCCGTGCGATTCCTCCACGGCTAAGTTCAACTCACACGGCCCGCATCGATTCCTACACGGCCCGTGTAACCGCCAAACGACGCATATGGAAAGTCGCGTCCGCTCCGCATACGTTACGCCTCTTCGTTTCCTTTAAAAACCCCTCTATCCACACGGGCACACCACCTCCTTCCACAATGCACCCGACCCTTCTCTCGGACCGACCCGACCTCCGCGCGCCGCCGTGTAGCCACCACTCTCGCCATCTCCACCTCTTCCTCTCGGCCGGCGACTTCTCCACCTCCATCCGGTGCGCCGACCACCATACCAAAGATCTCCTCCGTTCAGGTAAGTCCCTCTTTCTCTCCTCTTTCATTTCTTCTTCTTCTCCTTCCTTCTTCTCCGACCACCTGCACACCCAAGCCGCGATCTCCTTCTCTCTCCCTCTCTCTTCTCCGTCGGATCTGCCATTCCGCCGAAACCCTAACCTGACACGGCCCGCATCAACCTCTACACGGTCCGTGTCATCCTACACGACCCGTGTCAATATTCCACACGGCCCGTGTCATCCCTCTCTAGAGGCAGCCATGCATCGCGAACGCCGTTCGAAGTACGCCCAGGAGCGTAGGCAACAGGCTCTCAGTGCCCAGACACCACCACCTGCGCGCCCACCTTCTCCACCTCCATCTGCCTCCTTACCACAAGGCCCTCCCTCTCACCACTCTTCTTCCCCTGAGGACTCCGATTACGCCTCTGAGGCATCCGACCACCTCTCTGGGGAGTTCACCGATCGCGTAGAGGACTACCAGGATGACTACTTCCCCATCCCCACCCGCCGTATGTTCACGCACTTCGATACCTTGCGGCTGCGCAAGTTCGAAAACACTCGCCGGGTTGACTTCGACGCCCTTCGCGCCTTCGGCATCGAGACGCAGTTTCTCTTTCTCACCGGCAGGATTGGGATTACCCCTGCCTTCTGGGCCATTGAGCATAATTCCTATGAGTTGCTCACGCACGAATTTCTCTCTTCTCTCCAACTCAAGACAGATCGACAGGGCGACCACTACATCAAGTTCCAGCTCCGTTATCAGACTCACCGTCTCTGGCTCCCTCAGCTTCGTCGGTGGTTTGGCTTTCACTCGGACCCCCAGACCGATTCCCTCCATTTCCGAGTGGGTCTCGACAAAGACCACTTCTGGAATCTGATTTCTGGCATGACACCTGGGGCCATTCACAACAAGGAGTTCAAAGGCCTCAACATCGCCCACCCAGTCCTGCGCTGCATCCAGCGCGCCCTTGCCGTCACTATCTTTGCACGTGGAGAGACAGTCTCCCGTGCCAACATTGAGGACCTCCAGCTTCTGGATCACATGCTCCGCCCAGACACGGAGATAGAGCGGCTCGATCTGATGCTCATCATGATTCACCACTGGCTTGGTCTTCAGCGCTCCACGAGGACGGGGGGTGCTATCACTATGGGTGCCTATGTCACCCACATTGCCGAGAGACTGAGGCTCTCCACTGATGGCGACACGCTCTGTAGAGGCCCCCGCACCCTGGACGCCGATGCCTTTCGATTGGCGACTTTTATCCGGATTCAAAGGAGCTCTAGTGGCGGCACTCGCTATCTCTAGCGCATGCCGGATGGCCGCACTCAGTACTTGATGCCCTTCTCGGCCCCTCTCCTTCGAGGACCGATCCACATGGCTCTTCACTGCGCCCCTCCCGGTTGCTCCAGCATCACCACTACCTCCTCCTGATGATGATGTGCCGATGACTGATGCACCCGGCTCCTCAAATCAGCCCCACATCCCTTACCCTGCTGCCACCGGCTCGCCCATTACCGACCCTACCATTCAGGATGTGTACCGCCTCATGCATGGCATGAGTACCACTCAGCGCGAGCACGGTGTTATTCTCCGCGACATCCAGCAGCAGGTGACAGACTATGGCGAGCGGATTAAGGCGATAGAGGCTGAGATGCGCTACTGGCGCCTTGATGATCCGGCTGACCACTGATCAGGTTTGCTTTCTTTTCCCCAGCTTTTATCTTATATCTGTCTTGAAGCATTGAGGACAATGCTCGGACTTAGCTTGGGGGGGACTTTATCATTTAGTTCATGTTTATTTTTTCTTTTATTTCTAGGTCATGTTTACTTTTTATTGCACTTTTAGGCGATACATTTGCGTGAATTGCTAGAATTAGGAACCTTTGAGAGAAATTTTGAGTTACAATTATGATGACTTTGAGAAGTTAGAAATAACCCCATAAGTCGATCAAAGAATTGCATAGGATGGGATAGTTTGAACATTTGAAAGAACGAAAGTCAAATTGAATTGAGAAATCATTTTGAAACTAAACTGTGCCTTTTTAAAACAAAGAACCGGGGTTTTCAATAAAAGAAAAATTGGGATATCCATTGGTATGAAAGAATACCATTGGATGTGTGTATTCATGATATATGCAAAGGACTTAAAACAAACGAAAAGATGGAGAAAATAAGAGTACTGGCAATAAGTCCTACAGGGCGCCTTTGAGATCGTCTCCCACACTTAGAAAGAAAACAATGAGTACTGGCACAATCCTAATGGATGCCTTTGAACTCGAGAAAAACCATAATTAAAACTTATGCATATGTCAACACGCGAAGTCTTCAACTTTCTAACCTAAGCTTGTTCCAAGCTTGGGGGGGTAAAAAGCAAAATCACCACAAATGAGGGCATAAGTTTGATGTAAGAATGAAAGATCAATCAATTCGAACAATTAGTTTTAGCAAATATTAGAACATCTCAGATTATGACATTTGATTAGTTGATTAGTGGGGTGAATCAAAATTTGTCAAAGAAATCCAAATTGTTATTCAAAAGGACTCTCGAAGATTTTTAACAATAGCAAGATCATGTAAACTGTTCGCATTAGAATTTACTTTTGCATTTAGGTAATCATTAGGCCAGCCCTTTACCTAAGTTGGGATTTTTGCTTGAGGACAAGCAAGATTTCAGCTTGGGGGAATTTGATATCTCGTATTCATACCTATATTTTGACCTTAAATTCGTACCAAAACCTGTGTTTTAATCTATAAAATCGGTTATAATTCATTGAATATATATAGAATGTGGTACTGCTGCAAGTTATTTTTATTCTGCAGGAATCGGGCGAAATCGAGAAGGAATCTGGAATTTAGAAGTATCTACACGGTCCGTGTAACATTCCACACGGGCCGTGTCAACCTCGACTCGACCGATGACACGACCGCATGAAGACCGCTGACTCGACCGCATGAAGAACACAGGCACACGGGCCGTGTAGAATTCCACACGGGCCGTGTCAAGCATTTCCGGAAACAAATCCAGAATTTGGAAACAAGGCTAATTAATGGAAGGTCGGCAAAACGAGTATATAAGCGAGATTTCTTGCACCAGAGAGGTGATTCTGGAGCAGAGGAGCATTTTCTAGGGTTTGGTCTTGACGGCTAAGCTTGGAGACGAAGTTGAGAAGCGAAAGACGCAAGTTTTCGACGGATCTTCTTTATTCTTCGGGTTTTGTCATGGCTAATCTTTTTATTACTTCTTTTATTTGTTTTAGAACCATGTCTGAGTAGATTTCTTAGTTTCTAGGGTTGTGATGTAATCGAATGTTTTGTTTTGTATGTTAGTTATTGGATTCTTTTGTTGAAATTTGTGTTTGCTTGATTGTGATTGATTTTAATTGCTTAGTGTAAGTTATTTGATTTTTATTGGTTTACCACTAGATGAATGATCACATCTAGAAGGTATTTTGGCCCTTATAATCTCTTAACCAAACTAAGTACATGAGGTAGGATTAGTGATCCGAAAGGTGAAACCAAGTAGTAACCGACAGGTGAACATTTCCTCATATCGACGGAATGAGGTTACCTTTAGTATTTCAACCAAGCAACTAGGTAATTCAGACCAACATACGACAGTTGAGGTCTAGAACCCGACGAGGGCACATATTGCAATTCCATACCAAGTTAATAAGCCAACAGACGACAGTTGAGGTTTAGAGACATTAGGTCTGGTCAGTAGAACCCTACACAAAGGAACAACACAAAGAAAACAATAACTGCTGCATTCACTCGAGGGCCACACGGACCGTGTACGACAGTATACGGCCCGTGTACACTGACACGGCCCGTGTAGAACACTACACGGACCGGGCACCTCGAGGCAAAACTGAGATGAAGTCATAACCCTGGAAACGCCTTTTTACATCTGATTTAAACCAAATTTATTTACTTCTTTGCATTTTCTTATTGTCATTGAACTGTTAGGAATTTTAGAAACCAAAACCAACATTTTCCAACTTCTAGTCTTTATTTAATTTAGGTGAAATTCTAGATTAAATCTGAACCGTCCCTGTGATCGATACCCGATAATATACTGCTCGATAGGATTGTATACTTGCAGTCTGAACCGGAAAGTGTGTTTAAGGTTAAAAAGTACAGTTTACTGTACTGAAACTTTGTACTATACTTTTTTGGTGTAACAATGGTTATAGGAGTCCTGGTTATGGCCATGGTCGTTACAAGAGGTAAAAGTTGCATAATATTTGCTCCAGATCATTATGGTCTTTTAGTTTTTGGTATATGGCTAATATATTTTTTTTTTACTCAAAATACTCAGTCGAAGCCCAGTCAGAAGATCATCCAGGAATTGAAGATGGTGTCTTTTCATGCATCTTGGGGGACTGATGGAGGCAGCTTGTCTCAACCTCTTGATGATTTCTTTTTAATTTTTTAGATGGTGAGTAGTGACTTTGTAATAGGGATCTTGTAGTTTTTTGTGGTGTGTTAGCTATTGTTGCAGTGCATGTAATATTTGTGGTATCATGATTTGAGTTGCATATTATTATTTTGTTATATCTGCTTATCTTCACAATTTGCAGTGTTATGTATTGCAAGAGGTCTGCTATTTTTCTTTACTGATTATTATTTAAACAGTTTAAACAATTTAAATAGGAGTTGGTTTAAATAGGAGTTTCTTTATCATTGCGTGACTCGTTATCTCTAGCAAAAATTTACTGATTGAGCTCTTGGGACAACTCAAATGCTGCCAAATGTTTAGGCTAACAAGTAACAGGCCAGTTCTTGTGCCAGCCTTATGTTACCTTGTAAGCTTGGTCAAATATATTGTTTTGTACAGGCTAGTTCTTGTGCCAGCACACAGCAACTGTGCAGTTTTCTATTTTTGTTGGCTGAGATTCAATAATTACTTAAAAATCATTAAAAATTCCAATAAATTAGAAATTTTAGTCAGTGATGCTTGGCACATTGTGTTCTATCTGTGGGTGCATTTTGGGGACAATTTAAGACTTGTAGCTAGGTTTTCAAATTTATTCTCATTTGACTGTTTTTTGGAGCTGGTACTGTTTTCTCATTTGACTGTTTTCAAAATTCCAATAAATTTAAGACTATCCAAAAGTAGAGTAACAGTGTTCCAGTTTTACCCCTGCTACTCTTTTTTATTTCTTGTAACAAGTTAATTTTCTTGTATAAGTAATAGATGAATTTACAGAAGTATTATAGTTTTTTTTCTTGTACAAGTAACAGATGAATTTACAAAAACAAGTTAATTTTCAAACAAAAGTAGAGTAACAAATTTGTATTCTAGTTGTTTTCCAGTTTTACCCCTGCTACTATTTTTTTTTCTTGTAACAGTGTTCTATTCTTCGAATTCTTCGGATTGTTCAGAGTCTTCTAATTCTTCCTCTTCAATGTCATTATGATCATTTGCCTTTTTCTCCCTTCTAATTTTATAAACAATAGCCAATGGTCAGCAATTAACACGAAGAAGAATAGTAAAAAGTATTCAGAAATGTGTAGTACATAACAAAATTAACCTGTGGGCATGTTCTTGCGTTATGACCCTCTTGTGCATTACATATGCTACATGTTCTCCTCTTTTTGGCATTTTTTATAGATGCCGGCACAATCGCGTAGCCTTCTTCTTCATACCTTTACATTGTGCTTCAGTGACATCTAACTGTTACACAAAAGTAAAATCAATTACTAAACAATCCTTCTACATTGGAGGTGTAAAGTATAACACAAGCAAAAAAATAAAAATTACCCGCAACTGAATTTTGGGAGCGTAATCATCTTCATCGACCGATATATTGCTTGAGCCTAATGACATGGTTTTTTAATCAATGACTGTCAAAAGGAATGTCAATTCAATTTTATTAGACAACAAGATAATGCATCTACATTTGCTTGAGATAAAGCATCAATTTTATTATCGCAATCAATTTTACCAACCAGTACACATAACTATGTTCAGATCTGAACTGGTACTAGAGAACCAAAAAAATCAGCCTTTGTTCTGATAAGTTCTTACCCAAAAAAAAAAAGTGTGCCGTTGACACCCCTAATCAGTGGTCTGGTACTACAACTAACTGAACCTTAATTCTTCTGTGGGTAATGTTGTGCAGCTTGGCTTTGCTTTCCTGATATCAACCTTTATTAGCAAGGCATCGTCCGCCACTACTGTCGGTTTCGCAATTTTCATAATTGGCTTCTTGACTCAGGTAAGTATATTTCTGTAGCTCTTTTTTGGGTATACAAAACAAAACCCATACCTCTGTATCTAGAAGTTTCTTTATTAATTTCTTTTTTGTTGGTGTAGTTTGTGTAGCTCGTGACAACATTTGGGTTTCCGTATTCGACGACATATAAGGATTAATAAACAAGAACAGAAACAACACAAGCTAGCACACAAAATCAGCACAGCACAGTCAACACCCAAGGCAGCAAAGACCAGTACCAGTACCGGTACTGGTAAGTCAGACCCGAACCAGATAAGGTCGCAAGCAAGAAAAAAAAGGAGCAGTATCGGTCAGAACCTACCTTTATCTGATTCGGAAGAGCTTCAGAGGAGGTGCGATTGATGAGAGGGTTGCGCGATTCATGAACTGAGAATCGGGCGCAGGGTCAGGCAGAGGGAGAGGCACGCCGAGATAAACAGTAGTGAGGAGAGAGGAGAGCACGACTTAGGAGGTGGGGCGGGCAAATCACAGAGAGAGAACTTCTAGGTCAGTGCCGCTGTGAGATTGAAATCCCCTGTGCGGAAAAAGGAGAAAGCGACAGGGAGGCGTAGAGAGCTTGATCGCCGGAGAAGGGTACAGAGCTTGATCGCCGTATAGAGCTTAATCGCTTGGGCTTGGCGATTTCACCGAAAGAGAGGAGAGCATGGCAGGAAGGAGGGTGTTCTAGGAAATAGCAAAGAGAGAGAGAGGGGGACAGGGCTGAGGATTTTAGTTGGAATCGACGCCTCCAGGGGAGTTTGATGAAAAGGTTCGTCACTGGAGAAGCGTTTCAGCGCATTATTCAGCTGATCAGAGATCCGATCTGGCGCTGATTTTAAAGCGGATCGGATGGTTCAAATTTTGCAGTAAAAGAGACCATTTACTTTCCGAAGCACCATAGCCCAACTCTATATATATATATATATATATATATATAGAGTCCGGCTATTGTGCTTTCGGCAGTATTTCAGTTGAAGTGCGGTCAGCTTCACAACCGTTTGATCTGGTTTTAGATGCGTGCTGTGATTATCATGAGAAATGTTTAACGGAGCACTCCGTTTGCTAGGTTTATGAAACACTGAAGCAAAACCCAAACCCCTCTCTCGTGCTCTCCTCTCCTTCTACAGACTACAACAATCTCTCTCTCTCTCTCTCTCTCCTCTCTCTCTCTCTCGTCTCGTGCTCAGACCATCTCTTGCTCATCCCGACTTCCTTCAGGAACTCAGCCGTTCCCTCGTCCCACCCCTATCGCGACATCAGGCATGCCTCACAAGCCGAGCACCTCTCGCATAAATCACCCCGTCCCTCTCGCGACAGTAGTTTCTCCCTAAATCGACTCTCACCAGTGGTTCGCTCGCTAGATGACAGGTCACTTTCTTTCCCTCAATTCATTTTGTAAGAGAATATTAGTAAGAGATAAATATTATAGCTCCGTGACATAGAAACCAACAAAAAGTATGAGGATACCCCAATTAATTAATCTCCATTCACCGACATTGGTCAGTGGAGTTGACTCACAGTCTTCTCCTGCTCCCCAATTTATAGCTTTGTACTTGTACTAATTTTATTACTCAAATTTTATTACCAACTTATTACCGTACTTGTACTAATTTAAAATAATGGGTTGGTAAATTTTAAATTTTAAACATGAAACATGGAAGCACGGAAGCATATATACTGCACGAAAAATAATGGGTTGGTAAATTTTTTAAAATATCTTTTGCACATACTCCACGAAACATGGAAGCATCAGGCATACCCCTAAACTGCATAAAGTGTAATTATATACTGCTACTAGCACATAACTCTCAACTGTTTGTTTCCATATGAATGAGAAATGTAAGAGGGTTATTGGATATTTAAATGAAATTACCAGATGAAGATAAATTGTGTGATCTTTTAATTTTTTTTCCTAAGGACATACAACATATCTCTTGTTTTGGATGGATTTTTTTTTTTTTTTTTTGGATATTCTCATGGATGTTTTGATGAGTATACAGTCATACAAAGTAATATTTTCCCACTTAATAGGTTTTAGCTGCTGTGACTTTTGGAGTCGGTATTGCCATGTGGAATGGACTAGGAAAAGCATCAGAGTACTTTGCTGGGTAATTTCTATTGAAGCCTCCAGCTGAAGTAAAGGATGCAAAGAGGATGCGCACTTGTTCGTATTGTTACAAAAAAGAAGGCCACAACATGCGATCGTGCCCAAAGGTATAGTTTACTTGTTAATAATTTGTGCCCAGTATTTGCTAAAACCAGTTTATTTAATGCTTTCACTCTTAAATATGTATGTAGAAAAAGAAGGATGGAATTGTACTCAAGGATGTGAGTAACCAAGAAGGTAGTGAGTACGAGATTGAAGATGACAGTGAAAATAATATTCAAGACGGTAGTGAGTACGAGACTGAAGAGGACAACTTGCTTTGATAGTGTCAATTTGGGTATAGAAGAGACTAGTAATATTTTGGTATATAAAAGAATAGTTGTATTATAGAAAGGGATAGTGATATTGTGGTGTAGACAAGGATAGTGTATTTTGGTATATAAAATGAATGCATGATTTATCTTTCATAATGTGTGGCATGGTGAAATGACTTTGTTTTTATTATGTATGGCATTGAAACTTTAATTAAGGTTCTATTTAGAGTATTATAAATCTGAGTTTATACTTGTATTATTTGGTGGATTGTACTAATTGGTACATCGTACAAAAATCTACAAATCAAGCATGAGTTTGTGAATACTCAAGGCAAGCAGTGACTCAAAAGATAAGCAGTGATGATTTCATTGCTCCTTCACAACTAAATCCAAAGTGAAATAGAGGGTTTCTGATTGAAAAAATTTAACATAGGAGATTTTTACTATTGCTAGTTTTAGCAACTCCCAAATGGAGAAAGTTTTTGGTTGTAAATATACCTGGTACTTGACAAGTTGTTTAATTTTTTTGCAATGAAATAAAATTTGAGTTGACTTTTATTGTTACTTATTGTTAGAGCATCTCCATTGATTAAATTGAAATGCAATTGCAAATAGTTGTCAAAGTGTAAAATGAAATTATCTTCAAACTTAATTTCAAATCCCCTACATCTATGCAATTGCTAATCAATTGCATTTATGCCACGCCAGCAACTTTTTTCCTTTTTTCTTTCCGTTGACCGATACCAAATCCATTTTTATGCGTTGACCGATACCAAATCCTTTTTTCTTTCCTTTTATTAAAGCACTAGACAGATAATTTGCACCAATGGTACAATATGCATCTAAGAAATATTACAAATAATTACAATATTACTTGAAATATTACAATATACAATATGCATTTAAGAAATATTACAAATAATTTGCACCAATGGTACAATATGCATCTAAGAAAAAAGAACACACAAAAAAGAACATACAAATTTATGCGACTACATTATATCCATTTTCATTACAATTGACTCGTACTCTTCTCGATGAGAGTACCGGGACCACATACCAGGCAGTCCGTCTCTCAAAAGAAATCTGTTACTTTTATATGAGTTCCTTCTTGACCATTGTACCTAAAATAACAGTACCATTGACGTAAGAAAATAAAAAGGAAACCTCTTGGAATTAATACAAGATATTCAATTGCTGTCGCAGATTCAGAGAACTAAATCATGATTCTGTACCAGTAAGGTCCAATACTAGTGCACTACCAGTATATACAGGGTAGTACGAGCCAAGGCAGGAGAAAATTGTTTTTTTTAATTTGTTTTTCTCCAAATTTGTGGGGCTTCAACAAGTGATCTCGTACAAGTTCCAAAAATAGAAAAACACTTGTGTCATGTAATTGGATAAAGTTTTGCTACAGCCAGAGACAATCTTCAAAGCTTCCAACGCACATGCAGCTGATACAGTTGCATTTGTAGAAGCTATGGGTATTATATTCTTAACGATTCCCTGTTTATAAGTAATTCAAGCAAGCATTTCAGTCCTTGAACTGAAAACTGTACCGGTTTAGTTAAGCACTGGTACCTATGAACAAGTACCGGAAGTGCACTGCTGTACATGACAGAAAATAAAACTAGCATCCGAAAATAAGTTTGGTATACCTGGGTCAACGAATAGGTTACTCCAGGAATACTGAAAAGCTCAGCCCTCTTTAAGGCCTGTATGACAAGAACATAACTTGAATTAGAAGCAAGAATGGATAAGTGAGTAACAGTGAATTCAATAAATAAAATCAGACAATGGTAAAAAATAAAGGGACCTCATTGTAGACCCACTGCATGTGATCAAGATTGTCAGCATCAAAAGCTTTCCCACTATGCGCCTGTATAATAGAAGCAAAAAATTCAAATTTCATAATTAAGGCTTCCATCAAGCTTCAAAATTAGCCAAAATCAATATTATGATGAATTTCTGATTATTACCAATATTTTGGGTGCTTAACAGTAGAAATGTGTTTAATTATGATTTTTTGACTGGTTTTGCAATCATATTATTAGCAGTCAGCTCCAGTACATGCTTGGTACCATACTGGTCTATGTTCTGGCATGAACAACTGAACAAGTCAGGATTAGAAAATAAATCTGCTGTGATTCTCGGGAATCACAGGACCCTACAATTGGTACCAGGGCATATATGCAATTGTCACTTTATATTGGGCAATGCTTGGAGATTTACTCTTTATTAATCAATGAAACTGATTTACAAGAGCATACAATATGAAATAAATTAACAGTAATTGTTGTTTCATCATGTCTCCAGCTTTTTAATACATATCAGTCGACTTAGGCAAACAAAAATGAAATTAAATGACATTTACAATATTGAACATAATTGCATAAATGAACAGAACAACATCAATTTCATTTTTCCCACAATCATAACCAAATACATAAGAGCACAGTTATAAGCATACATCACAATCATAAGCAAACAACAAATATCAATTTGTGGGGCAATTTATCATAAGCAAACAACAATACATCATCCTCAATCAATTTGTGGGGCAATTTGGAGCAGCTTGTCGGGATTTTAAAGTTAAGTACCAAATATTCATGCTCTAATGTTCGTGCGCTGTCATTTCACACAGATTAAATATCTATACCCCCTAAATTACACACAGATCTAAAAAATAACAACAAAAACTAAATACTACTAATGTAAACTTATACAAGGTTGTCCATTTCATACCTCTGAACATCGATTTCTTCATGGTAGGCTAAATTCATGAAATTATCCGTGAACTTGGTATTGCCTCATCAGAACTCACTAATTACATATTTTAAACAATTACTTACAATGAAACAAGTCAAAGGTCAAGCTAATTTTGTTCTAACAACGACAAAATGAATTGAGAGAAAGAAAGTGACCTGTCATCTAGCGAGCAAACCACTGGTGAGAGTCGATTTAGGGAGAAACTACTGTCGCGAGAGGGACGGGGTGATTTATGCGAGAGGTGCTCGGCTTGTGAGGCATGCCTGATGTCGCGATAGGGGTGGGGCGAGGGAACGGCTGAGTTCCTGAAGGAAGTCGGGATGAGCAAGAGATGGTCTGAGCACGAGACGAGAGAGAGAGAGAGGAGAGAGAGAGAGAGAGAGAGAGAGAGAGAGATTGTTGTAGTCTGCCATTTCTCCCGTTAATTGAAAAGATTGAAAAGAGGTTTGAGGGGTATAAGACGAAGTTAATTTCTAGAGGTGGAAGACTGCAACTGTGGAAGACTGCAACTAGTTAAATCAGTCTTGTCTGCCATCCCAGTATATTATATGTGCTGTTTTGTACTCCCGGTATGGGTAATTGAGTGGATAGATCGTATTCGACGAAAGTTTCTTTGGGGAAAAAACGAAGTGGAAAAGGCTGGAATTTCCTTGATAAATTGGAAGATGGTATGTCTGCCGAGGAAGTGGGGAGGAATGGGGGTCATTGACCTTCGGGTCCAAAACACTTCACTGCTACTACGCTGGTGGTGGCGCCCCTACGAAGACCCAGCTGCCCTGTGGAGCACTACTATCATGAAACTGCGTTCCACTAGAATATATGCAAATGGTCCGAAATTCTGGACAGTCAAGGGATCTTTTTTTTGGAATCAGCTACAGAAGCTGAAGCAACGCTTCCATGATTCCACTGCTTGGATCATTGGAGACGGGGCTAGCATCTCCTTTTGGCAAGATGCCTGGTCGGGCCCCCCACTTCTTACTCTAGTAGAAGGACGGCCCCCAAGCCCCTTTGTTTCTTTAAGAGATATGATACCAGTAATCAGTTTTCTGGCCCCTGCTCATGCTCACAAGGTAACTGATATTATACTCAATTCGGAAGAGGATACTATGGTTTGGAAATGGGGAGGCACTGGTTCCTACACGGCAAGATCATACTATCAACAGGTGATGGGTGCAAATAAGGAAATTGACCGTTTTGCTGGAATTTGGAACTATACAATACCGCCTACGGTCAAAGTTTTCTGGTACTTACTGCTCAAGAATAAACTGCTAACCCACGACAACATGCTTCATCGCAATATGCACTGCTCTTTGCCTTGCGCATTGTGTGAAAATTGCCCGGTGGAATCGGGGTTTCATATTTTCTTCCTATGTCAGTATGTAGTACACATATGGTTTCTCTTGGGTCGAAAAGCAGGGTTCAATCTAATAGTGTTGGGCAACAATCTTCTATCCACGTGGGAAAATTCTTGTACCAACATAAGAAATCGAGGTGGAGAGTGGAGGAAGAAGGGTATCATTCTGATCGTTTGTGCTTGTTGGGAGACTTGAAAACAACGTAATGGTAAAATTTTCACAAATCAGAGGATGCCGCCGCAGGTGTTGACAGACAAGATATGGCAAGAAATGGAGCTATGGATGGCTAATTGCTAGAATGAATAATAGCTAGTGAATCATGTCAAATTGTTGTTTTATGTTTTTTCTTAATTTATAGCTGTGGTAATCTGTGGGTTGTGCATGGATGTAAAGACGTTTTATATTTATAAAAAATTCTCCTTGGCAGCCGCTGCCAAGTTTTTCAAAAAAAAAGAGAGATTGTTGTAGTCTGTAGAAGGAGAGGAGAGCACGAGAGAGGGGTTTGGGTTTTGCTTCAGCGTTTCATAAACCTAGCAAACGGAGCACTCCGTTAAACATTTCTCATGATAATCACAGCACGCATCTAAAACCAGATCAAACGGTTGTGAAGCTGACCGCACTTCAACTGAAATGCTGCCGAAAGCACAATAGCCGGACTCTATATATATATATATATAGAGAATGGCTAAGCTCAAAACGTTTGTTCCTGGGCTCAGGAACAAACGAGTCGGTTCTCCAATTTCTGAAGTTCAAACAACAAATCCAAACCGTTAGATGTTCAATCTATATTAAAATGTGCTTGGAGACCAAATTTTACATTTTTTAGAATTTTTTTACTATTTATTAAGCTGGTTTGAAAATCGCTGTTTTTATTAAAATTCTGCACCATTGGAAAACAGCGATTTTCAAACCAACTTAATAAATAGTAAAAAAATTCCAAAAAATGTAAAATTTGGTCTCCAAGCACATTTTAATATAGATTGAACATCTAAAGGTTTGGATTTGTTGTTTGAACTTCGGAAATTGGAGAACCGACTCATTTGTTCCTGAGCCCAGGAACAAACGTTTTGAGCTTAGCCATTCTCTATATATATATATATATATATATATATATATATAGAGTAGGGCTATTGTACTTCGCGAAGTAAAACTTCGTTTTACTTCACGCTCATACTCCTATTTCCAAAATCCAAATCGTCGATCCGAATCGTTCAAGTTGTTCTCCATATTGAAATGTGCTTGGAGACCAAATTTTACATTTTTTGGAATTTTTTTACTATTTATTAAGCCACTTTAAAAATCGCTGATCCATTGTGAATAGTAAAAAACAGTAAAAAATTCTGGACCAATAGATCAGCGATTTTCTAAGTGGCTTAATAAATAGTAAAAAAATTCCAAAAAATGTAAAATTTGGTCTCCAAGCACATTTCCATATGGAGAACAACTTGAACGGTCGGATCGACGATTTGGATTTTGGAAATGGGTGTATGAGCGTGAAGTAAAATATTGGTTTTACTTCATGAAGCACAATAGCAAAATTCTATATATATATATATATATATGCGAACTCAAACAAAAGAAATATGAAGAAAATTATAATTGAAAGTTTAAGAATACACGTGCACCAGGGGCAACGCCAGATCACGCCCTCGCCGACAACCTCCGCCGCGATCTGGCGGGAGGGGGACATTTGTTCTACTATAAAAAAAAAATGTAACACAATAAAAAGAAATTTATACATTGAAAAACATACAAAATTGTGTTGGCCTACCTTAATGAATAAATTAAAAAAAAAAGATATGTTAAGAACAAATAAATAAATAAATAAAATAGAAGGAAAGAATGGAAACATCAAAGTCTTAAATTTGTGCCACGTTATGAGCTGCCTATAATTTAATTTCTTTAATAAAAGGGTTGTATAGGAAGAAAGCTCTGAATTAAAGCCTGCTTTGTTCGGGCCGCATTATGAGTCCCAAATCTCACTATTTTTGTTGTTGTTGTTTGAGCACGTTAACAAACCATCAGCCCATTTAATTCATAATGTATCAGACTTTATTATTTTGGCATGTTAAGCTGTCAACTAATTGAGCACATCGTTCTAACGGTGATGATATATTTCAGGCGAGCTGCACGCTGAAAACACTCTGACAATAAATCATGAGTTTAATGTCCATAACAATGCCCATTATCAATAAAAGAAAATTGATCCCTCATGGCTAGAATCGCTCCTTGAGCGATATATCATGCCCAAATGACTCCTTGATGTTTATGACCGGATTCAGATGATTTTTTTAGTCGGCAACACAAATACAAATTAATTCAGAAAAATTTGCTATACGTTCATAAAACCATTAAGTAAAAAAAGAAAAAAGAAAAGAACTGTCTAAACTGTTTCTGAACTGTCTAAACCAAGGGATTCGATAACAACATGGAGGGAATTGTCTAAACTGTTTCTGACTAGATTTTTTTCCTCACAAAAGAACTGCTAAGGTTAGGACCCAATTGACCAGTTTTAAGCAAAGATCTGATGAACCATTGAATGAGGCATGGGAAAGGTTTAGAGAATTGCAATACTCTTGTCCACACCATGGTATACCAGACTGGTTGCTTATTCAGACCTTTTATGATGGTTTGACTGATAGTACTCGCACCTCTATTAATGCTGTTGCAGGTGGAGCACTTATGTCAAGGGAACCTCTTGAAGCCATGGACCTGATCGACAACATGGCTCAGAACCAACAATGGTCCGGCCGCGATAACACCCGAGCTGGAGGAGGTGGCCGATTTGAAGTCAATCAGATCACTTCTCTAACCGCCAAGCTTGATGCTATGCAGAAAGCTTTCGACAAGATGAGTGTAAAATCAGTCAACCAGCAACAACAAACTTGTGTCATGTGTGGAGACGAAGGTCATGCTTATGAGCAATGCCCGCTAGCGCAAAGAGATGAAGAAACCGAGCAAGTGAACTCTCTCAACAATGAACCATCTTATTTTCTGAAACCTCCTTTCAACCGAACTTATTCCAAAGACCCGGTTGAACAACAAAACTGGAGGTGGAAATAGAATAATCCTGCGCCATTCAACAATTCCTTCAACAACCCTTCTGGCAACAACAATAACCAAAACTTTTATCAGAACAATTCTTTCAACAACCCAAATAACCGAGCAGCTCAATCGGTTCCTCCCAAACCATACATTGCACCCGCAGTGAATGACTTCATGCATGAGCAAGGGAAGATGAACCAGATGTTGTACGAGCAAATGCAAACAATGAATGATCAAATAGCTGCTCAGCGCAAGTTGATTGAGCAAATGAGTCACCAAGCTACCTCAAGCCAAACACCACCTGGAAGGTTACCCAGCCAACCAGAGGTTAACCCTAGAGGGGAAGCTAAAGCGGTGACACTGAGAAGTGGGACCCAATACGAAGGACCTGCCATGCCTGACCAATCGATGACACGCACGGACCGTGCAGATGTCACACGGCCCGTGCAAATGTCTGACCAAGAAAAAGTCACACATCCAGTCATTGCATCTGATTCTACCGCCAAAGACACGGACCGTACAGATTCTACACGGACCGTGCGCTCCCCACCTGCTGAAGAAACTGACCATCCAGACCGTGCAGATCCCGAACAATCAGCAGGAAACGTGGAAACAATTGTACACACGGACCGTGCAGATGTTACACGGCCCGTGCAAATGGACTCTGAAAGTCAGAAGAAGACAGGGGCTGAGAAACCTCCACCTTACCGGCCACCTGTACCCTTTTCCTCAGAGGCTAGTTGATACCAGACTGAATGAACAATTTGCTAAATTCATCGATGTTCTCAAGCAATTACACATCACCATTCCATTCACCGAAGCTTTGACCCAAATGCCCACATACGCCAAGTTTCTCAAAGACATCCTCTCCAACAAGCGAAGCTTGGGGGGGCACGAGACGGTGAAACTGACGGAACAATCCAGTGCCATTCTGAGAAGCGAGTTGCCACCCAAATTGGAAGATCCGGGTAAATTTTCTATTCCTTGCAGTATAGGGAAAGCCACGATTAAGAAAGCTCTATGCGATTTGGGAGCTAGCGTGAGTCTCATGTCACGCACCATTTTTGATCGAATGGGAGTAGGTGAGCTCAGATCTACGCGAATGACTTTACAACTGGAAGACTCTTCGGTAAGATTACCACTTGGCATAGTGGAAGATGTACCGGTTCAGGTTGGTAAATTCTATATACCTGCTGATTTTGTTGTAATGGAAATGGAAGAAGATAAGGAAGTTCCCATTATTCTGGGACGACCTTTTCTAAGAACTGCATGTGCGATAATTGATGTGCATAAAGGAATGTTGACCCTGAACATTGGAGAGGAGAAAGTGCGATTCCAAATTGATCGAGCCATGAAGTATCCCTCATCAACCGAATCTTGCTTCAGAGTAGATGTGATCGAAGAATGCTTGACAGATTTGGCCGAGGACTACTTTCTTGAGCAAGTCAACAGCTCGGTATCATTCCGGCTATTTATCCGAATTGCAGGTTGAAACAAGCGAGCGGGACTCGATTTGTGCAGCAAAAGCAACATTTCACAATATGGAACTGACACACGGACCGTACAACAGCGTCAGAGAAGCTGGAGAACAAGGAGGCACAAGGGGAGCACACAGTTCACACGGGGGCCGAACACGGACCGCACAATTCTTACACGGACCGTACACCAGCCCAGATGGAGCAATCAACTCCCGAGCTCAAACCTCTTCCAGCTAATCTCAGGTATGAGTTCCTTGGACCAAATAAAACATGTCCAGTGATTATAAATGCAGATCTCAACTCCGATCAGACCGCCAAGCTTTTGGAGAAGTTGACAGCTCACAAAGGCGCGATCGGATACTCAATCAAGGACTTAAAAGGGATCGACCCAACCATCTGCACGCACAGAATCTTGCTGGAAGAAGATCACAAGCCATCTGTTGAACACCAGAGACGGCTCAACCCAAATCTGAAAGAGGTAGTAAAACAGGAAATTTTAAAACTTCTTGAAGCAGGTATCATCTTCCCGATTTTCGACAGCAAATGGGTGAGCCCTGTCCATGTGGTGCCAAAGAAAGGAGGAGCAACAGTAGTGAAGAATGACAAGGATGAGATGATCCAAACACGCGTTGTGACCGGCTGGAGGATGTGCATAGACTACCGAAAGCTCAACACGGCCACGCGCAAGGATCACTTTCCATTACCCTTTGTTGATCAACTCCTTGAAAGGCTTGCAAATCACTCTTATTTTTTTATCTTGATGGTTATTGTGATTTCTTTCAAATACCCATCCACCCACAGGACCAAGAAAAGACCACTTTTACATGCCCATATGGTACCTATGCATACCGTAGGATGCCCTTTGGTCTTTGCAATGCACCAGCAACTTTTCAAAGAGCCATGATGGCTATCTTTTCTGATTTCATTGAGAAAGAAGTCGAGATTTTTATGGATGATTTTTCTGTCTATGGTACTTCTTTCGATTCTTGTTTGACAAACCTTTGTAAGATTTTGCAGAGATGCGAGGAAGTGAATTTGATTCTCAGTTGGGAGAAATGTCACTTCATGGTACAAGAAGGCGTTGTTCTAGGACATGTTGTCACTTCCAAAGGAATTGAAGTGGACAAGGCAAAAATAGAGGTGATTGAGAAACTCGAAACCCCGTCCAATGTCAAGGGTGTCCGAAGCTTTCTAGGCCATGCGGGGTTCTACCGCCGCTTCATCAAAGACTTCTCAAAAATCACGAAACCACTGACCAATTTACTCATTAAAGATTCTGACTTTGTTTTTACAGATGATTGTGTCAAGTTCTTTTGCAGATTAAAAAAAGCTCTCATTTCAGCGCCTATCTTGCAACCACCTGACTGGTCTCTACCATTCGAGCTCATGTGCGACACGAGTGACTATGCAGTCGGGGCAGTTCTTGGGCAAAGGAAAGACACGAAGCCATGCGCTATCTACTATGCTAGCAAGGTGCTAGACACGGCCCAGAGGAACTACACAACAACTGAGAAGGAGCTTCTTGCCGTTGTATTTGCCCTCGACAAGTTTAGATCATACTTAGTTGGTTCGAAAATAATTGTCTACACAGACCATGCCGCACTCAGGTATCTTTTGAATAAGAAAGACGTAAAACCCAGATTAATCAGATGGATTCTTCTTTTGCAGGAATTTGATCTCGAAATCAGAGACAAGAAAGGAGTTGAAAATTCTGTGGCCGACCATTTATCCCGACTTCATTGGGAGGATGACAGTGCTACCAAACTGCCAATTAATGACTCATTTCCAGACGAACAACTGCTATCCATAAACACTAATCTGGAATCCCTGTACACGGTCCGCACACACCATCACACGGGCTGTACACCAATCCATACGGACCGTACACACTCCAACTCGACCCCCTGGTATGCGGATTTCGCAAACTATCTTGCATCCGGGGTATTGCCTGCCACAATGACCTACCAGCAAAGGAAGAAGCTCAAATCAGACGCCAAGTACTACTTCTGGGAGGATCCTTTCCTTTTCAAAGTTGGAATCGACAGGATATTCAGACGCTGCGTTCCATACAATGAGACAAGCTCCATTATTGCACACTGCCACTCATCTGCTTATGGTGGACATGTCTCCTTCTCTAAGACAGCCGCTAAGATATTGCAATCAGGTTTCTATTGGCCCACTATTTTCAAAGATACCAGAGCCTTTGTTCTCGCTCGCGATCGGTGTCAGAGGACCGGTAACATAACAAGGCGCAGCGAGATGCCTCTAAATTCCATTCTGGAGGTAGAGATTTTCGATGTATGGGGCATAGATTTCATGGGACCATTCCCGTCATCTCGCGGGTATGAGTATATCTTGGTGGCAGTAGACTACGTGTCTAAATGGGTTGAAGCAGTGGCGTGTCGCACGGCCGATTCAAATGCAGTGAAGCGGCTGTTCACGGATGTTATTTTTCCTCGTTTTAGAGTGCCTCGTGCTGTTATCACTGATGGAGGCAAGCACTTCATCAACCGACAGTTCGACAATCTCTTGAGCCGACATGGGGTCACACATAAGGTATCCACCTCTTATCACCCTCAAACTAACGGCCAAGCTGAAATTTCTAACAGGGAAATCAAATCCATCTTGGAAAAAACCGTGGCAAGAACAAGGAAGGACTGGTCGCTCAAGCTGAGTGATGCACTCTGGGCATACCGAACAGCCTTCAAAACACCGATTGGCTTGAGTCCTTTCAAGCTAGTGTACGGGAAACCGTGTCACTTACCAGTCAAAATTGAGCACAAGGCGTTATGAGCTACGCGGGCAATCAACATGGACATGCTTGCAGCTGGAGACAAACGCATCCTTAACTTGCACGAGTTGGAGGAGATGCGTCTAAACGCCTATGAGAATGCATGGATCTACAAAGAAAGAACAAAGTGGATTCATGACAAGCGCGTCACACCTCGCGAATTCAGGGAAGGAGATCTTGTACTCTTATTTAATTCCAGGTTAAGACTTTTTCCAGGTAAACTCAAATCCAGATGGTCATGCCCATTTGAAGTGAAGAAGGTGTACCCTTTCGGTGCAGTTGACATTGCAAATGAAGAATGCGGGACCTTTAAGGTCAATGGTCAGCGTCTCAAGAACTATATTGCTGATCACTCTCTCAACGAGCGGTTTGTTCAGGCTCTCTCTGACCCCGCTCCAACCGAGACTTAGAGGAAGGTGGTCAAGCTCGAGACCTAAAACAAGCACTTCTTGGGAGGCAACCCAAGCATTTTTTTAATTTTTCTTATTTTTATTTTTGCATATCTACAAGTTTTATTTCAGTTATTTTTATTAATTTTTCATTCTGCATTTTTAGTTCTGATCAAGTAGGAGGAATACAAGTTTCTGGAGTTCACACGGACCGTACAAAATTCCACACGGGCCGTGTCTTAACCAATTTCAAGTCAGAGAGGATTTTCGAAATTCTTTCCAAGCACACGGACCGTATAAAATTCTACACGGGCCGTATCTTAACACATTTCAAGTCAGAGAGGATTTTCGGATTTCTACGTGCACACGGCCCGCACAAAACTTCACATGGATCGTACAAATCCAACAGGCGCGATGCGAAGAGTCGCGACCCATCGGTTCAACCCTCTCCCTTTTTAAAGGACCACCCCACTTACCCCACCCTAATTTTTGTCGTCTTCCTCCATATGGTCCGAGCAAACCCCACGTGCAACCAAAATTCCGCCGCCACCTCTCTCCACTGCCGATCCATGCCGCCTTTTCCTCTCCGCTCTCCCTCGACCCTTTCTCGCTGCCGCCTCTCCTTCTCGCCGATCTACTCCGCCGCAAGCCCTCTCTTCTCTCTTCCTATTACCGCCGCCTCTTCTCCACTTCGGCCCGACGTTGCTCTTCTCCACGGTATCTCTTCTTTCTCTCCTTTTCTTCTTTTCTCCATTACTCTCGATCTCTCTCTCCCCTTCTTTGATTTTCGCCAAGATCGCGGCTTCTCTTTCTCAACCACAAACCAAAACCCGTACGGACCGTACAACTTTCCACACGGCCCGGACACTAACCAGTCACCAACCAGAGAAGCAATCCACTGTCATACGGTCCGCACCACCTCCTCATACGGGCCGTACACAACCACAGTCCACACCATGCAACGCGAAATCCGTACCAAGCGCGCCCATGAGAAAAGGCACCCACCACCACCACCACCAGTCTCTCCACCATCTTCACCGGAACGCTACGATTCTAACGCCCAAGAGTACTCTTCTGGAGAGTACACTGACTCTGCAGCACAGTATGAGGTGAGTCATTTTTGCATCCCCACTAAACGGATGTTAAAGAATTTTAAAAACCTATCCAGCAGAGTGTTCGAAAACACTCAACGAATTGACATGCCGACACTGGCTCGATTCGGAGTTCAGGAGGATTTCCTCCTACTCACTGAGAGGATCGGGTTCGACCCTTCTTTTTGGCTCATAGAACACGAATCATACAAGGTCGATACCCACGAGTTTCTCTCCTCTCTCCAACTCAAAGTTGATGAACATGATAATCCTTACATCAAGTTCAGGTTGTGCAACTCCACTCAAAAGGTTTACCTTCGCATTCTCCGCATCTGGTTCGGCTTTCACGCCGTACCAACCATTGAGGATCTGACCTTTCGCGAAGGTCTGGAGAAAGACACATTCTGGGCCATGCTAACTGGCAAACAAGGGGCCGATAACCACGAATTCAAAGCCCGTTTCATTCCACACCCTGTCATCCGCATCGTACAGCGGGCTCTTGCATGCACCATTTTCCGCGCGCTGTGAGACAGTCAACCGCGCGAACAAGGATGACCTTCTTCTGATTGATCAGATGCTTCGCACTGATCCAGACCGTCCAGACCTTGCCATGCTTATGGTTCATCATTGGATCGGTCTCCACGGTTCGACTCGGTCGAGTGGCAAGATAAAAATTAGCGCATATGTCACCCTCATCAAGGAGCGTCTTGTCATAGATGACCCTGGCCGTGAGCTATGTAGAGGTCCCACCACTCTTGACACCGAGGGGTTTCGTTTAGCCCATTTCACTAGGACAGTACGCGGAGCTGCTGGTCATATGGACCGCTATTATTGGCACTTTGAGGATGGTACTCAGCGCGAGCTTCCATTTACTGCACCCCTCTCTTTCGATGACCCCACCACTTGGCTAGTCACTGCAGCCTCTGCACCTCCTCATGTCCCTGCGACAGACATACCTAGCTTCTCCCACCAGCCACCTGTCACACCAGCTCCTGAGGGCTCCTACCCTGCTGACCCGACTCTCCGGGATCTTTACCGACTGATGTCTGACATCAGATCCACCCAGCAGGAGCAGGGCGCCTCCATTCTAGATATCAAGCGCCATACCACTAGCCAGACCGATCGACTCAGTGAGTTTGGCGCACACATGGACGACTATGGGACCAGGCTAGGACACATTGAGGACGCGATGCGCGACTGGTGGTTCGACGCTGACCCCTCTACCGACTACTGATCAGATTCGTTCTCTTCACCCCAGGCTTTTGTTTTACTTTTTATTATCTATTTTACTTTTTTTTTAGTTGCATGTTCTGAAGCATTGAGGACAATGCTCGGACTAAGCTTAGGGGGATGATAGTTACATGTAGTTGCATTTTACATTTAGGTCATATTTATTTATTTATTTTTTTTTCTAGCACTTTAGTAATAAATTTGTGTGATTGTTGGAATTAGGAGCTAATTTGAAGATTTTTGGTTATAATTTGGATGAAGTTGTGAAATTAGAAATAACCCCATGTTCGATTGAAAGAATTGCATAAGATAGGATGTTTTGAGATTTTGAGAAAATAAAAAAAAATTGAATTGTGTCGAGAAAGCATTTTGAAACCGAACTATGCCTTTTAAAAATAGGGAATTGGGATTTTAAATAAAAGAAAGATTGGGATATCCATTGGTATGAAAGAATGTCATTGAATGTGTGTATTCATGATGTATTAAAAGATGGAGAAAATAAGAGTACTGGCAATAAGCCTTACAAGGCGCCTTTGAGCTCGTCTCCCAATTTGTAAAAATATATAAATACATCAACACACGAAATTCAACTTTCTAACCCAAGCTTGTAACAAGCTTGGGGGAGCTTAAAAAGATAAATCACCACAAATGAGGTGGCATAGATTGAAAAAAATGAACTATCGATGGATTCGGTTTACTAGTTTTCACAAGTATTAAAGCATCTTTGATTATGAAAATTTAATTGATCGAATTGTAGGTTGAATCAAAATTGATCAAGGGAAAACCAATTTATCATCCAAAAAGATTCTCATAAGTTTCTAACGAATGCAAGATCATGCAAATTTATCGCTTTTAATAATTTAAACTGCATTTAGGTAAATCCAAGTACCGGCCCAATGCCTAAGTTGGGATTTTTGCTTGCGGCTGGGGCTTGCGCCTGTCGAAAGAGAAAGAATCCCCACAATCAAATAATAAGTTTCTTTCCCTTCACTTACTCGTGGTAGGGAGTGTATCTGCAGAGACGTTCGTGCCGGTCTACACCAAAATAATAGGCCGACAAAAATGTCTCAACATATTCTGGCACGCCTGATATCTCTCTATTATGTCTATATTCCGACCCCAATTCATATATAAACATGTGCCTACAAGCCTAAAAGTGTGAACATTTCATTTAAATATCAATAGAATGTGGTACTGCTATGCTTTGTTTATTGATTTGCAGAAAACGGGCGAAAAACAAGGAAGATTCTGCCTTTGACACATTTTCACACGGTCCGTGCACATTCTTGTGCGGACCGTGCACTAACCGCTCGATCGGGCAGAGAGTTCTCGCGAAGAGGCTAAATTTCTATAACTCAAATGCACAGGCACACGGTCCGTACACATTCTTGTGCGGACCGTGCACAGAAAATTCGGAAATCCAGACTGGCGATGGAAAGAGATGCCAGCTGGGGAGGTCGAAAAGGAAGGCTTTGAATACGCGATTTTGGGCATTAAAAGGAGGAGATTGCAGACCTAAAGGGGACGGCTGGCTCTTGGAAGAAAAACTTGGCTTGGAGAAGAAGTTTGGAGACGAATCTTCATCTCTCTTTGAGCTTTGTCATGAATTTTCTTATTGTTATTTGTTTTATTTGCTTTTTAATCATGCTTGAGTAGACTTTTATGTTTCTAGGGTTATGATGTAGTCGAATGCTTAGTTTTATTTGCTAGTTACTTGGAATTTGTGTTGAATCTTGTGCTTCCTTGATTGAGTAGTATTTTATTGCTTAGTGGAAATTGTTTGAATTGAATTGTTAATCCGTTAGATGAAGGGCCTCATCTAGATGGAAATTGAATAACCTTAATATTCACTCGACCAAACTAAGTATTTGAGATAGGTTTACGATCCGAGAGGTGAAACCAAGTAGTAGCCGAGAGGTGAACTTTTCCTCGTATCGATGAAGTGACACTCAACGCCCAGCAGAACTTGGAGCTTTACCGGGCTCGCATGGAGCGAGCATATAATAAGATGGCCAGGATCAGGATGTTTCGTAAAGGGGAGTTAGTCTTGGCTTTGAAAAGGCCTATCTTAGGACGACATGTCGGTCCGAAGTTCTCTACGAATTGGGAAGGGCCTTATGTAATAGAAAAAGTCTATGATGGAGGAGCATATATATTGGTCGACCAAGACGGAGAAAGGCCAATGCCGTCCATAAATGGGCATTTTTTGAAAAAGTACTACGCATGAAAGGAATAGTGCCAGAGGCGAAGCCTCATCATGTGGTGCACATGGAACACCACACGCAAGGGGCATGGCCCGAGTTGAAAATGACTCACCCCGACAAAATATAAGGGGGCATTAGTTGATGCATAAGGAACATCACCCAGAAGACGGGTCACCCTACTCAACACGCATGGGGCATGGCCCAAAATGACAAGGAGGAAGTAAACCAAGGCTAGTAAAACCGCATCACCAAGAGTTCTACAATCTTGTCTCCCATCTGACTCCACCTGAAATAGTTAATGCTGGTTTCACCGATAAAAAAAGGTCAGCCATGCGGGATAGTCTTCGGATTGCTTCTCGAGGTAAAAGATGCCATAATGCTAGTCGTGTCCCGAATAAAATGTGGCAAATAAATCCATGCAGTGAATATATAGCTGTGATGACAAAATGCCACATAAAAAAGAAGAGTGGCACGAATGTCAGACGTGCTTTATTAAAAATATAAAGTTACAATATCATTCATGCCACACACACACACAAAAATGTGCGCGACATTTTATAATTAGAGGATGTAATATGTATATATGCGTGAAAAAAATAGAGTACGTGTAGTGATTAGGTGGTAGTAAATGAATAAGCAAACAAATGAAATACAAGTAATGTTTATTTTTGCTTTTTTTGTGTTTAATCCGTCGTATCTAAATAACCTTAGAGTCCAAATAGTTAATTAATAACAGAGGGCTGATATTTAGAGGGATCCAAGTTTAATGTTTCTTGCCTTGTAAAACAAATAATAATAATAATTTTAAAATATATATATATAAGGTAATGAGGTCAAAAGTGACCGACATGTTTTAGACACGTAACGAGGTTTAAGGTAATGAGGGCTAAGATAAATTTCATAACACATACAAAGAGTTCAAAAATTCATAACACATAACAAAGAGTTCAAGATAAACAATAGAGTTCAAAATGCTCAACAAAGTCCAGAATATTGAGTCTGGAATAGATGGCAAAGACTGAAAGATAAAAAAAAATATATAGGTGACACTTCTGGAATCAAGTTCGGTTCAGTTGTAAATCAGATTCACTTGACACTCTCATCCTCCTTTCCACGTTGACCGCTCTCAACTACTTTTGAATCCTCAGCCTCATGCTCAGGTTCTATGGCAAGAAAAGGAATGCTCCCAGTAGAGTTACCTGTCATATTGAAAGAAAATGGTTAGTAAAAGAAGAGAGAAGAATGGAAATATGGATAAAGGGAATGATAACCTCTGGGGCAATCACAAAAGGATCTTCATCAAATGAGCTCTCATCAGAAGAATCGATGCCCTTCCAACCCCTTCTTGAAGAACACTTAAAGGATCAACGCTAGCAACTCCCTTAACCAAAGCAGAGTGAAACACCGCAGGCAGAGAAGAATGCTCGAGAGCATTAACAGCTTCCACAAACTAAAAATAGGTTACTTGAATTATAATATGTATACAAAAAGAGGGAAGGGTGAAGTTAAGGATACATGAGATCACCTCAGCTCGTCACACAAGGAGTGGTACAGGTCTTCTTCTGAGAAGGCGGTGCGTCGTGCCCAATCAACACATCTTTCTTTCTCTGGCGTTTATCTTGGATCATCACTAAAAAAAATAATAAAAAATGGTATAGAAATTCGAAGAATACCGAAATTCACTCTTAGAAAAAAAAATGTATATAATAATAATAATAATAAATAAATAAAAGATAATAAATAAATAAATATATAATAATGATAATGAAATAAATCTCATAAAAGACCCACTCTCACGTATAGGTGAAACAATGCCATCATAGTCATCTGGATCCATCCCATGAGCACGCATCTCGAAAAGTGGGGGCGAAGGTGGATGAGAGTCATTGGGCGAATCAAATCCTATAGCGAATGATGATTCCTCTAAAGGGAAGGAGTCTTTAGAGGTTAAATACAGAAAATATATATATAAACAATAATAAATACCATGAATGAAGGGACCGAAATGAATTGATTTTAAAAAAAAAGGAAGATGAGATTTTACCCATGGGTGTAAAGGCTCTTGAGGAAGTGACTATAGTCATCGGGATTTCAATTCTGGAGTCAATATCCCCTGCAAGGAGTTGAATAAAATTTTAGTAATAAAGATGAAAAAAAAACTTAATAAAAGATGAAAGAAAATGGGGACTCACGCTTAGCTAACTCTGAAGAAGGCACGTTGGGAGTATCTGCATACCCGCTAGGTGTCATGAAAGAAAGTTTGTATTCACCAAAGATGCAATTCCAAGGATCTGACAGCACTAACTCTTCTCCTAATCTCACGGCGTCAAAGAAATCGTCGGCTTCCGGTGCTCCACTGTCATGCGTCCGAAGTCTAGTGAAACTCACGACATAATCAATGTTCGCATCTAACCCACTACACTTCTTTAGGTCCGAGGTAGTAACCCTAGGGAGTAGACTCCCACGAGAATTGTCACAACCGCGAGTTCTTGCAGACAAAATTTGAGGTATACGGGAGCGGTAAGCTCCCAAAGTTGCACGAAACCAATTATAATAAGCTGCCAAAAATATAGGTGATCTACCTGCTCGCAGAATGACAAATGTAGAACCGGTCCCAACCCTTAGAAGTGAAAACCAACATCGTGATGCAGTCACAAGATCAGGGTATAACGAAGAGCGAACTAACCCAGGTCTTGGAACAACTTGATCATAACCAAATTGATGAGCAAACCGGTGGTGGTAGTATGCCTCGAAGATGACCCTATTGCCAATGCAAAAAGGCAGCCAGCTCGGTCAAACACTAATCAAGAGCTCAATATCCGGGATGGCAAAGGAAGGGGTTATACCTGGAACAAACCGTTGTTCCCTGACTTCTCAATCGTCTTCCACCAGCATTCCTTTAAAAAAGGGCTGCCTCCTCGGAGATGACATATACAAGCCGCTCCTCAAGAAAAGTTCCCTTGCCTTTGTTTCACTGAAGAAGCCATAACTTGCTCCAGCTATATTAATAAGCATAGGCAACCGATTTCTGAGACTCTCTGAGGCATGCGAGGTGTACAAACCCGTCCAATATGCATTCAACCACCCTGAAATGATATGAAGAGGAACTAATTCGTCACAAGCACCAGGATTATTGGAAGTAGTAATGACCCTCAAGGACTTGAAAAGATTGGCAAGAGCAGGCACAGCGAGAGAAACACGTAACCCCCTAGCCATTGTACTAGCCATGATAAAAACCTCAGGCCTGATATGATTGGAAGAAATTACAAAATAGCATATCCACCACGACAAAAAGGCACTGACAAAGGTCTCCTGACTCATTTTGTGAGGGCTTTTACCTAAATAGTTGGGATAAGAACTCCTTTGATTATTAAAGTGAATGTTATCACTACCAACACCAAGTGGGTCATGGACATTGGCAAATTTCTGTCGCAATGTGCAGTCTAACTGACCATGGCCTAAAAAGTGTGAAATCCACCGAGTAAAGGTCACCCCTCCTCTTTTCTTGTTGAGGCCATCATAAATTCTGAATAGTTCTCTAAGAGACTCGGAATGGTGCCAAGCATGATTCTTTTTAATCCTGAACAATTCAGTATCTTTGGGACAATATTCTTCATAAGGCACGCCATATATCTGCAAACTTGTAAGCGCCTACACTTCTAAGAGACTGATAGACATTTCTCTATCCGCAACAAACAAAGTATTAGTCCGGTAATTCCAGTTCTCAAGATTGTGTTTATAGCTACAAAAAAAAAGAGGGGGAGAATATAAGGAAATAAAATAAGAAATGGAATATAAAAGGGGGGGCAGTATGATATTGCAATAAAAAAGTGGGTCGTTATGGAGGTACCATGATCAGAGGAAATGTTATATATAGCATATTGCTTTGAATGTCCGATCGGATTAATTTTTTTTTTATAGTAATAATAATAACAATAATAAAAAAAATAGTTCGGCTTACCTGAATAGGGACAACATGACTGAATCAAATATGTCTAACTTGGTAAGTAACGCCTTCTTACTCTTGAGCACATATCTCGTCCACTCGACCTCGCCAACTGTGAAATTGGATTCGTCTGAAGATCGGAGACCGACACCCCATGACGACACTCTTTTGTCCAACATTTCTAGACCCAGTAAGTGGAGCGTGGGTTGCTCCACATGAAGCGCCCGCGGTTGAAGCACTAAGAGGTTAGACTGGTAATGGTGTTTGGTCGAAGGTTAGTCATCGCGCATGAAATAAGTCCCTATAGTATCTATCAGCCCGACGGCCCAATCAGGAGAATCTTCCAAAAAACCAGGGTTGTGTAGCAAGGGCATCTTCGGCATCGGGTCATGACGAGGGATACGCGCCCGAAAAATGTCACGTCCTTGAAGGAGCTGATGTCTCCATTTGTAATATTTATCATGAAAGAATCTTGCCATATTGGCATCTCGTATATGCTTTCCAATTTCTTCCTCGGGTGGCTCATCTAAGGGCAAGCTATACTTATGCCTCCAAAAGAACATTGCTAGGGCAGGTGATTTTTTTCTTTTTGATCTGTTGTACAATAATACGAGGTGAGGATTACGAAGATTTGGCAAGACGGAGATGGAAAATATACAAATGAATAAAGTACGAATGGGGAATGAAAGATTGGAATAGAAGCTCGACAGAAATATAGAAGTCTAGCGGAAATGAAGGTGGCTCAAATCTTTCTTGTTAATCAGCCGAATGAACTACCATAAGTGTATAAAAAAATAAATTAAAAAAAGGGGCGAACAAAATTGTGATTTAAAAGGGGTCTGTACATTCATGGGTATATATATGCAAACTCAAACAAAAGAAATATGAAGAAAATTTTGATTGGAAGTATTTACCAGGGGCAACGCCAGATCATGCCATCGCCGATAGCCTCCGCCGTGATCTAGCGGGGGCATTTGTTCTACTATAAAAAAAATAATGTAACACAATAAAAAGAAATTTATACATTGAAAAACGTACAAAATTGTGCTGGCCTACCTTAATGAATAAAAAAAAAAGAGATATGTTAAGAACAAATAAATTAATTTAAAAAAATAGAAGGAAAGAAAATGGAAACATCAAAGTCTTAAATTTGAGCCACGTTATGAGCTGCCTATAATTTAATTTCTTTAATAAAAGGGTTGTATAGGAAGAAACCTCTGAATTAAAGCCTGTTTTGTTCGGGCCGCGTTATGAGTGCCAACTCTCACTATTTTTGTTGTTGTTGTTTGAGTCCGTTAACAAACCATTAGCCCATTTAATTCATAATGTATCAAACTTTATTATTTTGGCCTGTTAAGCTCTTAACTCATTGAGCACATCGTTCTAACGGTGATGGTATATTTCAGGCGAGCTGCACGCTGAAAACACACTGACAATAAATCATGAGTTTAATATCCATAACAATGCCTATCATTATCAATAAAAGAAAATTGATCCCTCATTGCTAGAATCGCTCCTGGAGCGATATATCATGCCCAAATGACTCCTTGAAGTTTATGACCGGATTCAGATGATTTTTTTAGTCGGCAACACAAATACAAATTAATTCAGGAAAATTTTCTATACGTTCATAAAACCATCAAGCAAAAAGAAAAGAAAAGAATGGAGCATAATAAAAATATAAATCTAAGTTGTAAAAGCATGATGCTACTGAGGTTATTAAAATGAAAAGAAAGCACACCGCCATGACGGTGCAAAAAAAAAAAAATATATATATATATATATATATAAAGATATGTCTTGATACAGAGGTGATGCAATTGAGAAGTTGTCATCAGTACATATTTGATTTTATTGGTTGAAATTGATCCTTTAAAGATAAGTTCTGCACAAATCACAATGTAATTCACATATGATTCAATACCTTTAACAAAAATAACTGATGCATGTTCATCGCAATGTAATTCACATATGATTCAATACCTTTAACAAAAATAACTGATGCATGTTCACCGCTATAGCCATAACGGTGTAATCCAACATAATGATAACAGTGATGCAAAATATTTGGAAATTAAAAGGTCACACGCTTAGCTGAATTAACGAGAGGAGCATGATCTTTGGCAACAAAAACGCTTCTCTCCTGTGCTATAAAAGAACAACCAAAGAATATAGATGAAGCAGAGAGAGACCGAGAGACAGGAGTCAAAATTATACTCAAATTAAGATAGACTGAGCAGAGAGATAGAAGTCAACAAAAGAAAAATATAGTGAGGTTGAGAGAAAATAATACAAAAAAAATGCACTTCAAGCTTCCCTCACGAGTAGAAAAGTTTGAAAGAGAACGATGTTGGCATTATCATTGAAGTGAATGTTTTCTTTTCTTAATTTCTGTTATTCTCTTATCTATTTTCTCTTCTTCTGAATTCCATGAAAACAATCTAAAAATTAAATAAATAAAATCACAAAATACTTGAAACACCTCATTGCCACTTCCGGAACCGATGCACTCGGTGCGTGTAGGGTGCCGGTAGGGTGATTCAATCGGCTCAAAACACTCGATGGAGTAGAGCACCAACAAAAAAAAGGATCCGAAGCACTCGGTGCGTGTAGGATACCATAATCATGCTAATGACGAGTACGAATTAAGCAGAAATGCGGTCAAAATTTCCTCTTAATTAGACATGAAAATAATATTCAAATGAATCAAATTGAGACCGAAATGCTGTTGAAATTTCAAAAGAATAAAAAAAGTGTGTAGCTCTTATCATACAAGTGATAGATGACAAAACAAAATATGTATAATATAGGAGCCGATTAATAAATAAATAAATAAAGTGAGAGATCAAGTTTGAATGATAGACGTACATGTCTAAGAATAAAATAGATTTTGCAAAGTTTGAAATGTGCACAGATTTGAAGAAATATTTGTTGAATTATGTGCATAAAAAAAGAATGATCTAGAAAAGAACATAGTAACGTGAATTGCCGAGCGATGCTTCATGAATCAATCGATTTAAGCATGTGAATTTACTTTATCATCATAACAAAGTTTCATGTCCACAACTTCGGAAGAAATTGGTATGAAATAAAAGTATGTTAGATCTTCATGTCAATGATGTTCACAAAAATTATCTCACCATTATTTTGAAGAAATAAAACGTGACTTGGTATGTCAAACAATGTGGATTAGTGGCAACACAATGTCAAACCAAGCGCTCGACCAAATAACCCCATTCACATGCACATCCAAACCAAGTTTAGACCCAAACCATAACCTAGCCCGAGCTTAAAATGAATCCGAAACAAGTCCTTGAATCAATTGAATTTTGGGCCAAATGACATTTTGGTAAAAAGCCCAAAATCGACTTTAGAGGGGTAAAAGGGTAATTTTGAAACTGACCCTACACCTTATAAATTGGGGTGAAGGGGTGAAAGAAAAATTAATCCAAACCGAGTCCGATTCGAATCCAATTCGATTCGAACAACCTTTTTCCTCTCAAATAGTGTTTTGTAGAAAATAGTGTATTTGATCAGAGTCAAAATGATGATGAATTATGTAGGGTTTTGGCTTAGGATTTGTATATTATCTCACACTTATGTTTAATTAATTAGAGAAAAGGGCTACTGTCACCCTTCTTTATGTTTTATTGCAGAAAACAAGTTTTGGGACTATTTCACATCAAATGGAGCAAGAATCAGGTCAATCGGACAAGCGACGCTCATCGACTAAGGCTCTGTTACGGTCTGTACCAGTTGATACGGACTTAGCCGGATACGGACCGGGAGATAGCGTGATACGCATTAAATCCCTCAGCGACAAGGTGTGAATACGGACCGTATCAGCTAATATGGTCCGTAACCAAGGCGCCCTTTGGAAAATAACTGCCACAAGCGTGTCCAGACCGTGTTCCTTGGCCTCCACTCATCTCCAGACGTCCCCGCACTCCTATATAAAGCCCCTGGACAGAAGAAAAAACTATCTTTGTAATTTTGGTAATTAGGGTTAGATTTGATTGAAGTGAGAAAGAGAGGAGTATTGTAATGATGTCGTTCCGCGGCTAAGTTCTTTTCTTAGGGGCTAGGAAGTAAACCTTGTTACTCATGATGCTTTGATATATATATTTTCTGTTGATTATGATTTCTTGTTGTTGATTGAAATGTTTTTGCAATTTATTCTCCTTTCACCTGATTTCGATGATCTAGTTTAATCCTAGGGTAGTGACAGTACTTTATTGGTAGAAAAACTATGATGGACGAGTCAACCTCGTTGGGAGCCATTAAATTTATGTGAAGAAAATCTTCGCGGGGAAACTATAAATTAGAACCACAAAACGCAAATCAAGTTCTGTCATTTGCGTAAGATAACTCGCAGTGTCCTATGTAGTAACTTATGTATTTAGAGATCTGTCATTTGCATAAGATAACTCACAATGTCCTATGTAGTATCTCGATGGAAGTCCTGTCATTTGCATAAGTGACTCGCCGTGTCCTATGTAGTGTCTTCCATAAACAACAACAAGAAATTAGATTCGACAGAAGTATAATATCAAAGAGGATTGAGTAGCAATGGTGTGCCGAAACCCTAGGAATTCTCATCCCTATCTTTATTTTAATTACTTTTAATTGTTGCCAAATTCACAATGATCACAATTCCAACTCTTAATTTTTAGATTTTGTCTAGCCTTTCGAAAGATTGTGATTTGATCGCTCAAGACTGTAGACCAATATTCTCTGTGGATCAACCTCGATTATACTACTCGATAAGGATTGTGCGTTTGCGATCCGAACCGATAGCATTTTCGAGTTTATAAATTTTAAAAGGTAACATCGCTCTCTTTTGTGTGATCAGCATTTACGGTAAATAGTGTATTTGCGGTAAATAGTGCTTTTTTGAATACCCCTGGTATAGTATTTCTGGCAAAATAAATACCAGCTCTCTGGTTGTTACTGGTGGATACTGATAGAGGCATCAGACGTCTGGTGCTATGACTAATAAACAAAAACAAGTAGGATATAACATAAAGCGCAAAAGCAATCAAACAACAAAAGACTAAACAATGATCAAATAAAAGTATATATATTAAAGCATCATGAGTAACAAGGTTTACTGCCAACCGTAAGAATCTAAACTTAGCCGCAGAACGACATGTTTACAAAGAGGTAAGAGAAAGATACAACCATACACGAAGTACTCTTCTACTTAGTCTCTACACACTCATCTCTTCTCACTTAATGAAATAATCAAACCAAAATTACAAAGATATGTTTCTGTTCAGTCCAGGGGACTTATATAGGAGTGGAGGGGTGCCTGGAGATGAGTGGAGTCCAAGTTATCTGATCTAGATACAACTGGCGTAGTTATTCACTAAAGGGTGCCTCGGATACGATCCGTATTGGCTAATAGGGACCGTACTCCCACTGTGTCGTTGAGGGAGTTAATGTGTATTCGGTCATCTTTGGTCCGTACTGAGGCTCTGGTACGTATTGGTGAATACGGCTAGTTCTAGAGCCTTAGCCGATGAGCTACACTATTCCGATCGACCCGATTCTTGCTCCAAATGATGTAAAATAGCCCCAAAATATGTTTCCTGCACTAAAACACAAAGTTAGGAAACAATAACCTTTTTCATAGATTAATTGAACATAAATGTGAGAAAATAAGGTAAAACCTAAGCCAAAACACTACGTAATTCACTATCAAAATGAGCTTGATCAAGAGCCCAGGATCCGTCAGTAGTTAGGTCCAATAAGGCCTCATAAGGCCTCATCCAACAAGAGTCCAGTTCGGACCCAAGTTACAGTCACCGCCTTCAAGTCCGCACATGGCGGGTGCAATTTAGTGACCGCCTTATTATGCGAACGTCACTGCTCTTCTGCGGGGATAACTGTCTTTATGCGAGCTTAACCGCTCCTATGCAATCTCCCCTAACCGCTCTGACAACGCGAAATGACGGTTAGGGGACGACCTATTTAAGGCAGAATGCCCCATTAAACAGGGGTCAAATTGGGGCTTACCAAAGCGAGATATCATACAGGCTAGAGTCCGAATATCTCCTAACCATTCCCACTTCGGGAATCAGTCTCGTTAACCTCGGTCCGTCTTTCGGAGGCAGGGCGAGCCCAACCCAATCACCTTTCTCACATACAGCCTACTCTCCTCGAGATAAGACGTATCAAATTGTTATGTATCAGTAAAAAGAAAACTCATAGGTATGTCCTTAAAAATAAGCTTTACATTTGTAGGAAAATATGTTGGTCTATTTTTTTTTATTGTTCAATAATTATTTTTTGAGTGAGTCTGTGGTAATATGCATATCACAATTTAATCCGTAATATGGATCAATATTTTTATTTTCAAAATCTTATTGGTCGATCCGAATTCAATATGATTTTCATATGAATATATACTTGCAGACCAAATTTTATATTTTTTAGAATTTTTTTACTATTTTTTAAGATAGGTTGAAAATCACTGTTTTTTATGGTCCAAAATTGTCAGATCAAGTGATTTTCTACCTATCTTAAAATATAGTAAAAAAATTATAAAATATAAAATTCAGTCTGCAAGTACATATTCATATGGGGATCATGTTGAACGGTTCAGATCAACCTTTAGAATTTTGCAAAAAAATATTAATTTGTATTACGGACCAACCGTGATATGCATAGTACCATAGACTCACACTTATTTTTTTTCATTAGTCTATTTTTTTTAATGAAACTGTTTGACCCTAAAAAGTCTAGACTTAGTTTATTTGGACAAAGATGCCACTTAAACTACATAAATTGATTAATTAAAGGATCAACCATGCTTTAATTTGACACAATACCACAAAATAAGAGATGAAAATCACAAAATAAAGTTCATGATTGAATTCTACTCAAATAATCATGAATTTTCATATATTACACGTCTCCTAATTCAAAATTGTTGGAAAACGGCATAAATTCAAAAAAATCAAGTGTTCTGATAGGTGCCACGTGTCACTGGGTGCCCATAGCAATTTACTTATGTATCGTGGGTGCAAATTGGAGTTCACGAACAACTCCTAACACACAGGGCCCACAGATCAGTCAAAGAAACATATTTTCGCTGGTCTACCAAGATGGTTGCACCTGTTTCACCAAAAACAACTCTGTGAACAAAAATCACAGTAAAATGGTCTATGGTGCACCAAGCATACCCAGACCCAAAGCCGAACTAAAACCTTTGCTCCTCAGCGCTTTGGCCCCTTCAAGTCGGGTGGACTAGGATCACACAAAACCGGCCCAACCATTTGCGCAGTCAGTGGATTGGTCCATAATGTACTAGACTTACCCAAACCCAAAACATGATATTAAAACAGTACTCGATCACTGGCGAAGTTGACAAGTGGGCCCGTGCGCGTCAGGTCTCTCTCCTTCCTCCCCTTCTTCCTCCCGACAACAAAGAAGACGGAGCAAAGGAATTCATGAGAAAGAAAGGGAATTGCTGGGATCTCTCTCAGGTCAAACCATAGTCGACAAGTGAAAGATGAATAGCTTGTCAATTTGGTCAATTTGAAAGGGGATAAAGTGAATTAAAAGGAGAAGACTGAAAGAAGCATAATTAGGAGCTCACTGCCCACTAAATAAAAGTTCAAATTGAGGGTGCAAACATGTTTAGAATCTTCAGACGACACTGTATAGCTTCCTAATTGAGGAAATAGAGAAAGGAGAATAAGTTAAGCCAAAATGGCCATTATAAAGAAGGATGTGACCTCGGTGAAGTAAATGGCAAGGAAAATCAAACTCTCCAATTGCCTATAACGGGTCGTTAAGGACCCAGTAAGGTGGTTTAATGCCCAATTTAATGCCTTGGCAGAAGGGTCTTGAAATGGAAAGTATGCACCTGCTAGCCATCAGGTTGGGACCATAACTAATCAAAAAATGGAAATTGACAAACAGAGAGGTATAATGCTTCGCAAGGCATGATAAGATACGCTGTACATGAACTCTGTGAGCCCCTGATTAATTACAAATCGCATAAAGGATTTTTGGCATGGTAAGCCGGTTTAAACCGCAAGGATATCACATATCCACTGTCCCTGACGCCTCTGCACTAAATTAACTCCATGCACAGCTAGCCTGGCGCCAGGACTAGCTGCCAAGATAGAAGAATCCCTTCCCATGCATGAGGAAAGGCATGACTCTACAAAATCAAATCACAGCCTTTAAACAAATAGAATCAAAGGGCTGGTAATGGATCAATGCATGGATTGCCAACATGGCTGCCTTCTATTAGCTAAAGCACCTGCAAATGACAGATTAGAACCTTGAGGGAAGATCTGAAACATTGAATCAAAAATGAGGAAATTAAAGGGATGAGATCATGCCAACAAAGGCTCTCCAAAACCCTAAACCCTACTGCCTCAAGGCTATATAAATCCATGCAAGCTCAAACTCAAAAGGAGAACACAATAGATAGCCCACCTTAGAGATAGCCGAAATACAAAAAGAGCTTTAACTCTCTCTCTCTCTCTGACCTCTGTAGAAAACCAAAAAAAAAGAAAGGTAAAAAAAAAATAAGAGGGAAAATCAATGTAAATGCCTAAAAGGCTTGATCTTCATGTATGCATGCCACAAAATTCAATAAAAATATATCTTATTTGGAGCTTTTCTCTTTTCTCCTCTACCTTCTTTTTTCCTTTTTTTTCTCCTTTTCTCTTTTTCTGCCATGGTAAATAAAGGGGTTTAATGCCTTAATCTCAATAAATGGATTAGAGGCATGAGACTTCATAATATATACAAGTATATTCCTGCTATAACAAATAATGCATGATTTTTCCTTTTTTTTTATCCCTTTCTTTCACTTCCTTTTATTTTCCTTCATAACAAAACCTAAAAATACATGAATATATAAAGCAAAAATATAAATAAAAATGTGATTTATTTTATATTTTTGAAAGCATAAAAGAAGAGGGATCCAATTACACCCTTTTTTTGACACATCTTGACACTGTTTTTTTATAGATCAATTTTGCGATTTCAAAATCCAAACAGTCGATCCGAACCGTTCAACATGATCACCGTATTAAAATGTGCTTAGAAATCATATTTTACATTTTTTTGATTTTTTTTACTATTTATTAAGATGGTTACAAAATCATTGTTTTTCAATGGTCTGAAAACAACGATTTTGTAACCATCTTAATAAATAGTAAAAAAATTCAGAAAAATGTAAAATTTGATCTCCAAGAACATTTTAATATATCCAACATGTTGAACGGTTTGGATCGACTATTTGGACTTTGAAAATGGTAGGTGTCAAAATGTGTCAAAAAAAACGGTGTAATCCGATCCCTCCTCATATAATGGAGTGGCTTGAAAGGTTGACGTTTAATTACATCCCTTTACTTGACATTACTATTATATGCTTTCTTTAAATATAAAATCAAATAAAACGTCCATATATATGTTAAGGAGAGGGATAAGATGAGTAGTGTGCCAAGCGTTGATGTTTAATTACATCCCCTTGTGTAAATTATGAATCTTAAACTACCTCTTGATATAATGAAGTTTTCAAGGACTTTTGTGCATATAGATAGTAGTACTGGTACAAAGAAACCATGATACCAAAGCTTTCATGACCTTTGGTACAGTACAGGACCTATAGGAAGTCTAGAAGAGTCCATACCAGGTCTGTACCAGTGATAGGTACAAATAAAACATAACCAAATCCCTACTGGTACAAAGCAAGCACTAAAAAGGCTTAAAACAACCTACTGTTACTGATCTGCCAGTGCAGGCCGATCTGAAACCCAAATCAAAATGCCAATTGGACAGGCAGATAGAGGACAAGAAAACAACCAGTTTAGAGCCAAACTTTTCATTTTTCTGATTTTTCTACTATTTTCTAACTAATTTCAAAGTTGGGTTTCAGAAATACAAAAACAGCATTTCAAAATGTGCATTTGACCATTATACCCTCTCTGCATAATAAATAGTTTTAAAATAGCAATAAAACTCAAAAAATTCTGAAATTTGGCCTAATCATATTTCACATATCACATCATAAATGTATAACAAAGTCTTCATAACTCTTTAACAAAATTCATGAGAAAATCATAGTCACAACACAAACGTACAAAAAAATGCAATATAGCTTATGCTCGGCCATGCCTTCAATTCAAACCCTATGCTAAGTTCAACTCTCTACTGCCTCAAACAGCCTTCAGAACATCCAAATAAAGCCATCCGGGTCCCTTATTCTGCCCAAAAACCCTTACAGCATATACCTGTACCAAATCTGTATTGAACCGAGAAGACCCAAACTTAAGCCATGGCCAATATTTAAACCAGCTCGAAATTGACCTCCCTAATAACTGTGATGCATGAAAACGAAGTCAAACAAGCTGAAAATTGAAGAAAGCCGTAGAGAAATCAACAGAATTGTGCAAAATCCTAAAATCGGTACCGGGAAACCATGCCCAAACATGTTACACCAATTTCGATGATCTCCAGCCACCGACATTAGGTTCAATAGTCTCCTGACACCGAGACGACCCCGACCATACCTTCCCCGGACCTCGCCGTGACCGGAGCACCACCGGAGCCAATAAACCCTAGACCCGGACTTTAACCTTAGTTCATATCGGGTTTAGCGCAAACCTCAAAGCAATATAGAGCGCGGGATATTGGCGCTGAAGAAATATTCAAAAGATAGCGCGGATCTTGATGTAAAACCATATCCAATGGCCTCAATTCAAATCAAAGAACCAATAGTTCACTGCCACAAGGGTCCCACATGTCAGCTAGTCCGAAAATAAACAAAGATAATCCCTCTGAGCGAATCTCAAACCATGGGGTCTGTAATCCGAAGTCAAGCGATAATCGTAAAGCTTAATAACCGATCCTAAAGTCCAATACCAATCTCAAAGCCCAATACATTAGATCAAAAGCCCAGCACTAATCTTGAAGACTCGAAATACAAATCTCAGAACTCTGTACAAACTCGAAGCCCAAAACAACCAAATCTCAAAGCCTAGTATGGTAGATCCAGAGCCAGCACAAATCCTAAAGCCCAAATGCTGATCTCAAAGCCCAACAAACAAACTTCTGAAATTCAGTACACATCTCAAAGCCTAACCCGAATCCTGAAGACCTAACACACATTTTGAAGTCTACTAACAAATCTTAAAGTCTTACACCAATCTCAAAGCCCATAAATAAGTAAATTAAGACCCATTTACATACAAACCTCTCTGACTATTGATATTTACAACACAGTCCTTAAGAATTTGCAGGAGACCCCCTGGCACCTTAGAATCCTTTCAAGCAAGTCCCTGAAAGCCCAATTTCCAACCCAGACCTTGTTAAAAACCCAAATTACAAACACCAGTCCTTCATATTTCACAAATAAGACCATGAAAAGTTGAAAACTTTACAAACAAGTCCTTTTTGGCCATAACTTCTTCGTTTCAAGTCCAAATTAGCTCAAATCACCTCCAAATGAACCCAAATTAAATTCCCCACCTTTCTAAACCAAAATTAAACACATCCAAACATCAATAGCCTGTAAAATGACCAAAATATCCCTTTCCTTAAATCCAAATGGTTTCCTTTTATAAATAAATTGTAAATAAGTACATGTACATATTTTCAAAGCACAAAACATATTTAAGTAAATAAGCATAGTCAAGTGTATTCTAGATGATATAAATTGCATACATTATAAATACACACACATTCACACGTGTCCAAAACAACGAGAGCCAACCAACCAAGTTCAAAAATCAGTACATGAGCCCCTTTTTAGCCCCATTATTTAGTTTACAAAAAAGTAGGCACAAATCCCGGAATGAACGAGTATTTGGTTTGACTTGGAAGGGTCATCTGATGTAATTAACGGCAGGGGCTTGCACTTGCCGAAAGTTAAACGTCCCCACAATCAATAAACTCTCTCAATGGACTGATCATGAACAGTAGGTCTATTGAGGGTGAACCAGAAGGAATAGAAGGGAGAAATGAATATTCAAGTTCGATGCCCTCTTCATGTCTAGAAAAACAGAGAGCACTGAACCCTGAAACATTGTACATGCACACACCTTCCTTCCCCTTGTCAAAAGTGCAACTTTCTGTGCCCTACAGAAACATATATCATTTTGTATGAGATTTTTTTGTTCTCTTATAATATGTCACTGTTGCAACGCACGGTCACGATACTAGTAAATTTATATGCTATTAGCCTATTATTCACAAAGGCTCATTTTTTTTTTACATGTAAACACGTCTGATTTAATTAAAAGAAAACTAAAAAATATTGAGAAATATTTTATTTGAAAAAAATGTAAGTCAAAGCCTCCAAATTTCATATCCCTTTTATTACGACAAAGGATTTTTTTTTAATTAAGATTTCGAATTCATGACCTCTCACATCGAAACATATGTCCTTGTTACTAGACCAAAGACTAGTTCTTAAATATTCAGAAATATTTATTTATTAAATTTGACATTTTATTCAAATTAGAAGTGAAATAATTTGTCAAAATATTTATTTGATATATTTAGAAATATTTTTGCACTGATTATATTTTCAGACTATTTGAGATTTAAGTATAGTTCATAATACGACAATAATTATGAACTTCAGATTTTTGAAAAATATATTTAAATTACTTAGTGAACAACAAAATATGAGCTAAGTCTTATTATTTTTATAGATATAATATATTTAGAGTAAGGCTTAGGTGTTATGGATAGCATAAGGTCTTATTATTTTTGGAATTTTTAATGTTTTATGATTTATGAAAGATGGCAAAAAATGACTTTAAAATAAAAGAAAATTGCCAGTATTTTAGGCCATTTTTTGCCATCTTTCATAAATCATAAAAAATAGTAAAAAAAATTCAAACCGCTGATGGAGGCACAAAAAATAAAGACATTTGAACCCTCATAAAATATTTATGTTTAGAATCAGACCGTTAGTCAAAATCAACACTAATATTCAAGGAGTTTCATACATTCTACCATAAACTGTATTGGTCCAGATTCTGATCAAACGATCCGGGTATAAACATAAATATAATGTTACCTTATCTCAAGGATATAGACTCATTTCTTAACATGGGTCATGGGCTAGAGAGTTGATTCATGATAATATGCATATTATGTAACGGTCCGTGTTATGAATTTATAATTAGTTTGAAAAGTCGAAATAGTTGACTTGAACCACTCTACATGATCTTTATATGAAAATGTACTTGCAGATCAAATTTTATTTTTTTACTATTTTTAAGTAGATAGAAAATCACTTCATTTAAAAGTTCTACATCTAAAAGCAGCGATTTTCTATTAATCTAAAAAAGTTAAATATTCTAAAAATATATAAAATTTGGTCGTAAAGTAAATTTGAAGCTGTCTCCTCTCGAATTGCCCAGATTTTGTTGTACAGGAGTACAAGACAGCAACTTGTAGAAAATTTTAGTACGGCACGACACTTTTAAGTTTTAACCAAATGTTTCTGTATTATTGTTTCTAGATCTACTGCTACTGCTAGACACTTCCAATTAATTTCGGCAGAAGAGAGGGTAGCTGCCTAGGGAATAGGGTGAAGGAATGGAGAAGAAGAGAGTGTGCGTAACTGGAGCAGGAGGCTTCGCTGCTTCATGCCTCGTCAACTTGCTTCTCTCCAAAGGATTCATCGTTCATGGCACTGTTAGAGATCCCTGTTAGTTTCAAGTTCCACCCTCAATAGGAATACATATTTCTTTTTCCTTTCATGCTTTAATGTCCTTGTTGATTTGCGGAATTGAAAAATAAATGATGATTGTAAAATTGTATTATATATAGCAATCTTAAAAATGTCATCTACAGTACAGTGTTGGCCTATACCTATAGTATACAACGGTAGGTAATATACTATAAATACAAAATGGGTTCCTAAAAATAGTTTCTCTCTATTTTCTCATATGCCTAAAGTGGATCTTAATTCCTAATCTTCTATTTTCTCAACAGTCCTCAAATTTTCTGAATGGAACTACCTACCCTCGCCTCCTACGGACCAATTTTATCAGTCTTATGACTGAACTGAGTTTGTGTAGGATAATATATCATTCAAATTTGTGAACTTTAATTGTGGTCCATTTGGTAAATTTGTTTTACTTGTCTATGTCATTTTTTTAGGACTAATTTATCTTTCTCTGTTTTTTTTCTTCCTCTTAACTTGGCAAATAAAATTCCATCATAACTCGCATGCAGAACTTTTTTATCTAAACAGAACTTGTGTTTGAATTTTGGTTTGCAGCTGATGAGAAGTATGCACACCTTAAGAGACTGGAGAACGCCCCAGAAAACCTCATACTTTTTAAGGCCGATTTACTTGAATTTGTTAGTGTTGTATCCGCTGTGGCAGGTTGTGAAGGGGTCTTCCATGTGGCTAGTCCCGTCCCTTCCTCTAAAGTTAACAATCCAGAGGTATATATGTCTACACTGTGGAATGCTGTACTTGCCATTATCGTTATTCAGTACATTAATCCAGAATCTGTATTGTACTCCGCCAACTGGTTGAGAAAGTTACACCTGTGCAGCCTGAATTTGAACCTGACCCTAACCTTGCACATACCAAAACTGACCTGACTCTAGAATTTTAAAAACCTAAGCATACCTACCCAAATCCATTTGTTTTGAGACACTAAATAACCCTAGGCTAAAATGTCGAAACCCAAACCTTGATGATTTATTTGTCTTTAACCATATTTTATATGAATGAAGGTAGAAGTGCTTGAACCAGCAGTGACTGGTACAAAGAATGTACTGAAGGCAAGTCTTGAGGCTAAAGTAAAGAGAGTTGTTATGGTGTCGTCTGCATCTGCCATAGCCATGAAACCAGATTGGAATGGTGAGGTCTTTGATGAGTCATGCTGGTCCGATGAGCTCTATTGTAGAACCACTGAGGTTTCTCATCTGTTTTGTTTTTATACTTATTATTATAACAGAATTTTGTAGATTCCCCCAAGATTTTACAGAATTTACAAATAAAAAAACCAATCACCCATCACTCATCTACAAGCAGTACTCATTGTTATACTGTTTAAATTGCATTGATACTAGTGCACTATTTTCTTGTAATTTTGTGTAACTTGTGGTTATTAAGGGCAAATTGGTTGCTTTCAAATGACTTAACCCTCTTCTTTTAATGGCAAAGTTTAAATATTTCAAACGTTGGCTTTCTAGGTATGAATATTCATATATAAAGTTTATAATGTTGGGTAATTTATAAAATCTATGTATTAATCAAACATTTTTGGTATAAAACATAACTTCCACATTTTTTTCTGTTACCAGAATTGTTATTGCCTATCAAAGACAATTGCTGAGAGAGAGGCGCTCGATTTTGCATCAAAAACCGCATTGGATGTTGTGACAGTTTGCCCAACCTTGATTATTGGTCCCATGCTTCAATCAACCATTAATGCTAGCAGTTTGGTTCTAATCAATCTCCTCAAAGGTAATGGGAATTTTATAATCCTTGCACTGTAAAGCTTCAAATCTAATGTATGACCAGAAAAATATGTACTGATTAAATTTTGAGGTATAAGTATTTCAGAAATATAAACATTTTATATCTTCTTGATGAATTATTAATTGACATCACCTATAATCCACTTGCGATTTTGTTGACACAGTGCCAAAATTACCCCCACATATTTATGGAGATATATCATTAAATTCCTATATTCTATGTCCTAATCTAGATATCTCTCATGTATATTGCTAGTTCTCGTTCATTCATGTCCAAATTTTGTGGGAACACAGTACCTAGCCTTTTCTTCTTTCTATGAAGGGAGGTGTATACATTATAATTCTGTTATTTTATAAGTTACGTCAATTCTGAAGTTTTAGAGGCTACATCAGTGGCGATTCTAATGTTTCATGGAGTACAAATGAAGTTTTGTATTTCACAGGTTTTTGTTGTGTTTGCAGTGTTTTGAGGGGTCACACATGAAAATGTCAAACTTGAAAACATAAAAAGTAAAAATGTCCTTTTTTTTTGCAACAAAAATTACTACAATTATTAATTTTTCTTGAACTGGGAACTTGGACAGGAACTGTGAAACAGTTGAAAATACCACTATAAATGTAGTGGATGTAAGAGATTTGGCATTGCTTTTGGTGTATGAAAAAAAGGAGGCATCAGGTCGGCACATCGCCAGCTCACATGCCATTAATACACGGGACTTGATTGGGCTCCTCAAGCGCCTCTTTCCAAATTATAATTATCTTAAAAAGTAAGTTATGATACTGCTATGGCTTATAAATGTTTACTGGTTCACTGACAAAGAACATAAGATTCTGGGTTCTTTTGTCAATTGCATGTAATATTTTGTGGTACATGGAAAATAGCACATATTTTATTGCTTGTGTGAACTAAACCAAATTGTTTTTGATCTTTTGAAGCAGTACTTAACTGTTAGATTAGTTTGACTTCAAACATATATTCTGTATATTTTTGTCAAACTTGACCTGATTTAAAAGTAATACTTCTCATTTTTCAAATTTAAAATTAACTAAACCGACCGATGGCTTTTAATGATTCCCAAAATTATTTGAATTGGATGGGAAGAAATATTGTTCAGTTGTGATTAATAATTTACTTCTAGGAGGCTTGTAATTTGCAAAGGACCATGATTTTCACTTAATTGACCATATACTATTTTGTGATTTAGCATTGTAGAAGTAGGAGGAGGGAAGGTTTATAGCTCTAAGAAGCTTCAATTGCTGATAAGCCTGAATTATATATACTTTTGATTAAGGTTTAACCTAAAAAACTAAGCCAATTTCCTTGTATTTTAGTGTAAATTTGTGTTAAAATATGCCAAGAACCAAGTTACTGCCAAAGTCTATTTAAATTACAGGAAATGGAGCAAATTGTAGATCTTCTCGCAAGCTTTCTGAAAAGTGGTAGAACACTGAAAACGGAGTTACGGATGATGATCTATGCCCATTTGAAGTTCAGTTTCACAGAAATTCAGAGAGTTTTGCGGCCTGTACAAGAATTTCGTGCGGGCCGCACAACGGGTCGCATAGAATTACAGCTACCGACACACAGTTCGTATTTTGGCCATATATTGGTCATACGAACTCCGATTTGGGTGAATCAAAGCTTGACAGAATCAGGACAAAAATATCTACAACTTTTATGAAGGAAACAAATCCAAATTCGGAATGTAGAATTTTGTGCAGCCACACCAATGGCCGCACCAGCCTAGATTTGGACAGATTTTATTACCAACTTCGCCCGATTCACTTCCATATCTGGTTTGCTTGCTCCCAGAGGCACGAAAATTACTATAGATTGGCACAGAGGCAGCAAGAGAAGGGATCTTCATCTTCCACCTTGCTCCTAAGTTCTTTTTCTTTCAAACCTCTCCATTCTTATTCTCTCCTCTTCACAAGATCAAAGGCTTTTGGATTAACGGATTGAAGGCTTGATTCGAGCGAGCAAACATTGAAGACAAGGGCAGCAAACTAGGAGATTGGTGTATTCTCTTCTCTTATTTGTTTATCTAGTTTTTTTAGTCATGTTTACTCTTTTCTATCTCTTGGATGTTATTGCACCCATGAGTAGCTAGATTCCTCTCTAGGGGCTTAGGCTAAAATCATGAACTTGTATTAGATTCTATTTTACTTGGATAATATTTCTATGTGATGATTGTTTGTTAATTGATTGTTCTGGGTGATTTTATAATTCATGTGCTTAAGTAATTTGTGAATTATTAATTAGTGTCCCGCTTAGGTTTAACCAACTTAAGGTGTTAGGATCAAAGAATTGATAGAACCAAATTACTTGCATGAATAATTTTAGGATTGAGATTAGAAATGACCAAATCTATTTCTTAGTCCGGAACCACAAGAACAATGGTTGAATTGAGGCGAAGAACTTAATCGTGAAGCCTCATATTCAATTGGGACCCCTAAAATTGAACCGAATTTTGGTATGAAGAACTTAATCGTGAAGTGTCGAAATTTGGGAATAAATTAGGCTAAACATATGCTTATGGTCTAGATAATTAGGGTGAGGAACTTAATCGTGAAATCCGAACTATCTAGACACGTCATTAATTCACGAAAGTGACCCTTTTTGACATATTAGGTTTAGAAACCCCAAAATAACAAACATGAATTTAGAAGCCAAGTAAATGTGAATTTAATCAAGGGATTGAGAGCCGATAGCCCTTAGATTCCATCTCTTTGATTACAAACTCCTTTTTATTATTTGTTTAAAATTGTTTTGTCTTGTTTCAACTCCAATTCGGGTATTGAACTCACCATTTCAGTTTTCAACAAAACCCCCCTATTTACTTAAATTGCATATTTTAGAATTAATCATTTAGTAGAAAGTAATTTCTCCCGTTATCTTTGGATCGATACCTATTTTACTACAATGATAGGTTGTATGCTTGCAACCAATCTATCATTGTGTATTAAGGTTTTATAAATTTAAAGCATAGTGTGTATTACAAATTGACCCACATATTCCAATACCAAAAAAACACAACAATTGCTAGGATGGAAATTCAGGCCATTAGAAGAGACTCTCAAGGATGCCGTCAATCACTATCAAAGCGCACATCTTTTGGAATAAATATTTCAGAAGTACACCAAAACATTGCAGCCATAGATATGGCTTCTTTTGATTATCAATGTGATGCATCTAAATCATGCCTACTTTTTCTCTCTTGCTGTGGACAAAATGAATTTTCAGGTTTTGGGAGTAAAATAGAAAGGTTTTCCTAGGTTTCATACCTTACACAGAATAAAGGTCGTTGCATCAATGATTCATTTGAATTTGCCATATTCTCTTAATGCTTATAGTACTTTGGTTTTGGATTCTATATGTTGTCTAATAGTTCTCAGAGACTTTGCTTGCGGGTTATAAAATTTCATGGAGAGTAGATTTACTTCTTTTCTTTTCTGCAGTGAAGTTGATTTTTGTGAGAAATATAAGCAATTAAATAGAAGGTTCAAATTTACCTACTTTAAAAAAGAAAAAATTGAACACGCCAAAATATTTAATCTCAGGTACTTATCACAATTTTGTAATTTTCTTCTTATAATCCTTCCCACGTCCATTATACTTCCACATGTATTTCTTATAAAATTTCGGGTTAATATACTTGGTTAGCTTGCCTTCTCGTGCCAACCTCTCGAGTATGTCTTTCAACTGGAGGCAATCTCCGGTAGAGTGTTTATCGAAACAGTGAAAAAGGCACTTCTTGTTTGTATTTTGCACCTAAAAAATATCCTTGCGTAGAGGTTGTGGGAGTTCAAATATGTCCTTACAACGTGATACATCTCGTTCCTCTTCTTAATGAAAGGCGCGTAATGAACAAAGTGCGGTCGGTATCCCTCATTATCAGGATCTTGCCTGTTTCCACCTCTTCTCTGCTGATTGTTCTTCCGAGATTCGTCCTAGCCCCGAGGTTGGTCTAAAGGATGTGTGTTTTGAAAGTTATTTCTTTTAGTGATAATTTATATGTAGTTCATGATTTTATTACGAATATTTTCATGCTCCTTGAGATTTATATGTTATATCTTTGGAAGTGTTCAGGAAGATACTCTTGGTCTTGAACCATAGAACTCCTAAAATGAGAAACATTTAATCACTAAATATGTTCACAATCGTGGTAATTAAGGAGGAACGTTAATTACCGAGAAAGATTGTTATGTTGATTAAAGTACATTGAAGTTCTATAAATGTTGATAAAGGATTATCATTTAATAATGTGAATATATAAAAATGTGTATTTTATATATTGAACATGACCTAAATGAATGGAACATTATATGGATTGTGTTTTGTGTCATTAATGTTTTCATTGTGTCTTTAGAATCTAAGATATGAGATATGTAGGTTTTTCACGTGAGAAGTATATAATGTGATTATTATTTAAATACTGTCTTCTGATAGGAATAAAATAGTAGTTCGTTGTGTGCAACTTGTGCGGAAAAAATCTATATGTTAATATTATCATTGTCCCTTAATTTGAGTTATGATATTACTGGGCCCCTTGGTAAAGTGGAATTATATCGCATGCAATATAATTGATGTAGTTATAATTATAATTCACTTGAGAAACCAAGAAAAAGAATATAATGCAAGAATGACACGATCCTATTTTGCATATTATTCATAATATCATTGTCACGTTAAGAAAATTTTATAATAAAATTTAAATCATTTGTTTATTTAGAATGTTTAAAACGGAATTGAAATTTGATCGACGAGCGAGGAGTTGGAAATTAAAACAAGTTAAATGGGATTATATTAAATTTCAAAGTTATTGGGACCATTGATTCATCCTAGCACGAATCTTGAAGCACCCTCTTGATAAAACCCTTTTCCCCTCTCCCTTCTCCCTTGTGTGTGGCAGGCCAAAGAGAAAGAAAGAGAAAGAGAGTGAGAGAGAAGAAAAGAGAGGGAGAGCTCCAAAATTCCGTCGGATTGCGCCACCGTCCGGGAAATCGAGGTTGAAACCGAGAAGGCAGTCGTAGATCTCTCCTAGCCATTCTGTCGGTAATTTTTCTTTTCCCTTCCTCGTTTGAAAATCCGTGATTTCTCGAATCCGCAGGTTGTTCGTTTTAAACCCGAGATTAGTGTTAGAATTGATCGAACTCTAACTCCTTTGAGCTTCTCATCTCTCGTTTACTGATTTTCTCCGTGATTTCATCTCCCATTTTGGATTTCCCATTCTAGGGTTTTGGTACCAAATCCCGAATTGAAAAGCGGCATTGATTGATTAGGTTAGTCCGACCAAATAGACTTGTCCTCGGTAGGGTTATCGCTTGATCGGGAAAGGTTAGAACGTGTAATGGTTAAATCGAGGTTTCGACCAAATTAGGGTTAAACCAACCGGCAAATCGAATTGATGCGTAAACCAAAATAGCGAACCAGTACAGGAATTAGACCTAATTGAGATGGTATACGTGGAATGTAGGTGTAGGCTCGGTTGAGCAAGGGTTTTCGGGGCATTCCGAGGCGCCTGATCCATAGTCATGCGGTATGCCTATTGCCAGCAGGTGCGGGATTCTTGGACTTGTTTGATAATTTATATTCATGAATTAAACTGCTTCCAATTGTCATGTTGAACTGCTTGATTGATTGCATAATCGAATTGTTTGAATCATATGCATAATGTTACACCAAAAGGTATAGTACAAAGTTTCAGTACAGTAAACTGTACTTTTTAACCTTCAATACACTTTTTGGTTCAGATTGCAAGTATACAATCATATCGAGTAGTATAAATTCGGGTATCGATCACAGGGACGGTTCAAGTCTTAACTAGAATTCTACCTAAATTAAATAAAGACTAGAAGTTGGAAAAGGTTGGTTTTGGTTCTTAAAGTTCCTAACAATTCAATGACAATAATTAAATGCAAGAAGGTAATAAACTTGGTTTGAATCAGATGAAAAAGACGTTTCCAGGGTTATGACTTCATCTAAATTTTGCCTCGAGGTACCCGGTCCGTGTAGTGTCCTACACGGGCCGTGTCTATCGTACACGGTCCGTGTGGCCCTCGAGTGAATGCAGCAGTTATTGTTTCTTTGTGTTGTTCCTTTGTGTAGGGTTCTACTGACCAGACCTAATGTCTCTAAACCTCAACTGTCGTCTGTTGGCTTATTAACTTGGTATGGAATTGCAATATGTGCCCTCGTCGGGTTCTAGACTTCAACTGTCGTATGTTGGTCTGAATTACTTAGTTGCTTGTTTGGAATACTAAAGGTAACATCATTCCGTCGATATGAGGAAACGTTCACCTGTCGGTTACTACTTGGTTTCACCTTTCGGATCACTAATCCTACCTCATGTACTTAGTTTGGTTAAGAGATTATAAGGGCCAAAGTACCTTCTAGATGTGATCATTCATCTAGTGGTAAACCAATAAAAATCAAATAACTTACACTAAGCAATTAAAATCAATCACAATCAAGCAAACACAAATTTCAACAAAAGAATCCAATAACTAACATGCAAAACAAAACATTCGATTACATCACAACCCTAGAAACTAAGAAATCTACTCAGACATAGTTCTAAAACAAAATAAAGAAGTAATAAAAAAATTAGCCATGACAAAACCCGAAGAATAAAGAAGATCCGTCGAAAACTTGCGTCTTTCGCTTCTCAACTTCGTCTCCAAGCTTAGCCGTCAAGACCAAACCCTAGGAAATGCTTCTCTGCTCCAGAATGTCCTCTCTGGTGCAAGAAATCTCGCTTATATACTCGTTTGGCCGACCTTCCATTAATTAGCCTTATTTCCAAACTCTGGATTTGTTTCCGGAAATGCTTGACACGGCCCGTGTAGGATCCCACACGGACCGTGTGCCTGTGTTCTTCATGCGGTCGAGTCGGCGGTTTTCTGTGGTCGTGTCATCGGTCGAGTCGAGGTTGACACGGCCCGTGTGGAATGTTACACGGACCGTGTAGAGACTTCTAAATTCCAGATTCCTTCTCGATTTCGCCCGATTCCTGCAGAATAAGAATAACTTGCAGCAGTACCACATTCTATATATATTCAATGAATTATAACCGAATTTATAGATTAAAACACAGGTTTTGGTACGAATTTAAGGTCAAAATATAGATATGAATGCGAGATATCACATAACCGTATTAAATTAGAACTGATATGCACTGAAATCGCCTTATTGCGGGCCGCAACAACCCCCATTACGGGCCGGAATCAACAAAGCAGCTTAGAATATAGTCTCTGAATGCTTTGTTGCGGGCCGCAATGAATGTAGTAGAGTAAAATATAGTCTCTGAATGCTTTGTTGCGGGCTGCAATGAATGGAGCAGAATATAAATACTCTCTGAATGCTTTGTTGCGGGCCGCAACCACATCCATTGCGGGCCGCAATGAGAGCCTGGAAAATGCCAATAGGAGCTGGAAAGTGTCTGGTAATTAAGTTGCGAGCCGCAATAACCCCATTTCGGTCCAAAGTGAATATCATAGTTGTATTTGCATGTTGAATGGTATATCGTTTGTTTGTGTTCTTTTGTTTTGGAACTACGGTCGAAAGTCCCCAACAATTTGTTACTATCTGGGATGGTCGGTAACGTTTCAAAGTCAACGCTGGGCGATGACTCGAAACCATATGCGCATGTGGGTATAATTAATCACTGCTGGGCAGTGATTGATTGAGATCAGTCAATGCTGGGCAATGACTGATCGTGACGGAGACTTTGGGTGACTGTGAGGAAACGATGGAATGGTGTCATATCCAGTCTGGGACAGGAATGACAGTTTGGTTTGACGTGTTGTGAATTGACGATTCTGAGCTTATTGCATACGAATTATTATCTGATTATGAACCAGACCTTAGTTAACGGTTAAGCCAAAGCACTGCGGATGGGTGTCCAATAAAGGGTCCAGCTTGGTGGGCCATCTGTAGGTGTCAGTGACCCTACAGATGTGGGTTTGATAAAGGGTCCAGCTCGGTGGGACATCCGTAGGTGCTACCAGCTGTAATAAACTGAGTTAAGCCAAAAACGTGCGAGTTTGAGATTCATCTTGGAAATTCCGTAAATTGTGTTTCATTTGGTAAATTGTTGTCGATCATCTGCACTTGCTTTATTTATGAATATGCATCTGTCTGAACTGCTTTTGTATGGTTTCATTTCTGAATATAGATTTTGATTGCAAGTCCAATAATCTAAACTGTGGCAAATTTCGCACTGAGAATTTATTATCACCCCCACTCTTGGGTTATTTTACAGGATCTGGGGTGTCGGGTTCCGGGGAGGCACGCGAGCTGTAGACCCTTGGTAGTTGCCTCTGTATGGCCTAATCTACCCTTTTGTTGTATAGTTTAGGGTTAGGCCTGATGGTTAGTATCTGTACGAGATACTTTTGTTGTATGATATTTTGACCAAACTGTATAACCTTATATATGGACTATATATATACATAGGGATGTGTTTGATATTAATTAATTGCGCATATTCTGACTGAACGGTTAATTGCCTTGTAAACATACACGGCGTTGTATGTTTACGGCAGGGAACTGTTGCGACCCGTGGCTGCGGGGTGTGACAATCATGAGACAAGGATAGACACGAAATTAGTGGATTGAGTGAATGATTATTATGTCGTTTGGATAACTATAATGTAATGATAGAACCTCTTATAGTCAATAATATAAAGTTTTATATTATTGCCAATATGACATAGATCCTCTATACGGTCACACCAACTGAAGAGAAACAACAAGTATTTTATATTTCATAATGATCTATAAGATAAAATACATGAGATGAAATGATAAAATAAAATGTCATAATATGACATGCTTAGACCATAAATAAATTTGTGAAGTTATGCAAATATTATTTGGTATAATGTTTAAATGCATTATAAGAATAATAAGAATATTGCATAATAGAATAATATTATTAATATTATTTATTCATAAATTAATTTATTAAACCAATCACAAGATGAGATTAAAGATGATAAAATGGCTAAATAAGGCTAGTGGCATTTGTGTAAATAGTTTAAACTTTACACAAATAGTAGCCCTAACCCCTTGCCTATTTAAATGGGTGTAACTAAGGAAAATTAAGAGAATTTTTCTGCTTCTCCTCTTGGCTGAAATTTACTGTAGCAGCCATTTTTTCTCAAGACCGAAAAGTTCAAGAAAGGCTCTCATCTCTTCTTGTTAGGTGGTTGGATCTAAGCCTTGAACTTCACATCCATCTATCTAAGAGGTGTGCAAGTTCATTGTTTAGGTTCAAGGTGAACCAAGAGGCGTTTCCGAGAAGAGCACGAGATTTAGAAGGGAAACCGGCTTCTCTCTATCAAGAGATTTGACAATCTCTTTAGTAAAGGTTTCCATCCTCTTTAGCAATAAATTAGATTAGATTAATTTATTTTAGTACACATTAGTTTAAGGAAGAAAATCTTGTTTGCTTTTGTCGTATAAATAAGATCTTTTGTGTATTGAGCCGGTGATAAGAAAATTTTAAATTCTCACCATATAGGCATACACGTGAAATCCCAACATGGTCCCCCTTAGGCTGCCAATTGTTACTTTGTTGTCAGGGGGATCGAGATCTTGACCTCGTGGGACTACCGTCATCCTCCTCTACACGGATGTAACCCTCAGCAAAGGCCACAAATTTCCTCAAACTGCTCATGTTCTTCATATGCGCTTCATACCGCAAAGTATCCGGACCTCGCTTCTGGAGTCCCTTTTTTATAGTCGCAAGGGCGAACTCTTCATTCAGATTATGGATCCTCTGAGATGCTTGTATAAAACAGTTGACAAATGTGCGAGTCTTCTCCCTCGGGTTTTGCACAATGTCCAACAAAATCTCGCAAGTCGCCTGGGAAGGTTTGATAACCGCGTATCTCTACAAAAATGCCTTAGCGAGGTCCTCGAATTTTTTAATAAAGCCTCAAGGTAATGCCATGTACCAGTCCCATACCTCTCCAGTTAAACAAGTGGTAAAGACCCGACACATTATGGCATCGGTTGCTTCCAGGAGACGGAGTCGTTCGAGAAAATCATACACAAAGTTATGTGGATCCTGAGTATCCCCACTACTATGAAATTTAAGAGGGCATTAGGGTACTTGAAGCCAGCCATCGAGACTTCAGAAATGTCTGCGGAGAGCGGTCCATCCTCAATACCCATTGGCCGAGAGTAAGTGTCTGTTTTCTTAGATTCTAACTTAGCCATCTTCGCCGCTAACCTGGCCTGAATCATTTCTTCCACCTGGGTCATGCTAATGTTCGTACGAGGACTCTAAGATACCCTTCGATCTTGTCTCATTTCCTTATAGCGAGTCCTTTCGCGCCCCCTATGCAGGTTTTTCTCCCGATTGTGGCGAGAAGGGGATCCCCTTTCACGAGATGGTTTCCTCTCTCGCTTGAGGGCAGACCCTTGTTAATTCAGAAGGGAAGGATCGTACTCCCCCCCACCAATGCACTATTGCTCTCTGCAAGGAGTTGGCTCTCGTTCATTTCTTTGAGCTAAATTCGGTCCTCTTTTAGCGGAATGCTCCTCACGGGCCAGATTACCCTGAGCTATGCTTCTTGTCTCCGACGTATCAAAATCTTCTCCACTGTTTATAGTGCGAACAACAACAAACTCGGGATCTAGATTTCTCACCAATATGTTATTATTCAATCTCCTGCATAAGGGGTTTTCAGGAGCTAGTCTCTAGGGCACTAGTCCTTCAAGGAGAGCGTTCTGAGGAGGATTCTGGGCTACCGGTCGTAGCTGAAGCTGCGGGGAAGGTGTTAGTTTGTAATAATCTAGAAGTCAATAATACGATAATTTATCATAAAGCTTTGTTCATGAATTGAATGTTTATTTATATATAATTTTGTTGCCTTGAGTATTATTGTATTTATGAATCATTCATTTATCTGACTAGAGTCAATAAATGGAATTGTGAAACTTCATAATATAGATGATATATATTCTTAAAAGTCTCTAACCAAGGTAATTAGCAGGAACACTAATTAACCGCTACAAGGTTAGTATGTGGATTAAAAGATGATCAAGTTTTACATACCTCTGACAAGAGATGTCATTTTAATCACATAGATACATGTTCGAGGAACATGGTATTTGACAGACCCCGAATGAAACATTAAATGGAATTGTGTACGTGTCATTAATGTTTTTATTCAGTGTTAAGTTCTAAAGTATGAGGTATTCATCTTTCCTACTAAGAAATGTATATGTGTGATTGTTATCTAACGCTGTCTGTAAAAAGCAGTTATAACGGTAGCACTTCGGTATACATAGCTTAGCTGAGGTAGTGATGGTTTACCAAAAGTATTATTGTCCCTCATATCTCTATACGAGTTATAGTATCACTGGGCCCCTTGATAGAGTAAGATTATCTGCTAGCGGTATAAATTACAAGAGTAATTATATTTGATAATCTGCTCAAGATCAAGAAAAGATTAGGTTTGCAAGGATGACACACACCTACCTTGAAACTGATCTGATAGCTATGAGACAAAAGAACTGACACGAGTAAAATAGTTTACTGGATCGTGGTATTGTACAGTACAGCATCATCTGTGTAATTGGATGGTCATGATGTGTTCTGCCAGATGCCTCTCATGATTATAGAAGTTAAAACAATGTTTAATTCTATTTATCAACATAACACATATCCTATTGGGTCACACCATATAAGAGCTAATTGGAGAATCTTATTGATTAATTATAAATTGATTATGATTAATAATAAGATGGTTATAATTAATTATATGTGATATAATTGAATTATAAATGTCATAATAAAATGACACGCAGAAACAATGGTTAATTTATAAACGTGCACGACACGTTGTATAAAAGTTACCGAAAGAAATATAATTATTCAGAATAATTATATAAATGACTAATGGATTAAAATATTAATTATGAATTAATATTTAAGCCCAAATTGAATTTAGAATTTAAATTCAAAAACCCATTTGAATTCGGGCCCAAATTGAATTTAGAATTTAAATTCAAAAGCCCAAATTTAATAGATTCAAAAGCCCAAATTGAAAGCCCAAATTGATCGAATTGAATTATGGGCCTCGAGGGCATTTTGGTAATCAGCCAGTGGCAAAATTCAATTTGAGTTTGTCAATGGCAATTTGGTGAATACCACAAAAACCAAGGGCATTACGATCATTTACGAACCTCCTTATTTTGCCTATAAATAGAGGGGTAGGGGTAGAGAGAAATTACTAATTCACTTGTATCGTATCTGATCTGTCTGATCGAATCGATAAATCTATTTTCTCTCTTTCTCGGTTACGGTTAGTTACGGGATTCGAAAATAATATATTTGCGAAAGTCACGGTATTTCTATTTGAATAACTGTGGGTCGTAAATATATTTATTTTGTCCTTTTCTCGGTGAATAGTGTTTTTGTAGAATTCCGCGGTTTACGGTATTTCTGGCAAAAGAAATAAACCGCTCTCTAGTTAGTCCTGGTGGATAACCAATAGAGGTATCAGATGTCTGATACTCCGAGGCGAGATGTTCCTCAGATCCGGTCTCCTCGGTCTACTGCATTCCAATTAGAATTTGGAAACAAGATATAAACATGTTTTATTAATCTATTTAATTGGTAAGTAGATTAAAGTTTTAGAAATCAATTAAGGAGTAGATCTGTAAAAGGATTAAGTAAGGTTTTGATGCCAAATGAATACTGAAGGTGGATCGCCTTGGAAAGTTTCCTGACATACCTCGTTTAATCCTTGGCTTAAGTTAGAAGTAAAATTTTTGTTTTACGTTCTTTCCGTATCTTAAGGAAATAAATGGGTTTGAACAGTCAAAACCCCAACAGACTTAATCAATGGATTTGAACCGTCAAAACCCAACAGAAGGGGGTAAGCATAGTGGTAATACATCTAACACTTGCGGAGTCGGGTGTGACATAACAGGTGGTCGGTACCGACCAACCAGGTCAGTTTGCTCGGCAATGAAGGGCCAAGCTACCTGTTGCACCAAAAGGTAATGCACAAAGTTTCAGTATAGTAAACTATACCTTTTAACCTTAATTCTACTTTCGACTCAGATTGCAAGTATATAATCCTGTCGCGTAGTATTATCAGGTATCGATCCTCAGGGACGGTAGAATAATTACCGGACTCTACTTAAAAATCACTAAAATTCTAGAAGTGAGAAAAGATGACTTGTGGTTGTTTTACCAAACTACTAATTAACAATTGTATTTAAAGCAGTAAAATAAATTTTTAGATTTGTTTTCAATTAATAAAAAGGGTTTTTAGGGTTTCTGACTTCGTTTCAACTTAGCCCCAAGGTGTACGGCCCGCACACTTTCATGTACGGTCCGTACGGAACCTCAAGTTGATACAGCAGCTACTGTTTCTGTGTCGATTCTTTGTTTAGGGTTTCTATTGACAATAACTAAATTCCTAAACCGCAGCTGTCGCTTGTTGGCCTAATAATCCGATACGGAATTCAATTACTCCCCTCTTAGGGTCCTTAAACCTCAACTTTCGCTTGTTGGCTTAATTATCCTAAGTGACTTGTCGGTTTACTAAAGGTATCTAAGGTCTTTCGACTCGAGGAAAGTTTCGCCATTCGGGTACTTCTTGGTTTCACCTTTCGGCTCACAAACCTACTTCATATACTTAGTTCTGTTGGTTTAAATGTCATAGCCTTGTAACCTAACATCTAGATGTGCGCATTCATCTAACGGTTGACCAATCAATTCAAGCAAGCACAAACCAAGCAATTGAAATACTACTCAACAAGTAAAAACAAAAGCATTCAACACAAATCCAAGTAGCTAGCGAATAAAACTAAACATGAAACTACATCATAACCCTAGAAACAAAGTAATTTAGCCTAGCATGTTCACAAAACAAAGCTAATAAAATGTTATAAAGAAGTTCATGACAAAACTTGAAGAAATCTGAAGATTCGTAGCAAAACTCTCGTTTTTCTCCTCTCTTCTTCTTCTCCAAGCTAAGTCTCCTCTCCTCCAAGAACCAGAGATCCCTCCCCTCCTTTTAGATCTGGAATCCCCTCTTTTTATGCCCAAAATTGCGTCTTAAAGCCTTTCCTTTTCGACCTCCCCAGCTGGCATCTGTTTCCATCGCTAGTCTGGATATCTGGATTTTCTGTGTACGCACACAAATGTGTACGGACCGTATGCCTATGTTGTAGAGATTTAGCCTCTTGCGTGAAACTCTCTGTGTGGTTGGGCAGTTAAGGTACGGTCCGCACACAAATGTGTACGGGCCGTATGGAAGTGTGTCGACTCCAGAATTTTCCTTGTTTTCGTCTGTTTCCTGCAAATCAATAAATAAAGCATAGTAGTACCACATTCTATTGATATTTAAATGAAATTACACAATTTGACAGTTTTAGGCACAGGTTTTGGTACAAAGTTTGGTCGGAATATAGATAAGAAAGCGAGATATCACTGTCGTATTCTGAGTCAGACCACGGGGTCGGGTTGTCGAACTAGGGAGTGTCTCTCCGAGATAAGTAGGGTTCTTCGGAGGAGTTTCCCTTGTGGGCATTCCCACATGCACACCTTGCGATATGCTTAAATAAGGTCGAATGCTATTCTCCTGTTGGAGGTTATTGTTGATCCCCCGAGGTGTAATAGGAGTGCTAGCACTCGACTCATGTCTTTGTTCGTCTTGCTGAAGAGAAGCTATCTAGTTGTTTTAGGCAAGCGAGCAAGAAGTGGCCCTACGGTGGTTGATACGTCCTATCTCGGGGAGAGTAGGCCGTATGTGGGAAACGTGATTGGGTTGGGCTTGCCCTGTCTCGGGAAGACAAGCCGAGGTTAATGAGACTGATTCTCGAAGTGGGAATGGTTAGGAGATATTCAAACTCTAGCCTATATGATATCTTGCTTTGGTAAGCCCCAATTCGACCCCTGTTTAATGGGGCATTCTGCCTTAAATAGGTCGTCCCCTAACTGTCATTATAGGAGCGGTTAAACTCGCATAAAGACGGTTATCCCCGTATAAGAGCGGTGACGTCCGCATAATAAGGCAGTCACTAAATCGCACCCGCCATGTACGGACTTGAAGGCGGTGACTGTAAGTTGGGTCCGGACTGTAGGGTTTTGAGGCTACCCAAAGCCATTAGGCTTAAGCTGCGGAAAGACCGTAAAACAAAAATTTTTACTTCTAACTTAAGCCAAAAGGATTGAAGTGGTATGTCGGATAATCTACCGAGAGTTACATACCTGTTCAATCCTTTTCTTAGATTAAAAACCGTAAGTAAAACTTTACTCATTCAGATCATAGATTAAGTAGCATGTCGGATAATAACCGAGAGTTACATACCAGATTAATCTTGTATAGACCCAAAGTAGTAAAACCGTATTTACTTGTATTTTAATCAGTTTATAGATCTTCTCCTTTGATTGATTTCTAAAAGATTAAATCTATTTAACAATTAAATAGATTAATATAACATTTCTTTACCTTGCTTCCAAATTCAAATTGGAATGCAGTCTGACCCGACTGTCTGACCCGGTTAAGCAAGCACCAAAAATATAGTGCCTCTATCGGTTATCCACCAGGAACTACCAGAGAGTTGGTATTTCTTTTGCCAGAAATACTATACCAACGGTATTCGAAAAGTCGCGGTTTTCGGTAAATCACTATTCACCAAAAGTACGAAATTTCTGACAAAACACTATTCACAAGAATAACTTTTATTCTCGCAAAAATATATATATGGATAATCATATTTTCTGCAAATCACTATTTGGGAGAGAAAATTAGATACGAATCGAATCAGTCTGATTCGTACTTTGATTTGGACTTCAAATGAACTTATTAATTTCTCTCACCATTTCATGTCTATTTATAACCAAATAATTGTGGTGGTTTTGCATAGTCGGTTATGAGATGTCAAAATCAAATTGATTTTGTCAAATTGTTTAATATATAATTAAACATTTTCATTTAATTAATTTATTTAATTTAGGCTTTTAATTAAATTCTAAATTTAATTAAGGCCTAAATTCAAATTGGACTTTTTGATCCATAATATTAATTCATAATTAATATTTTAATCCATATATATATATATATACAATTATTCTGAATAATTGTATTTCTTGCGTTTGCGATAAATTTATACGACGTGTCATACACGTTTATAAATTTAATTCGGTTTAAGCATGTCATCTCCATGACATATATTTTATTCTTAATTATAACACTTTATAATTAATCATAAAATTTCTCTGATTACTTTCCTATTGGTGTGACCCGATAGGATCTGTGCTATGTTGGTAAATAGAATTAGAAATGTTCTAACTTCTATAATCATAGGTGGCACCTGGCAAGTACATTATGACACCAATTACACAGATGATGCTGTACCGTACAATATCACGATCCAGTAAACAATTTACTTCGTGTTAATTCTTTTGTCTCATAGCTATCAGATCAGTTTCAAGGTAGGTGTGTGTCATCCTTGCAAACTTAATCTTTTCTTGATCCTGAATAGATTATCAAATATGTTTACTCTTGTAATCATACTGGATCCAGATAATCATATTCTATCAAGGGGCCCAGTGATGCTATAGCTCGTATTGAGATACGAGGGACAATAGTACTTTTGATAAACCATCTTTTCCTCCGCATAAGCTATGTATACCGAAAAACTACCCTTATAGCTACTTTTTACGGATAGCGTTAGATAGCAATCACACATATACATCTCTTATGTAGGAAAAATGAATATCTCATACTTTAGAACTTAACACTAAAATGAAAACATTAATGACACAAACACAATTCCATTTAATGTTTCATTTGGGGTCTGTCAAATATCATGTTCTAACATGTATCTGTGTGATTAAAATGACAACTCTTTGTCTATGGTTTGTAAAACTTAACCATCATTTAATCCACACACTAACCTTATCGCGGTAATTAGTGTTCCTGCTAATTACCTTGGTTAGAGACTTTTAAGAGTATTATCATCTATATTATGAAGTTTCACAATTCCAGTCATGAACTCGAAATGATTCATAAATTCAATAATACTCAAGGTAACAAAATGATTAAACACAAAATGATTAATCATTCAATTCATGAACAAAATATATATGATACATTTATTGTTTTATTGACTTCTAGATTATTACACTAACACGGACTGGACTCATGTTGGATGAGGCCTTATTGGGCCTAGCTGCTGACAGATCCCGGGCTCTTCATATTGATCTTGGGTTGGCCCCTGAGAGGGATCCGAATTCCAATATATTCATGGTCCGCGAAAGATCCATGAGGGTCCTGGGAACATGGCCCTATCACAATTTTTTTTATATTGCTTAACAGGGAAACAAGAGGAAAAAAAATCTTCAAAAAAAGTTGTATAATTTGTTGTTGTCATGTTATGACTTCTTGCTATATTTATGTACCTAAAATAAAGAGTAAATCATGTTTACTTAAATGAGATCATTAAATAATAAAAGACATTTCTTATATGATATAAAAATAAAAGAACTGAAGCATTACCAATCAATTATCAATCAATACAAAAGTTCCTTGAATAACATTTAAAAGATGTAAATAAATCATGACCAAAAGAAGATAGACTAAATAAAATTGTGTTGAGTACGTGTAACGAGTACGTGTCTAAATAAATTTAGACTTCTACACGTAAAAAAAAAAAAAAACATAAAAAAGATGCAGAATCAAAAGAAGATAAACTATTTGATAATATTTAATCTGAAATTTTATCTTCTAATCACAATCATTAGCAAATCAGAATATCTAAAGTGCTTAATATAATAACAGAGAAACACGAATTATAAAAAAATTCATCTGTTAAACGCTTAATGTAATTCCTGTGAAAGAAAGGGACAAGTTTATAAATTTTTCCTAATTGAGTGAGTCCGGTTTCTCTGAGGTAACAGATTAGTTGTGTTTATATATGGGTCGTCCGATCAGAATCCGTACTAATGCACGGGCCCCTTTGATTCTTGGCAAAGAAGATTGGAATTTGTGTTACCTCAGATAGGTGATATGAATGCTGAGTTGAGTAATTCTAAATCAGCATGACATCGAGATCTCTCATCTCTCTCTCTCTCTCTACCCAGTTACCTTCCCCACTGCTCGTCTTCTCCTGAGCTAGATGGAGTGATTATAATTGATTTATTTAGGAAACACGGAGATTGGGTTTTGTCGTTACCGTGAGCAAAATGATGCGCGATTCGATATCAATTTCGATCGACGATTCGTGGGAGGAACTTCGGAAGGAGGGGCGAAAGGTGGAAGGAGATCTCGATGTGATGCTCTCCTCCTACGCTCGCCTGGCCGCCAGATTCAACCCCTCTTCTCAGGGTACTGCTACTTAATGAATTTTTATTGCATTGGTTTGCCAACTCTGAGTGAATCTCTTGGCACGAGGCATTTGAATCTGGGTAATTAGTGTGCTTTGTCGGGTGCTTTTACTTTGTAATTTGTCCAGTTGAAAAAGACAATGTCGAAATACTGTCTTTTCTTCAATTGTCGACATTATTTGCTCCACTCGTTCTTTATTTTGTGTCTAAGGCACTTTTTTTTAGAGGGCAAGATCCGAGATGTCATCTCATAACTTTCCTTTTGTTGAGGACTTAAATGCTCCATAGCAATTCCCTTATCTCCATTACGCCTTGCGGTACTTGAACATGTCCTCTATCTTTGATTATCTGTAGAAATCTTGCTGTAACTTGTGAGTTGATCCTCAATTAGGAAACGTGCACTATACAGCGTGGAACATATTTGAACCAGAATGATGCCAATTTGTCATATATTAACAAACACTGTGGCTCATTTGTTCAAGCTATGGGGGTCTAATGAGAATGGGGGTCAATCATATAAAATTTTCATGTCAATTTTACAATACCTCATAGCATTTTACTCTAACTTATAAAATCATGTATAAGTCCAATCAAAATGCCACAGACTGGTACACATCATTCTTAATTCATTGGTTCATGGTTATTTAACTTTTAGAGCATGCTTAACTGGAAAAAACCTTTTACCAAGTTTTTTTGGGTGTAGCGCCTAACCTGGATATTAGGAGACAGTTTCCCTTTCTTCAATACCTGCCTTGATGAGTTTTGTTTTTTGAAAGGAAGTTGCTAATCAGATTTATATTAAGCAGTACATAACAAGTACCAAATGGTAGAAAATTTGGGTAGAGTGTGAAACTCGTGTCATTCAAAGGTAAGGTTATGTTGACCCAACTGACAAATTGCAAAACACAAAACAGGTTTTGTTGACCCAGGTTTGCCAAAGGTAGGGTCAAGCCGTTCATGGAAGTCAATGGAGATGAAGATACAGTCTCTGCTGGAAAAGTTGCAAGATATAAATGATGCTATGAGCAGATGCGCTGCCACATCAGCACCCACCACCTCTGTCACTCAGAAGCTTGCACGCCATAGAGATATTCTCCATGAGTTCTCTCAGGTTCATTTCATTGTATAACTTGCATGCACAGGTGTTGGTGCACTTTGAGTTATTGTGACTATATTTTGTAGGAATTTAGAAGAACAAAAGGTAACTTGAACTTAATGAGGGAACATGCTGAGCTTCTCAGCTCCGTTCGGGACGACATCACCGAATCCAAGGTTAGATTTGTATTAGAATTACATAGTTTTCATCTCCCAGATTTTATTTATTGCACCGTTGGTTTTCCATATTTTGTTTGTGATTAAAACATGATAACTGCATTGCACAGGCATCGGGAGGGATGTCACCACGCGTTCATCTTTTAAGAGAGGGAGCTTCCATCCATAGCAGTATATCTTAAGTATAAACTTTTTCTAGTTTTATTTATTATTTTTCACACAGGGAGTACAGTAGGGCATGAATGCTATCCAGACAACAGTTTTCTTGGTTCTTTTTCAAGTTTATTGTGGTTTAAGTATGTGTCATAAAGGATATTATGGTAACCTTTGGGTTTGGTGGAATTGGTTAATCCGCCTGAAAATAAATTAACCGCTAACTAACTGAGAGTTTTGTTTTCACTTTTTAAATAAAATCCCATTAAATTAGATAGATGAGGTTATAGGCCAAGCACAAGCCACAAGGGCAGTGCTATCTTTGCAAGGCAGTTTGTTTGGAGATGTTCAAGGAAAAGTCAAGAAATTGGGCGAAAAGTTCCCCGTCATAAGAGGACTTCTTGGTAAATTATCCCGCTATCACAGTATACTGTTCATCATTTGTTTGGAAAATTTGTCAAATAAGAATGCCTGTTTTTTTTTAAGTTTGACAAAGGGTCATCCCTCTTGCTATGTACTGATAGACCTATTACCACACTCAAACTACATTTTGCTGCTACTGTTGATCCATTATTTTTTATTTTATTTATTTACCAAATTATTTTAATAATATTTCAAACAAACAATCAATAATTGCAATATTTTATATTCAGACAACAATAATCTTCAACTTTTTTTCAAAGATATGATATATATTTGAGTGAGGCTATGGTGCTATGCATAGCACGGATGGCTAGTGTACTACGGCTCAATATGGTACTTTTTAAAATCCTAACGGTTGATCTGACCGTTCAATGTGATAACCATATGAATATGTACTTGCAAACTAAATTTTATATTTTTTCGAATTTTTTTACTATTTTTTTAGATAGGTAGAAAAATCAGTGTTTTTTGAAAATTCTGGACCATCAAAATTCTACCTATCTGAAAAAATAGTAAAAAAATTCGAAAAAATATAAAATTTAGTTTGCAAGTACATATTCATATGGATATCACATTGAACGGTCGGATCGACCGTTAGGATTTTAAAAAGTACCATATTGAGCCGTAGTACACTAGCCATCCGTGCTATGCATAGCACCATAGCCTCACTCTATATATTTTGTTAGTATAACCTAGATGTAGTTGCTTGCTGGTACTAGCTGTTTTTGCACAACTGCAAAACAGTAATAATTTAGCTTGAGTGTAATATTGATAAATTTTTAGTTTAACATTGGAGTTTAGATAGATAAGTTTTTGATAAGCTCTTCATTTTGCCTTCTCCCAATTTCATTTTTCAGGTTTTACAAAAGGGGGAACATAGTAATTTAAAGGATGTAAATAAGAAAGAGTATGAACAGTTGAGCATGTTTTCTGTTCTTGAAGAAGAAACATTTATTACAAATGGAAGCTGCTGCACCTCTAAAGACTCAACCTGCAGTGATGGTATGTACTCCGTGAACTCCTCATTTTTTAATAGTTAATCCTTGCAGTGTCTGTTACATGCACCCCGCATAAAAACACAACTATGACAACTAATAATTAAGTGAAATTTGGGGTGGCTCTGTGAATGTTGTCACTTTTCAAACAAATTATTACCCTTTATTAACTCTGACTTGCAATTAACACCCAACATTTCACATATTTGCAATTAACACTATAGTTACTGGGTTATTTGCTAATAGGCTTAACCATGATAACACATGTCACCCTATTCAATTGATAATAAGTTAGGTCAACCAAATCAGTTTTGGTTGTTTAGAGACTGTTGTTTGTATGCCATGTTAATTATGTACATTCTCATCATGCAGGCACATTAGGTGCCATTTTTAGTTGGTGTAATGTGTTCTTCTATATTTGCTCCTATTTTTTTATAAAGGATGCCCATTTTTAATTGACAGATAGATTAATATTTTAGGTAAGAAAGTTGCGAAAGCTGTGTACCCAAATAGTATACATTCAATGGTATACTATTGAATTACACTAATGTTGAGCCTTTCATACAAGAGAGCATGTTAGTTGGGATGAAAGGATTTGTTATCATTATGGTTAATTAGGTCTTTCAGAAAACTTTATATCAAACCTTACAACTAATTGCTTAGTTATATATTGGTCAGTAAGCCATTCTCTAACCTTTTAATTATTGCATGCTTAGTTTGAACTGTACGCTCAAATGATGAGGCTTCAAAAACAAAAATGACATACAAGTAGCTTATGGTCATGTTAAATCAGGCTTCTACAATTTTAAGTTGTATTTTTTTTTAAACTAATCAGTCAGCAATAAATATTCAAAGAGTCAAATCTAAAACTGATTAAAACCTAAATGATTAAATTTATTGTAACTTGAAACTTGAAAGCCTCCATGGAATCAGATAGAAACTCCAACCGTAGCCATGGGAACTTGGTCAAAAAGAAGCATTTAACTTTCTGTTTTTGTTTTAGTCACATCTTTCATACTTATTTAGAGGTGAGCCAGTGCAATAGCAAGAACTGCTGGTATGGTGCAAATGATGTTAAATCCATTATATTGAGTGATTTCAATGGGTATGATGCAAAACCCATTATTTTGAGGGTTTGCTATGAGAAAATAATTTTGCTATTGTTGAAGGTAGCGGCAATTGAAATTTTTTTTATTTGAAGTTTTGTATGAATTGTATGAAATATAAGTACATTATGTAAAATGCAATACAGATAACAAATTTATTAAATATCTTTGCATTTATTCTTGGATTTCCTTCATATATGACAAAATGAATGCATAAACTTTATGGAACTAACATATGGGACATTAAAATGTTCCAATCTGCACAATAAAATTTCAATGCTTTCTCTTTGAATATGTATTATCAATAAGAACATGATAAATGTACTATGAATTAGTTTAGCATGGATATGATATGCATTATATTCTTTTTTTGTTGTTCATCAACAACTCATACAACATAGATAATTATCATTGCCGAAGCAAAGCGAGGCATTTTCCTAGTATTTGTTGTTTCTTGATTTACCTTATCTTCATTTATCTCATTTTGGTTTTCAGATTCATTTCTTGTTTCTTCGTACACCTCACTTTTAACTTGGTTTTCCAAAAACTCATTTTGTGGTTTAATTTTCTTCCAAAGTTTTTTAATAGAACATTTTTAAGGTTTTAGTTTTTCTTCTCCCTCTCTTTTTATGTTTCTTTTTTCGTTACCTGATGAATGTTTGATGTATGTTTCTAAGAAACATTATTTAAATTAAAAATAAAACAAAATAATAGAAGGATAGAACCTAGGCAATGAGGCAGATGTAGCGCTAAGCCGCTGGCAGTCCAATCTAGAGGCCGCGTCGATGCGTCGCTGCTTCGATGCATTGCTACGTCGATGCATCGGCCTCGCTCTAACCAAACGCCGCTTCCATCTCTGCATCGCACTCACTGTCGCAGAATGAGATCGTGACTCGTGAGAAGAGCTAGGTTTCTTAATTTCTTTCTTCCCTCATTTGTTGATTTACAGAGAAAAAACGGCGGTCGGCGGAATTAGGTTTATTAGTTTTTTTCTTGCTTCGTTTGTCGTTTCACAGAGAAGAAACAGAATTTTTTTTTTAGGTCCTATTAAATTGTTGACTTTTGTTTGTTGTTTTTAACATATACAAATTTTTTTTTTGAGTGGGGGGGGGGGGGGGGGGGGGGCTATTGGATTTTGGGGCCCGAGGCCATCGCCCTGGGTCAGGGCCGGGGCTGTACCTGATGACATCCTGCATCGGAAATTAATTGCAATACTTTATTCTAAATACATATATAGTCATTTGTGGCGCATTCCATTTTTTTTATTTGTTCAGGATTTGATAAAAGAGTCCACTATACTGTTGGTTACCAAATATCAAGTCATTGTTTAGAAAAGAAAAGAAAAGAACAACTACCTGTCACATTTTCTTTGGACTTAAACGGTTACCAGCTGGTATATATGTCTTGATACCAAGCCATGCAAATTAACCACCACCTTTCACATTTTTTGCTGGATTCTTTTGAGCATGTTACCAAATATCATGCCCCCATCTTGCATTTCCATTAGTATTTTTTATTTTAGTGTATTTGAGGTACAATTAAACTATATGCTGAGGGATTGTATATATGATCTGTTAGCCTAAAGTATATTCTAGCATGTACTCTGAAACCCTATATAGATCCACAATACGAAGATTTCTTCAACCGAGGCCTCATCCCGAAAGAAAACTTCTGGCCAGTGATCGACTGGCTTGTTCCAATAAATAAAAAGAAGCCGTTGAATGGGGAAATTACAACTCATCTATAGAGATCCTTGTATTAAGTATCATCATATTTTAATTTGGCTGATGCAGAAGGATACCAATTTGAACTTCCAGTGCCTTTACCACCATGGGTCTCATTATGTACCCACCATTTTAAAACCTCACTCAGAATTGGCTTATGGTTTATGATGATAAGGGATTTTAGTACCACCTCAGCTATATTGGTCTGGTACAGGCATGAACATGTACCTACATTTCAGTATGGTACAGCTAGCTAGGTCTGAATTTTATGCTTATTCTCAGAGGCGATGTGATGTTGCATTTACTTCCAACTGATTGTTTACATCGACAATAAATTGCTGCCAGGAAATTAATGCACAACCCAATTCCTGAACACAGAGCTGTATTACTCTAGTGGAGATGAAGAACAAGTAATAGTTGAAGACCTAATTATACATGAAGCATCTACGGAAATTAGAATTTGGGTGCTCAATTTACAATTATGAATGCAGGCATTGCTACAAGAATTTAATTTGCTACTTACAAAACTGCTCTGTGAAAAGCAACATGGCATTGTTTCCCTATTTTTTATTTTTAAAACGTAATTGATGGAAGTGAGATAAAATAAAACAGGGGATATTTCATGGAATGACATTGTTTCCCTACAGAGATTTCCTCTTGATTTTATTTACCCTCGAGTACAAGAAGACGCCAGAAAGTGCGATTCCAGTTCCTGCAACAGAAAGACAGAAAATCCATCCACACAATTAACAAATGCAAGGTAATCAGGAAATATCCATCCACCGTAATTGGATAGGGAGAACAGGGGGTGTGGTGTGAGCCTAACCAGGAAATAAATAATTGATGTTGAAATAAATACAAACCAAGGGCATTAACAGGGGCTATGGGAGTTTGAAAGAAGAGAACGGATGCTACAATCACAACCACTCGCTTCACGCAATTCCCCACCGAATGGGTCACGGGCGACACATGCTCCAGCAACATATATCCGGCCTGTTTTGATTGTTTGATTAAACCATTTCATACTGTTTCGTTTCATTTCATTTCATTTTCATTTTGTATTGTTTAATAAAAATAACTCACCTGTTGATATGTATGGAAACAAAGACCCGATAGAAGACATCTAACATAAATCTCCCTTACATTAAGTCCCTGCAAATCAGGATTTCACAGAAATAGTCAGGCATTTGTTCGCAAGGTGTATCATGATCAATTATGGGAAAGTGTTTTCTTCTGTAAAAATGAGATCGAGGCACCTACAGAAGCTTGCAGATAGGACGGAGTGAAAGTGATGCCTTCTGTGAAAATCATTATAAGCGTGGAGAGGAAGAATGAAATAATCGTAATTAGGGAGAAGAGATTTATGTTGTCGAGAGATTCCTATGCAAGTAAAAAGAAAACAAATGCAGCAGTGTTAATATATTGATCATATATTATTTTTGGTATATATGAACTATGAAGAAACTCTTTTGTACGATGGAATTCAATTCCATTGGTTATTGTATGAACTGTTTGTGTTTCTATAAGAAACAGGTGGGGGTTATTCACTTTTGTCAAAAAAAAAAAAAAAAATGAACTATGAAGAAAGAAATTATTTGGAGTGAATGAGTACCTCTTCGTTAGTCATGAGTTTTTTGCTTACGACGTTGCGAGATTGATTGGCAAGGTTGGAAGCCATTGCGCTCCAGAATCCGATCCTGATTGTATCGTATTGCATGTTTTACATTCCAGTGAAGAAAGGTAAAGGAGGAAGGTAATTAATAAAATTAGGAAGAGGAAGAGGAACGGGTACCGACCAATTGAAGGAAGCTTCAGTAAAGGAGGCCAAGACGACACCCCCAACAACAGGAATCAGTGTTGCTATCGCCATCCCTGATGGTTGCTGCACACACAGACACAGATATTCATTAATAAACAACAAGGAAGGGAACAATGAAGAAAATTAAGGACGGGGACCACCTGGCGGAGGAAAAGAGCGGAGAGGAGAACAGAGAAGAAGGGCTCCATCGCCTTGACGGTGTGCGTGAACGACACCGCCACCTTCAGCAGACTCATGTTTGTGAATGCATTCCCCACCGTGTGCACTGCTGCCAGCGCCCCTATCACCCACATCTAAAAATATATATATAATCCGCTTAATACCTATTTATTTCATAGCTTAATTAATTATTAATTGCTACCTGGTTCCATATAGATGCAGTCAGTGAGTCAGTCACTGTTGATCAATCATATCAACTGGTAATAAAATAACAAGGACTGGTAATAAAATTAGGCAAGTACCTGTGATAAAGAAGGGATTTTGGGTCTCTTGTGGAGATTCATCGACCACATGAGTAGAATCAGGACAGAACCGATGCCGAACTGCATTGCTGTTACTGTCATCGGGAAAGCATATACTTTCAACACCTGCATGCGCATCCCCATATTATATTATATTATATATGTTTTTGATGACCGGAAAAGAAAGAAAAATAAATAAATAGAATATTGGCTCATCCTCTTTCTATCAAGGCCATTGAATCTAAGATTATTTCTTTAGCTACTTTCTGGTGCTGATCTATAATTTTTTACTCAAATTAAGTCTAATGCTTCCCTCTGATGTTAAAGATCTCCCAGACCTAATCCTGAAGGAAGAGGACAGCAGCCAGGACACAACTCAGGAAGTGGACCTACTGGTGTCCATTGCCAGAGAGGAGTCCAGCGAGGAAAATAACTACTCAGGTTTCTGGAGCTAGCAGCCCTCAAAATCAAATATCTGGCGAAGAGTTGGCTGAAGAAGATCAAGTTAATTGGGAAGAATTGGCTTGATTGTGGTCTTTTGGACATTGTAGATTTGTTAGTATTGATGTTATGTTAGTTTGTGGCAACTGTTTTGTTTGCATGTTGGATGCTAATATCTCATGTACTTTTGTTGTTTGCACAACTGTATGATTTACTGTATTTGGTTTTGGTACCCATTTTGGTGCCACATCAAGTACATTTGGTTTCAATATGAAATCGGTGAAAATCTCCACTATTATTCAAAAAAAATAATAGAATATTGGATGACGATGATGATAGTAATAATAATAATAATAATAATACAACACAATTAATAATCACAGAGGACAGGAAATGGAGCTGCCAGGCTAAACAATTTTCTTAATTATTTGTACATTTAATTTATTGATTTCAAACTAGTTAATTAGTTGTACAACTCAACAAACAAAAAAACTAATAGAAAATCGGGTGAATATAGGGGTGCAAATGGATTGGATAGTGGTAAAATTATATTCGTATCTGTTTTTATTTTTCAGATAAGAATACAGATCGGATATTTGACAGATACGGATACGGATCGAATATTTGTAAATGTATATATAAATTTTATAATATATATTAAACTATATGGTATATATCTACTATTCGGATATGGATAATGAAAGTCCGTATCCGCACATATATTTAAATATCGAATATCCATATTAATATTCGGACACAGATCCGGATACGGATGGATAATATCCGATCCGTTTACACCACTAGATGAATGTGAAATAGAAGTAAGAGAGGAGAAATATGATAGATAAATAAATGAAGGGGGCAACTAAACAAAAGTTGCGGGAATAGGAATAGGATAGCTCCTCAATCGTACCTGTTTGTTGAAAATGTTGAAGTAGATGTTGAACAAGTTCCACGAGGCGAACATGACCCCTAGCGCTATATTATCCCTTGTACTATTCCAATTCCTATTCCTTGTCAATGATACTGCGGCTATTGGACCTGAATCTGAATGGGAATGGGAATATGATCCATTGCTCTTCCGCTCTCTCTCCTCCTCCTCCTCCTGCTCAAGATGGAGGCGGAGATTGCGATTGCTATTGAAGGCTCCGGTCGGAGGTGGCCCTCACAGGCCCAGGCTCCATTTCAAATTTGTCGATTCCTCCTCCTCCTTGGCTTCCAACTCGTACCGTAACGCAGGGAAGGCGCAGGGGAGATGGAGATATCGACGGTGATGAGAGAGAGTGGTGGCCACGATGCCTCCATACTCGACCTTGAGCAGACCAACAGATTCCACCATGTCCCCTTTGCAACTGCATCTGCATCTCTTTGTTCAACCTTTCCTTCCTTAAAATGAATTTATTAAGAGATTGATTGATTCCTCCTAATTCGATTCACTTTTAGTAGCCAAGAGCAGCTGGATACTATGCTAAACTTATAAATGCGCATCTCGATCTCCACCAATTCTCCAATTATTTTCTCCATCCATCTCCACCTCAAGGAATCAAGGGCCGGGCCCAGCTGCGCATACACTTAATTACTTGTATTTTAAATTCCCACTGTGACTTTGTGACTTTGTGACTTGAGAGAGCAGACAGACAGCAACATCCGCAAATCCAACCATTCATTAATCAATCAATCAATCAATCAACGACTATGAGTCCATCAAAATCCAAATCGGATTTAAATTCTTTAGAAACGGATGATGCATGGCGGCGCTAGCTAGTCTCTTTGCATTTTTGTTTCTTTCTTCTTTCTTCTTTATTTATTTGAATCCCCCATTGACCCAAGTTTTAGTCCACGTTCATTCACCAATCTGAATCTCACCTCTTCTTTATTTATTTGAATCCCTTGACCCAAGTTTTAGTCCACGTTCATTCACCAATCTGAATCTCACCTCGCTTTCTCGGACAAATTAAGACGACACCACGGGGTCCGGATCCCCTAAAGTAACCCAATCTTTGGGTTTTGGATTGAGACCGTCCGATTCAAATTCGTTGCTCGAGATTGTCTCGGGATTCGAGTTCGTCATCAGAATGTGTGCGCTCACTTCGCGGATGGATTTTTGCGGATTCGAATCGGACGGTCCCGATCCAAAACCCAAAGATTGGATTACTTCACTGGATCCGAACTCCGACACCACGTCGTTCCACTTCCTTGCAAGTTGCCATCCGAATGAATGAATGAATGGATTAATAATTTAAAAAAATATATTATTTTACTAATTAAGTCTAGTTTTGTAACTTGTAAGGCTAATTTTTCAAACTATATACTCTCCAACTTACAAAAAATTTCAAGTAGCTGATTGGAATTTTATAGTAGATAAAATAAAGAGTAGATTACAACATTAGCAAAGAAATATGTTATCAATAGGAGGGAGATTCACTCTTCTCAACTCAGTTCTCACTTCTATACCTCTATATCCACTCTCAATGTATAGAATTTCAATTACTGTTATTAAACAAATAGATAAAGTTAGAAAAAGGTTTCTCTAGTAAGGAAATTCTAAGAAGAAAATATATATACTAATAGATTGGTACACCTCTTGTCTAGCTAAACAATTTGGAGGATCAGGCATCTTAGATCTTAAACAAATAAATCTTTCTCTTTTACTGAAATGGTGGTGAAAATTAAAAATAATAACTATAGTAGTGTTTGAAAAACTCTAGTCATTTATAAGTATGTGCTGAATCACTCTGATACTAACTCCTCCTTTTGGAATGCATTGACCAAACTCAATCACATAGGAGAAATTAGTGTATTATATGATCCAAGAGTTAACTCTCAAATTAGATTTTGGACAGACTATGGTACCAAAATTGTACATTAGCTACTAGATATTATACATTGTTTACTAAATGTACCAACAAAAATATATTACTAACAGATATCATTAACTCTCAGGAGCAAATAGTGAACTTTAGAGTTTCACTAGTAGGGGTAGACTATAGGGACTAGACTATAGGGACTGGACAAAAATACTACACATCATCAATAACACTTCCTTTACAATCTCACATGATAAAATTGAATGGAGATGAGAAGCTTCAGGGAAGTTTTCAACTCAATCTATTTATAAAATACTCAATTTTGAAGGACTACAACCTAAGAGTGCAATGCTTTGGTGGAATTTACCAGTACTACCCAAAATCAGGGTATTCATGTGGCTGGTATCACATAATACAAATTAACCAAAGACAATCTTGCCTCTAAAGGTTGGGTTGGAGATCAAAGCTGTCAATTCTACCGCACATGAAACTATTGATCACATCTTTATCCAATGTACACTAGCACAAGAAGTTTGGTTTTGGTTACAAAAAAGTTAACTGGTAATGCAAGACTGGAATAGTTGGGATGGTATGGTCACCTATGCACACACATTCACACATACTAGTAAAACTGATTTTTTAATTATATTTAGTGTTGTTAGTTGGAGTATATGGAGACAGAGAAATAAAGTATGCTTTAATACTTGTACCATCAAAACAGCTAGATCATTGATTTTACTGATTAAATCTTTATGTTGGTATTGGGTAGGGAACATGAGCAAGAAAGTCAAAACTACAATAGAAGACTGGTTAATTCCAATCATAGAAGATGCCATACCACTGGATCAGTTCATGCCTCTAGAGGTGGTAGTGTACCAGCCTCCTGGGGAGATTGGAGGGGCAGCTCCTGAGCTGCCATAGTGTAATATGAAGAAAACTCCACAATTTTGTCACTTAGATATAGTTAGTCTTAGCCCTTGCTAAATGGCTTAGTATTAGCAAATTTAGTTTACTTTTGGAATCTTGCTATTATCAAGCTATGGATGATGTATGTTTTTATGTTTAGCTTTGGTTGGATTCTAATGCTAGTAGCATCATAGAGAATAGTACTATCACAACACTGTTGATGTAACTTTAAATATTGGGAGAATTTCACGTATACCCCTTAAAAACTTCAAAATTACGTATTTCCCCTCTAAACTTTAAAATTACGTATTTACCCCTCTAAACTTCAAAAACTCACAAATTTATCCATTTTATTGTCTTTTATATTAAAACTCATTCCATATTTATAAAATACCCATTTTACCATTTATTAAAGCATCAAAAACCCATCGGACTCAAATTTGAATATGAAGGGTTCCTCTACTATCCGATCCGTGCGCATCACATTAAGATATGTGCGTGTAGCTTCAATATACATGTGTGTTCGCTTTAAGATTTGTGCTAATCTAGCATGCACAAATTTTGAAGCAATTTCGATACGCGCGCATCGCATTAAGAGCTATGCACGTTGCTTCAATATTCGTGCGTGTTCACTATGAGATTCATGCTGATCTAGCGTGTTCGAATCTGAAAGCAGTTCTGACAGTAGAGGAACCATTCGGATTCAAATTTGAGTATGATGGACGTTTTATGCTTTTAATAAATGGTAAAATGGGTATTTTATAAATTTACATGAGTTTTAATATAAAAGACAATAAAATGGATAAATTTGTGGGTTTATGAAGTTTAGAGGGGGAAACATGTAATTTCAAATTTTAGAGGAGAAAATAAGTAATTTTGTTATTTTTGAGGGGTATACACGAAATTCTCCCTTAAATATTTCATTAACATGAAATGGGCAGGGCAATAGACTTTAAATATATATATATAGAGTAGAACTAGGGTGTTCCTAAGTTCACCAAGCCTCTTTGTGAACTCAACTCTAAAACTTATCGAATTGGATTCAAACGGCGAATCCAAACAGTTAAAATCCTTCTATCTTATGAGTGATGCTTCTACATGTGAAAATTTTAAAGTTTTGAATTAATTTAGTATGAAGTCAAGTTGTCAAAATTAGAAGGTTTATAAATTAATTTTAATGCATTCATTTTTTGAACGCCTTTTGACCACTTGACTCTATACAAAATTAATTTAAAATTTTAAAATTTTCGCATGTAGACACATCACTCCTAAGATAGAATGATTTCAATAGTTTGAATTAGTCATTTGAAGCTAATTCGATAGATTTTAGAGTTGAATTCACAAAGAAATTTGGTGAACTTAGGAACACCCAGTTCTACTCTCTCTCTCTCTCTATATTTACACTCTCCAACTTTATGGAATCAAAGGAAAATGCCTGTTTGTCTACAGCGCATGCGCATCTCCAATATAATTCTCCATCCATCAGATAATTAAGACTGTCTAGTCTACCTCAGATTAGATTACAATTAATATTATTATAGATTCCAGATTCCAGTCAACTTCATTAGACCTAGTGTTTTGAAAAAAAACCGGCCAGTCCAAGACCGGACCAGACCACCTGTGGAACCGACCCGTACGACCCGGACCGAGGATAAAGAGGGTCTTAGCACTGTTTTTGGTGTGTTTTGTCAACTAGACTTGGACTAACCCGGGCGGTTCTAAATCCGTGAACCGGACCGGACCATAACTAGACTAAATTTGAACTGGACCGTGCCTTAATCGTGCTAAACCAGACTAAACCCGTGCTAAACCGTGCAAAACCGCGCTAACCCGTGGTCAAAACCGTGCTAAACCGTTCTAAATTGTGCCTAAACAGTGCCTAAACCATGACAAACTGTTTTTTTTTTATTTTTTTTAACAATTTAACCTTTAAAAAAAAATGGACCCAAGGACCCGTACGTGTACGGACCGGACCGGACCGTGGTCAACTGGACCATGGTCCTAGCACGGGTTTGGACCAACCATTTCAAGTCGGATCCGTCAGACCCAGATTGTGTAGACTCGTGAATCCGTGGGAACCGTGGACCGTGTGGAACCGTTGTCCGACCGGATCCGGACCGGACCGGCCCGTTTGCAATACACTAGACCGCTTTTTTACCTTTCTTTCATTTTCATATTCTTTTTTTTGTTATTTTATATTAGGAGATGGAAAGCAGACAGCAACATCCGCAAATCAGTCGACTCCGTCAAATCGAATTTGGATTTGAATTTTGGTTTTAGAGACGTGATTGTTTGTGGCCCTCTCGATTGTAGAAATTTCTGTTGCGTGATGACTAGCTTTGCATTTCTTTCTTCATATTTTTTTCTTCCAATTAAACCCACAGAAAATCTGGACTATTACTTGTATTATTTCAAAGGAATCAAATCCTCTGCCCTTCGGTGGGTAGGATTTTCCTGCCATCCTTGGAAATTAACCAATATACATAAGCCACGTATCTTAGACTCTCTAGCAATAATTAATTACTAAGTCTGTTTATTAAATATTTGTAAACTAACTTATTAATTTTTCTATGCACAGGAAGATTGACTTGAATAATGAACAAAATAGAATAAAAACAATCCGATTTGTCTTTTATGAAATAATTAATAATACAAGATATTCTTTTTTATGAAAAAGTAAAGTTATTTACAGAAGAGCCACATACCACAGATTTTATTATATATATGTGCAATTTGATTTATAAATTTTCAAATATAAATGAAAAAAAAAGTTAAATCTGGACATATTATTGTAATTTCTCTTAAATCATTTAAGAACCTTCATTGCTTTAGGACCTCAAAATTGGCCATTTTATTGCACAAATTTTTTTAACATGATAACATTTCTTGAAAACACTTCTCTATATTTGAACATCAAACATGATTTAAGAGAAATTACAATACGTCCAAAATTTTACTTTTTATTGTTTATATTTGAACATCTATAACTCAAATCGTACATAAAATTTATGGTATTGAAATTCTCCTGTAAATAACTTTACTTTTTCATAAAAGAATATCTTGTGGTATTTTTTTTATAATTTTTATTTATTTATATTAATTATAATATTTATCCTCTAGATAACTTGTGGTATTATTAATTATTTCATAAAAGACAAACTGGATTGTTTTTCTTTTTTTGTTTATTATGCGATTTTATGTTTCTGTGTTTAGAAAAATTACTAACTTAGTCTACAAATATTAATGATGGACTCAGTAATTAATTATTGTGAAAACTTTCATTAAGAGTTCATAACAAGTGGTGCATGGAGATTGGTTAATTTCCAAGGGTGGCAGGACAATCCTGCCCACTGGTGGGCAGAGGATTTGATTCCTATTTCAAAACATATTATTCCAAAACTTTTTGGCGAAATTTTAACCTTGTTATTTTTATCGAAATTTCTAATTAAGTATTGTATATAAACCAAGAAAGTCTGAACTTTGTCCATTGTTGTAGTTGCTTGCTCCAAATTAAAATAACATGAGTTAGTTGTGTTTGATCGTGACTTAAAAGTTAATCCGAAACCGACATTTTTATTAATATTCAAAGTTAATTAAAAAATAATAAAAATGCCCAGAGCCGCTTGGTTTTATTAAAAATGTCCAGACCGATCAGAAAATAGCCGGTCCCTTATTTAAATAGGAAACCAGCCATTTTCGCCGGTTCCCTACTTTTTCTATTTTAAACCCTATAAATATCCATTTTTCTCTCTCCCCCTCACAACTCCCTTCATTCCTATTGAATTTTATAGGTAATTATTAATTTAAATTATTTTTTATTATTTTTCAGTAACTGTGTAAATTAGTAACCTGACAATTGTTTACTATTTTCAAAATGTAGTTTGATTGCAATGACATTGATTTCATTACACTGTAGTGGTAAGATTCTTAGTAATGCAAACAGGACTTATTACAACAAATAACCAATTAATTTATTTATGATTCACACATGCACCAGTTTTAACCCAGAAAGGTGCAACCTAGAATTGGCCACCCGAGTTTGCAATGGAAATACCGGAAAATATGCACTTGCGAAAATGCTAGATGAAAATACCTGGAGAGGGTTGTACAACCATTTTAAGGCCACTAGAATATTTGTAATAGAAATCTATTGCAGAAGAGTTTCGATAGAAGCAGTGGTTGGAAGTTCCAGTCAAAATTCAATTACACCAACTCATATAACACAACGAGAACCATACACTCCCGCCGTTCCTCCAATACAACAAGAACTATATACTGACCCAAGAACATGCAGTCTCTACAGTCCACCAGCCCCCCAACTACGACCTCAACCACTCCAAATTTCATTCCACCTAGACCCGTGCATGAGGCGCCTTTACCATTCCCACGACCAGAACCTTACCCCAGACCGGCACCAGTATACGATGAAGTTGGGTCGGATTTTGAAAATATTAATGAAACTCCGGAGGAAAGTCTGCAAAGTGGGGATGAATATGATGGAGAAAGCTGGGACTCTGATCACCTGGAGGGATGTAGTGAAGATGGTCCAGTTGAAACAGCTCAAGGGCCCATTCGAACCAGATCTGACTCAATGCCGCTTAGTGGGCGGAGTGATATGCACTCGTTTCCAGGTTTTAATGATGTATCTGAGTTTAGAGAAGCAGATATTGGTTACTATGGGCAACAGATTGAGAACAAAGGTGAGCTGGCGTCGAACCAACTTTTTAGAAGCAAAGATGAATTAATTAAGAAGATTAGAGAGCATCATGTTACTAAGAATCAGGAGACTAGAATGAAGAAAAGTGACAGGGACCGAATTCATGTGGTGTGCAAGCCTGCGTTGTGATTACGAACTTAGGGAAAAACCAGCGAGATATGGAGATGCCTGGTTTATAACGAGGCAAGACAAGTCTCACACATGCAGGACTGAGTATACAAGGATCAGCAATGAATGTCTGACAACATCAATCATTGCCGATGTCATTGAGAATAGCATTAAGACTGACCCCTGTATGAGCTTCCAGTCGGTGGCAAACTGTGTTTTGACCGTGTATGACAAAGTAACCCCCAAATACAACCGATTGTGGAGGGGTCGTGAGCTTGTAATAGCCCGATAATTTGGGAGTTGGGAGGCTTTGTGCGGCTTGTTGAGACCACTGATGATGGCAATTTGTGATAAGAATCTCGGCCCGAAATACCAATTTCTGACCATTCCGATACGAGATAAAGAAAGAGGAGAAATTCTGAGAAATTTTTGACCACTGATGATGACAATTGCTGCCTCTTGCATTTGCAATCGTGCATATGGAGGATGCCGAGAATTGGGATTTCTTCTTGCAGTGGTTGAGGAATGAAGTGCTTGGATATAATAAATTCATCTGTGTTATATTAGACCAGCACAAGGGAATCAAAGCTGCACTGACATAATAATACATATGGTCTGCAGAGCTTTTTGTGCACATGTTTTGTATTCAGCATGTTGCTGACAACCTGGTCCAGAACTTTGAAAAGGAAAAGTGATACAGATATAGGTTCAGACAAGGAGCCAAGAAGAAGAAGCCAAGAAAGTTGAAAGAGATGTTCGAAGAGTTTGCTAAGGTATTTCTAATGTAACATTTCGTTTAATTTTTTTGTAAGTCTACTCTGAAAATGAAATAACATATGTTTATTTTGTGCAGCTAAATCCAAGATGTAATGCATATTTAAGGAAGGTAGGCAAAGTTCGTCCAAATGATTTGATGGAGCTGTCTAATTATGAGAAGATTTTTCAAACTTGTGATGGAGGATACCAGTTTGGTATCATGACAACAAACGGTTCTGAGTCGCTCAACAATGTCTTTCGGGATAGCTGTAGACTGCCCGTTACTGCCATAGTGGAGGATACGTTCTACAAGTGCAATCAATGGTTTGTTCGGCGGCGACAGCGAGTAATGGAATTAAAAGACAAGAACCAGGTGTTTTCTGACCGGGTTTTGGAGAAGTTGAGGAAAAAATGGGAGAAAGCTGCAGCAATGAGTTTGGTGCGTTATGGCCAAGGTCAGTACCAAGTTTCATCTCCAAATGAGTATGTTCTTTGCACTCGCAGCGACATGGGAATTATGGAATTTGTTCGCAGGGAGTTCATGTACATTGTGACATGGGGTCCCGACAACCAAATGGAATGTAATTACAGAGGTATCTAGTTAACTTTTATTCCGTGCGCTCATGTGTTAGCGGTTTGTCGTGACCGAAACTGGTGCGAGGGCGAATTTGTTGCACACTGGTATACTGTGAACTATCTTGAGAGTATTTGGAGTGAGGTGTTTGCTCCTATTAGCAATATGATAGATTGGCCTCTTAATACTAAACCAAGAATTCTTCCGAGCAAAAGGCTGGATTAGGAGTGGGAGGCGAAAACACATTCGTTATGTAATGACCATGGATGAAATGGAAGGTAGGCAAATGGGGCATCAACCTCGATGTTCCACTACCGATAGGCAACGAAAAGGTACGTAACATTCATCAAAAATTATATTTACTTTCAATTTGCACCAATTACTAAGTAACATATTCAAATGCAGAGGCAATAAACACAACAAATGAGTACGAGAATGAGCCAGTTAGGACAAGGGCAAGTGTGTCCGGAGGGTCATAGTGTTCCCCCGCTACAAGCCATTTAGATGCTTCTGTTATGTTTGCAGAGCAATGGGAGAGGCAGTTAATTTAGGAGGTGAGGGAATTGGAGTGCAAGAGGAGCCATCTGGAAGCCAACCGAGGATGTCAACTAGTAGGCGTACAACAAGGGCATCTGGAAGTCAAGCAGGGCCGTCTGGTAGCCAAGCAGGGCCTTCTGGAAGCCAAGCAAGGCCATATAGTAGACAACCCAGTAGGCCATCTACCGGAACCGGTTTCTTTCGCGGATTTAGTTTTAGGCGTAGTAGTAACAGGTGATTTATCCCTATTATGTATACCTGTTTATTTATATGTTGTGAGCTTTTTTATTTCCAATTTGTGTGGACTTTATTTGCAATTTGTGTGGATTTTTTAATAACACAATTTGTGTAGACTTTACTGATTTGAATGATACGTCTGCGAATTTAATTGTGACTCTGAATTCTTCCTCACACCTGTATTATCAAAAGAAACAACACGAGACTAATGAAAACAATAGGAGATTCGGCAGAATACGGGAGAGAGAGAGAGAGAGAGAGAGAGAGAAATGGATATTTATAGAGTCTAAAATAGAAAAAAAAAAGAAAAAAAAATAGGGAACTGGTCAGAAAATGGCCGGTTTCCTATTTAAATAAGGGACCGGCTATTTTCTGACCGGTTTGGACATTTTTAATAAAACCAAGCGGCTTTGGACATTTTTATTATTTTGTAATTAACTTTGGATATTAATAAAAATGTCGGAAAGTTAAGTCATGGCATAAATATTTTTGTTTGATTATACACTACTACAAAAAAGCTAATTCTACACTGCACATTGTACACGGTTTTTCTAATTTTATATAAAAACCGTGTGTCAAATATGAAATTGTGAAAGGGTCAAAAATATTGGGGAATTATACACGGACACTTAGTTATAAATCAGTGTATAATTGTTTGAGAGAGCTACACGGTTTATTAGGGAAAAAAAAGCCGCGTGGAAAGAAACCGTGTGGAAAAGATTGAGAGAGCTACACGGATATTATACAAAAATCCGTGTATGAATTGCTACACGGATATTTGATTAAATAACCGTGTACAAATATTAAGAGAGCTACACGGTTTTTAGTTACATGTCCGTGTAGAATAGTTATAGAGCTACACGGTTTTCTTATCAAATATCCGTGTATAAAGGGTTATGCTACACGGCTTTTTTAATAAATAACCGTGTTTAAATTGTGACAGAGCTACACGGATTGCTAAGTATAAATCCGTGTAGAAAAGCCGTGTAGGGTTTTATCCAATATAAAAGGGCCCTTCTCTTCCAGAGACTTCTAGCTCCAGCTGCGCCGTTTTGATCAAGTAATTAATACGCCCTCTGTCTGTGTTGAACTGAGATCTGATTTCCGCAAATTAAAGGCTAGCATAGCTGGAAGCTGTCATCTTTGAAGTTTTTATTTTCTCCTCTCTAAATTTCGAAGGTTAGTATATACATATTTTCCTTTTTCCTCTCTAATTTTCTGTTTAGTAATTATTATTGCTTATTTACTTAGGTGTGTAATATATGCATGCATGCTTGATTTAATTAGTAATTAGGTAATGTAAATATATAATTAGTGTATTGTTGTCCAATAACCGACCTATAAATGATTTTTAGGTCCATGCCCGTTCAAAATTAATCCAATAGGGATTAATTTTGGACAGTCCCCGTTTTGGGACTGCTCTTTGAATATTGTGTCTCATTTAGGATGTGAACACATATTAGTGGGTTTTAATTAGTATTTGAGGAAAGTTCGACGGTATTTTCCCTTATTGCTCCTACGAGTATGTGGTTCGTACGCATACTTGGGGAGTTAAGGGGAAATGCTGCCGAATTTTTCTCAAATACTAATTAAAACTTGCTAATATGTGTTCACATATGAGACATAATATTCAAAGAGTGGGTTAGGATTGTAAACCGGCCCTTTGTAAGCCCAAAATTTGGTACAATATATGTTGACCATGCTTGATTAATTGATCAAATCATTTTTATAATTTAATTTACAGATGGATCGAAGTTGGATGTATGAATTGCGACGTGACAGTGAAGAATATTTGGTTCGCGTTGATGAGTTTATAAAATTTGCTGAGATGTATAGAGTGAAGAAAAAAGAAAAAGACATTTTGTGTCCTTGTAGAGATTGTAAAAATATTTTAAGATTTGTGGACTCCGAAGAAATTAGAGGTCATTTAATTTGTCGGGGATTTAAGAAGAGATATACATGTTGGATCATGCACGGTGAGAAATTTGGTGAAAGTAGTAGTACCAATAAAGATTTTAATCGTTGTGAATTGAATGATGAGAATGTAGAAATTTCTGATAATTTTGAACTTGATTGGAACGAGAATTACGAGGATGCCGAAATTTTTGATAATATTGAACCCGGAACCGACGATGATGAGATGGAGATGAATTCTGGTGAAAATGTAGAACACGAGTTTATTGAAAATCTGGAGGAAATGTTTCGTGACGCGGAAGATGAAATTAGTGATAAAAATTATGATAAATTCCAAAATTTGTCTAATGATTCCAAAAAGCAGTTGTATCCCGGGTGTACCAAATTTACGAAACTGTCAGCTGTGTTGAAATTATTAAACTTAAAGGCAGACAATGGTTGGAGCGATAAGAGTTTCACGTCCTTATTACAGCTTTTACGAGAAATGCTCCCAGATAACAACGAGTTACCCGGTACAATATATCAGGCGAAAAAATTGATATGTCCAATGGGGTTGAAGATCGAAAGAATACATGCATGTCCGAACGACTGTGTATTGTACCGTAACGAGTACGAGACCATGCATGTCTGTCCTAAATGCGGTGTTTCACGGTATAAACGTAAGGACCAGGACAGTACTGATGATTGTGACGATGACAAAAAGGGCCGGCCTCCGGCTAAGGTGTTGTGGTATTTGCCGATAATACCGAGATTCAAACGGTTGTTTGCGAATTCCAAGGATGCGAAATTATTGCGTTGGCATGAAGAAGAGCGCAAAAAAGACGGTAAACTAAGGCACCCGGCCGATTCTCCTCAGTGGAGGAACATTGATAGACACTTCAAAGAATTTGGTTCCGAAATGAGAAACCTTAGGATTGTGGTGAGCACAGATGGAATGAGTCCGTTTGGAAGCTTGAGCAGTCGGCACAGTACTTGGCCAGTTCTTATAGCCATCTATAATCTTCCTCCTTGGTTGTGCATGAAACGCAAATATATAATGATGTCATTACTAATCCAAGGACCCAGGCAACCCGGAAATGACATAGATGTGTATCTCGCACCATTAATTGAGGACCTCCAGAAATTATGGCGTGATGGCGTCCCGGTCTGGGATGCGTACAGCAAAGAGGTATTTCAAATGCGGGCCATGGTGTTTTGCACAGTAAATGATTTTCCCGCGTACGGGAATTTATCGGGTTACACTTGTAAAGGAGCAAAAGCGTGCCCTATCTGTGAAGATGACACGCAGGTGCTGAGGCTGAAAAATTGTCAGAAGAATGTTTTCATGGGGCATCGTAGGTTTCTTCCTGTTAATCACCCATACCGTAAGAAGAAGAGTGCATTCAACGGGAAAATTGAGCTTGGAGTGGCCCGTCGTCCATTAGACGGGAAAAGTGTCTTCAATCGGGTAAAAAACCTTGATGTTATTTTTGGAAAATGTGCCGAAGCACCACCGAAGAATATTTGGAAAAAAAGGTCCATATTTTGGGATCTACCGTACTGGGAATTTTTAGAAGTGAGACATTGCATAGATGTCATGCATGTTGAAAAAAATGTCTGCGACAGTTTGATCGGTTTACTGTTGAACATTAAGGGAAAGACTAAAGATGGTATTAAAGTTCGGAAAGACATGGTTGAAATGGGAATACGACCCGAGCTTGCACCGCAGGAGAAAGGGAAGCGCACGTACCTACCCCCCGCACTGTGCACAATGTCGAAGAAAGAGAAAACAAGCTTTTGTGAATGCCTTCATAGTATTAAAGTTCCATCGGGGTATTCCTCGAATATTAAGAAGCTGGTGTCGAAGAAGGACCTGAAATTGCTTGGTCTGAAATCCCACGACTGTCATGTTTTACTGACACATATGATTCCGGTTGCAATTCGGGGAATTTTACCAAAGGAGGTTCGGGAAACCATTACGAAGTTCTGTACTTTCTTCAATGCAATCAATTCCAAAGTGATAGACCCTCTAAAATTGGACTCTTTGCAAAAGGAGATCGTCGTTACTCTTTGCCAACTTGAGATGTATTTTCCGCCCTCTTTTTTCGATGTTATGGTTCACCTTGCTGTTCATCTTGTGAGAGAAATTCAGATCTGTGGTCCCGTGTTCCTGCGGTATATGTATCCGTTCGAGAGATACATGGGCATCTTGAAAAAGTACGTGAGGAACCGACATCGGCCCGAAGGTAGCATTATAGAAGGATATTCCACAGAAGAGGTGATTGAGTTTTGCACCAACTATATGGCCGGTGTGGATCCAATTGGCGTTCCGAAGTCGCGATACGAGGGAAGGCTCCAAGGAGTCGGGACAATTGGGTTGAGAGCCGTAGTTGCTGATATAAATGATCTACATAAGGCACATTTTATTGTACTACAGCACATGACAGATGTTGCTCCCTACATAGATGAGCACATGACAATCCTTAAACAACAGAACTACACGAGAAGTCAGAAGTGGCTTACTAACGAGCATAATCGTTCTTTTATAGGATGGCTGAAAGAAAGAGTGAAGTCACACCCCGTACCTGAAATTGTTAAACTGCTGGGCGAAGGACCCCAAATTGTTGTCAAAACATTCCAAGGATACGAAATTAACGGTTATACTTTTTACACTAAACGGCAAAGTGAGAAGAGTACAATGCAAAATAGTGGGGTGACGTTGGTGGCGACGTCTCAAGAATTCAGTAGATCTGGGGATGGCCGGGCTGTAACAGCATCGAGGTCATATTATGGAGTCATTGAAGAAATTTGGGAGCTCGTTTACAATCCTCGCCTGAGCATTCCCTTGTTTCGGTGTCAATGGGTCGAAGACCGGGGTGTTAAAGTTGATAACGACGGGTTCACACTCGTTGATTTTAACAAAGTTGGGTATGTTGATGATCCGTTTATACTCGCCAAGCAAGCCACCCAAGTCTTTTATGTCACTGACCCGAGTGATGATAGGTGGAGCGTCGTCCTATCTGGAAAAAGAAGGATTGTCGGGGTAGAAAATGTCGTCGATGAAGAAGAGTATGACCAGTTCGACGAAATACCTCCATTTTGTGCCGACATGGACCCTGAGGTAGCAACAATTGAAGAAAACGACGGAGCGAACTACATGCGATCCGACCACAATGAAGGAATATGGGCCGAGAGTACTGTTGAAAAGGAGAAAAAAAAGAGAAAAAGGAAAAAAAAAAGCCGGTGTGTAATATTTATTTTTTGTCTAAAATTTAAACTTGTAATATTTCTTTTTTAGAAACAACTTTGTAATAATAAAACATTTCTAGTTCAAATATTAGTATTAGATTTTAAATATTAGTATGAATATTAAACTTTAAGAATAAAATATTTGTAGTTCAAATATCAACTATTATATTCCTCTATTTCAAATATTAGTTCATTTTTTTAATAATATTACAAAAAATTTAGTTCAAATATTAGTATTAGTTTGTAAAATATTAGTGAATTCTGAAATAATGAAATAAAAAATAAAATATTAGTATTAGTTTTTACATATTAGTGAATTCTGAAATAATGAAATAAAAAATAAAATATTAGTATTAGTTTTTACATATTAGTAGGAATATTAAATATTATGAATAAAATATTTGTAGTTCAAATATCAAATATTAGATTTCTCTGGTTCAAATGTTAGTTCATTTTTTATAATAATGGTACAAAATTTCTATTTCAAATATTAGTATTAGTTTTCAAAATATTAGTTAAGATATTATATAACAAAAATAAAATATACAATATTAGTTAATTTTAGTACAAAATTTTAATTGTCTGTAGTTGAAATATTAATAATAATAAAAAAACCGGGTATTAGTTAATATTAGTATAAGTTTTATATATATTAGATGTGATATACTATATATTTTAGTTAATTTATTATTATTTTAAATAATATAAAAAATAAAAAGAAACATAATTGAATATGTTTTCCCTTTTGTACACGGACTTTTAGTTAATAGTCCGTGTATAAATAGGCATTGCACACGGATTTAAATATAAAACCGTGTAGAAAGGGGAACCGAGCTACACGGACTATTAACTAAATATCCGTGTACAAAAGTGCATTGTACACGGATGTTTACTTGTTTGTCCGTGTAAAAAGACATATTGTACACGGATATTTAGTTAATAATCCGTGTATAAAAAGGTAACAAATGTACACGGATTTCAACTTAATAATCCGTGTAGAAAGAGTTAAAAATATAATTCAAAAGACCTTTCTCTTCTAAATTTTCATTAGCCGCGCGCCGTTTGAGTTCCAAAAGCTCCGAAATCTCTCCAGCCACTGCCACCACTCCGGTCGACTCCGCCATTGTCGGTCCTCTGCCACCTCTCCGGTCCACCCTCTTCACTCTCGGTAAAGTACTATTCACTTCTCTGATTTTGGCCGAGTTCGGGTTGTTGATTTTCCCGATCGAGTTCAAAACAGATTTTACATAAAATCTGCTGTATTTCCACTGCCACCACTCCAAAGTTAGGATTTTGGCCGAGTTAGGATTTAACAAAGTTGTAATTTTTATATTTTATTTTCAGTTTTATTTTTATATTTCCACTGCCACCACTCCAAAGTTTTATTTTATTTTCAGTTTTATTTTTATATTTTTATATTTTGGCCGAGTTATATTTTTATAAAAATCGAAATTAGTTTTTCAGTTTTAATTAAAATTAGTTTTTCTGTTTTATTTTTTCCTGTTTTATTTAAAACACACAAAATCTGCTGCATTTTTTCTGCATTTTTAATTAAAATCTGCTGCATTTTTTCTGTTTTAATTAAAGTCAGAAATCTTCAGTTTTAATTAAAATCTGCTGCATTTTTTCTGTTTTATTTTTTTCTGCTTTGATTTGTAAACTGATTTTACCAAGTTCAAAATAGATTTAATTTACATATTTTACTGTTTTATCTAAATTATGTTGGATGTGCTGTGCCTATAGTTCCATTTGCTGTGCTGTGCCTATAGTTCAAAACCTATTAAATTTCTGGTGGATATAGTTAATTGTGCTGGTGCCACTTTACTATCCCTAAGACAAAAAAAAAAATCAGCTTGCACCTATTTGAAGTAGTGACCTATTTAATTTCTACAGTAGTGACATATCTGTTAATTTATGAAGTAGTGACCTATTTGATTTATTTTTTTATCTCAACATTATTTGAGGACCTATGTGCAAAGTAGTGAAATGTACTCTAAACGGCCAAAATGACCTCTGCTGGTAAATTGATCAGTGCAGATCAATGCCGTGACCAAAACAAGATTATAACTTGACCAACAGACAGAGGACTCCAAAACACACAAAATGGACACAAATTTCATATTTTTATGATTTTGTTTCCATTTTATATGATTTTTTAAAGTTCACATTTTCATTTTGAGAAAATCTGATGTTTAAAGGTGCAGAATTTTCATTTTGAGAGGCTGAACTTTGGAAAATCATATAAAATCGAATTAAAATCAGAAAAATATGAAATTAAGGTCCATTTTGTGTGTTTTGAAGTCCTCCATTTTACTGTGGTGTTTGTTTTGCACATAGGTCCATTACTTAATGTGCATAACTTAATGTGCATATATGAATAAACTAATTCTTTCCATTTGGTGTTTATATAATATTTCTTTTAATATTTCTTTGTATGGCAGAACCATGTCGGATGAGGGTGAGCACATAGATGCGATGGCAGAAGATGATCAGCAAGCTACTGCCTCATCAGAAAGAAGGAAAAGAGGTCCGACAATGTGCACAAGCACGTCTGAGAAGAAGCAGTTGGAAATCCGGTTCACGGACGACGGGCGTGCGGAAGGTCCAAACCGAATGGCGTACTCAAATTGGTGTTGCAATTTGGTGAAGCGAAAGGCAAGTATCCTTGTAGAGAGTTGGAATAAGTTTGATAAAGAGGAGAAGAACGACTGGTGGAACATGGTGAAGGTAAAGCACCGAACAACTCTTTACTTTATTTTCATTGTTGTACATGAAATTAAATACAGTTAATTTGGTGTCAATCAGGCTCAGTGGAACATCGAGAGCGATACCCCAAAGGTCAAGACTCTGAGGATCATGAACGAAGGTTGGAAGCAATTCAAGAGCACGCTGAAGACAGAGTTCATGGACGAAGGGAGAAGTCCGGTAGGGTACTATCCTTGGGTAACACAAGAGGTGTGGGAGGAGTTTCAAGCTTTGAAGTCCACAGAAGAGTTCAAGGTATGTAACATTATCCAAAGTAGTTTATGTTTTTTCTGTATCTTCAATTATTTTTCTAAAACTAATTGATTTTCTTGCACATGTGAAGGCAAAAAGTAAAGAAGGCAAGAGGATCGCTGCCTTGAACAAATATCCGCACCATTTAGGGTCAGGTGGTTACGAGGGTAAGTCGGAAGAGTGGAAGACAGCACTGCAGCAAAACAGAGATTCCGACTCACCCGTGGTCCAGATCCAAAATCCTAGGGGCCAATGTTGGTTCATGGGTAGATCTGAGTTAACCGCTGACGGGAGGATAGTACTCCCAGAGAAATTGCAGCCCGTGGCTCAGAGAATGGTAAGAGTCCTTTGTTATAACTTTGTGTCATTCAAACGAAATTATAACTTCGAATGTACATCACTTGGTCTTTTGCTCTAACTAATTTTTCTATTAACAGTTGGAGGTGGAGCAGGAGGTCAGTTCGGGTGCCCGGTCGGTCGAACGACAAAATGATTCCTTGGCCGCAGCGCTCGGGAATCCAGAACACACGGGCCGGGTAAGGGGTGTAGGGGCCTACAGGGGCTGGAAGGAGGTGTTCCGAGTTGAGGGTGAAAAATCTCGAAGAAAACCTCGTGCCAGAGTTGATAAAGACGAGATAGTTGCGCAGGTACGCGCGGAGGTCAGCAAAGAGTACGACTCCAAGATGGCTGCGTACGACGCAAAGATGGCTGAGATGGAATCAAGGTTGTTGAACCGGTTTTCATCTCTTGCGCAGCAATCCGAGCAACCACCTCCTATTTCGCCGGGAGTTCGGCGAAGTAGCCAAGCATCCGGGACTTGGGCCTTAGATGATTTGGAAAATCTAAAGGTAATCACTACTGTTTTATAGTCTAAAGGTAATTCATACCTGTTTGTAGCATTGTTAGACAACATCGCACCATTAAAAAGTAACAACTTTTTGATAATTGCAGGACCCCAGAGCATGCGACCTCGTCCTGTGGCAGGGTAGTTCTCCTCTGACCGTTGCCACGGGCGTTGTACTTCCAGGAGTCTCGATTGTACACCATGCTCAGCTCTTGCCCGACTATGCATGCGTGCAGGTTGACTCAGTCGTGGAGGGATGGGGGCGCGTACCTCTTCCTGCCCCTACCGTCGATCATGCTCATTCTTGATGATGCCCGCAAGTCATTTGTCCAATGGCCCAGGAGTCAGATTGTTTTGCATCAGGTATCTCTAAATAATCCATTTCTTTTGTTACATTCAAATCATTCTTTTTCAAATAATTGAAGAAGATATGTTAATTTTAATGCAGACACGAGTAGATGATGACATCGGTGCACAGGAGTTGATGTCACCGGTACGGACTGTTGTGGCTTGCGACGTTGGGGCTGACGCGCCAGGATCACCAGACCGTCCTTTGGTCACCGAAGAAGAATACAGCCGTTTGCCCGGTGATTTGCGCCTTCTCCACGACCGCTTGATGTCGGCACCCGAAAGCATGAGGGATATCTTCATCCCTGTCCCACCTGGGATGTTTTTACATGGCGGCGGTATTATCACTATGTCGTTCAAAGACTTCAGGGACATTCTCCACCACTCGTCATCCGATAAATGGCTCGATGTGTCGTTCATCTCCATTTTCCTCATGTTAGTGACTCAAAATTATTTTCATTATTGTATACAACTCAAATATAATTCTAATGTAAAATTTTGAGTTTTCAGGAAGCTAATCCGAAATTGTGATGAGATGGTACAAAGGAAGAACTTGTGCGTATTTCTGGACCCCGAGATGGTGAGTGCTACAATGCTGAGACGTTCTTCGAAGGAGGGTATCGAGTACATGTGTTCAGCGATGCATCGTGCTCAGGAGGAGGAGAAGAAATTCATTCTCGTGCCGTACCACCAGAGGTTAATTCTAACCTTAGCTTATGTATTGTTCATATTACCAAACACTCGTGTTACTATTATATGCTAAAGTACTTTAATTTTTATCCTCCCACAGCAAGCACTGGTGTCTGATAATCATTGCGCCTTACCTAAATACGAGCATAATTGTTGATTCTTGTAAGCCCGGAGGAAGTATCCCGGCTAACAAGTGCAAAGATATCTTCCCTTATGTCAACAAGTAAGCAATAATAATTTAATTGGTTTGAATTTTATTCAATTATATCAAATTATAAAATTGCTATAAACATTCACTCAATTTTGTAAGGGCTTTTGCGAAATATGTTAAAGAGGGAGGATTGCATAACAAGAGCAAGAAAAACAAGTTGGGTTGGAAGTGGTTGCTGGTGAGCACACTATAAATTTATAATTTCATATATATTGTCGAAAAAAATATTATCATTCTAACATAGGCCGCTAAATGCAAATTTCAGGGCCCGCAACAGTTGGAGGGTTGGGAATGCGCTTACTACACGATGATTTTCATGTTTGACTTTGTCGAAAGAATACAATTCCAATTCCCAAACTCGGTATGTAATTCATATTAATTGTTCCTATATAATAGCAATTGATATTTGCGACTGTATTTCATCTACCTTTTCTTGTTACTAACTAATACCAAATTGTAATTGTAGAATTTGCCAAAGCAACCGCATTACACCAAGGAGCAGATCGACGATATCAGGTGTGTGTGGGCAAGGTGGTTTGTATCAGAATTTTGCAATGCTCAACATGGATTTCCATAATTTTGTATAATTTGGTGTATGTGAATATTGTATAATTTATTGCATATGAATTTCTGGCTAATCTGAAAAATATGAATTTCTTGCTAATCTGGAAAATATGGATTTATTGGTAATCTGGAAAATATGGATTTCTTGTTATATGAAATCTGGAAAATATGGAAAATCTGGAATAGTTCTGTAACAAAACTGGCTAGCAAAACTGGAGGCTAGCCGAAAAACAAAAAATACAAAAAAAAAAAAAATTGATCTTTATACACGGACATTTAACTAAAGTCCGTGTATAAAAGAGGAGAGCTACACGGACATTTAGTTAAATGTCCGTGTATAAAGAGGAGAGCTACACGGACATTTACTAAATGTCCGTGTAGAAAGAGTCAAGCTACACGGGTTTTTAGTTAAAAGTCCGTGTACAAAAAGAATCGTACACGGTTGTTTAGGTAATATCCGTGTAGCTCTGTATCATGGAGAGCGACACATTCTGGGCTTTGTACACGGCTGTTTTTGTAGTTATCCGTGTAGAATCGTTGAAATTGTACACGGACAAATGTCCGTGTGTAGTTATTGAGCTATTTATACACCCTCGATTTAAACACGGTAGGAAATCCGTGTAGCTCTTCCATTTTTGTCCGTGTATAATCTCTTTTTTTGTAGTAGTGATTACTGACAGTGTTGGCGGGTCACGGACGATTCCACTTTGTCTTTCTTTACCATCTGTCATTAAATCCAATACAAATTAAAAATGTCGTTTTGTATTACTATCCTGCAGGGATTGTAACTCTGTGAATGCCACATAGCATCTGTCATTCTCCAATAATGCAGAAGACTTGAGGATTTTGAAGTCAAATTCTAGACCAGTGAGTTCTATTCACTTACACGTTATCTCTTTCCAAAATATCTAATTCTTATCCCTATTGCTTATTAACCAACCAATCTCTGCCTTTTGCTATCTATATCTCAATCTGTTCTCATCACCACCAATTTGGTACGTGTTTACAAAAATAAAAAGAAAAACATTTTGCCTTTTGCTCATTCCCAAGCACACTAGCAAGGAAAAAACAAAAATTGAAAAAAAAAATTGAGAAAAAAACCAGCGGCTTTGAGGAAGCTGCCGCAGTAGAAGATGAATCTTTCAACCATTGCTGAGTGGGCGGGGTCCGCTGTTATCGGAGAACTTATCAGCACGGGTTTTTCGTACTTGCGTGACCATGTGCTGCCAGCCGACAGCAAAGCCGAGCTAAAGAGGCTACAGGCAGCTCTTCCCAAAATCACAGCTGTCATGGGGCATTGCTGAAGCACTCAAGATGAAGCACCCGGATGCTGGCCAATGGGTTGAGCAGTTTAGGGGAGGCTGTTGAAAGCATCCGGAAGATGTGCTTGATGAGTTGGAGTACAAGAAAAATGGAGGATATGGTGAAAGGACCGAGATGAGGCGGGTGGATCCGCTTCTAGTTCAAAGAAGAGAAAACCATGCACTATCAATGATGATACTTGGAGAGGTTGAAGATGGCTGTAACAATGTTGGATCAGGCTGCTAACGGTGTGGAGCATCTCCTTCAAGCTGCCACTGTGCTAGGTATCATGATCTTTCTGAATCACGACAAGGAAAATCTGTAAAGTTTCAAGTCGCGAAACTACTTCCTTTTAGTTGAAAGAGAGTTGTTTGGCCGGGAAGTTGAGAAGCGCAAGATAATTGATTGGCTAAAGCGGCCAACTGATGCTCGCCTCTCTTCCTTCGGTGTTGTCGGGGTGGGTGGACTAGGAAAGACCGCCCTTGTACAATTTGCATATCAAGAGATGCGCGGGTCGAATCAATTCGACAAAACAATTTGGTTTGTGTTTCTACTAACTTCAGTGTTGAAGATATAACGAGAAAGATGCTTGGTGAACTAGAAGAAAATAATTGTTGTAATAAACCATTAATGCGCTTCAAGAGACCTTGAAAAAAAATATACATTTAAAGAAAATTCTTCTCGTTTTAGATGATATATGGGATGATGAGAAAAGGAGCCACTGGGACCAACTGATTGCTCCTTTGAGATTTGTACAAGAAGGTAGTAAAATATTATTTACTACTAGAATGAAATCAGTGACAGACTTGCTTGCAAGTGTGATAAGTACAGAGAATGAATCTCTATCATTACAAGGCTTAGGAGAGCAAGAGTTGCGATTGCTCTTTCAGAGCTATGCATTTCGTGGTTGTAACATTGACAATCATAGAGATTTGCATGCAATTGGAGATCAAATACTAAAAATGCTCCGAGGTAGTCCATTAGCAGCAAAGGTGATTGGAAGCTTGCTGAATTCCACGTATGGATCACCAGTATTGGAGAAGAGTTTTGAATCACGGGTCTCTATTTAACTTAGAGCAAGCAAAGGATGTGGTGGAGGTTTTGAAATTGAGCTACTACCATTTACCAGCAAATTTGCAGGTATGCTTTAGATTTTGTAGCATATTTCCTCAAGATCATCAGTTTGATAAAGATGACTTGATCAAAATGTGGATCTGTTCTGGATTTGTCCGGCAACAATCAAGTCAAGAAGAAAGGCCAGAAGATATTGGAGAAGATTACTTCAATCTTCTTTTAAGGAAGTCATTCTTTGAATATGTTGAACCATGGAAAGGTGAAAGGAGATATGTTATGCATGATCTGGTGCATGAGTTGGCCCAAAACGTTTCCTATGGAGAATGTTGTAGAATAGAATCTAATGATAAATCAATTACCATACCTACCACTGTACGACATGTTTATGTACATGAACGTGAAATGGAAAAGGTCTCCCATCTTGAAAATTTACGCAGCTTGGTTGTAACCACTTATTCGGATTCATTTGTTCTTCCAAATAATTTAATGAAGAAAAGTTTACGTTTATTGAAAATATGTGGATACAGATGGGCCGGAAACATTGAAATGCCCAAAGAGATAAGCTGTTTGGTACACCTTCGCTACCTGTCCGCAGAGGGATCTGGACCTTATTATGTCATTGATGAAACGTTCAAGTACTTCCTCCTTGCTTCAGTTTACAAACTTTATCATTTGCAAGTACTAGAAATTCCAGGAGAAAATGAGGTTGCGATCTATTCAGCAATGGAAACAACTAGAGTGACCAATCTACTTAGGTTGCGTTATATGAGGCTTCCAAAGGAGATAATGCAACTATTCATGGAGTCCAAAAGCTGACATCTCTCCAAGAGTTAACCTTTTTTGTTGGACAAGAGAGTGGTCAACGTATAAATGAGCTGGGCACACTAAAGAACCTCCGACATCTGTCTATTGAAAACATTGAGAATATAGGAGATCATACTCAAGCTAAGAGTGCCAACCTATTAGGGAAGAATAATCTCATGTCGCTCTCCCTGAAATGGACCTCAGAGAGCAATCCTATTCACCCTGAGAAAATCATTGATTACCTCCAACCCCCTCCCAGTCTCATGGAATTGACAATTAACAATTATAATGGTCAAAGATCTCCTAATTGGATGGAGGATTCACCGCCTTTAAACCTATCATCCCTCAAATTACTTAATTGTCCTCTTTGGAAAAACCAATTATTTTCTGGGTATATACCGTATTTGAAAATTCTTGATATACGTGATTGTCTAAATCTGGACAAGTTACCTGATATGCCACTTTCTCTAATTGAATTCCGAATTAGTAATGTGGGCTTGACTTCTCTTCCAGCTTTGTACCAAAATTCTGGTAATAACACTCCTGCGCCATTATCCCTAAAATCATCACTAAGAGTAGTGGAGCTAAAAAACTGCCAAAACTTGAGATCTTTGAACGGATTCCTGCTGCAAGACAACATAGATTTTCAGTATATCGAGGAGATAGTAGTCACAAATTGCAAGAATCTCGTACATCTACCAATGGGTGCATTTGGGAAATTTGTATCGCTACAGAAATTAACAATAATGTTTTGCCCATTGCTAATGGCAGTTGATAACCAGAGCACCCTCCTTCCCATGGCACTCAAATATCTTTCAATAGTATATTGTGGTAAAGTTGATGAGCCACTGCTGGAATCAGCATCGAGCCTTCCTACTCTCACTGATCTTTAGATTTCTGATTGTGCAAATATTTCTCGTATTCCCTCCTCAGAAAATGCATTCAGATCTCTCAATGCGCTACATATATCAGGATGCAAGAAGCTCGTTGAACATTCATCTAGGGAACGAGCACATGGTGCCAACCGAGGAAGTAGCTTGGATTCTTTAAAGATCAAGGAGCTTCTCATTGATAACCTCTCTCTCCTTCTCATCGAACCACTAAGAAGCCTAAGCTTTGTTAGCGACCTACGTGTTTTCAATTGTTCATGGATGGAGGCTTTGCTGGAGCAATGGTTTCTGCAAAACAGCAGTACCCTCAAGTGGTTGACTCTCTGGGATGTGAGAAATCTCAATACATTGCCTGCTACAATGGGGAGACTCACTGTGCTTCAAACGCTGAGCATCTATAGGGCTGATTTGCTGAAGGAGCTTCCGGAGTTACCTGCTTCTCTAAGGGACATATATATCTATGGTGCAAACTCTCTGAAGTCATTGCCTGCTACAATGGTGAGACTCACTGCCCTAGAAAGTCTACAAATTTCGAAAGCTGATTTGCTGGAGGAGCTCCCGGAGTTACCTGCTTCTCTGAAAGAAAAGAAAATTGAAGGCCGTGGTGGCCGATTGCTCTGAAACAGAAGGACACTCTGCTTTTATAACAGATCCCCAACTCATGTTGAAAAAACAAAACCATCTAGAAATCAAGAAAGTTGATTTGCTGGAGGAGCTCTCGGGGTTACCTGTTTCTCTAAAAAATAAGTCCATTAAAGGCCGTGGTGGAAGGTGGCTTCTCTGAAACACTCTGCTTTCATAACAGAAATAAATCAGATACATGCTTCATAACTTACCAACCCCGTATTAATAAGGTACTTTCTTTTCCAAAATTTATTGAATAAATTAAAGGCTCTTGCACTAGATTTGGTTTATTTTTTATCAGTAAGATATTCTTATCTGTGACTCTTATTGTTTCAAACTTCAAAAACTTTGTAGGTTATTTCTACTGTTGACTCATTCCTGCACAGACAAGGCCCACAATTTCCATGCGGTTAAGCACAAGGAAAAGAACGAACATGTTACTACAAATAATTACTACGGTACCTTCCCTGCAGGTATATCTCACCTTGTAAGTGCGCACTTCTCCCTTCTTACCTTACTTCGATTGATTGAGTGAAGGGTTGATTTGACTGACATCAGTGATTTGTTCTACTGTTTTAACTGGTCAACTTTGGATGGTTTCTGCAATATCAGAATGTTAATTAATCAAATTATCCCTAATTTCTTATGTTCTTCCGTCTGTAATATTTTATAGGAGTTGATACCATCTGTTAGGTCACAGTGTGATGCATATGTCGATAAATTTGTCAACACAGTGAAAGGTGATAAATCAAAGAATTATTTATTTTTTAGTTAAGTTAAAACAGAAAAGTTCATTTTTGTTTTTCTTTAATTTCTTTCCCAAATATTCTCAGGGAACATAAAGCTTGTAGAAGAACACCCAGTTGAAGTAGCTGGAGTTGCCACAGTTGCCGGCTTAGTTCTTATACGAGGTACTGATGATTAATATTGTTGAAAAGGATGCGCCTCCCTCTCTCGCTCTCTTTCCACACGGTCAGCTTTTGATTGGCTGCACCGCTGCTGATCTGGCATTACCATGACTGCATCCCTCCGCTATCTCCCATGGACCCCACCTGTCGTCCCGCCGTCATCTTCGACAATGGAACTGGGTTTGTCTCAATTCGACTTTCTCATCTTTTCTTTTGATTTATTTTTTGTTGCTGATTGTCTTGGTCAAGGGTTCAAATAATCAGTGTGAATTTTTCACAGGTTATATTAGCATGTTTACTTATTTTTAGGATGGGGTTGATTTAGCTGAGGTTAGTTTTGATATTCTCAAAAGACAGTGCATGACGTAAAAGATCTATATTTTTGTTTCATCTGTAGCTACTAATTTATCATACTTTTTTGTACCAACTGTTTAATTTTTCATGAACTGCAGATACACCAAACTGGGATTCGCTGGTAACTCAGAGCCTTCATTTATTCTCCCAACAGTAGTAGGCGTGAATCATTATTTACTAAAGAATCTAAGGCAAACAGATGCAAGCGATAACAGTAATTGGTTAGGAAGGTGTCTTCGACTCCCCGAACTCCTGCCAGGTACTGAGCAAGCTACCCTTCACCGCCTCTTGCATCAGAATCTCACAAGATTCATAACCCAAATAAGCATCTATATATGTTAATTGGTCGAGCCACCTGAATTATATGTCTCGGGTTGTATCCTTTATCCAACCAACTATCACACTAATGTCCTTTTTTTGTTTTGGAAATCTCTATCACACTATTGTCAAAAACTGTGAGGCTCAGTACTATGAGATACTGGTACGCACCAGCTAGCATTCAATGAGGCTTGTTGAGCATATTTTGAAACAAAACAGAACATCCTAAATTGGATTCAAACCTTTTTGCATTGATAATTTGATATTGATTATAAGCACTCACAATTTAATCCATATCAGCATGATTTAGATAATGCAGTGTGTAACATTTCTGGTAAGCTCTGGAAATTTTCCCTGAACTTTATCCAGCTGCTAATTACTGTGCCTATAATAATAGTGGAGCTTTTGGAAAAATTCTCAACCAGGCTCTTTAGCAATTTCAAAGATCAAGTTCCTTTGTCTGTGAAGCAGTTCAAAGCTCAGGGTCAAAATAGTCAAATCAAAGAAATATTTTATTAGAATATAATTCATTTGGATTCTTATTAGTTTTTGAAACCAATTTCTCTTTAGTTAATCTTTGATGCTGCCATTGAACACTGTGTGGAGATATCAACCCACCAGCATGGTTGTTGCGTCATGCAGAAGTGCATCTTTCATAACTTGAACAAGATTTTGTTTTGCTAGAAATGATCTTTCGTTTCTTTTCTTATTCTACTTTTCTCCCTTGTCGGCAACATATTTAACTCTGTGTGCATTTCTTTTAATTTTAAAGGTGAAAATCGGGCTGAGGGTTCTGACGAGACCATTGCCAGAGAAACTACTGACAATATATAGAACCCTAGGAGAGAATTTCAATGAGAGAGTGCTTCCTTCTATTATTCATGAGACTCTCAAGGCTGTCGTTGCTCAGTACAATGCCAGCCAGCTCATCACTCAAAGAGAGGTTGCCTTTGTTCCCCTTTTCCATTTTTAACCTTCAATTGACAAGATTTTTTGATAAACAATTTATTTATCTTGATTTGTTTTGAACATTTTTCAATGTTTAGCTGCTGGATCATGCTATCCTTAGAATTGGAAAGGAAATGGAAAAATGCATAGAAGGCAAAATCGGCCGTTCCGGAGCGGGATCGGACGGTACCGATCCGATTTCAGGCCGAGTTTCACAGTAAGTGTACATTTCGTACAATTTCGGACGTTCCGGTCCAATTCCAACCAAATTTTTTTGGCCATTGCGGACCAATTCCAATCAAATTTCGGCCGAAATAGACCGATTCCACCGATACGGCCGAAACGTGAATTAAACAAACTCCAAAAATTTTTGAGCTCATATATATATAACAATTGTAATTTGTATTATATCAAAGAGTGTGTTTTTAGTTGTAATGTTTGTATTATATTATATTAGTAGATTATTTGATTGTAATTATTTGTCAAAACAGAAATTGCTGACAAATTATTTTTTTATCAATTTTTTCCTATTTTTTTAGTATAAAACAAGCTTTTGGCAAAAAAGTCCGATTTTCTGATCCAATTCGGCCGATTCCGACGGATTCACCCGATTCCGATTCCTATTTTTCCTTCTATGGAAAAATATTTATTTTATTAGGCCGTTCCTACACAATATTGATAAATTACATACTTCAAATTTTTTTTTTGGATATTCCACGGAACAAGTGAGGTCTGAGTTTTCTGTTATTATTCTATAAATAGACAGTGAGCAGGGAGATAAGAAAGATTCTGACGGAGTGGCCACAACTTCAACATGGCCGTTGATGACGTGTAAATCCCCAGCCTGAGTTTTGGCAAGGAGTTCACTCATGCCATTGAGGCCAAGCAGGTAGCTGCTCAGGAGGCTAAGCGTGCTAAGTTCATTGTTGAAAAGGCTGAGCAGGACAAGAAGAGTGCTATTATTAGAGCTCAGGTGCGTTTTCTTTTTCCTTTATTCTTATTTATTATTTTTGTTGTTAAGTGAGTCTATGGTACTATGCATAGCGTGGATTGGTCTGTACTATGGATTAATATTGTTGTTTTCAAAGTTCAAATAGTTGATCTAAACCTTTTAACATGATCTCCATATGAAAATGTGAAAATGGTATTAGTGTGCAAATTTAATTGTTTACACCAAAAACCGAACATGTTGAGAACAAATTTGAAAATTTGACAGTTTTACGCGCTCTTACAAGGGGTAAGCATGCAAACTTTTCATTGGTGATTGAATAGTTAACAACAATGACCCAATCCTCATTGACAATTTATCCCTAAAATAAATAAAAAAAGACATGATTTTTGCTACATGGCAATCTCTTGAATGAAAAAAAGAAACCATGATTATAGATAGAATCTAGCATTCATTAACTACCTACAGAGGTACTGGATTTTCATTAACTTGTTTCATTTTCTGATTAATATTCTGATTAGAGATTAGGGAAGCAACAGTGGGAATGCTAGGTGATTTTGTACTGGAATCATGATTCACTGGTACAGCCTTCTCTAGCAGAAGTTTATTTTTGTGGCAAAGATTCGTGTAAACCGCATCCCCACGGCCTGAGTCTGTATGTGCCTCTGTCAGAGTACAAGGACAACATGTGACAAATCAGGCTTTTACATCAGGTTAAATTTGAACCCTATTGCAGTTCCAAATTGTATACTGAAGAGGTTAAATTTGGTGAGCCCAAGGCCTGATTAAAGGTTTGAATTAAATTGGCCCACAAGTTTAATTTTGGTTACAATATATATTAATATTTCATAACACTGGCACTGGCGTATGCTTCTAATGCCGTTTAATTTGTCAAAATCTATTTGGTACACCTCTTTTTTACTCTATAATCAACATATATAAATATCCGTTGCCTTCTTCCTTACTGATTACATTGCATACACAGATGACACATGTAACTTTGCAGTCTAGCCGGTACCGGCAACACCGATATCAGGTTTACCATCATCTGCCCCAGCACCAAAGATGGGCCTACCCAAGCCAGCTGCAACCTTGACCTTATACTCCAACTTATTGACCGGCACCCCCGGCTCGTCCTTGTCAGACCGTATGGCCATCTTCGGTGGGTCTTCTGTGGCAGAACCCAGTGCAGTGTTGTAGGTAGTGGCGGTGAAAGACCCCTTGGGTTGCGCTCCTTGTGCACCTGACATTGATCTTTTTTTAATTGCAAAACTGATACTGTTGGAAAATAGAAATAGCAAGTACTGAAACCTGAACTGAACTAGAGTGAGGTTTGGCTTGCAGAATCGAACGAAAGAAAGAGAAATGGGGAAAAGATTTATATGAAGAAGCTACTAGCTAATGGATGAATTTGGGGGCAACCCGACACATAGGAGAGTTGACTGACACATGTCAGGACAATTTATATGAAGAAGCTTCATGGGTTAGTCCCTAATATGAATTTGCTATTGACATTTGCTATTAGTCCCTAATATGAAGAAGATTTATATGAATTTGCTATTAACATTTTAGATCCTTCTTGGGTTAGTCCCTAAAAGAAATTTGTTCCAGAAATTATAATAGATTATCACGTATGATATTTAATGATAGCTAAATTTGGAAAACTACATTCATTTAAACTTTGGTACTCATGTTCCTTAATATCTTGGTCAATATTGCTGTTTTTTTACTGGTGGTCCCTACGGTTTCTTGCCATGTGCAATTTTTTAAATTCAAATTGTATTTACTGCAATTGACGAGATCTTTTTCTCATTTACAGATTCAGACTCAAGTAGTTCCTCAGGAAGTGGTTCAGATGCCAAAGCCTCAACACTGCATGAAAACAAGGTACATTTTTTTTTATTGTGATTGTATTCGATGATAAAAAATTTACTGGTGTATTATCTGATGGACATTTTTTCACACTTCCATCTGCAGGAAAAAGCTTCTCGGCCTGCTTCAGATCGTGAAGAAAGTAACATAATTTTGACTGTTTTATAGCTTACCAGTACAGACTAGTAACATAAAATTGCTCCGGGACTGTCCTTTCTGGTGATCATTGGCGAAGAAACCAAAAAAATTAAAACAAGGGAAATTCCAATGACCAATTGTTTTGTTGTACCAGTAATACTGTACTGTGCATCTTAGTCTCTTCTCAATTGACATGAGATGATAAAATTATTTACCTAACAACCATTTTATTCTTGTTATGCATACAGAATCATCTAACGGGTCAAAACAATCAGATGCGGATGACCCGTTAAACCTAGCCAATTCCTACTGACATGGATGCTCAAATGGATGGTAAGTTTCCTCAAAAGAAAGAAAAAAAATGACTATGTGATATAAATCTGAGAGGATACTAAGTGTTATCATATCCTGCATGAAATAATATAGGGGACAGTGATTCTGCCAAAAAGCCAAAACCTGACAAACAATACCGAGCTGCACTCTTGCCAGGCCGCTTTGCTGAAACTATTTTGAAAGTTTGTGAAAAGACTCTTGACCAGGTTTTCATTTGTTGCCTTTCTATTGTTGACGACAACCTTTGTAGGACTTTAAAGTACTACCTGGGTTGATGCGTAGCGCACAGTGGTCCATACTCCATACTATGGATCGATATCTCTATTTTCAAAGTCCAAACAGACTATCTAAACCGCTTTATATGATCTTCATATAAAGATGTACTTGATTGCCAAATTTACATTTTTTAGAATTTTTTACTATTCTTTTAGATAGTAGAGAATGACTTGATCTAAATATTGTGGATCATGTGCTACAAGCAGAGGCAAAAGCAGCTGAGGAAGCAAGGAAGCGGGCCGAAGCGAAGGAGGCAAAGCGCAGGAGAGCCCAAGAGAGAGAGGAAGCCCGTCAAGCCCTGCAACAAGTAATCTTTCCTAATTTTAATTTGAGACCTTTATTTTAATCAAATGAGCAAGTTTATGTGTATGTCTATTTAAAATTTCAAAAAATTTGCATGTGCTCTGTCAATTGAGAATTATAATTTGTCCATTGCAAAATGAAATATCATGTGTTTATCCTCCGAGAATTAGAAATTTCTTATAAAAAATATCAAAATTGGTCCTCTATATCTCAGTATAACTTACAAATTATAGAAGAGTAAATATGATAATTTTGATGAATTAGGACAAAGATATTTGACATATTTGATGCTTTCTTTGGGCAAATGTTGCTCCTAATTCTAATCCTTGGTTCATATTTTAGATTCTTTCTTGACATCTCTGTGCTAAATAAGGGATTTCATATCATACTTGCAAATGCTCATAGTCCTTTTCATACCATATATTTGAAATAGAGTGAGGCTATGGTACTACGCATACTGCAGATTGGTCCTAACTACGGATCAATATTTTGTTTTCTGAGTTCAAAAATGTTCAACATGATCTTCTAATGAAAATGTACTAAATTTTATATTTTTTAGATTTGTTTTACTATCTTTTAGATAGGTAGAAAATCACTACGTTTGAATGGTATAGAATCTTTATATCAAGTGATTTTCTACCTATCTAAACAAATAGTAATTTTTTTTTTAAAATTGTAAAATTTGATCTACAAGTACATATGGAGATCATGTTGAACGGTTCAGATAAGATTGTTTGCACTTTGAAAATTGTGATATTGATCTATAGTACGGACCAATCTGTGCTATGCATAGTACCATAACCTCACTCTTTGAAATATTACAAGATTATATATATTAACTTCTCTCATTATCAGATGGAGAACTGTAGAAATTGACAAAGGAAATCTATTCACGAGAGATCTCGAGATGCTGAGAACAGCCCCAGAGCATATAGCCAGTTCAGTTGGTGAGACCAGTCCAATGGATTGCCAAGAGGGAATCGGAACGGGTTTCAGACCCGGTACAAACCCGCTAGAGCAGCTGGGGCTATTCCAAGTGTTGACAGAAATAGTTTTGGGTCCTATCTGATCCAAGAAATTGTTGTTAGTATAACTTAGTTTCATTACTCTTCTACTGTGCTGGTTTCTTTGCTGAATTGTTGTCTAATATTATCATGGTATTTGATATTAAACATGATATTGCAAAAGAAAACTATTTATAATTTGTAACTGGGTTTATACACAAGTATTTTCTGGTTGCGTTAGATTTTTAATATTTTGACTTTATACTTGATATTTTGCAATGATTTGGTCAGTTTTTATTACCAATGAAAAAAGGCTACAATTTTGCATAGAAAAAGTTCATAACAAACACAATAAAAAGATAAATATGTACAACCTTCCATATTTTTAGCTTAAACCTACATTCAAATACCAATTATTATGTGTCATACAACTAATATTAAATTCCACACTGCAATTTTTACCTTTAGTATTCCATAAGAAAACAAACTTTTTGAATTTATGTGTAAACAAATGCTCTGTTTTTTTAAATAACATGTCTCAAAAATTAATTAGCTTCACTAAAAATCCAATTAGTCCTAGATAATTAGTGTGTTTATTAGTATTTTCTATAACTAATTTATTAGGTTTGAATATTGTAAACAATAACTTGCTACATATTAGTTCCATCTCGGAAAATGCATGTAGTTATGTATTATTATTATTATTTGCTTTTCTCCTTTTTCTACTTTCTTGTGTATAATTAAATATTGTAATTTTTTCCCATTATAAATATTGTATTACAATTGTGTAGCACATTATGGTTAGTATAATAACTTTTTGACCATTTATCATGACTTTGTTGGCTATTTATTAAATATTTGGACTATAAGCAACAATAATTTTTCTGGTTAAAAATTGTAAAAATGATTGATTTTTTATGAATCTAGTTTTAAAGTTCTTAAACAGGGTGGTTCAGATCACAAATTAAACTGAATTTGATTGGATACCCATTGAATACTCCGTTTTCTAATTTTTAAGAGTAAGCTGGATCTTCTAAGGTAACTCAAAATTTGAGTTTGAATCCGGACCATTCAATTAGAATTCGAACCAATTCAACTTAGGTAGATTTTATTTGAAAAAATGATTGACCATTCAATTAGAATTCGAACCAATTCAATTCAACTTAGGTAGATTTTATTTGAAAAAATGATTGACCATTCAATTAGAATTCGAACCAATTCAACTTAGGTAGATTTTTTTTTTTCTATTATATAATTAAATATTTGGACTATAAGCAACAATCATTTTTTTTGGTTAAAAATTGTAAAAATGATTGATTTTTTATGAATGTAGTTTGAAAGTTCTTAAACGGGGTGGGGAAGCAGAGCTCTTCCCGGCTCCTCAAAAGTGATAACCGCAGTGATTCGCACAAGTTCTTAATCTAATCTCTTACACACTTTTCAAAAGTGATAACCGCATTGGGCCCAGTGAGCCACATCAGCCGAGATTGGAGTAGGTCTGATGGGCATCGGACCTACTTTTAGGTTCAATTGACTCTATCACCGTACGATTACATTAAATCTGCGCGCACGGAAATTGATACAGACTCGCACGGATTTTGATGCAGAGTGCATGAATCTTGATGCTGATCGGATGGTCATCACACCCATCGAACCAAAGTAGGTCCCATGGGCATCGGACCTACTCTGAATTCACATCAGCCACCTCCAGGAAAGGACACGTGGCGCCCTTTGGATAACTTGAACCAATCATGAATTTTTCTTGTTAAAGGAGCGAAGGGGTTCTACATTAACATTCGTAAATTCGATTTAGATTTACGGAATGATTTTTAATTTTATTTTTTCGTACGATAAAATTTTGATGTGAGTTGAACGGTTCAGATTGCAAATCAAACTGAATTTGATTGGATGTCCATTGAATACTCCGTTTTCTAATTTTTAAGAGTCAGCTGGATCTTCTAAAGTAACTCAAAATTTTAGTTTGAATTCGGACCATTCAATTAGAATTCGAATCAATTCAGTCGAGGTAGAACTTCTCAAAAATAATCCTGGCCCACGAATTAACGATATGATTATTTACATTTTTGTGTATTACAACTATATTTCACTAGTGGAAAAACTGGAATCAGAATCGGCCTAATAGTATCGGTTATATGAAACAACCGATTCTAATATCTATCTGGATCGGTTTTTTTAAGAAAACCGATCCTAAAAACTATTCAGAACGGGTTTTATGGTTAACCGATCCTAATTTATGAACAATTAGAATCGGTTTTTTTATTAGAACCGATCCTGATACTATCAGGATCGGTTTTTACAAACAACCGATCCTAATGGAACACATATTAGGATCAGTTGTTTGTAAAAACTGATCCTGATAGTATCAGGATCGGTTCTAACAAACAACCGATTCTAATTCCTTTTTTTAGAACCAACATTAAAAAAAAAAAGTATCAGGATCGGTTCTGTGGACAGAACCGATCCTGATACTTTTTTTTTTTTTAATGTTGGTTCTGAAAAAAAAGAATCAGGATCGGTTGTTACAACAGAACCGATCCTGATACTTTTTTTTTTCAGAACCAAAATTAAAAAAAAAATATATATATATATATATCAGGATCGGTTGTGTCAACAGAACCGATCCTGATACTTTTTTATTTTTTTTTATTTTTTTTTTTAGAACCAACATTAAAAAAAAAAAAAAAAGTATCAGGATCGGTTATGTGGACAGAACCGATCCTGATAATTTTTTTTTTTTTTTTTTTTTTAATGTTGGTCCTGAAAAAAAAAAAAAGTATCAGGATCGGTTCTGTCCACAGAACCGATCCTGATAATTTTTTTTTTTTTTTTTAATGTTGGTCCTGAAAAAAAAAAAAAAGTATCAGGATCGGTTTTTTCATTACAACCGATCCTGATTTGTTTTTTTTTTTTTCAGAAACAAAAAAAAAAGGTATCAGGATCGGTTTTTTTGAAATAACCGATCCTAATGCTAATTTGACGCTAGGGTTTAATTTTGTTTCGCGCCTTTGTACTTACAAAAACAATCAGGATCGGTTATTTCGAAATAACCGATCCTGATAACTCCTGCTTAGTTCTTATTTGAAAAAAAAAAATAATGTACCTTGGGATTATTCATGAAGCAAAATTGAAGAATGTGAAAATACTAAGAATTAAATTGTAGTAGACAAACCGCATATATATATATATGATATGAGACGGTTTTGTTTGTTACTTTTGTTGCTTTGAAGCAAACAACTAATTTCTAGAAAATGCTTAGGATGTGGGAGAAAAGTTTTAATTTTAAAACTTGCAAAAAGGAACAGAGAATGAAGACCACCTTGATAAGTTGAAATATAGAAGAGTTGTTACTACCCGGTTCAAGCAACTGGAGCCGACATTTTAATTAATATTCAAAATTAAATACAAATTAGTAATTATACCCAGCTTAATTGGGTATTTTTAAAAATTGTCCAAACCGGTAAAAAAAAATATTCCCAATCGGCTATTTTTTGACCAGTTTGGGCATTTTTAAAAATACCCAGCTAAGCTAGATATAATTATTAATTTGTATTTAATTTTGGATATTAATAAAAATATCGGCAACTGGAGCTGCGTCTCCAACAATACTATTTCTTTATTTCAAGGAAAAATATAGAAAATAAAAATAAAGACTAAATTTATTTTTTTAAATTATGCAGTCAGACCTTGTGTCATTTTCTTCAAGTACCTTTCAGGGACTAGGTATGTGAACCTATTTGAACGAAGCTTGGCTAGTTGCCCATTATTTATTTATAGAATTTTTTAATGTCATTTACATATGATGAAAAATGTTTTGGTTGGGTGATTGGAATTTGTAGAGGCATAGTACTAATGGCATCTTCTTCTTTTTTTGTAGGTAAATTAAGATTGCTCATATTTGTGCCCTGCGCCAATTACTAAATAATGAAAAAGGTAAAAAAAAAAAATTGCTTGTATTGTATTGTAAACATATTAGCGAACAAAACAGATTCTAATATGTTTACATTGATCTAATTAACAGCTTCTTAAGTTTGAAAAAAAAGAAAAGATATTTGCGGGAAGATTATTATTTTTATTAAGAGTGAGTTTATGGTACTTTGCAAACAGCAGATCTGCCCGTACAGCCGTAATATTGATTCATATATATATATTTTCGAACTTCAAAAAATTAATCTGAAAGCTCGACTTGATATCTACATGAAAATATAGTTGGAAACTGGATTTTACTTTTTTTTTTTTTTTTTTTTTTTTTAGAACCAACATTAAAAAAAAAAAAAAAAAGTATCAGGATCGGTTTTTTCATTACAACCGATCCTGATTTGTTTTTTTTTTTCAGAAACAAAAAAAAAAGGTATCAGGATCGGTTTTTTTGAAATAACCGATCCTAATGCTAATTTGACGCTAGGGTTTAATTTTGTTTCGCGCCTTTGTACTTACAAAAACAATCAGGATCGGTTATTTCGAAATAACCGATCCTGATAACTCCTGCTTAGTTCTTATTTTAATTTCGCGCCTCTCATTTTCAACTTAGCGTCTTTCTCTCTCTCTGTGTCTCCGTCTCTCCCTCTCAAATCCTCAGACCTCCGTGTCTCTCCTCTCTGTGTCTCCGTCTCGTCTCTCCCTCTCCTCCGTGTCTCTCTGTCTCTGTCTCCGTCTCTCCCTCTCAAAGCCGAGCCTCTCAAACCTCCGTGTCAATTTTTAATTTTTTGTATTGTTTCAAAAATTAATTAATGGTGTTTGTATATTGTTTTTCAGTTTTGAGGACATCTCGCTCAAGTTACTTAATCATCCGGCCGATCAACTATCACGGTATTAGCTTTATCTAATTTTCTCATTATTATACTTTTAAAACACTTTTTTTTTTGTATTTTCAATTTATTTATTTATCTTTTTTCATTTGAGCAAGGCTTTTTGAAACTATCTTTTTATTTATCTTAATCATCCGGCCGATCAACTATCTTTTTTCATTTGTATTTTCAATTTTATTTTGCTATTGCACCAAATTTCTTCAACTATTGTACTTCTTTTTGTGTTTCATGAATTTTATTTTGTGTTCTTAATTGGTTTTGAGCTCCAATAAATCAATGGTAAATAAAAAAAAAAAAATTTATGCTGGCCAGCAAATATATATGGAAGCTGGCCAAATAAAAAATAATATTTTTTTTAGATCCAATATAACATCAGGATCGGTTGTTTGAAACAACCGATCCTGATAGTATAACATCAGGATCGGTTGTTTCAAAAAAATTGATCCTGATTCTTTTTTTTTTTTTCAGAACCAACATTAAAAAAAAAAAAGGTATCAGGATCGGTTATTTCAAAACAACCGATCCTGATTTTTTTTTTTCAGAACCAACATTATTAAAAAAAAAAAAAGTATCAGGATCGGTTTTTTCAACAAAACCGATCTAGATAGTAACTATCAGGGTCGGTTGTTTCAAACAAACTGATCCTGATAGTTACTATCAGGATCAGTTGTTTCAAACAACCGATCCTGATAGTATAACATCAGGATCGGTTGTTTGAAACAACCGATCCTGATAGTAACTATCAGGATCGGTTATTTAACCGATCCAGATTATTGTAAGTATCAGTATCGCCTCCATCAGGATCGGTTGCATTCCGATACTAATATGCATATATAACCGATCCTGATTCCATATTTTCCACTAGTGTTTGTACGAAGATATCCAATAGGTACTAAAAATCTAGTATGATTTTGTTTCATTATATATCTGTAAAATTAATCCTCATGATATCAATTGAAGACAATATTGGTCTGGGTGCTTTTAAATTTAAATGAAAAAATTAAAAAGTTTTGGTATGTGAATTAAATTTCAAATACTACTCAAGTTCATGTTGATCCTTAATTAATACTCCTGAGTGCATTATTTTATAGATTTTGACAATAAATTCATGCTTTTTTACAGGTTCTTCGTGGGATAACTTATTCATTGAATTCAACTATTTTTTTTTAGTTATAACTTTTTGAGCAAATTAAAAATTAAGAAGATGTCCTTTGTGTTTTTGTATTTATGATGTAGATATTTGACGTAAATTTTGACAACAAATTTATTTTTTTATCCTTTGCTATATTTTTGTGTGATAACTTTGTAAGGATATATTGCACGTAGTTAACCTATACATTGAGCTTTTTTAGGCAACTTATTCACTGAATTCAACTATTATTTTTTTTAGTTACAACTTTTTGCGCAAATTAAAAATTAAGAAGATGTGCTTTGTGTTTTCGTATTTATGATGTCGATATTTGATGTAAATTTTGTCAACAATTTTTTTTTTTATCCATTGCTATATTTTTGTGTGATAACTTTGTAAGGATTGGTGATATGTAAGTAGTTAACCTATACATTGATGTCAAGTTTTCATTTTGTTAACAAATTTTGCGTAAATTGATTAATTGTGATGACATGCTTTGGCTTTGTATTTGGTATGTTGATATGTAATGTAGACTTTAACAATAAACTCACTATTTTATCCAGTGTTCTAAATAGCGCGCTATAGCGTTTTTGGACCCCAAACGCTACGCTACGACATCAACATGCGCTATTTGCGCTACAGCGCTATAGCGGTCCGCTACAGCGCTATTTGCGCTATAGCGGTCCGCTACAGCGCTATTTGCGCTATACAATATGGGTTTTTTTTTTATTTTTTATTTTTAAGCAATTTATATGGGTTTTAAATAAAGATAAAAAAAATCTCAAACCGAAATTGAATTTGTTGCTACTTGCTACAAATAAATCAATTTGAAATTGGGAATAGAAATTGAAATTTGAATAGAAAAAAAGTCCAAACCGGAATTAAAATTTGAATAGAAAAAAAAAATAGATTATGTCATGAATCATGATACTTAAGATATTTTTAATAGAAAAAATCGATAGTTTATGATATTACGATGGATATTTTGAACCGCAATTTGGACTTTATATGGGTTCAATATGAATATTATAATTTCTTAATTACTTTAGTGTTATTTATTGTTCTATGAGACCTTAGATAATGTTGATATTTAGTACAAATATTGAATATACGAAATGTAAAAAAAAAAAACGCTATTTGGAATAGCTTCCGCTATAGCGACGCTATTCGCTATAGCTTTTTTTTTAGCCTTCCCGCTACGACGCTATAAACGCTATTTAGAACCTTGATTTTATCCATTGCCAGATTTTTTTCCATATATCAATTTGCATAATTTAGAATTAAGATGATTTGTTTTGAGCTTTGAATCGTCATAATAGGATGTCGATGTTTGATGTAAATTTAATTGAATTTGTTATAAAACAAATTTTAGGTAATATATAATATATTACATCGTTTTTTTATTTAAATTTCGGATATTAAAAAAACATAAATATTCTAAATGTATGAATTTTCATCTAAAATAATTAGAATACACATATTTCATCTAAAATTTTATATAAAAAACTAGAACGTATTGCTAAAATGAATAATTAGGTCACAAATATTGCAAACAATAATAAAATCTATTTACTTTTAATTTATGTTGTTACAACATATAAAAAAATCAGCCACACATTTTTTTTGGATATTAGTTTTGCAATTTAATTTTTTTAGAATGTTGATATTTTGATAGTTAAATGCTCATACACAAAAACTATATGGTTTTGAATAGATTAATGTCTAGAAATATTTACAAATTGAAATTTGTGGATAATATTGTACAATATGCTCTTACATTAAAATCTGAAACAAGAACAATATTTATATAAGGATCAGTGTTGTATGTTGATGTAATTGACATAATAGAAATTAAATTTGTATTTAGCATTAAAAATCAAATTCACAAAACAGTTGGTGATGGTATTAATTTCATTTATTAATTACTACTTAGGCAATGTTTAAAAAAAATATTAAAGAGAAAATAACCATTTGATAACTAATAATCCCGAACGTGGGCCTTTGAAGAGTAAGTTATCAAAATGAGGTTGAAAATTATTTAAGTTAAATATATCACAAATTAAAGTGTTCTAAGAAAAAAACTAAAAATACATATATGAAATTTGGCAAATTGTTAAGTTATTGTAAATTTTCCTAATATAAAAGAATATGATGTCAATATAGGTTTTCTCCAATAACTTATATGTGATTATTTCTTCTTAATTATCTCGGTAGACTTATTTGAATATTTCATAATAAAAGGTGAAACAAATAAGGTAAACTTTTGTTTTCAATATTTCTTAATTAATATAACGACTATTTGAATAAAAAAAATAGAAGTATGTTATCTCTTAAAAAATTCTGCTATACTTTTAAACTAATGAGTCATGTAATTAATATGAGGTTCCACCGAACATATTGAAAACTAGCAAATTGTGTATGAAAACTAGCAAATTGTGTATGAAAAATAGAAGTATGTTATCTCTTAAGAACATACATTTTTATGCTCACTTTACATTCACACATTAATTGTGTATGAAAACTAGCAAATTGTTTTTCTTTTTTTCTTAACTAGTCGAGTGCCCGTGCTATAACATTACGCAAAATATGTATATGAAATTCATAATTGAAAAAAAATACGATTTGATTGAAGGGTTTTTTAGTGAGTATTATTTAAAGAACAAATATTATTTTACTGAATTAATTAGCCAGTATTATCTATTTACATTAAAACTGTCAAACAATTATTTGTAATTCTATTTGCTGAGATTAATTCGAAAATTTTAAAATGTTGAGAGTGACATAGGAGTTTGATTAATATATAACTGATAATATGTATGAACGTCTTTAAATTACCAGGAACTGATTTGCAAAATATAAAAAGTTAAAGGTTGAAATTACAAAATTAACAAAAAGAAAAAAAATAAAGAAATATGACCAACGTGGCACATGCCACGCGGCCCATGATGAGTGAAACACCCCAACACCTTAATTCCCCTAAATTAAGGGTGTTTCTTCTCTCTCCCATAGAAATAAAAAGAAGAAGAAAACAGAAAAACAAAAAGAAATAGGAAAAGAAAAGAGAAAAGAAAAGAAAAGAAAAGAAAGAAAACATTGGAGTTTTTCTCTGATCTCTGTCGCTCGCTTGCATGTTTGACTTGCAAGATTCATAAGCTAATTTTAGATGATTGGAATTCTGTTACAGTGCAACTATAGGTATTTGAGTACCAGCCACCTGCAAATGAAATTACCATGCAGATTAATTTCATTTAGTCCGAAATCTGAAGTGATATGTTATTTTTTTAATGATGTTATATTTTGATGAGTGAGGCTATGGTACTTCGGCTAGTGTACTATGGCTAGTGTATTACGGCTCAATATGGTACTTTTTAAAATCTTAACGGTCGATCCGAACCGTTCAATGTGATATCCATATGAATATGTACTTGCAAACTAAATTTTATATTTTTTCGAATTTTTTTACTATTTTTTTAGATAGATAGAATTTTTAGTGTTTTATACAAATTCTGGACCATCAAAATTCTACCTATCTAAAAAAATAGTAAAAAAATTCAAAAAAATATAAAATTTAGTTTGCAAGTACATATTGATATGGATATCACATTGAACGGTTCGGATCGACCGTTAGGATTTTAAAAAGTACCATATTGAGCCGTAGTACACTAGCCATAGTACACTAGCCTAAGTACCATAGCCTCACTCTATTTTGATAATTAAACTAAATTTCCTATAAAAGTGGGAGATGATATTAATATATTACATTATTTTGTAATTCAGTTTTGATTTTTTTTGAGTAAAAATAGGGATCTAAGTCCCTATTATTTCAGTTTTGATATTATAACTATAAATATTGTATAAATATGAATCTAAAGTAATTTCTTACAAAATGTACGTATATGTCATTAAAAAAATGCAAGAAATAAGTGTGTATTGCTAAAATTAATAATTATATGTTACAAATATTAGAAACAATAATAAAATAAATTTTGTTTTAGTTTTTCAAAATGTAAAGGTATCGTCAGTTTTCTCTAATAACTTATATTTAATTACCTTTCTAAAGTTATATATGTTGAATATTTTTTAGAATCAAAATGTATAAGGAACTGCTAGTTAACATTTGTTAATATTTCTTAATATATATAATGACTAGTTGGAAAGAAATTAAAGATTATATTGCATCTTTAAGAGCTCTACTATACCATCAAACCAATAGGTCATGTTGTAATTAATCTGAGGTTCAACCGAAGACTAGTAAATTTATTTATTAGTTTCCTTTAATATAATTTATTTATGTACACATTATGTGACTATGATCAAGAATGCAAAATATGTTTTGATCAATATATTGTATTGAAATTGTAACTATAATTCTAAAATTAAAAACTAATTGTTTTCATAGTAATTTTGTATAATTAGAGGTTATCTTGCAAATAAAAGTGAAAGATGCTATTTTTTTCTGTACCACATGCTCCCATAAAATTGTCGATAACAATATAAAATTATTTTAGAATTTTTGTACCCAAAATTTACGAGTATATTATTATTTGCGCATCATGTGGTGAAAAAAATTGATGAATAAATTGTTTTTTGTCACATCACATTATAATCAATAAAGAATACTTCTTTTAATGCTGTAATATGCAAATTTAAAAAATGGAAAAATCACTAGTGGAAAAACACACATCAGGGTCGGTTTATACGCACATTAGCATCGGACCCCCAGGCGACACTGACCCAGGCGTCGCAAATACGGTACTAATCTGGGTCGGTTGAACAGGCGATGCTAAAAGTTTGAATTAGCATCGGTTATCTACAGTAACCGATGCTAATTTAATTTTTTTTTTTTTTTTTTTTTTAAGCTGGTCAATAATTAATATGCCACAATCACAAACAAAAGAATTATCAAAATAATATTCAACAATCACAATTCCAACAATTAATCAAACTACATCAGCCATGTCACTTAACAAAATAATAACAATGAATTATCAAAATATCACAATTACATAGAATCATCTAACTAGCATTTGTACACTAATTTACAACTATATCAAACATTTCATATTTACAGAAACTGCTCTCACCCTCCTGCAATTATAAAATCAGATTTATAGTGTCAAGCACAAGCAACAACAATTATGACCCTTTGTAACAGATCAGTCAGTGCAGACTGATCCAAAGCCCAAATCAAACGTTTAGTTACACAGTTAAATAAAGGACAGAAAACAAATGGTTTAGAGCCAAACTTTGCATCATTCGGATTTTTCTACTATTTTCTAGCCATTTTCAAAGTTGGCCCTAAAAAATACAAAAACTGCCTATTTTGCTGCACACGTGACTTCTTTGCCTCCAACTTTGCATGGTCATTAGGCATAAGAAGAAAATTCGTAAAATCATGAAAATTCAGAGAGTTATAGAATATATTACCCTCTGTAAAACCATAAAAAGAACACAAAATTGTCAGGAATTGATTTTCAAAGTTCAGAAAAAGAAACCGGAAAACTGCTGTAAGTGCTACCTTTAGAAAATCATCCCGAGAGATCTGCTTAACCGAATTTGGTGTTCTTTATATCAAAATGCTCAGGAGATGACATTCTACATGCTGGTAAAATTTCATGAATTTTGGGGCTTCCTAGCTGTACCAGACAGGGGCTTCAATGCCGGGGTTAATCTGGAACAGCCAGGGTTTTTGTACTAAATATCATTAAAGACAGTTTCATATCTTAAAGAACTCACGATTTTCAGTAGGAGCCTGTACCAAGGTGGTTGCCTCGCCTCACCTCACGGACGTCCAAGGTGGCTGCAAGTTTATGAATGATTTTCCAAGAATCTAGAAAAGAATAAAAAAAGAGGAAAGAAGCATGAAATGGTCTGAAAAATTATTAAATCCCATACACAAGGTAAAAATGAAGTTTTTACAAAGCATACTTAAAAATGAAGTATAGATATAGCTTATAACCCACAACAGTTCTTGAAATCAAACTCCTCAAAATTTGAGACACTAGCTAGATCATTGGTACAAACAAGTTGACATATGAAGAAATGATTGCAACTTTCTTGCAGATACGAGCTTTGCTTTTTGGTGTTTTAAGCTTGCATTTCAGAAGTATTATGCATAATGGTATGGTGAAGGTACCACTGTGCCAGTATGGTATGGTTTTGTGGTGTATGCTTATTATGGTGTATCTCATATTTGTGTCTGAGTACAATCACATACTTCTTAGTAATAAAAATTTACACAATTTTGATAACCATAGGGGCTTAACTGAATATTTCCTAGCATTTACAAATTGTTCTTTTTCTTTTGCTAGACAATTTCTGCAATTTCTTTTGACAAAATTGCCCTGTGTATGTACCCCGGTCTGTACCAGTCCAGTTATTTGGATACCTTACCTGTACCAATAGAAGGTTAGCTCGTTATGCACAATTTGGGAATAAGGGTTCAAAACTTGCTCCAAATGCTTACGATTATTTTATTTTATCATATGCAAACTATGGAGACATCAAACAACACTCAAGATGGCGCACTGTAACAGAAGAGCAATACCATAATGACATGCTGTAACAGGAATTAATTAGGCTACTGTAACAGAGTTAGTTAGAAAAAATTAGACTAGATATATGAATGTAATCTTGCTCAATATATAGCTATGTAAACTCTGATTACAGAATTGCTCCCATTACATGATTATGCCTCTTTTATAATATGTTTTTTAGCAATTTACAATTAGGAAAAGCACCTCCACATCTCGAATTTTTTCTCAGTATTTTCTTAAACTTCAGATTTAATTGAATTTAAATTATCTTGTACTAGTAGGAACTAAGAGGTTCACTTCAGATTGATTATGCAAAAAGAAGTTTAATTGAATTTCATATGTAAAGTTCTCAGCTTTCAATTGTTTGAAACAAAAAAGTTTGATCGATTTATAATACATGATCAAGTCAATCATTATACAAGAAATTATAATTAAGCACAAAATTATACTAGTTGGACCGAATCAGTTCCGAATCACAGAATTACTCGAACAAATTGGGGTGATTTGAATATTTACCCGAGAAAGGACCCTACTGCCTCTCTGCCTCGCTGCCTCGCTGCCTCGTTGCCTCACTTCCTCGCTGGCTCACCTCACTAACAGTCACTCACTGCCGCCTCACCTCAGCACCTCACCGCACGGCCGCCTCCCCGAACGGCCTCCTCCCCGCACGGCCGCCTCACCGAACGGCCGCCTCACCCAACCCTCGCCTCACCGAACGGCCGCCTCGACGCACGGCCGCCTCACCCAACCCTCGCCTCACCGAACGGCTGCCTCGACGCACGGCCGCCTCACCCAACCCTCGCCTCACCGAACGGCTGCCTCGACGCACGGCCGCCTCACCCAACCCTCGCCTCAACGTAGTGAGCGGCGAAGACAGGACCCGAGAGATTGAGATGAGCCCAGGAGAGGGAGAGAGAGCGAAAACGCTGAGTTGTTAAGAACTAAACCCTCCGATCAGTTTTGAAAATTTTCTCTAACTTGCGAAGAAGTAGATCGGGCCTATTATTTGTGCTAATTACTGGCCTATGTACTGACCCTGCGCGCTACAGAGAACAGAGAGCTTAGCATCGGTGAAATTTGAAATTTGAAAAAACGATGCTAAAACAAATCAGCGTCGGTTAACTAAAGAACCGATGCTAATAAGTAAAAAAATCAAGATCGGATTATTGGCTGACCGATGCTACTAGTATTTAGGATCGGTTAATTAATAAACCGATGCTAAAAATTGTCTAATCAGGGTCGGTTAATTAAAGGTCCGATGCTAATACAAATCAGAATCGGATTTTTAAAATAACCGATGCTAATTAGGATCGGTTCTTTGTAAAGAACCGATGCTGATATGGACAGCACTATTAAGAGCGGTTTTTAATATTTAACCGATTCTGATTGTTCCTTTCAAGATCGGTTAATTAAAAAGCCCGATCTAGATATAAATCAGAATCGAATTAATAAAAGTCCGATCCTAATAGGCCGATGCTGATGTCCGTTTTTCCACTAGTGAATGTACACAAAATATTTTCATCTGGACTGCATATTATGTATAAAATTAAAGGTCAAAATCATGTTTTTTTTACTATTTCAGAATATTCAAACAAAAAAAGGTTCATAAACAAAATATAATTTTTCTTTACCATATGATCTGCATTAAATTGCGAGAAATACATGCAACCGAACCAATTTCAAGATAAGAAAAAAAACAGCCAGAAAGATATGTACATGAAGCATTTTTATCTATACCACACAAGTAACAAACAGTTTTTAACAATTCTTTACTGTGCATCTTGCGGTAAAGAAAGTTTGTCAATAAACTATTTTTTCGCGTCATATATGATCAATACAAAAGAACTATAAAATCAATATTTTACATTTTCCTTTTATATAACATAAATATTGGAAACATGTGAATTCTTCGTCTAAGATATTATATAGGAAACACATTTTGCATCTAAAAATTGATAAAAGAAACAACCACCTATTGTTAAAATTGATAATTATGTTTTACATATTACACATAATAATAAACTTTTTTTAATTTTTTATTGTCACGGCATGTAATTAAATATATGGGTAACAATTTTTATTTTCTCTTCACCTACGGAGTAAATTAGAAATATCATTGGGTAACACTAAAGTAAGAACTAATTAGCACCTTTGTTATCTGTACCTTTAAATTAGAAATATCATTGGGTATCACTAAAGTAAGCACTAATTAGCACCTTTGTGTAAAATAAGCACTAATTGGCAGCTTTAACACAAAGTAACGGGCTCTGTCGCTTCCTGATTGGACGATGAAAACTAAATTAACAACTGCTCTATTAAGAACACTATGTTTTGGGTTTTGTGAGAAACCCACTTCCCAATTCAAAAAATTTCTCTCTTCTTCTATAAAATTTCATTGTTTATATTAAAGTAATTTTAGTTTGTCACAGCAAGTGATGTATAAGTTCAACCAAAACGTTCTAATAAAAACAAATGTGTATATTAAAAAAAGGACGGATTGCAGAGTAGGTAACCGTATCACATAAAATAAGAGGACAAGGGTCCTCTCTTCATGAATCATGACGAAAGTAATTGAAGCAATAAGTGTTCCACCAAAAAAGTGTCTCTCCCAAAATCCAATACATCATTTACTGACAGTGTGGCGGGTCACTGACGCCTCCACTTTGCCTTTACCCAGCTACTTGTTTTGCATGCCTATCCTGCAGGGATTGCAACTCTGTGAATGCCACATAGCATCTGTCATTCTCCAATTTGAAGTCAAGCACTAGACTAGATTCAATCCCCAGCTATCTCTGTTACTGCATTCAATCTCTATTCATCTCCTCTCTTTTGCAACTACATTCAATCTATCTTGCAATCCCTGTTTCCGACTCTCTGATCTCTTGTTTCTCATCTCAGCCCTCTGCTCGATCTGGTGCCATCGGGTACACGGTATCTCTTTCCAAAATCTCTATTTCTCATCTCTCTTCCTTATTAACCAACCAATCTCTGTCTTTTGCTATTTGCATTCTCAATCGATCTGTTCTCTCAATCACCAATTTAGTACGTGTTTACCAAAAAAAAAAATGAATTCATTGGAAACATGTAATATATTACATTATTTTTATTTCAATTTCACGGCATGTAAATATATGAGTAACAATTTTTTTTTTTTTTTTTTGCTCTTGACCTACGGGGTAAATTAGAAATATCATTGGCTAACACTAAAGTAAGCACTAATTGGCAGCTTTAACACAAAGTATCATGCGGATGTGAACACAGATAAAAGAAACGGATTCTCTCGCTTCCTGATTGGACGCTGAAAACTAAATTAATTCTCAATTCAGGGATGGGCATGGGCTATTAACAACTGCTCTATTAAGAACACTATGTTTTGGGTTTTGTTGAGAAACCCACGTCCCAATCCAAACAATTTCTCTCTTCAACGAATTCGTTGCTTCTTAATATAAAATTTCATTGTTTATAGAGGAGGGATCGGATTACACTCTTTTTTTTGACACACTTTGACATCTACCATTTTCAAAGTCCAAATAATCAATCCAAACCGTTCAACATGATGGATATATTAAAATGTGCTTGGAGATCAAATTTTACATTTTTTTGAAGTTTTTTACTATTTATTAAGATGGTTACAAAATCGTTGTTTTCATACCATTGAAAAACAACGATTTTGCAACCATCTTAATAAATAGTAAAAGAATTCAAAAAAATATAAAATTTGATCTCCAAGCACATTTTAATATATCCATCATGTTGAACGGTTCAGATCGACTATTTGGATTTTGAAATCGCAAAATTGACCTATAAAAAAAATAATATCAAGATGTGTCAAAAAAAGAGTGTAATTGGATCCCTCCTCTTGTTTATATTAAAGTAATTTTAGTTTGTCACAGCAAGTGATGTATAAGTTCAACCAAAACGTCCTTTCGGAAGATAAAATATTCTAATAAAAACAAATGTGTATATTAGAAAAAGGACGGATAGCAGAGTAGGTAACCGTATCACATAAAATAATAGGACAAGGGTCCTCTCTTCATGAATCATGACGAAAGTAATTGAAGCAACAAGTGTTCCACCAAAAAAGTGTTTCTCCCAAAATACAATACAGCATTTACTGACAGTGTGGCGGGTCACTGACGCTTCCCCTTCGCCTTTACCCAACTACTTGTTTTGCATGCCTATCCTGCAGGGATTAATCCCTAACTCTGTGAATGCCACATAGCATCTGTCATTCTCCAATTTGAAGTCAAGCACTAGACTAGATTCAATCCCCAGCTATCTCTGTTACTGCATTCAATCTCTATTCATCTCCTCTCTTTTGCAACTACATTTAATCTATCTTGCAATCCCTGTTTCCGACTCTCTGATCTCTTATTTCTCATCTCAGCCCTCTGCTCAATCTGTTGCCATCGGGTACACGGTATCTCTTTCCAAAATCTCTAATTCTCATCTCTCTTGCTTATTAACCAATCAATCTCTGTCTTTTGTTATTTTCATTCTCAATAGATCTGTTCTCTCATTCACCAATTTAATTAGTACGTGTTTACCAAAAAAAAAATAATAATAAATACATTTTGCTACTTGTTATTTGTCATTTTTCCAAACAACACTACCAACAAAAAAAACAAAAATCGAAAAAAAATAGAGAAAAAAACTAGCGGCTTTGAGGAAGCTGCCGCAGAAGAAGAAAGAAGAAACTTCAAGATGGCTCTTTCAACCGCTGCATGGACCATTGCTGAGTGGGCGGGGTCCACTGTATACATATTCTCAACAAAAAAATCTCTGCATGTATTTTGGTTCAGTTTTAAAACTTGTGGGCTGACAAGCCGAAATTTGTATACATATTCTCAAGAAAAAAATTACAAATATGCTCTCACATTTTGTAAAATTACCTTCTTAGATTACCATTTGAAAACCAACCGTTGTCTTTGTTATATATCTAGGATTTTGAAAGAGAGAGCAGCCAACGAAGAAGAAGATTTGGGGCAATTTTCTGTATTCTCATTCTCCAAAGTTTTGAGTACAAAAGTATTAAAAGGTAACTTTACAAATATAACCCTATGAAAATAGGAAATAACAGATGGTGAGAAAAGAGACATATATAACAATCTCCACCTTGGATCGAAATCTCACCTAAAAGAGAAAACAAATAAATAACAAAAACTATCAACCAACAGAAATTAAATTTGAACAATGGTTGAACTTCATGGTCGGTATAGGCTTGGTGAGCATATCGGCTGGATTGTCGGCAGTGCCAATCTTCTTTATCTCTACTATACCCTTCGAGATAACATGCCGAACAAAATGATACTTGACATCAATGTGCTTGCTTCTTTCGTGATACACATGATTCTTCGCCAAATGTATGGCACTTTGACTATCACAAAAGATGGTAGTAGAACCACCATGTGCTGAAATTTCTTCAAGCAAGCCCTTAAGCCATATTGCCTCCTTAACGCTTTCAGTAACTGCCATGTACTAGCTTCTGTGGTAGACAAGGCAATGGTAGATTGCAAATTAGCCTTCCAACTAATTGCACATCCACCTAAAGTGAACACATAACCGGTCAAAGACCGTCTTTTGTCTAGATCTCCCATAAAATCTGAATCTACATAACCCGTTAGCCTTTCATCGTTTCTCCCGAACTCCAAACGTGCATTTGCGGTACCTTTCAAATAGCGGAGTATCCACTTGACCGCCTCCCAATGCATCCTACCGGGACATGACAAATAACGACTCACCACACTAACAGCGTGTGCTATATCGGGTCTAGTGCACACCATCAAATACATGATGCTTCCAACGGCACTAGAATATGGGACTCTTGACATGTCTTCCTTCTCCTTCTCAGTTTGCGGACTTAGTTGCCTCGACAACTTCAATTTGGTCGCAAGAGGAGTAGATACAGGTTTTACATCCTTCATGTTGAAATGATGCAACACCTCAACGAAATCCTGTTGTGAAAGATACAATTTTTCATTTGACCTATTCCTTTTGATCTCCATGCCGAGAATCCTCTTGGCAGCCCCGAGATCCTTCATCTCAAATTCTGAGCTTAATTGTTCTTTCACCTTCTTAATCTCCTCCTTATTCGAGGCCGCAACTAACATGTCATCTACATAGAGAAGTAGATACATGAAGCTCTTGTCCGGCAACCTCTTGAAGTAGACACAACTATCAAATTCGGATCTACAAAATCCGATGCTCAACATGAAAGAATCAAACCTTTTGTACCACTGCCTTGGTGACTGCTTTAGGCCATACAAAGATTTCTTTAACAGACACACGTGATTCTCTTTACCCGCAACTGTGTAACCTTCTGGTTGTTGCATGTAAATTGTCTCCTCGATGTCACCATGTAAGAAAGCAGTTTTCACATCTAACTGCTCTAACTCCAAATTTCCCATAGCAACCAAAGAAAGCAACACTCGAATAGAGGTGTGCTTTACCACGGGTGAGAAGACCTCATTAAAATCAACGCCTTCAACTTGACTATAGCCTTTAGCCACCAATCTTGCTTTGTATCTAACCCCGGCAGTGTCATTCTTTTTCTTGAACACCCATTTGCAACCCACAATTTTCTTTCTTTTAGGTGCCTCAACTAGTGTCCAAGTTTGATTCTTTAGAAGAGAGTTAATCTCCTCTTCCATAGCAGCTGTCCAATTTGCCGCATCAAAAGAAGACATCGCTTCCTTATAATTTGAGGGATCACAACACTCTACATTTTCGGCCATAGCCAAACAATATGCAAAGTCTGAATAACCATACCTCGTAGGTGGTTTGATTTCCCTCCTTGTACGATCCCTTGCTAAAGCATAGGGTTGCTCCTCTTGGTTCTCCTCATCAGACTCATCTGATTCACCAACAAAGTGAGGAACATCAACATGCACTGAATGAGGTTGAGTCACACTAACCTGTGAGTTTGGAGTCTCCAACTCCACCTCCTTTGTAGCTCTCTCGACCTCCTTAACCGGCTCGGGCATTTGCTCCTTTGCCCGCAACATAGCCGACTCATCGAATTTCACATCTCTTGAGATAAGGAACTTACCCTTTGAATCTGGACACCATAAACGGTATCCCTTAACACCTGAAGCATACCCGAGAAAGATACACTTCTTGGCCCTTGGCTCGAGCTTCCCCTCACTAACATGTGCATAGGCCGGGCATCCAAATACCCGCAACCCCGAGTAATCTGCCGGTTTACCCGACACATCTCCTCGGGAGTTTTACACTCAATCGCAGTATTTGGTGAGCGATTCACCAACCAGCAAGCAGTGTTAATGGCTTCCGCCCAAAACTCCTTACCCAAACCTGCATTGGAAAGCATACACCGAGCCTTCTCGAGTAGGGTTCTATTCATGCGCTCGGCCACTCCATTTTGTTGTGGAGTAGCAACAACTGTACGATGCCGAGCTATTCCTTCATCCTTGCAAAAACTGTTAAACTCCTCATTGCAAAATTCTAAACCATTATCGGTTCTCAACTTCTTGATTTTCTTTCCGGTTTGGTTCTCAACAAGTGTCTTCCATTGCTTGAATGTGACAAACACTTGACCTTTTTCCTTCAAGAAAAACACCCAAACCTTTCTCGAAAAATCATCAATAAATAAGAGCATGTAACAAGAACCGTTACCTTTTGAGGGAACACGAGAAGGACCCCACAAATCTGAGTGAATGTAATCCAAAATATCTTTTGTGTTTGTGGATGGCTGTGCTGAAACTGAGCCTCTTTTGCTTGCCGAAGATGCAGTCCTCACAAAACTCCACCTTACCGGTACTCTGGCCACATAGAAGGCCTCTCTTGCTCAACACTGCCATGCCACGCTCGCTCATATGTCCCAACCTCATGTGCCACAGCTTGGTAATGTCAGAATCTGAGGTAGAGCCAGCAACGGCAGCCGAGCCTGTGATCGTGGTACCCTCCAAGAAATAGAGAGTGCCCACCTTCTTTGCCCTCATCATGGTGAGAGCCCCTTTTGACACTTTAAGGACTCCACCTTCACTCTGAAACTTGCAACCAACATCCTCAAGAGAGCCCAAAGAGATCAAGTTCTTCGTCAAATCCGGGATATGCCTCACACCCGTCAAAGTACGGGTAATCCCGTCATGCATCTTGATCTTCACGGTACCAACACCTGCAACCTTGCACAGATGATCATTACCCAAAAGGACTCCACCTTCATTGGTCGCCTCATATGTGGTAAACCACTCTCGATTTGGGGTCATGTGCTGAGAAGCACCCGTATCCATCACCCAATTCTTATCGAATTTTTCTTTACCATCCCCAACAAATAACAAATCACCAACTTCTGAGTCAGCTACATTTGCCTCTCCTGAACTGGTACCTTTCTGTGCCTTCTGTTTATTCTTGAGTTTGTAACAGTCGACAACAATATGTCCCTTTTTCTTGCAATAGTTACATGAGAGGTTCTTATGTGCGGATTTGGAACGGCTTCTTCCTTGGTGATGTTTTCGCTCATTGTTTCTCCCTCTCTCAACATACAAACCAACCTCCTGGTTACTTCTCTCAGATGTGGTCAAGTTATTTTCAATGTCGGACTTGACCAACAAATTGCTCTTCACATCCTCAAGGGTGAGTGAAACCCTACTATGAAGCATGGTCTCCTTGAATCCCTGATATGACTTGGGCAACGAGCATAGCAAAACAATGGCCTTATCTTCATCCTCCACCTTTATACCAATCCTCTCCATGTCATTGAGAAGAGCGGTATATTCAGAAACATGAGCCTTAACAGAGGTATTTTCTGCCATTCGCAAAGAGTGAAACCTTTGTTTTAATCTCAACCGGTTCGTAACCGATTTCTTCATAAAAATTTCCTCTAACTTCTTCCAAGCATCAGCTGCATTTGTTTCTGAGAGAATTTCTTGAAGTGTTGAATCACTCAAACACAATTGAATAGTTGAGAGAGCCCTATCATTCATTGTCTCCCACTCCTTGTCCTTTGCACCTCCTTCTAAATCCTTAGGCCGACCCGTTATGGCAGCCTTAACACCCAAATTGGACAAAATTGCTTTCATCCGTACTTGCCACAGCGCAAAGCTACTTGTGCCATCGAATTTCTCAATATCAAATTTGGTAGATATGGATGAACTTGAACTCATGGTAACAATTGTTTAATCACCAAGAGTAATTACCAGATTCGACAGTTTGATGCACACAAAATCAGAGAAATCTGAAAAATTTACCAGAAAATTTCCGGTGCTGTGACCCGACGAATTTGGGTCTGGCTCTTGCGCGGTTCAGGAGAAGCAAAATAGATGGAGCAAAATTTTTGGTTTTGGTGCTGTGTAGAAAACTCCAAACCAAAATAAAAACGGCACACCAATTGAAATTAAAAAATTCCAAAAACCTTGGTCTTGGTCCACTGACGCGGCTCACAAAGAAAAATCAAATCTCCTGGAGATCTAAATCGCGGCAGGAGCTTGTATTGCAGTTCACCAACAGAAACGACAAAGGAGATCGCGATTTATAGCAGAATGGATCTGATCGGACCGGAGAAGAAAACCTCGACAACAGAAAACCCTAGCAGCAGCGGAACAACGATCCGAACCCTGAACCACCGATCGAAACTAACGACGGCGAAAATGGCTCTGATACCACTTGTTATATATCTAGGATTTTGAAAGAGAGAGCAGCCAACGAAGAAGAAGATTTGGGGCAATTTTCTGTATATTCTCATTCTCCAAAGTTTTGAGTACAAAAGTATTAAAAGGTAACTTTACAAATATAACCCTATGAAAATAGGAAATAACAGATGGTGAGAAAAGAGACATATATAACAGTCTTTCGGAAGACAAGGATTGGTTTTTTTTTCCATTTGCAGGATGTTTTTTATTTTTGTTATATGATTTTACATAACATATTAAATGTTGTGTTATATGTTTTTGACATGTTAATATATTTGTTTTTCATATTGATCGTAATGTGACTCTAATGTTTGACGATGTTACTTGATTAGTGTATTATTTTTTATATTGTATTTTTATATGATTAAGGGTTATCTTTTTTTTTTTTTACAAAAGTTGTATCCAAATGAACTAATAATATATAGGATAAACAGTAAAAAAACAATATAACATAAAATAAGTTAATACAGATAGTCTCTCTCCATTATTTCCAATTTTAAAAAGATAATACATATTTGATTTTAGAATTAAACAAGTTCAACAATCCATTTCTTTTCATATTTAATCCTCAAGCTTTGGAAAGAAAAATTATTTCAGCGGCATAAGTAAATTAATAGAGTTAGGTGAAATGGCAGTGAAGATGGCTAACAGGTGTCCCTCACAAACAAATTTTAATCTTAAAAGAAAATTCTTTTAGTTATTCTTATTACTTAATAATTAGTTGATTAGTGAACAGCTCCTCTTTTTATTTAAGTATTAAAATTTATTTATAACATACTAACTTTCTAATTAACATGCTGTTAAATAAATCTAAATTCTAATAAACAGGTTGTTAAGTAAATTTTAAAAATATTTCAAGTCTAATAGAAAATATATCTAATCACTAAATGACTATACAATCAAATAACTTTGAAATAGTTGTTCATCTCAATTCATATAAATTTAAAATAAATTTTAACAAGTTACGACGACACTATAAAAAAATTTCAATTACGTGTTTCATTTTATGTCAAATAAAATTTCGAAATATATGAAAATTGGGATGTTACACAGGTTGGCTTGTATGCATGTTGAATTGTTGATAGATTTTAAAAACTAATTGATGCACTGCCAGGAATCCAGGATACACCTCTCAGCCCGAAATCTATTATATATATATAATCCTCCTAGATCTTGCTACAGTATATTCTACAGTAATTGCTACAGTATATGCTACAGTAATAACTTTAATATTTTTCATTTAAAAACATTCCGAACTGGCTACCAACTTTAAGCAGAATCTGAAATAGTTTTTTACTTGAATTTCCTTTTTGTCCATTTCGAATTTTAAAAATGACAATAATATATTTTTTATTTTTCAAAAACTTGACACCGATATATATATAAATATATATATATATAGTGAGTGGCTAATATCAAAACGTTTGTTCCTAGACTGTGGAACAAACGCTTCGGTTTTTACATTTTTGAAGTCCAAACAGTCGATCCAAATCATTCAACATTCAATCTATATTAAGATGTGCTTGGAGACCAAATTTTACATTTTTTGGAATTTTTTTACTATTTATTAAGCCAGTTTTAAAATTGCTGTTTTTAATGATCCAGAAATTTTTCACTGTTTATTAAAATTTGTAATTTTAAAACTGGCTTAATAAATAGTAAAAAAATTTCAAAAAATGTAAAATTTGGTCTCCAACCACATTTTAACATAGAGATCATATCTAACGGTTCAGATCGACCGTTTGAACTTTAAAAATCAGAAAACTAATTGGTTGCACCACAGCTCCGGAACAAACGTTTTGAATTAGCCAATCTAAATAGTAAAAAAATTCCAAAAAAATGTAAAATTTTGTCTCCAAGCAGATTTTAATATAGATTGAATATCTAACGGTTTATATATAGTTAGATGTTTATCTTAATAGCCGCCGAAGTAAAGCGAGGCTCACTTCTAGTTTTTATTTATACCATAACCAAAAAAAACAAAACACTCCGATTTTGGAGAAATTCAAAATTTACCCAGACAGCTCAGGCATTCTGCGGCCCAAAAAACTGGGTCCGCACAATACCGCTGTGTCCCCAGTCAGGGGGCTGCACAATGCCCCTACGGCCCTCATTTTTTTCTTTTTTTATCACAAAAATTTAACAGAAATTTATTTAACAGAAAATGCACAAATTCCAAAGCACAAATTTTATTTAACAGAAAATGCACAAATTTTTGGTTTTAGTCACTAGTAAATGCACAAATTCCAAAGCACTTACAAAAAAAAATGGGACCGCAGCTATATTGTGCAGACCCCTGTCTTTAGGGCAGCAGAATGCCTGAGCGGCCTGGGTAGAAATTGAATTCCCCAGAATAGGGGTGCTTGGTTTATTTTTTTTGGGATTATGTTATAAATAAAAATTTTGGCCTCTCAGCAGTGGCGAGTGAAATAGTGGCGTCAGAGATCTAAAAATCGTTGTGATCGCGGCACGGTCCATTTTTATCACAGCACGTGAGATGATTATGTGATGTGACTTGCATATTTTGTTCCGCAACCATCTTTTGAAAATTTGACATGGCACGTCACACGGAAAATTTGGTCATGACACGGCACGTGGTCACGTGAGTCACATGTAATTAGGAAGGTTAGATCTTGATTGAATGGTGAATCTTAAATAAACTAACTTAAATTATGAAAAAAAATAGTTAAACAAACAAAATGTGACCAGTCACAGCGTCACTAACGTGTCGTGACTATCATTTCAAATTTGATCATGGCATATCACATATAAATCTGACTCAAATCACAGCATGACTAGTTATGACACGGCACGTCACATATTTAGATACCTAGTGAAGCGCAAGGGAATGTTCTATGTATTTGAGTGATCTCCAAATCGAGTTTGAAGATGTCATGTATCTTATCCAACCTTTTACACAATAGTCGATATTATTAGTTGTAGTAAAACTAGGGTGGTCTTATGTTCATCAAGCTCTTTTGTGAACATAACTCTAAAATCTATCGAATTGACTTCAAACGATGAATTCAAATCGTTAAAACCAATATACTTTAAGTTAGAGCTGTAAATGAGCCGAGTTTGAGCGAGTTACCCCCAACTTGAACTCAGCTCATTAAATAAATGAGCGAGTCAACTCGAGTTGGGATAATAACGAGTTGTAGAGCCAACTCGAACTCAACTCGTTATCAACTCGAGTTGGCTTACAACTTATTTATAACTCATTTAACCAGTTAATTATATACTACTAGTAAAAGAATTTATCAGTATCCAGCAATTTTTCATACAACAATAGTACATAAGCACCAGCAATTTTTCATACAGCAACTTAAAACATAAGCACCAGCAATTTTTCATACAGCAACTTAAAACATAAGCACCAGTAATTTTTCATACAGCAGCTTAACAAAAACAATTTCAGGGATTTATTGTGACCAAAGGTATGTAACTCGAGTTATAAATGAGCAAGTTAGGGTAAGCTCAAACTCAACTCATTTATTAAACGAGTCAGCCAACTCGAGTTGGAACTGACTCGAGTTGTAAATGAGTGAGTTAAAGCGAGCTGTAAATGAGCGAATTATGAGCGAGTTACGAGTTTGAGCAATTTTGCCAGGCCCTACTTTAAGTACAGGTTTTATTGATGTTTGATGTATTTCTTATTTGATTGTTTCATACAACCAATGAGCCTCCCAAGAAATTTTGAAACAGTAAATTAGATAAAGCTTAGTTGTTGTAAATTTTTTGTTTCTTTGTCATACTTTTTTATATTTTACAACAAAATCGGTTTCCTATAATTTAGAGGTTTATCTGATAAGAAATTTGCAAAAGGAAACTTTGCTAAAAAACAACATAACTCAATTCAAACAAATTCAAATGCAAAGGCAAATGCAGGTGGCGTAGTTTCTTTCCCATTCCTTTTTTTTTCATAAAAAACCTCCCATTTCATTGATATGTTATCAAATCAATCAATATCTTGCTTTTACATGTCAGGCATTAATCAATTTCTTGCTTTTACCCTTTTTTAGTACATTTTTCTAGTGATTATGTTTTATAGATGGACACCACTATACCTTGTTGGATATCTAATTCTCTTATTACAATTTAATTGACTTATTACTAAACATAACACAAGTAATTAGATATTCTTTTCCCAGGATGCCCATATATATATTTGATCTGATGGTTCAAAAACAATGTACTGGAGCAATTAACAAAAAAAAAAATTATGGTGGATAAATAATAAGGAAATTGCAATTTCCATTTTTTATCTTGATTTTTGTAAAAGAAACTCTAATCTTAAACTCGTTGGTTTGGATGAGTTACCGATCCTCTGTTTTGTGTAATGTACAATAATTCATGACCCCATGTGCAAAGTCATTGATAGGCTTTTATAGCTTTGCAGATAGGGGTGTCAATGACACCCGTTTACCCGTTTACCCTACCCGTATCGTATTCGATAAGACGGGTATGGGTAAGATTTTTTTTTTCGTTAGCTTATTGGGTATGGGTATGGGTAAAGATTTTTTTTCATTAGATAAACGGGTATGGGTACGGGTAAAGATTATTTCATACCCGTTGGGTAACGGGTAATTATATGAAATAAATTATATTTAGATATATCAATATTATATTCAATTTATTTATTTCCCTGTTTTCCATAGTGCTGTATCAATACTGGAGAAAAGGTATGCATTTTGTTATAAGAAGAATATTATGCTAAACATATTACTTTTTTATTTGAATGTTTTGTTATTTAGTTAACGAATTAAATTTGTTAGAAGAGATATTTGTGATTTTTATTTTATTTTTGCTTTATAAAAAACTATTAGTTAGAATTATTGATTGCATATTTGTATTTTCATTTTTATATTAGTAATTGTGATGTCGTATGTATGATGTGATAAATTTAGATGATTTATTTGTAAAAATAGTAAAATCATTATATTAGTATTTTCGTTATTCGTCCACTACCGTTTCGTTACCCGTTAATCATAACGGGTATGGGTAGGGTAGGATAAGACAAATTCTTAATGGATATGGGTAGGGTATGAGTAGATCAATTCTTAGTGGGTATGGGTATGAAAATGGTTCCACCCTATCCGTATCGTACCCATTGACACCCCTATTTGCAGATGCATTATTGTTTGGGCACACGTAGTGTTTCCTTCCTTGTGTTTCAATTTAATAAAAATTCTAATAAAAACAAATGTGAATATTAGAAAAAGGACGGATTGCAGAGTAGGGTCCTCTCTCTTCCTTGGGTCACAGGGCAAAAGTAATTGAAGCAATAATTGTTCCACCAACAAAGTGTTTCTCAGAAAATCCAATACAGCATTTACTGACAGTGTAACGGGTCACTGACTAGTGCGTTCTATTCACCTGCCGGGATTGTAACTCTGTGAATGCCACATAGCATCTGTTATTCTACAATAATGCAGAAGACTTGAGATTTTGAAGTCAAGCTCTAGATTAGTGCGTTCTATTAACCTTTTACACAACTAAATTCAATCTATCTATTTCTGTTACTGCATTCAAACTCTATTCATCTCCTCTCTTTTGCAACTAGATTCAATCTATCTTGCAATCTCTGATTTTGAAGAAATTAAAAATTTATCTAGACCGCTCAAGCATTCTGCGGCCCAAAAAACTAGAGTCCGCACAATGCCCCTGCGGCCCTCATTTTTTTTTATTTTAGCACAAAAATTTAACAGAAATTTATTTAACAGAAAATGCACAAATTCCAAAGCACAAAATTTTATTTAACAGAAAATGCATAAATTTTTGGTTTTAGTCACTAGCAAATGCACAAATTCCAAAGCACTTACAAAAAAAAATGGGGCGACAGCGGTATTATGCGAACCTCTATCTTTGGGGCAGTAGAATGCCTGAGCGGCTTGGGTAGAAATTGAATTCCCCAAAAATAAGAGTGTTTTGGTTTATTTTTTTTGGAATTATGTTATAAATAAAAATTTCGGCCTCTCAGAAGTGGCGAGTGAAATAGTGGCGTCAGAGATCTAAAAATCATTGTGATCAGATATGTCAAGGCACGGTACGTTTTTATCACAGCACGTGAGCTGGTTATGTGATGTTTCTTGCATATTTTGTGTCACAGCCATCTTTTGAAAATTAGGCATGGCACGTCACACGAAAAATTTGGCATGACATGGCACGTGATCGCATGAGTCACATGTAATTAGGAAGGTCAGATCTTGATCGAATAGTGAATCTTGAATAAACTAACTTAAATTATGAAAAAAATAGTTAAACGTAACAAAACGTGACCAGTCACTAACGTGTCGTGACTATCCTTCTAAATTTGATCACGGCACATCACGTATAAATCTGACTCAAATCACGGCGTGACTAGTCATGACACGGCACGTCACGTATTTAGATCCCTAAGTGAAGCGCAAGGGAATGTTCTCTGTATTTGAGTGATCTCCAAATCGAGTTTGAAGATGTCATGTATCATATCCAACCTTTCACACAATAGTCGATATTGTTAGTTGGAGTAAAACTAGGGTGTTCTTATGTTTATCAAGCTCCTTTGTGAACATAACTCTAAAATCTATCGAATTGACTTCAAACTATGAATTCAAATCGTTAAAACCAATCTACTTTAAGTACAGGTTTTATTGATGTTTGATATATTTCTTATTTGATTGTTTTATACAACCAATGTGCCTTCCAAGAAATTTTTAAACAGTAAATTAGATAAAGCTTAGTTGTTGTAAATTTTTTGTTTCTTTGTCATACTTTTTTATAATTTACAACAAAATATGTTTCCTATAATTTAGAGGTTTATCTGATAAGAAATTTGCAAAAGGAAACTTTGCTAAAAAGCAACATAACTCAATTCAAACAAATTCAAATGCATAGGCAAATGCAGGTGGCGTAGTTTCTTTCCCATTCGTTTTTTCATAAAAAACCTCCCATTTCATTGATTTGTTATCAAATCAATCAATATTTTGCTTTTACATGTCAGGCACTAATCAATTTCTTGCTTTTATCCATTTTTAGTACAATTTCTAGTGATTATTTTTGATAGATGGACACCACTATACCTTGTTGGATATCTAATTCTCTTATTACAATTTAATTGATTTATTACTGAACATAACACAAGTAATTAGATATTATTTTCCCATAATGCCCATATTTCATCTGATGGTTCAAAAACAATGTACTGGAGCAATTAATAAAAAATAAAATTATTGTGGATAAATAATAAGAAAATTGCAATTCCATTTTGTATCTTGATTTTTGTAAAAGAAACTCTAATCTTAAACTCGTTGGTTTGGTTGAGTTACCGATCCTCTGTTTTGTGTAATGTACAATAATTCATGACCCCATGTGTAAAGTCATTGATAGGCTTTTATAGCTTTGCAGGTGCATTATTGTTTGGGCACATGTAGTGTTTCCTTCCTTGTGTTTCAATCTAATAAAGCATTCTAATAAAAACAAATGTGAATAAAGTGCTTCTGACAGTGTTCCACCAACAAAGTGTTTCTCAGAAAATCTAATACAGCATTTACTGACAGTGTGGCGGGTCACTGAGTAGTGCATTCTATTCACCTGCCGTGATTGTAACTCTGTGAATGCCACATAGCATCTGTTATTCTACAATAATGCAAAAGACTTGAGATGCTGCAGTCAAGCTCTAGACTAGTGCGTTCTCTTTACCTTTTACACGACTAAATTCAATCCAGCTATCTTCTCTTTTGCAACTGCATTCAATCTATCTTGCAATCTCTGTTTCCGACTCTCTCGGATCTGTTTCTCATCTCAGCCCTCTGCTCGATCTGTTGTCATCGGGTACACGGTATCTCTTTCCAAAATCTCTAATTCTCATCTCTCTTGCTTATTAACCAACCAATCTCTGTCTTTTGCTATTTTCATTCTCTCATTCACCAATTTAGTACGTGTTTACCAAAAAAAAAAAAAATACATTTTGCTACTTGTTATTTGTCATTCCCAAGCAACACTAGCAAGGAAAAAACAAAAATCGAATAAAAAAAAGCAATCGCAGTAGAAGAAAGAAGAAACTTCAAGATGGCTCTTTCAACCATGGCAAGCCTGGCAGGTTCCGCTGCTTTGACCATTTCTGAGTGGGCGGGGTCTGCTGTTATTGGGGAACTCATCAGCACGGGTTTTTCATACCTGGGTGACCGTAACCTGCCAGCCAACAGCGAAGCCGAGCTAAAGAGGCTAGAGACAGCTCTTCCCCAAATCAAAGCTGTCATGGGCATTGCGGAAGCACTCAAGATGAAGCACCCAGATGCTGGCCAATGGGTTGAGCAGTTTAGGGAGGCTGTTGAAGCATCCGAAGACGTGCTTGATGAGTTGGAGTACAAAAAAATGGAGGATATGGTGAAAGACCGAGATGAGGCGGGTGGATCTGCTTCTAGTTCAAAGAAGAGAAAACGATGTCCTATCAATGATGATACTTTGGAGAGGTTGAAGAAGGCTGTAACAATGTTGGATCAGGCTGCTAACGGTGTGGAGCGTCTCCTTCAAGCTGCCACTTCGCTAGGTATTCATGATCTTTCTGAATCACGACAAGAAACCTGTAAAGTTTTAAGTCGCGAAACTACTTCCTTTCCAGTTGAAAGAGAGTTGTTTGGCCGGGAAGATGAGAAAGACAAGATAATTGATTGGCTAAAGCGACCAACTGATGTCCGCCTCTCTTCGTTTGGTATTGTCGGGGTGGGTGGACTAGGAAAGACCACCCTTGTACAATTTGCATATCAAGAGATGTGCGGGTCGAATCATTTCGACAAAACAATATGGGTTTGTGTTTCTACTAACTTCAGCGTTGAAGATATAATGAGAAAGATGCTTGGTGAACTAGGAGAAAATAATTGTTATAATAAACCATTAAATGCGCTTCATGAGACCTTGAAAGAAAATATACATTTAAAGAAAATTCTTCTCGTTTTAGATGATATATGGGATGATGAGAAAAGGAGCCATTGGGACCAACTGATTGCTCCTTTGAGATTTGTACAAGAAGGTAGTAAAATATTATTTACTACTAGAATGAAATCAGTGGCAGACTTGCTTGCAAGTGTGATAAGTACAGAGCATGAATCTCTATCATTACAAGGCTTAGGAGAGCAAGAGTTGCGATTGCTCTTTCAGAGCTATGCATTTCGTGGTAACCTTGACAATCATAGAGATTTGCAAGCAATTGGAGATCAAATACTAAAAATGCTCCGAGGTAGTCCATTAGCAGCAAGGGTGATCGGAAGCTTGCTGAATTCACGTATGGACCACCAGTATTGGAGAAGAGTTTTGAATCATGGGTCTCTATTTAACTTAGAGCAAGCAAAGGATGTGGTGGAGGTTTTGAAATTGAGCTACTACCATTTACCAGCAAATTTGCAGGTATGCTTTAGATTTTGTAGCATATTTCCTCAAGATCATCAGTTTGATAAAGATGACTTGATCAAAATGTGGATCTGTTCTGGATTTGTCCAGCAACAATCAAGTCAAGAAGAAAGGCCAGAAGATATTGGAGAAGATTACTTCAATCTTCTTTTAAGGAAGTCATTCTTTGAATATGTTGAACCATGGAAAGGTAAAAGGAGATATGTTATGCATGATCTGGTGCATGAGTTGGCCCAAAATGTTTCCTATGGAGAATGTTGTAGAATAGAACCTAATGATAAAGCAATTACCATACCTACCACTGTACGACATGTTTATGTACATGAACGTGAAATGGAAAAGGTCTCCCATCTTGAAAATTTACGCAGCTTGGTTGTAAACACTTATTCGTATCCATTTGTTCTTCCAAATTATTTAATTAAGAAAAGGTTGCGTTTATTGAAAATATGTGGATTCCCATGGACCAGAAACTGCGAAATGCCCAAAGAGATAAGCTGTTTGGTACACCTTCGCTACCTGTCTGCAGAGGGACCTGGACCTTATTTTGTCATTGATGAAACGTTCAAGTACTTCCCCCTTGCTTCAGTTTACAAACTTTATCATTTGCAAGTTCTAGAAATTCCAGGAGATAATGAGGTTGGGATCTATTCAGCAATGGAAACAACTGGAGTGACCAATCTACTTAGGTTGCGTTATATGAGGCTTCCAAAGGAGATAATGCAAACCATTCATGGAGTCCACAAGCTGACGTCTCTCCAAGAGTTAACCTTTTTTGTTGGACAAGAGAGTGGTCAACGTATAAATGAACTGGGCACACTAAAGAACCTCCGACATCTGTTTATTGAAAACATTGAGAATATAGGGGATCATATTGAAGAAGCTAAGAGTGCCAACCTATTAGAGAAGAATAATCTCATGTCGCTCTCCCTAAAATGGACCTCAGAGAGCAATCCTATTCACTCTGAGAAAATCATTGATTTCCTCCAACCCCCTCCCAGTCTCATGGAATTGACAATTAAGAATTATAATGGTCAAAGATCTCCTAATTGGATGGAGGATTCACCGCCTTTAAACCTATCATCCCTCAAATTACTTAATTGTCCTCTTTGGGAAAACCAATTATTTTCTAGGAATATACCATATTTGAAAATTCTTGATATACGTGGTTGTCTAAATCTGGACAAGTTACCTGATATGCCACTTTCTCTAATTGAATTCCGAATTGGTTATTATGTGGGCTTGACTTCTCTTCCAGCTTTGTACCAAAATTCTGGTAATAACACTCCTGCACCATTATCCCTAAAATCATCACTAAGAGTAGTGAAGATAGTAAGGTGCCCCAACTTAATATCCTTGCATGGATTTCTGCAGCAAGACAACCTAGATTTGCAAGCTATTGAGGAATTAACCATCGACAGTTGTGAGAGATTGGTACACCTGCCAACTCATGGGTTTGGGAAGTTAACGTCCTTGAAATACTTAGAGTTAATAGATAACCCAAAGCTAGTGGCGATGGATTTTCAGGGCTACCTCCTACCAACAAAACTCCAACGACTTCACATGGGAAATTGTGGTGAACTTGATTTACCAGTACTTGAGGCATCATGTGGTATCACTACTCTCACTGAGCTGAAATTACAAAATGCAAATATTATATCCATTGCTGCTGCAGAAAACTCATTTAGATCTCTTAAAAGGTTGAATATAATGGGTTGTTCAAACCTAAACAGATTTCCCACTTCGCTGCCACTTTCTCTAACTGAATTTTACATCAATTACGTGGGATTGAGTGCTCTTCCAGAATATTATCAAAGTTCTGACTCTAGCAGTGGCCCATCAACATCGTCACTAAAAATAGTGCATATACAACACTGCCAAAACTTGAGATCTTTGAACGGATTCCTGCAGCAAGACAACATAGATTTTCAATCTATCGAGGAGATAGAAGTCAAAAGTTGCGAGAATCTCGTACATCTACCAATGGGTGTATTTGGGAAATTTGTATCGCTGCAGAAATTAACAATACGTGATTGCCCAATGCTAATGGCAGTTGATAACCAGAGCACCCTCCTTCCCATGGCACTCAAAAACCTTTCAATAAAAAACTGCGGTAAACTTGATGAGCCACTGCTGGAATCAGCATCAAGCCTTCCTACTCTCACTGATCTTCGTATTTCTGATTGTGCAACTGCACCTGCACATATTTCTCGTATTCCCTCCTCAGAAAATGTATTCAGATCTCTCAATGTGCTACACATATCTGGATGCAAGAAGCTCGCTGAACATTCAACTAGGGAACAAGCACATGGTGCTGACCGAGGAAGTAGCTTGGCTTCTTTAAAGATCAAGGAGCTTTACATTGATAACCCCTCTCTCCTTCTCATCGAACCACTAAGAAACAGCAGTACCCTCAAGAGGTTGACTCTCCAGAGGGTGAGAAATCTCAATACATTGCCTGCTACAATGGTGAGGCTCACTGTGCTTGAAGTGCTGACAATCCGTGGGGCTGATTTGCTGGAGGAGCTTCCGGAGTTACCTGCTTCTCTAAGGGAGTTATGGATCTTGGATGCAAGGTCTCTGAAGTCATTGCCTGCTACAATGGTGAGACTCACTGTCCTAGAAAGGCTAATAATTTCGAAAGCTGATTTGCTTGAGAAGCTCCCGGAGTTACCTGCTTCTCTAAGGGAGTTATATATCAGTGATGCAAGCTCTCTGAAGTCATTGCCTGCCACAATGGCGAGACTCACTGCCCTAGAAAGGCTAGAAATTTCAAAAGCTGATTTACTTGAGGAGCTCCCGGAGTTACCTGTTTCTCTGAAAAAAAAGAAAATTGAAGGCCGTGGTGGCCGATTGCTTTGAAACATAAGGACACTCTACTTTTATAATAGATCCCCAACCCATGTTAAAAACAAAACCATCTAGAAATCAAGAAAGTTGATTTTCTGGAGGAGTTCCCGGGGTTACCTGTTTCTCTGAGAAAATAAGTCCACTAAAGGCCGTGGTGGCAGGTGGCTTCTCTAAAACACTCTGCTTTCATAACAGAAATAAATCAGATACATGCAGTAGGATAATGCTTCATGACTTACCAACCCCGTATTAATAAGGTACTTTCTTTTCCAAATTTATTGAATAAATTAAAGGCTCTTGCAATATCAGTAAGATATTCTTATTTGTGACTCTTCTTGTTTCAAACTTCAAAATCTTTGTAGGTTATTTCTAGTTTTCTACTGTTGACTCATTACTGCACAGTCAAGGCCCACAACATAACATCTAGGGCAGTTGCATACATGTTAATGTCCAGAGGAATGGAGGATTATAGTACTCACAAGTTCCATGCGGTTAAGCACAAGGAAAAGAACGAACACGTGTATACCATATATGCACTAAAAATAACTACTACAGTAACTTTCCCTGCAGGTATACTGGTTTCGTATTTGATAAATCTTCATTTGATACTGCCATTAAGTTCCGTTATCATATTTTTCTGATCTTTTGTATTTAGATCTATTCACAAGAGGTATAGATATCCACCGCATTTCCTCTCAGTTCCGCCGTTACCTCGCTTCCTGCAAAACCCTAGAAACCCTTCTCTGGCGCCGTTGCAAAAGTTTTAAGGAAAAGAAGTGATTCCAGCTCGAGCAGAGAGGCAAAGGATTCAACAATGGGGCATGTCTGTATGAAGACCACGAAGAAATCATCTCGCCAGGTAAGTGCACACTTCTCCCTTCTTACCTTACTTCGATTGATTGAGTTAAGGGTTGATTTGACTTATATCAGTGATTTGTTCTACTGTTTTAACTGGTTGTCAAATTTGGATGGTTTCTGCAATATCAGAATGTTAATTAATCAAATTATCCCTAATTTCTTATGTTCTTCCGTCTGTAATATTTTGTAGGAGTTGATACCATCTGTTAGGTCACAATGTGATGCATATGTGGATCAATTATTTATTTTTCAGTTAAGTTAAAACAGAAAAGTTCATTTTTCTAATGCTTTCATTTCTATCCCAAATATTTTCAGGGAACATAAAGCTTGTAGAAGAACACCCAGTTGAAGTAGCTGGAGTTGCCACAGTTGCCGGCTTAGTTCTTATGCGCATCCCTCTCTCGCTCTCTTCCACACGGTTGGCTTTTGATTGGCCGCACCGCTGCTGATCTGGCATTACCATGACCCCACCTGTCGCCCCACCATCATCTTCGACAACGGAACTGGGTTTGTCTCAATTCAACGTTCTCAACTTTTCTTTTGATTTATTTTTTGTTGCTGATTGCCTTGGTCAAGGATTCAAATAATCAGTGTGAATTTTTCACAGGTTATATTAGCTTGTTTACTTATTTTTAGGATGGCATTGATTTATCTGAGGTTAGTTTTGATATTCTCAAAAGACAGTGCTTGAAATAAATGATCTATATTTTTGTTTCATCTGTAGCTACTAATTTTTCATGAACTGCAGATACTCCAAGCTGGGTTCGCTGGTAACTCAGAGCCGTCTGCCTGGACCATTGCTAAAGAATCTAAGGAAGACAGGTAGGAAAGTGACTTCGACTCCCCGAACTCCTGCCAGGTAGTGAGCAAGCTCCCCTTCTCCGCCTCTTGCATCAGAATCTTGCAAGATTCATAACCCAAATAAGCATCTATATATGTTAATTGGTCGAGCCACCTGAATTATATGTCTCGGGTTGGAAATCTCTGTCACACCATTGTCAAAAACTGTGAGGCTCAGTACTATGAGATACTGGTACGCACCAGCTAGCATTCAATGAGGCTTGTTGAGCATATTTTGAAACAAAACAGAACATCCTAAATTCTATTCAAACCTTTTTGCATTGATAATTTGATATTGATTATAAGCACTCACAATTCAATCCATATAAGCATGATTTAGATAATGCGGTGTATAACATTTCTGGTAAACTCTGTAAATTTTCCCTGAACTTTATCCAGCTGCTAATTACTGTGCCTATATTAAAAGTACCATTGCGGAGCTTTAGGAAAAATTCTCAACCAGCCTCTGTAGCAATTTCAAAGCTCAAGTTCCTTTGTCTGTGAAGCAGTTCAAAGCTCAGGGTCAAAATAGTCAAATCAAAGAAATATTTTATTGAAATATAATTAATTTGGATTTTTATTAGTTTTTGAAACCAATTTCTCTTTAGTTAATCTTTGATGCTGCCATTGAACACTGTGGAGATATCAACCCACCAGCATGGTTGTTGTGTCATGTAGAAGTGCATCGCGCATTCGCGCATTCTTCTGAGGAACACCGAGAAAGATTGATTGATGCTATCTGTACAAATGGCCTAGATCTTGCTAAAGATTATTTTGGGTAGATTTCAAGAACTTTTTGTTATCTATGTAGTGTGGGTATAGGTACACATTCTGTTCACTCTGCACAAATATCGGTGCAAGCTTCAGATAAAGGATATGAAACAGAGTGTACTTGATGGTGTATAGGTTCCCAAACTTAACCTGGCTAGGACTAGCAAAGATGACCAGTACTGATATTCATATGGGTACCAGACAAGACCGGTAAAGTTACTTGACCAGTACAACAACTAGGCAGCACGGTATTTCATGGAAGTACTGGTGCCAAAATGTTTGATATATGGTGTCAGGTGATCAATTTTGATAATGAAATTAGAAATATTTCGATTTGAGAAACTTGATGATTCGTTTAGCAGTATTGTTCTGATACCTTCTCATGACCAGCTAAGAAATCATATATGCAAAAATAATCTCCTTCTGACTCTGTCGTGGAATATCTCCTAGAATCAAAACATTCCTCGGCACTCCTGAAATTAGCGAACCAGTTTGAAGGGAAGTATTAACAGTTGACTAATACCTGATCCCCCAGCTTGAAGTTAAGTATTGAGGTAACAAGGAGAATCAAATTTACTGGCACGAGGTGTGCTGGAGCATCCTGAGCCCCTTCTCAATAACGGCTAACTAAGATTTTTTACCAGTGTTAAGATGAAGGGTAAGGTTATTATTTTTTTAAAGTTACTTTCCATCTTCATTTATTTTTTTAAAACTGAACATTGTTAAGTATAGTAATGTTATACTGTTACTTCTGTATTGTTGTATTGATATCTGAGACTTTCAGTAAATGAAAGGAAACATGTAGTATGATAGTATTTACTGGTACCATTGATGACTCGGTATCAAATTAATATCCTTTTGTGTTAATATGGAAGAAATCTTCATATAAGGGCACAAGTGTCATTTTATTTTAAATGAAATCATTTCTCTCGTATTATGTATACTTTCCAATAAAAAATCTGAGAAGAATTTAATTGTTTTTCATTTTTATTCCGATCAACAAAGTAGTATTGAAATTCATCTCTATTGAATTCTATTGAATTGAAATCAATTGAACTCCACTTAATGATGTGTTCCGATCAGAGTGTTATTCCGCTCAACAAAGTTCAATTAGAAATCATCTCTATTAAATTCTACTGGATTGAAATCAATTGAACTCCAACACCTCTATTATTCTGATTAGACCCGGAATTAATACAGATTTGGTACCAGTATTATTACTCCAGTACAGATTGGTGCATTTAAATGTTGTTCTCTTATATTGGGATAATTTTTATTCTTGTTATTCATTGTTTTCTTTTCATAATTCTGATAATAGAAGGGAGTTGGTGTCAGAACCTGTTGATTGTTCTGTTTTTTTCTTTTTAATTTGTGCTTTGTCATGTTAAGTCCTGCAGTTGCAATTTTTTTCTAAGGAGTCTGAGTCACATCTCTTCAGGAATTTGAGTTGGAACTACATTTTTAGTTTAATTCTAAATAATTCTTAATAATCCTAAATTTGAGATTTGTATATGAAGGTATATATACCCTGAAGGAACCCACTTTATGATCCATGGTTTGAGAGACCGATAATCTATGACGTGCGGGCCCGACCCCATCTTGTTGAGAGCACTTCTGGTAGCCGTGATCTGCAGATGGTATTTACTCTGATTTATTTCAGCTGTTATTCACTTATTTGTTCTGAAACAATTTATAATGGATCTTACTTTAAAAAGGGCCCCGATAACCCATTAGTGGCGTGATTCTGATCCATTTTATTTATATCAGACAGATCAGTCTGGAAAAACAGGGTTTAAGTCGAGAATAACAGCAGTTATGGACATAAAGAGATTAGGGAAGCAATGGTGGGAGCCAGGAGGCCTGTAAATTCCTTCAATCCCGACCTTATGCAATGTGATATTGTACTGAAATCATGATTCACTGGTACAGCCTTCTCTAGCAGAAGATTATTTTTGTGGCAATGATTTGTGTAAACCACATCCCTAGCAGAAAATCTATTTGGTACACCTCTTTTTTACTCTATAATCAACATATATATAAATATCCGTTGCCTTCTTCCTAACTGATTACATTGCATACATAGATGACAGTGTAACTTTGTTGTGTAGCCGGTACCGGAAACACTGAGATCGGCTTTACCATCATCTGCTCCAGAGCCAAATACAGGCCCACCCAAGCCAGCCGCATCCTTGATCTTATCCTCCAACTTATTGACCGGCACCCCCAGCTCGTCCTTGTCAGACCTTATGGTCATCCTCCGTGGATCTTCTGTGGCAGCACCAGGTGCAGTGTGGTAGGTGGTGGCGGTGAAAGACCCCTTTGGTTGTGCTGCTATAAGATATACTTTTATCTCATGAATTCCAGCACATATATATACGGATGGATATCTTTTAAAAGATTGTTCGATCCTTCGCTGGTATGTATTATAATTTTACATTTTCAATCTGATTACGAGACGCTGCATGCAAATCACAGCTTTTCATTAAATAAAAAAATAATACAAAATTCAGAAAAACACTGATTTTCAAATATTCAAAAAAAATAGTAAACAAATTCAAAAAAATGTAAAGTTTGGTCTCCAAGCACATCACAATATGAAGATGCTATTATTTTTTGTATGATTAGAGGTTATCTCGAATAAAAAATTGAAAGATGCTATTTTTTTCTGTACCACATTCTCCCTTTAAATTGTCTGTGACAATATAATATTGTTTTAGAATCTTAGTACCCAAAAGTATATATTATTTGCCCATCATGTGGCACTACTACAGAAAAACAGATTGCACATGGACATAAATGGAGGATACACAGATTTCCTGCTGTGTTGGCTGTGAGGGTGTGCGAATCAGTAAATAATTACACACGGATATAAACCCGTGTGCGATTGTAACAATTTCTACACGGATTACTTGACAAACAGTCGTGTACGAACACCTGCCTGTGTCGCTCTTCATATAACCGAGCTACATGGATATTACCTTAACATCCGTGTATGATTTCTCTTTCTACACGGACATTTAACTAAATATCCGTGTAGCTCTCATCTTTCTACACGGTCTTTTAACGAAATATCCGTGTAGTTCTCCTCTTTCTACACGGACTTTAAACAATCTGTTTATTTTAACTAAACATTTTGATGCATTTTGGGAGATATTGTAGTTTTGGCTGAACCCAAAATCAATCTGTTTATTTTAAGTCTTCTTTGAGAGATGACTTGGATTTAACAGGAAGCAATTCCATCTGAAGATTTAGTGTAAATGAATTCATATTATTAACAAGTTCTCCTAATTTATTGCTTTAATTTAACTATCCAAACTAAATTTCTAGAAACATTTTGCATTTCACTTTATATTCAAGTTCTTTAATTGAACCGTAGCTAGTATACATATTATAAATAAAAAAAATATAAACTTTTTTTCTGGTTGACAAAAACAAGTCTTCATTATTTGAAAATGTTAGGATCTAGCTATATTTTAAATGAAACTTTATGGAAGTGGTCATGTACTAAGCAGACTTCTTCTAAGAGATTAAACAAAACAGAATTCTCCTAGATCCTCTAAATCTCTAATTGGTTCAAGATTTTATTATGTTTGTGATAAGCAACTTCTAATGATATAAAAAGTAATTTTAAGACTTATTGGTACTAATGAACTCCCTAACATAACAAAAGAAACTTCCATGCAATATATTAATTATCAAGAAATTTGATTGACTAGAATTTTGAGAATAATGCGTTTGAGAAAGATTTTTTTTTTCAATTACAAATTTAGACAAGTGAAACGTACTGAAGCATATGTAAGAATTGATATTATTATTTTTCTGACATTGAATTTTTCATAATGCCATTGAAGACGAAATAGATTTTAAAATGTCATGATTTTATTATTGAATATATTTTTTTACTTTTTTAATAATATTGCAGTGCTTACATTAAGCAACAACATAATATTCCATGGATATTCAACTTTCAATTTTTTGCATGAGAAGTCCATATGTATAAATTGAGGAGGCGAATGGAGAAGCATATACAAAGAAAGGGATAGCGGGGACAGATAAATAAAGAGAGGGAGAGAAATGGGTTATTTGATGTTTGCTGCAATATTTGTTGTATCACTTTTTGCATCAGTTCCCTTATCTAGTGCCTGGGGTACAGATGGCCACTACATGGTTTGCAAGATTGCCCAGGTAATTTTATTATTATTTTCTTGGAACAAATCAACAAGATATTAGTTGTCTAGTATTATAGTAGTGCCATAGTATACGTAAAGAAATGATTTGAAATTTGCAGAGTTATCTTACTAGTACTGCCTCAAGCGCTGTGTTACAATTGCTTCCGTCCTCGGCCAATGGAGATCTCGCATCTATGTGCAGTTGGGCTGACAACGTGCGCACAGCATATCCTTGGTCGTCGGCACTTCATTATGTTGATACTCCTGACAACTTGTGCACCTATGACTACACCAGTAAGTTGTTTTGTTTTTCACATTTTACCGAGTTAATTAACTGAAAGTTGTTACCGATTCAAAAGAAACCAACGGAAGAGACATAAAGAGAGAAGGAAGAAGAGGCAATTAATGCATGTAAGAAAGCTATCATCTTCTACACAAGCAATGAACACTTGTGATATTTTGGTTTCTCAATTTGTTTACCAGGAGATTGTCATGACAGTAGTGGATTATCAGGACGATGTGTGGTTGGAGCCATTAACAATTACACAATGCAGCTTCAAACTTATCCTTCGACAACCTGTAAGATGTTGTTTAAAATAACTTAATTTTAACAAAAATTATCTTACAATAATGTCGGCTTAGATTCCTACTAAATGCATACAATCCTCTATACGGTGGACTTTTTTTAATTAACATCGATTCTTTTTTCGAATTTCTTTTTACGAATCACTCAAGTCTTAATGTAAGATATACATGCTTACGGTAAACATATGCTTAGTAAGCATTTGGTAGTTTCTCCCAATAATCCTTGATCATAACTATGACCGAAAGAATAAAATTAAAGATGAAATACTTTATTTGTTATATTAAATGAGTGTTCTTTTTTTCTTTTTTCTTTTCTGCTCCTTAGACAACTTGACTCAAGCACTCATGTTCGTGTCACATTTTATGGGAGATGTTCACCAACCACTTCATGTTAGTTTTACAACGGATGCCGGTGGGAATAGCATTACAGTGTATTGGTACAATGTTAAGACCAACCTTCACTCAGTAAGTCACTCTCATTTCACTATATTGCAACAAAAAATGAATATCTAGCCTTATATGTAAATTAATTTTTTTTATGTCATGCAAAGAACACATTCTTTGTATTTGTCAAGTAAATTGACATGCGCTCTGTTTTATTTTTTATTAGGTATGGGACACAAAAATAATACAATCCTCAGAATCTAACTACTTTGGCAATGATGTGAATATAATGTCTGATTCAATTAAAGCAAACATTACGGTATGGCGAGTTGCTTGCAATTCTAAGAGCGTATATATTTTCCATCCTTTTCTGTATAGATTGAGTATAAGCAATCTTTTATATTTTCTTATAATGCAGTCTACTCAAATAAGTCAGTGGAACTCATGTGGCTCTACTTTGTCTGCTTGTGCAGACACGTAAGATAAAGATATTGTTTAGTTAAAAAATAAACTTTATTTTTTCTTTATTGTAAATGCTAAAATAATACTTGTAATCCCACGTTATTTATTTCAGCATTGCATCGGAGAGCATTTCACAGGCTTGTAGTTATGCATACAAAGATGCCCCCAATGGTACCTACTTAAGTGGTATGATGCTTTGCTTGTGACAAAAAAAACTAAATTAAAATTATATTTTTTTAATCTGTATACTAAATTTATTTGTTCAATTACAGATACCTATTACTCAACTCGAAAATCTGTGGTAAATACAAGAATAGCTCAAGGTGGTGTGAGATTGGCTAATTTCCTCAACCAAATATTGGTATAAAATTATGAGATCTTATCATAATGAGCGACATATGCAATAAATCTCAATTCAATGAATAATAGTTGCCACGAGCCATTTACATTTTATTATATCTCATACTTGTTGTATGGATGTTTCGTTTAATGTTGAAATCAAAATGTACTTTATATATGTTGTTGACTCATTTATTTGACTGTGGAATTTCATTTGTTTAAGACTTGAATTTAAATTAATGATATCACCTGAAGCATTAAAAGTTAAAAACCCTGGAAGGTTCACCAAGTTGCAACTATCTCTCTAATACTCACTATCTCTTTGCTCTCTAAATTACTAGCTAGGTTCCGTTTGAAGTCAGAGATGCTCTCTAATACTCACTATCTCTTTGCTCTCTAAATTACTAGCTAGGTTCACCAAGTTGCAACTATCTCTCTAATACTCACTATCTGTTCAAATGGAACACCGATCAAATATAAGACCGATATTTTTCTTAAACAAGCTACAACTTTGTATGTTTTTTATAAAGATAAAATAGGTATTTTATATATTTAAAATGAGTATTCATATAAAAGACAATAAAATAGATAAATTTTTGAGTTTTGGATGTTCGGAGAGGGAAATACCTAATTTCAAAATTTAAAATGGGAATTACGTAATTTTGAAATTGTTGAGGGATATACATGAAATTCCCCTAAATTTTTATTGAGCACCAGCCCATTCCCTCGGAAGGTCCTGACAAGCACAAAAGTTGTGGAATATAGCTAATTGCTCGGACTCATTTTTCACAGAGAGACACACTAGCACTGAGCTACCCGAAATTTTAAAATTTGATATTAAGAAAAAAAATATAAACTAAATAACCACTATTTTTTCAAAATTCGATATTTGACACGGCTGCAACTTGATATTGCGGACATAAATAGAGTGTCCGCAACATCAAGTTGCTGACAACACCTTTTTTTTCCTACTTCCATCGCTGCAACATATCTTTTGTGGGCTCCATAGATATGTTTTGCATTGTTTGATGGTGAAACTTTCCTTCGCGTATGATTAGTAAAAAAAATGGTGCAAAACACTGTTTGAAAGTCAAAGATGGTGAATATATATATCCGCCATTTGTAGTTTTGGATGTGTCAAATATAAAAATTTTAGGAATTCGTAGTTATTTGGTTTATCTATTTTTTTAATGTCAAATTTAAAAATTTCATATCCTTCACGAAGATATCTAAAAAATGGTACCATAACAATATTTAAAAAAAGAAAAGTACCAAACTAACTTAATTACTTTGAAACTTACGAAAATCATCGATTAGTACCGAATGAGAAACTCAGTACACCCCTGCCACACAGTTACACCAAAAACCACACAAATTTGGAAAAAAAAATGGGGTGACTCAATCTATGATTCGTCATTTTTTATTTTTAGATTTTCATATACCGATTTCTTTTTATATATGTATTGAACTAGAAATTCTATTACACATTGGCTTTTTTAAAAAGTTGTTTCTAAAAAAGAAATATTAAAAGTTTCAATTTTAAACAAAAAAAATATTACACATTGGCTTTTTTTTTTTTTGCTCTTTTTTTTCTCCTTTTGAACAGTACCTTCGGCCCATAAAACTTCATTGTGGTCGGATCGCATGTAGTTTGCTTCGTCTGTTTCTTCAATTGTTGCTACCTCAGTTTGCATGTCGGTACAAAATGGAGGTATTTCGTCGAATTGGTCATACTCTTCTTCGTCCACGACGTTTTCTACCCCAACAATCCTTCTTTTTCCGGATAGGACGACGCTCCACCTATCATCACTCGGGTCAGTGGCATAAAAGACTCGGGTGGCTTGCTTGGCGAGTATAAACGGATCATCAACATACCCAACTTTCTTAAAATCAACGAGTGTGAACCCGTCGTTATCAACTTTAACACCCCGGTCTTCGACCCATTGACACCGAAACAAGGGAATGCTAAGGTGAGGATTGTAAACAAGCTCCCAAATTTCTTCAATAACGCCATAATATGACTTCGATGCTATTACAGCCCGGGCATCTCCGGATCAAATGAATTCTTGAGACGTCACCACCAACGTCACCCCACTATTTTGCATCGTGCTCTTATCATTTTGTAATTTAGTGTAAAATGTATATCCGTTAATTTCGTATCCTTGGAATGTTCTAACAACCATTTGGGGTCCTTCGCCCAGCAGTCTAACAATTTCATTTACGGGTGACATTTCTGGGTGTGACTTCACTATTTCTTTCAGCCATCCTATAAGAGCAATTATGCTCGTTAGTAAGCCACTTCTGACTTCTTGTGTAGTCCTGTTGTTGAAGGATTGTCATGTGCTCATCTATATAGGGAGCAACATCTGTCATGTGCTGAAGTACAATAAAATGTGCCTTTTGTAGTTCATCTTTATCAGCAACTATGGCTTTCAACCCAATTGTCCCTACTCCTTGGAGCCTTCCCTCGTATCGAGATTTTGGAACGCCAATAGGACACACACCGGTCATGTAGTTGGTGAAAAAATCAATCACCTCTTCAGTGGAATATCCTTCTATAATGCTATCTTCGGGTCGATGTCAGTTCCTTACGTATTTTTTCAAAATGCCCATGTATCTCTCGAATGGATACATATACCGCAAGAACAATGGACCACAAATCTGAATTTCTCTCACAAGATGAACAACAAGGTGAACCATAACATCGAAAAAAGATGGCGGAAAATACATCTCAAGTTGGCAAAGAGTAACGATGACCTCCTTTTGCAAAGAGTCCAATTTTAGAGGGTCTATCACTTTGGAATTGATTGCATTGAAGAAAAAACAGAGCTTAGTAATGGTTTGCCGAACATGCTTTGTTAAAATTTCCCGAATTGCAACAGGAATCATCTGTGTCAGTAAAACATGACAATCGTGGGATTTCAGACCAAGCAATTTCAGGTCCTTCATCGACACCAGCTTCTTAATATTCAAAGAATACCCTGATGGGACTTTAATACTATTTAGGTATTCACCAAAACTTGTTTTCTCTTTCTTCGACATTGTGCACATTGCGAGGGGTAGGTATGTGCGCTTCCCTTTCTCCTGCGGTGCAAGCTCGGGTCATATTCCCATTTCTACCATGTCTTTTCGAACTTTAATACCATCTTTAGTCTTCCCCGGAATGTTTAATAATAAACCAATCAAACTGTTGCAGACATTTTTTTCAACATGCATGACATCTATGCAATGTTTCACTTCTAAATATTCTCAGTATGGTAGCTTCCAAAATATGGATCTCTTTTTCCAAATATTTTTCGGTGGTGCTTTGGCACATTTTCCAAAAACAACATCAAGGTTTTTAACCCGCTTGAAGACACCCTTCCCATCTAATGGACGACGGCCACTCCAAGCTCAATTTTCCCGTTGAATGCCTTCTTCTTCTTACGGTATGGGTGATTAACAGGAAGAAACCTACGATGCCCCATGAAAACATTCTTTTTACAATTTTTCAACCTCAGCACCTGCGTGTCATCTTCACAGATAGGGCACACTTTTGCTCCTTTAGTACTGTAACCCGATAAATTCTCGTACGCGGGGAAATCATTTACGGTGCAAAACACCATGGCCCGCAATTTAAAGACCTCTTTGCTGTACGCATCCCACACCGGGACGCCATCATGCCACAATTTTTGGAGGTCCTCAATTAATGGTGCGAGATATACATCTATGTCATTTCCGGGTTGTCTGGGTCCTTGGATTAGTAATGACATCATTATATACCTGCGTTTTATGCACAACCAAGGAGGAAGATTGTAGATGGATAAAAGAACTGGCCAAGTACTGTGTCGATTGCTCAAGCATCCAGACGGACTCATTCCATCTGTGCTCACCACAATCCTAAGGTTTCTCATTTTGGAACCAAATTCTTTGAAATGTCTATCAATGTTTCTCCATTGAGGAGAATCGGCCGGGTGTCTTAGTTTACCGTCCTTTTTGCGCTCTTCTTCATGCCAACGCAATAATTTCGCATCTTTGGAATTTGCAAATAACCGTTTGAATCTCGGTATTATCGGCAAATACCACACCACCTTAGCCGGAGGCTGGCCCTTTTTGTAGTCGTTACACTCTTCAGTGTCCTGGTCCTTACGTTTATAACGTGAAACACCGCATTTAGGACAAACATGCATGTCCTCGTACTCATTACAATACAATACACGTCATTCGGACATGCATGTATTCTTTCGATCTTCAAACCCATTGGATATATCAACTTCTTCGCCTGATATATTGTACAGGGTAACTCGTTGTTATCTGGGAGCATTTCTCGTAAAAGCTTTAATAAGTCCGTGAAACTCTTATCGCTCCAACCATTGTCTGTTTTTAAGTTAAATAGTTTCAACACAGCTCACAGTTTCGTAAATTTGGTACACCCGTGATACAACGGCTTTTTGGATTCATTAGACAAACACTGAAATTTATCATAATTTTCATCACTAATTTCATCTTCCATATCACGTAACATGTCCTCCAGATTTTCAGTAAACTCGTGTTCTACATTTTCATCAATATTCATCTCCAGCTCATCATCGTTGTTGCAATCAAGTTCAACATTATCAAAATTTTCGACATTCTCATCATCATCGTTCCAATCAAGTTCAAAATTATCAAAAATTTCTACATTCTCATCATTCTCTTCGCAACGATTAGAATTTATATTGGTCCTACTACTTTCCCCATATTTCTCACCATGCATGAACCAACATGTATATCTTTTCTTAAATTCCCGACAAATCAAATGAGCTCTAATTTCTTCGGAGTCCCCAAATCTTAAAAAAAAATTACAATCTCTACAAGGACACAAAATGTCGTCATCTTTTTTCTTCACTCTATAACTCTCAGCAAATTTTATAAACTCATCAACGCGAACCAAATATTCTTCACTATCACGTCGCAATTCATACATCCAACTTCGATCCATCTATAAATTAAATTAAAAAAATGATTTCAATTAATCATGCATGGTCAACATATAAACTGTACCAAATTCTGGGCTTACAAAGGTCCGGTTTACAATCCTAACCCACTCTTTGAATATTATGTCCCATATATGAACACATATTAGCGAGATTTAATTTGTATTTGAGAAAAATTCGGCAGCATTTCCCCTTAACTCCCCAAGTATGCGTACGAACCACATACTCGTAGGAGCAATAAGGAAAAATACTGTCGAACTTTTCTCAAATACTAATTAAATCCCGCTAATATGTGTTCACATCCTAAATGAGACACAATATTCAAAGAGCAGTCCCAAAACGGGGACTATCCAAAATTAATCCCTATTGGATTAATTTTGAACGGGCATGGACCTAAAAGCATCAATAGGTCGGTTATTGGCCACAATACACTAATTATTTACATTATCTTAAGAAATCAAGCATGCATGAATATATTACACACCTAAATAAGCAATAATAATGAACAGAAAATTAGAGAAAGAAAAGGAAAATATATATATACTAACCTTAGAAAGATAGAGAGGAGAAAATAAAAACTTCAAAGATCTCAGATTCCAGCTGCTAGCCTTTGCAGAAATCAGATCAACGTTCAATACAGAGAGAGAGAGAGACAGTATTAATTACTTGATCAAAACGGCGCTGGAAGGAGAAGATCGCTGGAAGAGAAGGCCTTTTATACATAAAATAAAATACTAATTAATTTTACTGCACAAAACCCTACAAAGACTTTTCTACACGGATTTATACTTAACAATCCGTGTAGCTCTCTAAAAACTCATACACGGTTATTTATAAAACAATCCGTGTAGCATTACCCTTTCTACACGGATATTTGATAAAAAACCGTGTAGCTCTCTAGCCATTCTTCACGGCTATTTATAAAAAAAAACCGTGTAGCTCTCTAACCATTTCTACACGGATTTATTATCAAATATCCGTGTAGCTATTCATACACGGATTTTTGTTGAATATCTGTGTAGCTCTCTAATAAATTGTACACGGTCTTTTTTTCCAAACAATTCTACACGGATTCTTTAATAAATATCCGTGCAGGCTTTCCACAGATTTTTCGGGCTTTCAAAAAACCAATTTGGTACACGGTTTTTATATAAAATTGGCAAAACCGTGTACGATGTGCAGTGTACGATTACTATTTCTGTAGTAGTGTGGTGAAAAAAATTGATGAATAAATTGTTTTTTGTCACATGCATCACATTATAATCAATAAAGAATACTTCTTTTAATGTTGTAATATGCAAATTTAAAAAATGGAAAAATGTACACAAAATATTTTCATCCGTACCGCATATTATGTATAAAATTAAAGGTCAAAATCATGTTTTTTTTTACTATTTTAGAATATCCAAACAAAAAAAAAGGTTCATAAACACATCATCGATATTTTGGAAGTTCAAAAAAAAAATGCACAAAGATGTACATGAAACATTCTTATATATACCACACAACAAGTAACAAACATTTCTTAACAATTCTTTACTGTAGGGGAAAGAAAAAGGAAGCACATTTACAATTATAATATTATTCGTGCATCTTGGAGTAAAGAAAGTTTGTCAATAAACTATTTTTTCGCATCATATATGATCAATATTTTATATTTCTTCTATTATATAATTAAATATTTGGACTATAAGCAACAATCATTTTTTCTGGTTAAAAATTGTAAAAATGATTGATCTTTTATGAATCTAGTTTGAAAGTTCTACATAATTATGAGCATGTGCGTAAAATATAATTAATATAGGATTTCTGCTGTATTTAAAGACGAGACAGCTTTTTTCAAAACCAAATTAACTCAATCTTACAATGAGAGATATTTACATTTAAAAATTGAAAATAATTTACCATAAAATAAAATAGTTGTAGTTTAAATATTTAGAGGGAAAGAATCTGCATTTGACCTAATGGCAAAGCCACATATTTCTGATAGAAGAGGTTATTGTTTGAAAATTGGATGAGAAAAATTCTTTGTATTAACATGAGTTTGAAAAAAAAATTGAGTGGCTTGACTCCAATCCTCTTATTATAAAAATATATATATAGAGGGCTTACAAGAAAAATGGAAAAAAAATCCATAGAGGAGCTCTGATCTAGCCTACTTCAAATGTATAATAGTACAAATTTTTCCATTTATAGCAATTTATGAATAACCTCATAGATGCGTTTTAATCTAATCTCTTGCGCACTTTTCACTCGCCATTTATAGCAATACGATTAAAAGATAATATTGTAATGCGGGTCATAATCGCTCTATAATGAGTTCCAAAACATTGCTCTAGCATTCCGATTTCTAGGGATGCACAAAAAGCTCTTAATTTGTAATTCGTTCGGAATCAGTTCGGATTCAACTCACTTACAACTTAAGTTAATTCTGACTCAAGTTAACTGATTACTCATAAGTCGAATCCGAATTGCCTCCAACTCGATTCAAATTCAACTCACTAACTCGGACCAGCCTCTAACCCCCATTCGCCAAGTCCATTTCTCTATGATTCTTCTCTTGACATGCTTATTTGGTAGAATTTTATGATGCGATTTTAACAACATAGAATTGTACATTTTTCTAAGTCGACTTCTGAATCCAAATTTGGGTTTGATCGATCTTAATTCGTCTTTTAGGTTGCAAATTGTTTTTTTTAGACTGAGCAGTTTGGAGCATGGCCGCAGTGGGCCCGCTGAGGCACATCAGCCACCTCAAGGAAAGGACACGTGGCGCTCTTTTGTATAACTTAAACCAATCACAAATGTTTCTTTGTTAAATACGATTTAGATTTACGGAATGATTTTTAATTGATACTCCTAAGTGCATTATTTTATAGATTTTGACAATAAATTCATATTTTTTTACCGGTTCTTCATGGGATAACTTATTCATTGAATTCAACTACTTTTTTTTAGTTACAACTTTTTGCGCAAATTAAAAAAAATAAGAAGATGTCCTTTGTGTTTTTGTATTTATGATGTAGATATTTGACGTAAATTTTGGCAACAAATTTATTTTTTTATCCATTGCTATACTTTTGTGTGATAACTTTGTAAGGATTGGTGATATGTACGTAGTTAACCTATACATTGAGCTTTTTTAGGCAACTTATTCACTGAATTCAACTATTATTTTTTTTAGTTACAACTTTTTGCGCAAATTAAAAATTAAGAAGATGTGCTTTGTGTTTTCGTATTTATGATGTCGATATTTGATGTAAATTTTGTCAACAAATTTATTTTTTTATCCATTGCTATATTTTTGTGTGATAACTTTGTAAGGATTGGTGATATGTAGTTAACCTATACATTGATGTCAAGTCTTCATTTTGTTAACAAATTTTGAGTATTTTGAAATTGTGATGACGTGCTTTGGCTTTGTATTTAGTATGTTGATATTTAATGTAGACTTTAACAATAAACTCACTATTTTATCCATTGCCGGTTTTTTTTTCTAGTATCAACTTGCATAATTCAGAATTAAGATGATTTGTTTTGAGCTTTGAATCGTCATAATAGGACGTTGATGTTTGATGTAAATTTAATTGAATTTGTTATAAACCAAATTTTAGGTAATATATAATATATTACATCATTTTTTATTTAAATTTCGGACATTAAAAAAACATAAATATTCTAAATGTATGAATTTTCATCTTAAATAATTAGAATACACCTATTTCATCTAAAAATTTATATAAAAAAGAAAAACGCATTGCTAAAATCAATAATTAGGTCACAAATATTGCAAACAAAAATAAAATCTATTTACTTTTAATTTATGTTGTCACAGCATATAAAAAAATGAGCAACACATTTTTTTTTATTAGTTTTGCAATTTAATCTTTTTAGAATGTTGATATTTTGATAGTTAAATGCTCATACACAAAAACTATTTGGTTTTGAATAGATTAATGTCTAGAAATTTTTACAAATTGAAATTTGTGGATACTATTGCACAATATGCTCTTACATTAAAATCTGAAACAAGAACAATATTTTTATAAGGATCAGTGTTGTATGTTGATGTAATTGACATAATAGAAATTAAGTTTGTTTTTAGCATTAAAAATCAAATTCACAAAACAGTTTGTGATGGTATTACTACTTGTACAATGTTAAAAAAAATACTAAAAAGAAAATAAGCATTTGATAACTGATAATTGCCAACGTGGGCCTTTGAAGAGTAAGTTATTTAAATGAGGTTGGAAATTGTTTAAGTTAAATATATCACAAATTAATTTGTTGGAGTTGTAAGTGACAATCATCTTCATGCAAGGGATGAAGGGATCTAAAACCTCTTCAATTACCCTCCCCACAACAAGTGGATCCAATGGCCTGCTAGACATGGTTATGAGCTAACAACTGCCAGATGTGTCTGTGTTTAGGTGGTACTTAATTTGTGAAAGAAATACAAGTACAAAGGTTCTACTTATAGAGTTCGTTGGCAGGGGCGGACCAATTGTATTTCGGGGGGCAGCTACCCCCCCTGGATTTTGAGTTTTAGTGGAGATTTATCGGTTCCGACCGACTTTGCCGTCCCTTGGAATTTTTTTGCCCCCCTCTGGACGTTTGATTTGTAATTCGGATTAAATTTAGGGTTAAAATTGAAATAAATTTGTTGAATTTTGATTGGTAATTATAATTATAAGTCAGAGAATCAGAAATTACAAGTCAAAGCATTGGAAAGTATAAGTTAAAGATTGTTTTTTATCGAGTACCCAATTGGTTAATGGATTTAAATCCGATTAGGTAATTAAATCCGATTCGATATTTTTTTGCCCCCCCCTCCTAATGAAAATTCTGGATCCGCCCCTGCTCGTTGGGGGAGTCTCTGTTCAAAAAGAAAAAAGAAAAAAAAAAGAATTTCGAATTAATGGCAAAGGCATTAATTTTGATCTGGTGCTTGTGGAAACTAGTTTTTGCTTTTCTTTCAACAAATTAAGTGCCTTCTAAGTTCTGTGGTGCTATTTTGAGAGCAAGATTTTGAGTATTAAAAGCTTAGAGAAATTTCTAACTCTTTATAGCCAATTTGTCCTTAGATTATTTTTCTTATCTTTTCACAATGAATTCACAACGTGCTATTTAAGAAAAAAAGAGACAAAATAATATTTTGGATAAGATATAAGATACATCTTCAAAGAAAAGTGCAAAGTTCGTTTTTTACATCTATGACCCATCCTTAATTAATAACGTTTATATGTTGTTTAATTTCCATTATTTGTTCTCTTCCAAAAATGAATAATTTGTAATCTTATATGCTTAATTATACTTTTGTCAATGGAGTTGTAGAAAAATGAAAAAAATAGAACAAGAATATGAAAGCTAAGGATAAAGAAAATTAAGTACAACTTAGATAATTTGGAACTTAATTTTGGAGAATTTGATTATTTGGATGTATTAAACACTGAATTTATGAACTTTCAGTTTCTCTCTAAAGAAAAATATGTTTGTGATATAATAATTGGTCTCACTATATTGAAAATTTAAAATAAAGTTTGGTGATAATTAGCGTTATGATTCTTCATTGAACAAGATTTCAATAAAATTTCTATAAATGTTTAAAATAAACATACAAACATTAAAAAAAACATATTGTTAAATTCTTATTGTGTATTTTATTTTTGCATTGTATAATATTTTTATAAAATTGTTTCCTTTTAAGGTGCATTAATTATTTCCTTTTTAGGAACATTTTTTATCCCACTATAATTTATTTTGTTGTTTCCTTTTTGTGTTGTGCATTTATTGCACAAGATATAAAGACAAATTTGAAGGACAAATTGGGTATAAAGTGATATCAGGTATCTTAGCTTTCAATAATTAAAATCGTGTTCTCAAAATAAACACCGTCCTTAGAGACATGAGGATGAAAAAACATTCCTATGTACTTTCTTTATTTTTACAAGATCCAAGAAATATTAATTTGAAACAAGCCACTTTTTAATGAGTATATTCCTACATCAAACTAAATATTTTATTTCATTTATTTACTAATTCTGAATTGTTTGAACAAACAATTTCGGCACTAGAGTGGTGACACTTTGCAGTGCATTTATTGATCATTAACATCATCATGCTTCAAGAACAGCGCCATATCTAAGATTTTTAGATATTCAAAGGTCGAGAGTTTGATCTCCTCTCACCATTTTTGCAGCTTGCGAAGCTTTAAAAAAAATCATCATGCTTAACATATGAAAAGGCATCATTAATTAAAATTTATTATAATGATGAGAATCAGTCTTCGCTTTGGTGGCAAAGACAATGCTCTCCCTATGAGAGGTCGCAGGTTTGAAATCCGTAAAGAGCAATCCTTTGTAGCAATCCTTGGGCTTGTGTGACCATGAGGTCCTTACAAAAAACTGATTTATTGTTTTAATTTTTAAACAAGTCTTTTTAGTATACCCATGTTTAAATAGTCCAAGCTAACCCAGTCTAACAGGAGTTTTCAAGGACCGAGGCCCATAGATATATACTTCAAATCCATACACTTCATGAGAAACCATTTTTGGGAATAGATGGGCCTAGTCATAGAAAACACTTGGTATATTATATAGAGTAGAACTATGGTGTTCCTAAGCGCTCACCAAGCCTCTCGTGAACTCAACTCTAAAACCTATCGAATTGACTTCAAACGACATTTTCAAACCGTTAGATGTTCAATCTATATTAAAATGTGCTTGGAGACCAAATTTTACATTTTTTGGAGTTTTTTTACTATTTATTAAGCCGGTTTGAAAATTGCTGTTTTTATTAAAATTCTGCACCATTGGAAAACAGCGGTTTTCAAACTGGCTTAATAAATAGTAAAACAATTCCAAAAAATGTAAAATTTGGTCTCCAAGCACATTTTAATATAGATTGAACATCTAACTGTTTGAAAATGTCGTTTGAAGTCAATTCGATAGGTTTTAGAGTTGAGTTCACGAGAGGCTTGGTGAGCTTAGGAACACCCTAGTTCTACTCTATTATATATCTATGGGCCCTCCTCCACTATCCACCGCTGGGTGTGAGCCATTTGATGTTGTCCTGTGTATGTAATTTAGCAGCATGCGATTGAATTTCGTTCCCCCAATGACCCATAACTGAAGCATCTGCATCGAAGAAAGATATATAGATTTATTAATTATTAGGGTCTAAACTCTAAATTGGACGTTGACGCAACCCAACATATATATATTATAACGCAATAACATCACATGTATTTGGAATTTTGGATGCAGTAGCCAGTAGTTGATAATTCATACATGATCGATGCGTGTTTAATGGCTGTTGTGAAAATAAAGTTGCTTGGATTGTTAGTGCACTAACGCCCTAAGGTCCTGTTCAGCAGCACAGTTACGTTTACTGTTCATGTGGGAAAAAAATAATTCACTCTGTTCAAATTTTTTTTTCCTGTACCCATTCTCCAACCCACTGTGCTGCCGAACAGGGCCTAAATAATGCATGAGTCGTAGGATAGGTTCGATGTACATGTTGTTTCTTCGATCAGGTGGTTGAAGCAAATATTATTTTTGAGTTCAATCTATAACTTTTATAAATATGAGGTTCAAATTGAAAAATATTTTATTAGAAATTTGTGAGTTAATGATAATTATTTTCTTAGTTTGCATTTACAAAAATATTACAAGAATAAGTAAAAAAAATATAAAAAATGAAAGTTAATGGACTCATTTGAAAGAGTATATTCACTATATATGTTCTATATTTTCATTTTCTTTCACATATATATCAAGTTTTCTCACACTCCCATCAACCAACTTAAAAAATAATTTTGTGGCGAGCTTTTCAAAGAGTAAATCCTCTAATTCTATATATATATTTTTTAAATATCTATCAAGCTTTCTCACACTCCCATCAACCAACTTAAAAAATAATTTTGTGGCGATCTTTTGAAAGAGTAAATCCACCAACTTTCTGATCACACGTTAACCACAAAGTTGACCGTATCTCGATCTTTTGTGGCGTGTCTAGATTGTAGTCCGATTTTGTTATTAATGCCGTCAATAAAAAAAATAACAAATATGCTGTCTGATTATAAAAATTTTGAAAAATGTCCCGACCGCCCCACATTGGAACGGTTCTCTTTTGAAGACTAGATTTGAGATTTCATACATTTACATGAACAATGCCTAAGAAGAAATATGATAAAGAACAAAAAAATAAAAAATTAGAAATAAAAAACTTAATCGGAAACTTTGACTCAAGTTTTGAGGCTCTTATCTTCATTTTTTTGCAATTCTGAATTTTAGAAAACAGCATAGCTGTCACCAATGCATCTTCTCGATAGCTTTCCGAAGAATGGTCATTTGCTGAAATCGGACACTCAAGCACCGTTTTATGGCCGTTTGAAGTTTCGTCGTCATTTTGTGCCTTCTCAGTGAAAATATCGTCTCTCTTGCCTTATCCATTACCCTAGCCTCGTTTGTTTATGAGAGATGTCTTAGATAAATATCGTCTCTCTTGCCAGATTAATTGCGTGGGAAAATATTATATTTCTTTGATCACAAACAGATCATACAATAAAACCGTGTATAATTGTTGGAGTATTCATATACATCCGTCTGAAAGAAGATTGTTCCTCATTTTTTTAATTGAACTAATACAATATTTATGTTTTGTTATGTTATTTAGTCAAGGTTTTATATTATCAATTTGATATTAATCATTAAAAAAATTAATTAATGAACAATTTCACTACTCAATTATTCCTTAATTTTTTTTTTAAAAAGGAGAACCGCCGCACTATGTGACGGTCCTTTTCATTTTGAGATTTTCAAAAAAAAATAATAAGGGAGAACCTCCCCATTATGGAACTGTCAGGCCATTTTTCGAATTTTTTAAAATCAGAGAACGCATTTGTTATTTTTTTTTATTGAGAGCATTAATAAAAAAATCGGGATGGTAGTACACCGCTGAAATTTGTTTCAGATGCGTAACATGTGTCTAATTAGTTAGCCGATCAAAAGGGACAAATAAAGCAGTGTGGAATTTTACATTTGATTTTTTAGAACTTCGTAAAATACTTTAAATTTCTAATTGCATGATTCGTTAGTGTATTTTGTTGAAAATCATAATTAAGTAGTATCTGAAGCATAAGATCCGGCCGTACGTAACAAAATATTTTTCTACGCTGTAATTAATTATAAATGATACATATATAAGCTATTATGAAAGACGACATAAAATATGAACTCACTTTCAAAATAAACAGTTGAAGATCATTAAATAATAAACAAATAACAACTAAATAAAAAAATCTTGATACATAAGCACTTAGTACCTTTCCCGGAGGTTTGATTTTTCAATTTCTAAATAAAAAAATCAAGGACATACAACATATAACAATAAATGAATAATTATAAACCTAAACATGTTCTCCATGTTTGCAATATATGGCGTATACAAAATTATGATGCAAATTGAAGTTTGATAGGCTGTCTAAAGAATGCCTTGAAAAAAAATATGAAAGGGGCTTTAATTCCTTTTGGTCCAGTTTTTTGTTTTCAATATATCGTCATTTGATATGTCGTTAAATTATGTTTAAATTTTGCTGCATATCAAAGGTTGATAACATGAGGTAGTACAACTGATCCTGCTATTTACAATTTCATAAGATATTAGGTATAACAGTTTGAGGAAAAGAAACAGCTCAGCGAAAGAGTACATGTTAAGAAAGCATATATAAGATGACGGTTATAAGCATTAAAATGTGATCATAATTATATTATCTTTGTATGACGAAGGGGGCTTTATTTTTTGATAAAACGAAGGTGACTTTATTATTAAGATATATCTATGGTCAAAGATGCCTCAGATCATTTATAATTTTCTGATCTAAATTATTTGTTTGACGAAGGTGACTTTAATAAATTATTAAGATATATATATGGTCAAAGATGCCTCACATCATTTATAATTTTCTAATCTAAATTATTTGTTTGACGAAGGGGGCTTTATTTTTTGATAATTATATGAATTTTAAGATACAAATACTAATTAATAAATAGATACAAAAATTACAGAGGATACAGTTTATAAAAACTGATAGTCCATGTTTTCAAATTAGAGATAATATCTTGGACTAATAAATGATCTCAGTTTTAAAAAAACAAAAATCTGAAAATAATTCGAATAGTCCCACTATTATTATTAATAATTGATCACCTTATATATATCATACAACCTTTTCTTTAGGACAAAAAAAACCCACCTAGAATCTTTCAAATTGCCCTTTGGGATGAGTGAGAGGGCATAGTGCCTTTTCAAGCCTTTTGAAAAGGCACGCGGATTTGAAAAAGCATCTGGATTAACCGGCAGGGTTTCGGATATATTGGATTATCCGCTCCGTTTATGAGACAAGATCCGTACGCGGATTTGAAAAGGCATCTGGATTAACCGGATTTGAGTATAGCTTCAAGATTTCGGATATATTGGATTATCTGCTCCGTTTATGAGACAAGATCCGTACGCGGATTTGAAAAGGCATCTGGCGTAACTGGATTTGAGTATAGCTTCTAGATTTCGGATATATTGGATTATCCGCTCCGTTTATGAGACAAGATCCGTACGCGGATTTGAAAAAGGCATCTAGATTAACCGGATTTGAGTATAGGCATCTGGATTAACCGGATTTCAGTATAGCTTCTGTGTTTCGGATAAATTGGATTATCCGCTCCGTTTATGAGACAAGATCCGTACGCGGATTTGAAAAGGCATCTGGATAAACCGGATTTGAGTATAGCTTCTGGGTTTCGGATATATTGGATTATCCGCTCCGTTTATGAGACAAGATCCGTACACGGATTTGAAAAGGCATCTGGATAAACCAGATTTGAGTATAGCTTCTGGGTTTCGGATATATTGGATTATCCGCTCCGTTTATGAGACAAGATCCGTACGCGGATTTGAAAAAGCATCTGGATTAACCGGATTTGAGTATAGATTCTGGGTTTCGGATATATTGGATTATCCGCTCCGTTTATGAGACAAGATCCGTATGCGGATTTGAAAAGGCATCTGGATTAACCAGATTTGAGTATAGATTCTGGGTTTCGGATATATTGGATTATCCGCTCCGTTTATGAGACAAGATCCGTATGCGGATTTGAAAAGGCATTTGGATTAACCAGATTTGAGTATAGATTCTGGGTTTCGGATATATTGGATTATCCGCTCCGTTTATGAGACAAGATCCATACGCGGATTTGAAAAGGCATCTGGATTAACCGGATTTGAGTATAGTTTCTGGGTTTCGGATATATTGGATTATCCGCTCCATTTATGAGACAAGATCTGTACGCAGATTTGAAAAGGCATCTGGATTAACCGGATTTGAGTATACCTTCTGGGTTTCGGATATATTGGATTATCTGCTCCGTTTATTAGACAAGATTCGTATGCGGATTTGAAAAAACATCTGGATTAACCGGATTTGAGTATAGCTTATGGGTTTCGGGTATATTGGATATCCGCTTTGTTTATGAGACATACGCGGATTTGAAAAAGCATATGGATTAACCGGATTTGAGTATAGCTTCTGGGTTCGGATATATTGGATATCTGCTCCGTTTATGAGACAAGATTCGTATCCGTATTCGAATCCGGATCAATTCAGAGAATTAGATAATTATCCGAATTTGTTTTATTCGAATTCGGATTTGGACCGGATGAGTTACCGATAGGGATGTACACAGATCGGATATTATTTGATTTTATCCGGATTCGATTCCTGAAAATTACTTAAATTATCTGATCCGTATCCGTATCCAAAAATTTATAATGGATAAGGACACGATTTGATTTTTAACTATCCGTAACTATCTGTATCTAACCGTTTATATCCCTGAACCACAAAAAATGTATTCTCTGTTCTTAAATTAATTCATTATACATATATAAATTATCTGATCCATATTCATATCCGAAAATTTATAACAGATAAGGATACGATTTGATTTTTAACTATCCGTAACTATCCGTATCTAACCGTTTATATCCTTGAACCACAAAAATGTATTCTCTGTTCTTAAATTAATTTATTAAACTGCATATACATACCAATGATTTATTAAATTGCATATACATATATGAGGAGGGATCGGATTACACCTTTTTTTTGACACATTTTGACACCTACCATTTTTAAAGTCCAAATAGTCGATCCAAACCGTTCAACGTGATGGATATATTAAAATGTGCTTGGAGATCAAATTTTACATTTTTTTGATTTTTTTACTATTTATTAAGATGGTTACAAAATCGGTGTTTTTAGACCATTGAAAAACAGCAATTTTGTAACCATCTTAATAAATAGTAAAAAAAAATGAAAAATTTGATCTCCAAGCACATTTTAATATGGTGATCATGTTGAACGGTTCGGATCGACTGTTTGGATTTTGAAATCGCAAAATTGACCTATAAAAAAACAGTGTCAAGATGTGTCAAAAAAAGGGTGTAATTGGATCCCTCCTCTACATATATATTATGATGAATAATTTAACAATATGACATAATTAGTAACTATTGTTTTGATAATATGATATATATTTTGTAACCAACAAATTTATTATGAAAAATATTAGATATAATTGATGAATAAAAAATTATATTTAAATGTTATTCTTTATTAGAACGTACATTAGTAATTTATTTTTAATTATCTGAATTATATTCATATCCGTATCGTATCCATCCGATATCCGATCCATATCCGTTTAATATCCGATCCGTATCCATATCCGAGACTATCCATATTCGTATTCGTATTCAAAAAATTATAACGGTTAAGGATATAGTTTGATCACTATCCGATCTGTATCCGACCGTTTACACCCCTAGTTACCGATCCTCTGTTTTGTATAATGTACAATTAATTATTCATGGTCCCTATTTGTGGATCACTGAGCGTGACCCCATGTGTAAAGTCATTGATAGGCTCTTATAGCTTAGGTAGTGTTTTGAAAACGGGCCGATCCGGTCCGTTCCGGTCCAAACCCGCCCGGTCCACGGGTAAGACGGTTCACGGGTCCGGCGGGTTGACAGGTAGGACGGTTTGGTTCTGGTTTTTTTTTGCTGTTTTGTTTTGCTTTTTTTTTTGTCGTATTTTTTCCAATTCAATAAGTTTGTTATTAGAAGTTTTGAACCGAACAAATTTTGTAATAATAAAATCTAAATCTAAATTCACGACATTCCAACACTTTTAATAAAACTGGTTTATTTTAAAACAATTGATTTAAAAACAAAACCTATTTTTAAAACAGTTGATTTTATATAAATCTAACACTGATTAAAACAATATTGTTGATTTTATATAAATCTAACACTGATTGAAACAATTAATTTTATACGTATAAATTTGAAATTTCCAAATAAACTCAAATATGACCAATAAACTCAACATGGTTCCTATTTCTTTGATTGATTATCACCATGGATAAACCAACTTAATAAAGAAAAACATAAATGAACTCAATGTTTTTATTTTCCTATTTCAGAATATTTATATCATATGATTTTTTATCTCTTAAAAAAAATAAAAATAAAAATAAAACAATATATAAAATTTGGTCACTAAATATTTTTTTCATATAAAAATCATGTTGAACATTTCGATTTGATTATTTAAACTTGTATTATATAAATTAAATATAAAAAATCAACTCAAGTATAAGTTAAATGCAAAAGCTAGTAGTTTTAGACAACAACTGCTAGATAGTGTAATGGATAAGTGATATGGTGCTTATGCAAGAGATTGGAATAACATGAACCAAGTACTTGATATCTAAAATACGCTAAATTACTTGAAATTATGTTAAATTATGCTGAATTACACTAAATTATGCTAAATTATAATAATTATATTGAATTATGCTAAAATACGGTAAATTACGCTAAATTACATATGAATAGGGCCGATTTTGTGCTATCCTTCATCAATCATAAAAAATAGTATAAAAATTCCAAAAATAATAAAAATTGATATTCTACAAGTTTATTATATAACTAATTTACTGAGCTACGTAGACTGAACAATAGAAATGAAAATCTTAATCGGAAACTTGAACTGAAGTTTTGAGAGTCTTCTCTTTGATTTTTGGCGATTCTGAATTTCGAAATCCGACATCATGGCACTGATGCATGCACATGTTTGCAAGTTTTCCAAAAAGTGGTAATTTGCTGAAATTGGACACTCGAGCGTCGTTTTATGGCCGTTTGAAGTTTTGTTGTCGTTTTTAGCGTAATTTAGCGTAATTTCAAGTAAATTAACATAATTTCATGTAATTTATAACTTGTGTCATATTTAAACACTTTTATAATTTCAAGTAATTCATATGAAAATTTACTTGAAAACACCAATTCATTCATCCTCGATACGATACGGCTACTATATTTATTTTATTTTAATTATTTTATTAATTTAACACTTGTATTATATAAATTATACATATTATTTTTTATTATTTTATATATTGTATTTAGATAATCATAACTTAAATTAAATTTGTACAAAAAAAATAATGATACTAGAATATATACCATATTTACTAGAATATATCACATATGATACTCTAGTGTAGTGGTTAAAGCTTTTGATGCCCCATCAAAGATCCCGGGTTCGATTCACGCTATCAGCAGAAAAAAAAAAATTTCCAGCGGTCTTGGTGCGGTTCACCCTGGAGCAGCTGTCCACAGGCGGTTTGCGCGGGTGGTCCTAGCGCAGTTCACGCGGGTCTTGGTCCGATTCACATGGGTTAGGCAGATCCGGTCCAGTCCGGTCCGGGTTTAGGCGGGTCTGGGGTGAAAAAAAAAACTGGTCCGTCTCCGGACCGGACCTTGCCTAACCCCGGTCCGGGACAGGTTTGGGGCACGGTCCGGGTGCGGTCCACGGGTCCACCGGTCCAGTCCTGAACCGGCCGGGTAAAATCAATACACTAAGCTTAGGTAGGTGCATTATTGTTTGGGGTTTTGGGCACATGCAGTGTTTCGTTGTGTTTCAATATAATAAAAATTTGCCTTTAATTCATTATTAGTTTTTAACGGATGTTTTGGATTTTGAGAGAAACCCACTTCCCAATTCAAACAATTTGTCTCTTCTTAGGGTTGGATTGAGAATTTATGTTAGGAATTTGATTCAAATAACTTACCAAATTCAAACTCATAATAAATAACAAAATAAATACTATATAAATGACAACAAAAGTAGTCAATTACATAATAAAAATAACAAAATAGTCTCTCACATAATAATAAAATAAAAAATAATATTATTCTACATATTGAAAACAACAAAAACGATAAAAGGGAACAAAGTTAATGTAAAAAAAAAAAAAAATTAGTCCAAAACCTATTAAATCAAAATTACTTTTCAAAAGAAGCAATTGAACTGTAATTCTTTTCATCGCAAGTTTTCAATACCGTTACCTAAATATTAAAATTTCACCAAATCGGTCCCCTTTCGCGATACTTTATTTATTTATTTTTGATTAATAAAAACATCGGCACCAATGGTGCATATTTCTTCTATTTTTGAAAAAAAAGAAGCACTTAGTACCTTTCCCGGAGGTTTGACTTTTCAATTTCTAAATAAAAAAATGAAGGACATACGACATATAACAATAAATGAATAATTATAAACCTAAACATGTTCTCCATGTTTGCAATATATGGCGTATACAAAATTATGATGTAAATTGAAGTTTGATAGGCTGTCTAAAGAATGCCTTGAAAAAAATATGGAAGGTCATTTAATTCCTTTTGGGCCAGTTTTTTGTTTTCAATATATCGTCATTTGATATGTCGTTAAATTATGTTTAAATTTTGCTGCATATCAAAGGTTGATAACATGAGGTAGTACAACTGATCCTGCTATTTACTATTTCATAAGATATTAGGTATAACATTTTGAGGAAGAGAAACAGCTCAGCGAAAGAGTACATGTTAAGAAAGCATATATAAGATGACGGTTATAAGCATTAAAATGTGATCATAATTATATTATCTTTGTATGACGAAGGGGGCTTTATTTTTTGATAAAACGAAGGTGACTTTATTATTAAGATATATATATGGTCAAAGATGCCTCAGATCATTTATAATTTTCTGATCTAAATTATTTGTTTGACGAAGGTGGCTTTATTATTAAGATATATGGTCAAAGATGCCTCAGATCATTTATAATTTTCTAATCTAAATTATTTGTTTGACGAAGGGGGCTTTATTTTTTTATAATTATATGAATTTTAAGATACAAATACTAATTAATAAATAGATACAAAAATTACAGAGGATACAGTTTATAAAAACTGATAGTCCATGTTTTCAAATTAGAGATAATATCTTGCACTAATAAATTATCTCAGTTTAAACAAAAAACAAAAAGATGTTCCGTCCGGTTTTCAAATAATTCGAATAGTCCCACTATTGTTAATAATAAGCTATGTTACTCAGATACTCCAATATAGGTTCCGTATCCGTATCCGTATCTGACACATATCGGACACGGATATGCACCCGATACGGCCCCGATACTCCAGCTGGCATATCAGCTTACGTGACGTATCTTTAATCCTTTGATACGGTCTCCGATACGCTCTGACTCGTCTAGATACAGCCTGCAGGGGCGGAACTAAGGCCTGGGCCCTGGCCCCCTTGTATCATTAATAATATTATAGATTCAAAATTTTGATCAGATTCAAAATTCAATTTAGAGAAAATGGCTCCATGAATTTTTGTATTCTTTATATCAAAATAAAGGTATGAAAGTATAGTTTTCAGATAATATAATTTTCCTATATAAAAATATTATAGATTGATACAGTTTTAGCGATTAATTGACAGAGGTCACAATTATTGAATTTCTGACTGGAATTTCAGCTTTTCTGAATTCTGACCTCTGTCAATTAATCGCTAAAACTGTACCAATCTGTAATATTTTTGTATAGAGAAATTATATTATTTGGAAACTAAACTTTCATACCTTTATTTTGATATAAAGAACACAAAAATTCATGTAGCCATTTTCTCTAAAATGAATTTTGAATCTGATCAAAATTATTGGATTTCTGACTGGAATTTCAGCTTTTCTGAATTCTGACATCTGTCAATTAATCGCTAAAACTGTACCAATCTGTAATATTTTTGTATAGAGAAATTATATTATCTGAAAACTACACTTTCATACCTTTATTTTGATATAAAGAACACAAAAATTCATGTAGCCATTTTTTTTTAAATTGAATTTTGAATCTGGTCAAAATTATAGGACTGCTCACTGGAATTTCAGCTTTTCTGAATTCTGACCTCTGTCAATTAATCGCTAAAACTGTACCAATCTGTAATATTTTTGTATAGAGAAATTATATTATCTGGAAACTAGACTTTCATACCTTTATTTTTATATAAAGAACACAAAAATCCATGTAGCCATTTTCTCTAAAATGAATTTTGAATCTGATCAAAATTATTAGATTTCTAACTGAACATAGCAGAAAAAAAAATTGATTTTTTTTTTATTTTTTTTAGGGCCGGAGTATGGCATGGCGTCCCGTTTTTTTATTTTTTTTTTTTTTTTTTTACGTTTTTTCCCCTGGTCGGGATATGTCATGGCGTCCCTATATGTTTTTTCCCCGGGTTGGGATATGCCATGGCGTCCCGTATTTTTATTTTTATTTTTATTTTTTCCATTTTTTTCCGACGGGCTGGAGTATGCCATGGCGTCCCAGTGGGACGCCATGGCATATACCAGCCTTCTTATTTTTCGAAATCCTACGAACAGTTTCTCATTTTTAATATTTTTTTAATTTATTTTCTTATATATAAAAATTTCGGTCCGTTCCGTTTATGAGAATTAGATAATTATCTGAATTTGTTTATCCGAATTGGGATTTGGACCGAATACAGAATGCATATTTTGTGTAATGTACAATTAATTATTCATGGTTCCTATTTGGAACGCGTATTCTCTGTATTAACTCAAAAGATAATCTTTTGAATTAATGAATCTCAACCATTAACTCAAAAGATAATTTTTTGAATTAATGAATCTCAGCCGTTTGATTTTAAACGGAGCCAATCTAGCTCCTGCCTATAACATATTAGTCTTTCAATATTAGTGTGGATTTAATTTGTGCAAATTTTAAAACAGATTAAACGATTGAAATTTATTAACTTAAAAGATTCCCTTTTGAGTTAATGCAGAGGATACGAATTTCCCAAATTGTGGATCACTTAGCGTGACCCCATGTGTAAAGTCATTGATAGGCTCTTATAGCTTAGGTAAGTGCATTATTGTTTGGGGCTTTGGACACATGTAATGTTTCGTTGTGTTTCAATATAATAAAAAATTGTTTTTAATTCATTATTAGTTTTTAACGGATGTTTTGGGTTTTCTGAGTAGGGGTGGCAAAAAATCTTGTAGCTTGTGGCTCAATCGTGACTTGCACTTGACTCGCTCGCTAACAGCTCACTCGTTACTAGACCGAGCTGTTAATGAGCCAGCTCGCGCATTAGCTCGGTTAGGCATCAATTTGTGAATATGTATTAATTTGTGTGTATTTTATACTGTCTAGTTCGGTTCAGCTCAATCCAAAAAATTTGTAGAATTTATTTTCTTCTTAAAACAAGATCCAGTCAAATCTAGCGAGCCAGCTCGTTAACTCGCAAGCTAGCTCGAGCTGGCTTGTCACGATTTCAAGTTGAGGTTTTAGCTCGGATGCCCTAGACCTAGCTCTCTCGGCTGTAGCTCGGTTCAGAATTAACAAGCTGAGCTTGGGCCTAGCTCGGACCGAGCCTGCTCATTGCCACCCCTATTTGTGAGAAACTCACTTCCCAATCCAAAAAATTTGTCCCTTCTTAAGGATGGATTCAGAATTTATGTTGGGAATTGGATTCAAATAGCTTATCAAATTCAAATTCATTATAGTCAGATTTAAATCCATTAATTAAATAGGTATTAGATAAATAACAACAAAAGTAGTCACTTGCATAATAAAAATAACAAAATAGTCTCTCACATAATAAAAAAATAATTAGTTTACATATTGAAAACAACAAAAACGATAAAGGGAACAAAGTTAATGTAAAAAAAAAAAAAACAAATTAGTCCAAACCTATCAAATCAAAATTACTTTTCAAAAGAAGCAATTGAACTGTAATTCTTTTCATCGGAAGTTTTCAGTCCAACATGACTGTATAAGAGGTTTTTGCATATGTGAATATTTGTTAGTTTAAAAAAATAAGAAATTTAAACTGACATTTGAAGATGCAACTGCCAACTACTAATGTTGATTTTAAAAATAATGTCTATATATAACAATGATATAATGGAAGCAACATAAATAGCACCCGGTCCAGTGATGCAGTGGATCCATCCGACAGTTTTTTGAAATTAAGTGCTTTTTAGAGTGAAAAGTGGAGCAATCACATGAAATAAAGTGCTTCTCACATAAAATAAAGTGCTTCTCACATGACAAAAGTAATCGAAGCAATGAAGTGTTTCTCCGAAAATCTAATACAGTGTGCCGGGTCACTGACGCTTCCACTTTGCCTTTTTTTACCAACTACTTGTATTGTATTCCTATCCTGCAGGGATAGTAACTCTGTGAATGCCACATAGCATCTGTCATTCTCCAATAACGCAGAAGACTTGAGATTTTGAAGTCAAGCTCTAAACTACATTTGTTACTGCATTCAATCTCTATTCATCACCTCTCTTTTGCATCTAGATCCAATCTATCTTGCAATCCCTGTTTCCGACTCTCTGATCTCTTGCCGTAGGGTACGCTTCCAAATCTCTGTTTCTCGTCTCAGCCCTCTGCTCGATCTGTTGCCATCGGGTACACGGTATCTCTTTCCAAAATCTCTATTTCTCATCTCTCTTGTTTATAAACCAACCAATCTCTGTCTTTTGCTATTTTCATTTCTCTCATTCACCAATTTAGTACGTGTTTACCAAAAAAGAAGTACATTTTGCTACTTGTTATTTGTCATTCCCAAGCAACACTAGCAAGGGAAAAGCAAAACACAAAAAAAAAGTTATAGAAAAAAACCAGCGGCTTTGAGAAAGCTGCCACAGTAGAAGATGAATCTTTCAACCATTGCTGAGTGGGCGGGTTCCGCTGTTGTCGGGGAACTTATCAGCACGGGTTTTTCGTACTTGCGTGATCATGTGCTGCCAGCTGACAGCAAATCCGAGCTAAAGAGGCTACAGGCAGCTCTTCCCCAGATCACAACTGTCATGAGCATTGCCGAAGCTCTGAAGATGAAGGACCCGAGTGCTCGCCAATGGGTCGAGCAGTTCAGGCTGGCTGTTGAAGCATCCGAAGACGTGCTTGATGAGTTGGAGTACAAAAAACTGGAGAATATGGTGAAAGACCGAGATGAGGCGGGTGGATCCGCTTCTAGTTCAAAGAAGATAAAACCACGTACTATCAATGATGATACATTGGAGAGGTTGAAGGAGGCTGTAACAATGTTGGATCAGGCTGCTAACGGTGTGGAGCATCTCCTTCAAGCTGCCACTGTGCTAGGTATATATGATCTTTCTGAATCACAACAACAAGCAGGTAAAGTTTTAAGTCGTGAAACTACTTCCTTTATAGTTGAAAGAGAGTTGTTTGGCCGGAAAGTTGAGAAGCACAAGATAATTGATTGGTTAAAGCGACCAACTGATGTCCGCCTCTCTTCGTTTGGTATTGTCGGGGTGGGTGGACTAGGAAAGACCACCCTTGTACAATTTGCATATCAAGAGATGCGCGGGTCAAATCAATTCGACAAAACAATATGGGTTTGTGTTTCTACTAACTTCAGTGTTGAAGATATAACGAGAAAGATTCTTGGTGAACTAGGCGAAAATAATTATTGTAATAAACCATTAAATGCGCTTCAAGAGACCTTGAAAGAAAATATACATTTAAAGAAAATTCTTCTCGTTTTAGATGATGTATGGGATGATGAGAAAAGGAGCCACTGGGACCAACTGATTGCTCCTTTGAGATTTGTACAAGAAGGTAGTAAAATATTATTTACTACTAGAATGAAATCAGTGGCAGACTTGCTTGCAAGTGTGATAAGTACAGAGCATGAATCTCTAGCATTACAAGACTTAGGAGAGCAAGAGTTGCGATTGCTGTTTCAGAGCTATGCATTTCGTGGTTTTAACCTTGACAATCATAGAGATTTGCAAGCAATAGGAGATCAAATACTAAAAATGCTCCGGGGTAGTCCATTAGGAGCAAAGGTGATCGGAAGCTTGCTGAATTCACGTATGGACCACCAGTATTGGAGAAGAGTTTTGAATCACGGGTCTCTATTTAACTTAGAACAAGCAAAGGATGTGGTGGAGGTTTTGAAATTGAGCTACTATCATTTACCTGCAAATTTGCAGGTATGCTTTAGATTTTGTAGCATATTTCCTCAAGATCATCAGTTTGATAAAGGTGAGTTGATCAAAATGTGGATCTGTTCTGGATTCGTCCAGCAACAATCAAGTCAAGAAGAAAGGCCAGAAGATATTGGAGAAGATTACTTCAATCTTCTTTTAAGGAAGTCATTCTTTGAATATGTTGAATCATGGAGAGGTGAAAGGAGATATGTTATGCATGATCTGGTGCATGAGTTGGCCCAAAACGTTTTCTATGGAGAATGTTGTAGAATAGAACCTAATGATAAATCAATTACCATACCTACCACTGTACGACATGTTTATGTACATGAACGTGAAATGGGAAAGGTCTCCCATCTTGAAAATTTACGCAGCTTGGTTGTAACCAATTATTCGTATTCATTTGTTCTTCCAAATAATTTGATTAAGAAAAGTTTACGTTTATTAAAAATATGTGGATCCATAATGACCAGAAACAATGAAATGCCCAATGGGATAAGCTGTTTGGTACACCTTCGCTACCTGTCCGCAGAGGGACCTGGACCTTATTATGTCATTGATGAAATGTTCAAGTACTTCCTCCTTGCTTCAGTTTACAAACTTTATCATTTGCAAGTACTACAAATTCCAGGATATAATGAGTTTGCGATCTATTCAGCAATGGAAACAACTAGAGTGACCAATCTACTTAGGTTGCGTTATATGACGCTTCCAAAGGAGATAATGCAAACCATTCATGGAGTCCACAAGCTGACATCTCTCCAAGAGTTAACCTTTTTTGTTGGACAAGAGAGTGGTCAACGTATAAATGAACTGGGCACACTAAAGAACCTCCGACGTCTGTTTATTGAAAACATTGAGAATATAGGAGATCATACTGAAGCTAAGAGTGCCAACCTATTAGGGAAGAATAATCTCATGTCGCTCTCCTTGACATGGACCTCAAAGAGCAATCCTTTTCACCCTGAGAAAATCATTGATTACCTCTAGCCCCCTCCTAGTCTCATGGAATTGACAATTAACAATTATAATGGCCAGAGATCTCCTAATTGGATGGTGGATTCACCGCCTTTATACCTATCATCCCTCAAATTACTTCATTGTCCTATTTGGAAAGACCAATTATTTTCTGGGTATATACCATATTTGAAAATTCTTCATATACGTGATTGTCTAAATCTGGACAAGTTACCTGATATGCCACTTTCTCTAATTGAATTTCGAATTAGTGATGTGGGCTTGAGTTCTCTTCCAGCTTTGTACCAAAATTCTGGTAATAACACTCCTGCGCCATTATCTCTAAAATCATCACTAAGAGTAGTGGAGATAGAAAGGTGCCCCAACTTAATATCCTTGCATGGATTTCTGCAGCAAGACAACCTAGATTTGTTAGCTGTTGAGGAATTTACCATCAAAAGCTGTGAGAGATTGGTACACCTGCCAACTCATGGGTTTGGGAAGTTAACGTCCTTGAAATACTTAAATTTAATAGATAACCCAAAGCTAGTGGCGATTGATTTTCAGGGCTACCTCCTACCAACAAAACTCCGACGACTTTACATGAGAAACTGTGGTGAACTTGATTTACCCGTACTTGAGGCATCATATGGTATCACTACTCTCACTGAGCTGAAATTACAAAATGCAAATATTATATCCATTGCTGCTGCAGAAAACCCATTTAGATCTCTTAAAAGCTTGAATATAATGGGTTGTTCAAACCTAAACAGATTTCCCACTTCGCTCCCACTTTCTCTAACTGAATTTTACATCAATTACGTGGGATTGAGTGCTCTTCCAGAATATTATCAAAGTTCTGACTCTAGCCGTGGCCCATCAACATCGTCCTTAAGAATAGTGCAGATAATAGACTGCCAAAACTTAATATCTTTGAATGGATTCCTGCAGCAAGACAACATAGATTTTCAGTCTATCGAGGAGATAGTAGTCATAAATTGCAAGAATCTCGTACATCTACCAATGGGTGCATTTGGGAAATTTGTATCTCTACAGAAATTAAGAATAAGGGATTGCCCAATGCTAATAGCAGTTGATAACCAGAGCACCCTCCTTCCCATGGAACTCAAAGACCTTTCAATAGATAACTGCGGTAAACTTGATGAGCCACTGCTGGAATCAACATCGAGCCTTCCTACTCTTACTAATCTTCGGATTTCTGATTGTGCAAATATTTCTCGGATTCCCTCCTCAGAAAATCTATTCAGATCTCTCAATAAGTTACACATATTAGGATGCAAGAAGCTCGTTGAACATTCATCTAGGCAACAAGCACATGGTGCCGACCGAGGAAGTAGCTTGGCTTCTTTAAAGATCGGGGAGCTTTACATTGATGACCTCTCCCTCCTTCTCATCGAACCACTAAGAAGCCTAAGCTTTGTTAGCTGCCTATATGTTAACCGTTGTTCATGGATGGAGGCTTTGCTGGAGCAATGGTTTCTGCAAAACAGCAGTACCCTCAAGAATTTGACTCTCTGGAGTGTGAGAAATCTCAATACATTGCCTGCAACAATGGTGAGGCTCACTGTGCTTGAAATGTTGACAAACGATGGGGCAGATTGTCTGGTGGAGCTTCCAGAGTTACCTGCTTCTCTAAGGAGGTTAACTATCAGGGGTGCAAGCTCTCTGAAGTCATTGCCTGCCACAATGGCGAGACTCACTGCCCTAGAAAAACTCGAAATTTCGAAAGCTGATTTGCTTGAGGAGCTCCCAGAATTACCTGCTTCTCTGAAAGAAAAGAAAATTGAAGGCCGTGGTGGCCGATTGCTCTGAAACATAAGGACACTCTACTTTTATAATAGATCCCCAACTCATGTTGAAAAAACAAAACCATCTAGAAATCAAGAAAGTTGATTTGCTGGAGGAGCTCTCGGGGTTACCTGTTTCTCGAAAAAATAAGTCCATTAAAGGCCGTGGTGGAATGTGGCTTCTCTGAAACACTCTGCTTTCATAACAGAAATAAATCAGATACATGCTTCATAACTTACCAACCCCGTATTAATAAGGTACTTTCTTTTCCAAAATTTATTGAATAAATTAAAGGCTCTTGTACTAGATTTGGTTTATTTTTTATCAGTAAGATATTCTTATTTGTGACTCTTATTGTTTCAAACTTCAAAAACTTTGTAGGTTATTTCTACTGTTGACTCATTCCTGCACAGACAAGGCCCACAATTTCCATGCGGTTAAGCACAAGGAAAAGAACGAACATGTCCCTTCTTACCTTACAAATAATTACTACAGTACCTTCCCTGCAGGTATATATCTCACCTTGTAAGTGCGCACTTCTCCCTTCTTACCTTACTTGGATTGATTGAGTGATTTGTTCAACTGTTTTAACTGGTCAAATTTGGATGGTTTCTGCAATATCAGAATGTTAATTAATCAAATTATCCCTAATTTCTGTAATATTTTGTAGGAGTTGATACCATCTGTTAGGTCACAGTGTGATGCATATGTGGATCAATTTGTCAACACAGTGAAAGGTGATAAATCAAAGAATTATTTATTTTTCAGTAAAGTTAAAACAGAAAAGTTCATTTTTGTTTTTCTTTCATTTCTTTCCCAAATATTCTCAGGGAACATAAAGCTTGTAGAAGAACACCCAGTTGAAGTAGCTGGAGTTGCCACAGTTGCCGACTTAGTTCTTATACGAGGTACTGATGATTATATTGTTGAAAAGGATGAGCATCCCTCTCTCGCTCTCTTTCCACATGGTCGGCTTTGGATTGGCCGCACCGCTGCTGATCTCCGCTATCTCCCATGGACCCCACCTGTCATCCCGCCATCATCTTCGACAACGGAACTGGGTTTGTCTCAATTCGACGTTCTCATCTTTTCTTTTGATTTATTTTTTGTTGCTGATTGCCTTGGTCAAGGGTTCAATAATCAGTGTGAATTTTTCACAGGTTATATTAGCTTGTTTACTTATTTTTAGGATGGGATCAATTTATCTGAGGTTAGTTTTGATATTCTCAAAAGACAGTGCTTGAAATAAAAGATCTATATTTTTGTTTCATCTGTAGCTACTAATTTATTGTACTTTTTTGTACCAACTGTTTAATTTTTCATGAACTGCAGATACTCCAAGCTGGGTTCGCTGGTAACTCGGAGCCGTCATTTATTCTCCCAACAGTAGTCAGCGTGAATGATTCTTTTCTAAAGAATCTAAGGAAGACAGATGCAAGCGACAACAGTAAATGGTTAGGAAGGTGACTTCGACTCCCCGAACTCCTTCCAGGTAGTAAGCAAGCTCCCCTTCTCCGCCTCTTGCATCAGAATCTCGCAAGATTCATAACCCAAATAAGCATTTATATATGTTAATTGGTCGAGCCACCTGAATTATATGTCTCGGGTCGGAAACCTCTATCACACTATTGTCAAAAACTGTGAGGCTCAGTACTATGAGATACTGGTACGCACCAGCTAGCATTCAATGAGGCTTGTTGGGCATATTTTGAAACAAAACAGAACATCCTAAATTCTATTCAAACCTTTTTGCATTGATAATTTGATATTGATTATAAGCACTCACAATTCAATCCAGATAAGCATGATTTAGATAATGCGGTGTATAACATTTCTGGTAAACTCTGTAAATTTTCCCCGAACTTTATCCAGCTGCTAATTACTGTGCCTATATTAAAAGTACCATTGCAGAGCTTTAGGAAAAATTCTCAACCAGCCTCTGTAGCAATTTCAAAGCTCAAGTTCCTTTGTCTGTGAAGCAGTTCAAAGCTCAGGGTCAAAATAGTCAAATCAAAGAAATATTTTATTGAAATATAATTAATTTGGATTTTTATTAGTTTTTGAAACCAATTTCTCTTTAGTTAATCTTTGATGCTGCCATTGAACACTGTGGAGATATCAACCCACCAGCATGGTTGTTGTGTCATGTAGAAGTGCATCGCGCATTCTTCTGAGGAACACCGAGAAAGATTGATTGATGCTATCTGTACAAATGGCCTAGATCTTGCTAAAGATTATTTTGGGTAGATTTCAAGAACTTTTTGTTATCTATGTAGTGTGGGTATAGGTACACATTCTGTTCACTCTGCACAAATATCGGTGCAAGCTTCAGATAAAGGATATGAAACAGAGTGTACTTGATGGTGTATAGGTTCCCAAACTTAACCTGGCTAGGACTAGCAAAGATGACCAGAAACATTACAGTACAGGCTGATTTTATTTACCAGTACTGATATTCATATGGGTACCAGACAAGACCGGTAAAGTTACTTGACCAGTACAACAACTAGGCAGCACGGTATTTCATGGAAGTACTGGTGCCAAAATGTTTGATATATGGTGTCAGGTGATCAATTTTGATAATGAAATTAGAAATATTTCGATTTGAGAAACTTGATGATTCGTTTTAGCAGTATTGTTCTCATACCTTCTCATGACCAGCTAAGAAATCATATATGCAAAAATAATCTCCTTCTGACTCTCATGGGCCTTGTTTCTCAGGAACTATGTCGTGCAATATCTCCTAGAAGCAAAACATTCCTTGGCACTCCCGAAATTAGCGAACCAGTTTGAAGGGAAGTATTAACAGTTGACTAATACCTGATCCCCCAGCTTGAAGGGAAGTATTGAGGTAACAAGGAGAATCAAATTTACTGGCACTAGGTGTGCTGGAGCATCCTGAGCCCTTTCTCAATAACGGCTAACTAAGATTTTTTACCAGTGTTAAGATGAAGGTTAAGGTTATTATTTTTTTAAAGTTACTTTCCATCTTCATTTATTTTTTTTAAAACTGAACATTGTTAGAATAAGTATAGTAATGTTATACTGTTACTTCTGTATTGTTGTATTGATATCTGAGACTTTCATTTAATGAAAGGAAACATGTAGTATGATAGTATTTACTGGTACCATTGATGACTCGGTATCAAATTAATATCCTTTTGTGTTAATATGGAAGAAATCTTCATATAAGGGCACAAGTGTCATTTTATTTTAAACAAAATCATTTGTCTCGTATTATGTATACTTTCCAATAAAAAATCTGAGAAGAATTTAATTGTTTTTCATTTTATTCCGGTCAACAAAGTTCAATTGAAATTCATCTCTATTGAATTCTATTGAATTGAAATCAATTGAACTCCACTTAATGATGTGTTCCGATCAGAGTGTTATTCCGGTCAACAAAGTTCAATTAGAAATCATCTCTATTAAATTCTACTGGATTGAAATCAATTGAACTCCAACACCTCTATTATTCTGATCAGACCCTGAATTAATACAGATCTGGTACCAGTATCTAACCTTACCAGTATTATTACTCCAGTACAGATTGGTGCATTTAAATGTTGTTCTCTTATATTGGGATAATTTTTATTCTTTCTTTATGTTAATTCAGCTTAGGCCTAAAGCCCAATATTCTTGTTATTCATTGTTTTCTTTTCATAATTCTGATAATAGAAGGGAGTTGGTGTCAGAACCTGTTGATTGTTCAGTTTTTTTTCTTTTTAATTTGTGCCTTGTCATGTTAAGTCCTGCAGTTGCAATTTTTCTCCAAGGAGTTTGAGTCACATCTCTTCAGGAATTTGAGTTGGAACTACATTTTTAGTTTAATTCTAAATAATTCTTAATAATCCTAAATTTGAGATTTGTATATGAAGGTATTTATACCCTGAAGGAACCCACTTTATGATCCATGGTTTGAGAGACCGATAATCTATGACGTTCGGACCCGACCCCATCTTGTTGAGAGCACTTCTGGTAGCCGTGATCTGCAGATGGTATTTACTCTGATTTATTTCCGCTGTTATTTGTTCTAAAACAATTTATAATGGATCTATTTAAAAAGGGCCCCGATTACCCATTAGTGGCGTGATTCTGATCCATTTTATTTATATCAGACAGATCAGTCTGGAAAAACAGGGTTTAAGTCGAGAATAACAGCAGTTATGGACATAAAGAGATTAGGGAAGCAATGGTGGGAGCCAGGAGGCCTGTAAATTCCTTCAATCCCGACCTTATGCAATGTGATATTGTACTGAAATCATGATTCACTGGTACAGCCTTCTCTAGCAGAAGATTATTTTTGTGGCAATGATTCGTGTAAACCGCATCCCTAGCAGAAAATCTATTTGTTACACCTCTTTTTTACTCTATAATCAACATATATATAAATATCCGTTGCCTTCTTCCTAACTGATTACATTGCATACATAGATGACACGTGTAACTTTGCAGTCTAGCCGGTAACGGCAACACTGAGATCGGGTTTACCATCATCTGTCCCAGCGCCGAATGCGGGCCCACCCAAGCCGGCCACATCCTTGATCTTATCCTCCAACTTGTTGACGGGCACCCCCGGCTCGTCCTTGTCAGACCTTATGGTCATCCTCCGTGGATCTTCTGTGGCAGCACCAGGCGCAGTGTGGTAGGTGGTGGCAGTGAAAGACCCCTTTGGTTGTGCTCCTTGCGCGCCTGACATTAGTTTTCTTTTCTTTTTGTTATTATTGGAAAACTGATACTTGATGGAGAAATAGAAGTAGAGTGTACTGAACCTGAACTGATAGTAACTAGAAACGACACGTAGGAGAGTTGACTGACACGTGTCAGGAAGATTTAAGCATTGAGGGACTCGTGTAATTGTAATTGTAATTGCACAGCACTCTATCTGGGCCTTCACGCTTCTGCTTGGGCCCAAAATATAAAATGCATTTTGTTTCATTTTTTAAACTTGTGAGCCCACAACGGATCCAAAAATATTTGTGATGATCGGTTCATGAACCATAATGCTTTTTGAGGCTCTAGTTGGTCTGCTATAAGATATACTTTTATCTCATGAATTCCAGCCCATATATATACGGATGGATATCTTTTAAAAGATTGTTCGAACCTTCTCTGCTATGTATTATATTTTTACATTTTCAATCTGATTACGAGACGCTGCATGCAAATCACAGCTTTTTTTAGAATCTTTTAGTATTTTTTTAGAATTTTTAAAAATCACATCTTTTCATTAAATAAAAAAATAATAAAAAATTCAGAAAAACACTGATTTTCAAAAATTCTATTAAAATAGTAAAAGAATTCCCAAAAATGTAAAATTTAGTGATCTGAATTCTAACTGTAGTGGATTATTTAGGGATCCTTAATATTTCTGTTTGAATCATGGCTGTCCGATTAGAATCCGAGCCAATCCTGGCCGAGGTGGAATGCACGGAACTACTTTAATAGTCGTGCGGATTCTGATATGACAGTCCAGATCCAAACAGAAATATTCTGTTACCTTAGGTGATACGAATTCGTAGATCAATAGAGTAGACACTACAAAGCTTCAACTTCAAGGTGCGCCACATAAATTTTGTGTGTGTTGTATATATCTTTATTCCGAGTGTTGTTCGAATCATCTAAACCTTAATTCAGGCCAGGGGCTTGCGTAAAAAATTAGCAATATTATATAGCTACTTATCATTTTAATTAGTCAATCTGGATCACCTGATTTGATTGAATGTCAAGATCTCTATAAATGAATATTATACTTGCAAATACCGTTTGGAGGTAATTAAATCTAAAATGAAGAAATTTGGTGGTAACCAAAATCCATTCTTTGACCTAAATTAAATTCTATGAATGTATTAAAGGCAGTGTTAATGTAAAAAATGCTATGTTTGGTGCCATTCTAAAAGAATTCAAATTGTTCAATTTTTAATGTGCTATATACACACATATGTATGTATGGTTTTATGGTGTCATTATTATCGAAATAAAAAATTGTGTTTCTTCTCGTTCAATTTTTAAACAAAATGTATTGAAATAATTTAGACTTTGGAAGAAATCAAATATAAAGAGGCGCAACGCAACCCGACATTTTGTTGGTAAGACTTTGGTTTCGCTTTTATTTTTCATCATATTATTTGTTCAAGTATTTTGTTGAATAATGACCATATTCCTCTCGATAAATATGTTCTTGGAATTTGTTCGCATACTATTGAAATTATTTTTCACCTCTCTTGTGCAGACCATAATCCACACAAACAAATTCAAAACGCCCCTTCTTAAAATCCGCACAAAGTTAATGTAAAAAAAAAACAATAGGACGGAACAAAGTTAATGTAAAACAAAACAATATTATTTTACATATTGGAAACAACAAAAATAATATTATTTTGCATATTGGAAACAACAAAAACGATAGGACAGAACTAAATTAATGTAAAAAAAACCAAATTAGTCCAAACCTATTAAATCGAAATTACTTTTCAAAAGAAGCAATTGAACCATCATTCTTTTCATCACAAGTTTTCAGTCCAACATGACTGTATATGAGGTTTTTGCATATGTGAATATTTGTTAGTTTAAAAAAATTAAGAAATTTAAACTGACATTTGAAGATGCAACTGCGAACTACTAATGTACTATGTTGTTTTTAAAAATAATATCTATATAACAATGATATAATGGAAGCACCATAAATAGCACACGGTCCAGTTGTGCAGTGGATCCATCCGACAGTTTTTTGAAATTAAGTGCTTTTTAGAGTGAAAAGTGGAGCAATCACATGGGTAGGGTATCAATATCACATAAAATAATAGAACATGGGTTCTCTTATTTTTACCAAATAAGAGATGGAACAAAGTGTTTCTCCCAAAATGTTTCTCCCAAAATCCAATACAGCACTTACTGCAGTGTGGCGGGTCACTAACGCTTCTACTTTGCCTTTACCTAATACCAACAACTTGTTTCGTATTCCAATCCTGCAGGAATTGTAACTCTGTGAATGCCACATAGCATCTGTCATTCTACAATAATGCAGAAGACTTGAGGTTTTGAAGTCAAGCCGTAGATTCAATCTATTACTGCCTTCAATCTCTATTCATATCCTCTCTTTTGCAACTAATTCAATCTATCTTGCAATCTCTGTTTCCGACTCTCTGATCTCTTGCTGTAGGGTACGCTTCCAAATCTCTGTTTCTCACCTCAGTCCTCTGCTCGATCTGCTGCCATCGGGTACACGGTCTCTCTTTCCAAAATCTCTATTTCTCATCTCTCTTGTTATTAACCAACCAATCTCTGCCTTCTGAGATTTTCATTCTCAATCGATCTGTTCTCTCAATTCACCAATTTAGTACTTGTTTAAAAAAAAAAAAAATACATTTTGCTACTTGTTATTTGTCATTCCCAAGCAACACTAGCAAGCAAAAAAACAAAAATCGAAAAAAAAAAACAGAGACAAAAAAACAGCGCCTTTGAGGAAGCTGCCGCAGTAGAAGAAAGAAGAAACTTCAAGATGGCTCTATCAACCGCTGCCTGGACCATTGCTGAGTGGGCGGGGTCCGCTGTTGTCGGAGAACTTATCAGGACGGGTTTTACGTACTTGCGTGACCATGTGCTGCCAGCTGACAGTAAAGCCGAGCTAAAGAGGCTAGAGGCAACTCTTCCCAAAATCACAGCTGTCATGGGCATTGCTGAAGCACTCAAGATGAAGCACCCGGATGCTGGCCAATGGGTCGAGCAGTTTAGGGAGGCTGTTGAAGCATCTGAAGACGTGCTTGATGAGTTGGAGTACAAAAAACTGGAGGATATGGTGAAAGACCGAGATGAGGCGGGTGGATCCGCTTCTAGTTCAAAGAAGAGAAAACCATGTACTATCAATGATGATACTTTGGAGAGGTTGAAGGAGGCTGTAACAATGTTGGATCAGGCTGCTAACGGTGTGGAGCATCTCCTTCAAGCTGCCACTGTGCTAGGTATTTATGATCTTTCTGAATCACGACAAGCATGTAAAGTTTTAAGTCGTGAAACTACTTCCTTTATAGTTGAAAGAGAGTTGTTTGGCCGGGTAGTTGAGAAGCACAAGATAATTGATTGGCTAAAGCGGCCAACTGATGCTCACCTCTCTTCGTTTGGTGTTGTCGGGGTGGGTGGACTAGGAAAGACCACCCTAGTACAATTTGCATATCAAGAGATGCGTGGGTCGAATCATTTCGACAAAACAATTTGGGTATGTGTTTCTACTAACTTCAGTGTTGAAGATATAACAAGAAAGATGCTTGGTGAACTAGGTGAAAATAATTGTTATAATAAACCATTAAATGCACTTCAAGAGACCTTGAAAGAAAATATACATTTAAATAAAATTCTTCTCGTTTTAGATGATATATGGGATGATGAGAAAAGGAGTCACTGGGACCAACTGATTGCTCCTTTGAGATTTGTACAAGAAGGTAGTAAGATATTATTTACTACTAGAATGAAATCAGTGGCAAACTTGCTTGCAAGTGTGATAAGTACAGAGCATGAATCTCTATCGTTACAAGGCTTAGGAGTGCAAGAGTTGCGATTGCTCTTTCAGAGCTATGCATTTCGTGGTTTTAACCTTGACAATCATAGAGATTTGCAAGCAATTGGAGATCAAATACTAAAAATGCTCCGAGGTAGTCCATTAGCAGCAAAGGTGATCGGAAGCTTGCTGAATTCACGTATGGACCACCAGTATTGGAGAAGAGTTTTGCATCACGGCTCTCTATTTAACTTAGAGCAAGCAAAGGATGTGGTGGAGGTTTTGAAATTGAGCTACTACCATTTACCAGCAAATTTGCAGGTATGCTTTAGATTTTGTAGCATATTTCCTCAAGATCATCTGTTTGATAAAGATGACTTGATCAAAATGTGGATATGTTCTGGATTTGTCCGGCAACAATCAAGTCAAGAAGAAAGGCCAGAAGATATTGGAGAAGATTATTTCAATATTCTTTTAAGGAAGTCATTGTTTGAATACGTTGAAACATGGAAAGGTGAAAGGAGATATGTTATGCATGATCTGGTGCATGAGTTGGCCCAAAACGTTTCCTATGGAGAATGTTGTAGAGTAGAACCTAATGATAAATCAATTACCATATCCAGCACTGTACGACATGTTTATGTACATGAATGGGAAATGGAAAAGGTCTCCCATCTTGAAAATTTACGTAGCTTGGTTGTAACCACTTATTCGAATTCATTTGTTCTTCCAAATAATTTAATTAAGAAAAGTTTACGTTTATTGAAAATATGTGGATCCAAATCCAGAAATAGTGAAATGCCCAATGAGATAAGCTGTTTGGTACACCTTCGCTACCTGTCCGCAGAGGGACCTGGACCCTATTATGTCATTGATGAAACGTTCAAGTACTTCCTCCTTGCTTCAGTTTACAAACTTTATCATTTGCAAGTACTAGAAATTCCAGGAGATAATGAGGTTGCGATCTATTCAACAATGGAAACAACTGGAGTGACCAATCTACTTAGGTTGCGTTATATGAGGCTTCCAATGGAGATAATGCAAACCATTCACGGAGTCCATATGCTGACGTCTCTCCAAGAGTTAACCTTTTTTGTTGGACAAGAGAGTGGTCAACGTATAAATGAATTGGGCACACTAAAGAACCTCCGACATCTGTTTATTGAAAACATTGAGAATATAGGGGATCATACTGAAGCTAAGTGTGCCAACCTATTAGGAAAAAATAATCTCTTGTCGCTCTTCCTGAAATGGACCCCAAAGAGCAATCCTATTCACTCTGAGAAAATCATTGATTATCTCCAACCCCCTCCCAGTCTCATGGAATTGACAATTAACAATTATCATGGTCAAAGATCTCCTAATTGGATGGAGGATTCACCGCCTTTAAACCTATCATCTCTCAAATTACTTTATTGTCCTCTTTGGAAAAACCAATTATTTTCTGGAGAAATACCATATTTGAAAATTCTCGATATACGTGATTGTCTAAATCTGGACAAGTTACCTGATATGCCACTTTCTCTAATTGAATTCCGTATTAGTAATGTGGGCTTGACTTCTCTTCCAGCTTTGTACCAAAATTCTGGTAATAATACTCCTGCGTCGTTATCGCTAAAATCATCACTAAGAGTAGTGAAGATAGAATACTGCCAAAACTTGAGATCTTTGAACGGATTCCTGCTGCAAGACAACATAGATTTTCAGTATATCGGGGAGATAGTAGTCACAAATTGCAAGAATCTCGTACATCTACCAATGGGTGCATTTGGGAAATTTGTATCGCTACAGAAATTAACAATTATGTCTTGCCCAATGCTAATGGCCGTTGATAACCAGAGCACCCACCTTCCCATGGCACTCAAAAACCTTGCAATAGGTAACTGCGGTAAAGTTGATGAGCCACTGCTGGAATCAGCATCAAGCCTTCCTACTCTCACTTATCTATGGATTTATGATTGCGCAAATATTTCTCGTATTCCCTCCTCAGAAAATGCATTCGGATCTCTCAATCTGCTACATATATCAGGATGCAAGAAGCTCGTTGAACATTCATCTAGGGAACAAGCACATGGTGCTGACCGAGGAAGTAGCTTGGCTTCTTTAAAGATCAAGGAGCTTTCCATTGATGACCCCTCTCTCCTTCTCGTGGAACCACTAAGAAGCCTAAGCTTTGTTAGCAACCTAACTGTTTACCATTGTTCATGGATGGAGGCTTTGCAGGAGCAATGGTTTCTGCAAAACAGCAGTACCCTTAAGAGGATGCATCTCTTGGATGTGAGAAATGTCAATACACTGTCTGCTACAATGGTGAGGCTCACTGTGCTTGAAGTGCTGAGAATCGATGGGGCTTATTCCCTGGAGGAGCTTCCGGAGTTGCCTGCTTCTCTAAGGGAGTTACCTACTTCTCTAAGGGAGTTATATATCCGTAATGCAAGCTCTCTGAAGTCATTGCCTGCTACAATGGTGAGGCTCACTGTGCTTGAAGTGCTTGAAATCCATGGGGCTGATTTCCTGGAGGAGCTTCCGGAGTTACCTTCTTCTCTAAGGACATTAGATATCCGTGATGCAAGATCTCTGAAGTCATTGCCTGCTACAATGGCGAGACTCACTGTGCTTGAAGTGCTTGAAATCATTGGGGCTGATTTGCTGGAGGAGCTTCCGGAGTTACCTGCTTCTCTAAGGGAGTTATATATCAATGATGCAAGCTCTCTGGAGTCATTGCCTGCTACAATGGCGAGACTCACTGCCCTAGAAATTCTAGAAATTTTGGAAGCTGATTTGCTTGAGAAGCTCCCGGAGTTACCTGCTTCTCTGAAATATAAAAAAATTGAAGGCCGTGGTGGCCGATTGCTCTGAAACAGAAGGACACTCTACTTTTATAATAGATCCCCAACTCATGTTCAAAACAAAACCATCTAGAAATCAAGAAAGTTGATTTTCCGGAGGAGCTCCCAGGGTTACCTGTTTCTCTGAAAAAAATAAGTCCACTAAAGGCCGTGGTGGCAGGTGGCTTCTCTGAAACACTCTGCTTTCATAACATGCAGTAGGATAATGCTTCATAACTTACCAACACCGTGTTAATAAGGTACATTCTTTTCCAAATTTATTGAATAAATTAAAGGCTCTTGCAATAGATTTTTTTTTTTTATCAGTAAGATACTCTTATTTGTGACTCTTTAGAGGAATGGAGGATTATAGTACACACAAGTTTCATGAGGTTAAGCACAAGGAAAAGAATGAACACGTGTATACCATATATGCACTACAAATAACTACTACAGTACCTTCGCTGCAGGTATATATCTCACCTTGTTTCCAAGCTATCTGTTTTACTTTACTTTCTTTATTTAATTTGAGGGATACTAACATATTTCAAATTTTTAACTCTCCCTATGTCTAAACGATATATCTGGTCCCAAGCCCGGATAAAAGGAGGAGGGTTAACAATAAAAAAATTGAAATGTGTTAATTAGAAGAATAGCAACTCAAATTAAAAAAAAAGACACCGAAATTTGTAAAAAGAACTGAAATAACTAAAAACAACAAAAAGAAGGTTTATTATTGATAAAAAGCAAAAGTTCTTATTTAAAAGAACATGCACAAAATTCACAAAGCGTCCAAACTGTCTGATGTTGTTAGCTGAAATTATTTTTAGCTGTTCTTTCCTTTTGCTTTTTATTTTAATCATTTTTTTAAGTGGTGCTGGCCAGCAGATCCACTAGTGTGTCTTTGCCTTTAATTGGTACCTGTTGAGGAAGATTTTTTTTTTTTTGGTTCTCTGAGTGATCTGCTTTCTTTACGTTGATAAGAAAGTATGTTGTCCCGATTTGAACTAAACTGCATCTGTAACCACACTGGTACAGTACCTGTACCAGATATGATACAAGAGCTTTCAATGAGAGGGGGCTAGATGCCAACTCTCTCACCTGATGAATTTTCACTAAAAATAGGGACCATAGTAACCTCCAATTTCAGATGTGATTTGCAAATAATTAGGGTTGCAGGCATATAGATCAACTTTGTTTTTTCAGATGAAATGAAAACTGCTTGTGAGTTTTGACGTTGTAGGATAGGTTTATGGGGCTCATTTCAGTGACATCAGGTCAGCTGGGCTAATATGTTGTGATACATTTAATATTTCATATGATTGAGGAAACCATGACTGTTAAACCATACTTTCATCAGAGTTGTGTTGTGGTATTTATTCCTTGGTTGCACTAATTTCTTGAGGGGCACACCAGTGAAAGCCTTGTTGCTAATCAGTTTAAATCATTAAAAAATTTACCACTTAATCTTGGATACGTACTAACTGAGATTCTGACCTCTCTTGTTGAATGCATATGATAAGACCATATATTACGTACACTGGTCCTTTGCTGAGTTGTTTTCATTTAAGGTATCCTTCACTAATTCTTTACCAAACTTGCATATTGGACCTCTTTGAGGGCTCTTAATTAATGTTTTCCCTTCATGGATACAGGTGATGACCGGTTGAACAGTCCTCGAACTGCAGCTGGAAGTGCAAAATCAAAGCAGAGGGGCTGCAGCACAATTTTACCAAGTTCAAAGGAATGAAGTCCAAAATTGCCACAGAGGGGCTGCAGAGCAATTTTAATCCAGCTGAGGAGATCAATGAGGTTAGACTATCAAATGAAAAAAAAGTGTTATTAGTCATATCTCTAATTCAATAGTACAGCCCTATTTGCCACAGGTGATACTTGCTAACAAGTATAATGAACAATATCAAGCATCCTAATTGGATATGTATAGTTATGGCATGTGATTTTGGACAGAATACTGGGTATGTGAAAATGGTATTAGTGTGCAAATTACACAAAAAACGAAACACGTTGGGAACGAATATGAAAATTGAATGTATATACACATTGAAAATCATTTGATAATTTTGCGCTGTCTTACAAGAGCAGAAAATTGTCAAAGAGATTTATGGAATATTAAGGTGTAAGCATGCAAACTTTTCGTTGCTGATTGAATAGTTAACAACAATGACCCAATCCTCATTGACAATTTTATCCCTAAAATAAAAAAAAAAGACATGATTTTTGCTACATGGCAATCTATTGAATGAAAAAAGCCATGATTATAGATAGAATCTAGCATTCATTAACTACCTACAGAGGTACTGGATTTTCATTAACTTGTTTCATTTTCTGATTAATATTCTGATTAGAGATTAGGGAAGCAATGGTGGGAATGCTAAGTGATTTTGTACTGAAATCATGATTCACTGGTATAGCCTTCTCTAGCAGAAGTTTATTTTGGTGGCAATGATTGGTGTAAACTGCATCCCTACGGCCTGAGTCTGTATGTGGCTCTGTCGGAGTACAAGGACAACATGTGACAAATCAGGCTTTACATCAGGTTAAATTTGAACCCTATTGCAGTTCCAAATTGTATACTGAAAAGGTTAAATTTGGTGAGCCCAAGGCCTGATTAAAGGTTTGAATTAAATTGGCCCACAAGTTTAATTTTGGTTACAATATATATTAATATTTAATAACACTGGCACTGGCGTATGCTTCTAATGCCGTTGAGAAGCACGTCTTGTTGAGAAATAAGTAAACAAAAAAAATAGATCTATTTGGCACACCTCTTTTTTACTCTATAATCAACATATATATAAATATCCATTGCCTTCTTCCTAACTGATTACATTGCATACATAGATGACACGTGTAACTTTGTTGTCTAGCCGGTACCAGCAACACCGAGATCGGGTTTACCATCATCTGTCCCAGCGCCGAATATGGGCCCACCCAAGCTAGCTGCATCCTTGATCTTATCCTCCAACTTGTTGACCGGCACCCCCGGCTCATCCTTGTCAGACCGTATGGCCATCTTTGGTGGGTCTTCTGTGGCAGAACCCGGCGCAGTGTGGTAGGTTGTGCTCCTTGTGCACCTGACATTGATCTTTTTTTTTTATCTGCAAAAATGATACTGTTGGAAAATAGAAATAGCAAGTACTGAAACCTGAACTGAACTAGAGTGAGATTTGGTTTGCAGAAATTGAACGAAAGAAAGAGAAATGTGGAAAACATTTAAATGAAGAAGCTACTAGCTAAGGGATGAATTTGGGGGCAACCCGACACGTAGGAAAGTTGACTGACACGTGTCAGGAAGATTAATATGAAGAAGCTTCTTGGGTTAGTCCCTAATATGAATTTGCTATTGATATTTGCTATTAGTCCCTAATGTGAAGAATATTTATATGAATTTGCTATTGACATTTTAGATCCTTCTTGGGTTAGTCCCTAAAATAAATTTGTTCCAGAAATTATAATAGATTATCATGTATGATATTTAATGATGGCTAAATTTGGAAAAGTACATTCATTTAAACTTTGGCACTCATGTTCCTAAATATTTTGGTCAATATTGCTGTTTTTTTTACCGGTGGTCCCTATGGTTTCTTGCCATGGGCAATTTTTTAAATTCAAATTGTATTTATTGCAATTGACGAGATCTTTTTCTCTTTTACAGATTCAGACTCAAGTAGTTACTCAGGAAGTGGTTCAGATGCCAAAGCCTCAACACTGCATGAAAACAAGGTACATTTTTTTTATTGTGATTGTATTTGTTAGGGCTACTAAGCATCTACTCGATGATAAAAATTTTACTGGTATATTATCTAATGGACATTTTTTCACACTTCAATCTGCAGGATAAAGTTTCTGGGCCTGCTTCGGATCGTGAAAAAAGTAACGTAAATTTGACTGTTTTATAGCTTACCAGTACAGACTGGTAACATAAAATTGCTCCGGGACTGTCTTTTCTGGTGACCCTTGGCGAAGAAACCAAAACAATTAAAACAAGGGAAATACCAATGACTAAATATTTTGTTGTACCAGTAATAACTCAGTACTGTACTGTGCATCTTAGTCTCTCCTCAAATGATATGAGATGATAAAATTATTTACCTAACAACCATTTTATTCTTGTTATGCATACAGAATCATCTAACGGGTGGAAACAATCAGATGCGGATGACCCGTTAAACCTAGCCAATCCTACTGACATGGATGCTCTAATGGATGGTAAGTTTCCTCAAAAGAAAGAAAAAAAAAATTAAAGTCAGCCTTCCTATGTGATATAAATCTGAGAGGATACTAAGTGTTATCATATCCTGCATGAAATGATATAGGGGACAGTGATTCTGCCAAAAAGCCAGAACCTGACAAACAATACCGAGCTGCACTCTTGCGGGGCCGCTTTGCTGAAACTATTTTGAAAGCTTATGAAAAGACTCTTGACCAGGTTTTCAATTGTTGCCTTTCTATTGTTGATGACAACCTTTGTAGGGCTTTAAAGTACTACCTGGGTTGATGCGTAGCGCACAGTGGTCCATACTATGGATCCATATCTCTATTTTCAAAGTCCATACAGACTTCTAAACCGCTTTATATGATCTTCATATAAAGATGTACTTGATTGCCAAATTTTACATTTTTTAGAATTTTTTACTATTCTTTTAGATAGTAGAGAATCACTTGATCTAAAGATTGTGGATCATGTGCTACAAGCAGAGGCAAAAGCAGCTAGGAAGCAAGGAAGCGGGCTGAAGCCGAGGAGGCAAAGCGCAGGAGAGCCCAAGAGAGAGAGGTAGCCCGTCAAGCCCTGCAACAAGTAATCTTTCCTTTTAATTTGAAACCTTTATTTTAATCAAATGAGCAGGTTTATGTGTATGTCTATTTAAAATTTCAAAAAAATTTCATGTGCTCTGTCAATTGAGAATTATAATTTGTCCATTGCAAAATGAAATATCATGTGTATATCCTCCAAGAATTAGAAATTTCTTATAAAAAATATCAAAATTAGTCCTCTATATCTCAGTATAACTTACAAATTATAGAAGAGTAAATATGATAATTTTGATGAATTAGGACCAAGATATTTGACATATTTGATGCTCTCTTTGGGCAAATATTGCTCCTAATTGTAATCCTTGGTTCATATTTTGGATTCTTTCTTGACATCTCTGTGTTAAATAAGAGATTCATATCATACTTGCAAATACTCAGTCCTTTTTATACCATATATTTGAAATAGAGTGAGGCTATGGTACGTACTACGCATACCGCAGATTGGTCCCAACTACGGATCAATATTTTGTTTTCTGAGTTAAAAAATATTCAACATGATCTCCTAATGAAAATATACTAAATTTTACAGTTTTTAGATTTTTTTTACTATTTTTTAGATAGGTAGAAAATCACTACTTTTAAATGGTCTAGAATCTTTATATCAAGTGATTTTCTACCTATCTAAACAAATAGTAATTTTTTTCTAAAAAATTATAAAATTTGATCTACAAGTACATTTTCATATGGAGATCATGTTAAACGGTTCAGATGTTTGCACTTTGAAAATTGTGATATTGATCTATAGTATGGACCAATCTGTGCTATGCATAGTACCATAGCTCACTCTTTGAAATATTACAAGATTATATATATTAACTTCTCTCATTATCAGATGGAGAACTGTAGAAATTGACAAAGGAAATCTATTCACGAGAGATCTCGAGATGCTGAGAACAGCCCCAGAGCATATAGCCAGTTCAGTTGGTGAGACCAGTCCAATGGATTGTCAAGAGGGAATCGGAACGGGTTTCAGACCCGGTACAAACCCGCTAGAGCAGCTGGGGCTATTCCATGTGTTGACAGAAATAGTTTTGGGTCCTATCTGATCCAAGAAATTGTTGTTAGTATAACTTAGTTTCATTACTCTTCTACTGTGCTTGTTTCTTTAATTGCTGAATTGTTGTCTAATATTATCAAGGTATCTGATATTAAACATGATACTGCAAACGAAAACTATTTAAAATTTGTAACTGGGTTTTTCATTGCTACAATTTGCAATGAAAAAGGCAAAAACTGGTGCACCATTCCTTTTCTTTGGAGATAACACTAGATTAAACTTGAGATTTGCTTCTTACTCCAGTTGTCAAAAGTTTTACCATAATGGATTTAGTTTCTCTCAACTGAATTGGGGAACATTTTTAGTAAAAGGTTCATAACAAACAAAAATAAAAAGATAAACATGTACAACCTTTCATATTTTTAGCTTAATCCTACATTTAAATACCAATTATTATGTGTCATACAACTAATATTAAATTCCACATTGCAATTTTTAATTTATGTGGTAAAATATGTTCTGTTTTTAACTTTTTTTTAAATAACATGTCTCAAAAATTAATTAGCTTCCCAAAAAAACCAATTAGTCCTAGATAATTAGTGTGGTTATTCATATTTTCTATAACTAATTTATTTTGTATTATTATTATTATTATTATTTGCTTTTCCCCTTTCTCTACCTTCTTGTGTATAATTAAATATTGTAATTTTTCCCCATTATAAAAAAAAAATAATGAATTGCTTAATACGGTGCAAGATCTTGTCATGGAACACGTCTATCAAACTTGAGCCAAAAAAGAAAAAGTTTACCTGTGAGTGGGGCTCACTTGATGGTTGTATTACAATTGTGTAGTGCAATTGGTTAGTATCATAACTTTTTGACTATTTATCATGACTTTGTTGGCTATTTAATTAATATTTCAAAATCCCAATTTTTCATACTATGAATTCAAACCATCAACATTATTTTTCAAGTTAATTTGATATGAAATCAACATAACCAAAATGAATGAACCAAATTAGTGGTAATATACAAAATAATTTCATTCATTTTACGGGCAATTATATTTTGTAAACAAAGTGTGAATAAAAAAAATTGAGAAGCAACAATCGGTGGTGTTTTCTTACAGTATTATTTCTAAATATATTTTGTTAGGTATATTTTTCAATAAATACCTCTTTCATGTGGACCCTCTTTCTCATAATTAAGGATTGTCCTTAGCCTCTGTTACATAATTCAGGAGAAGTTACTAATGTGCTTTATATTTAACTTCTTATTGAAATATTTTCATGAATCTAGAACAAGTTAAATTAATCTTGTAGGAAATTAATGTAATATAATCAATTCCCACTGCAACGCGTAGACACTTGATTACTAGTAAAAAAATAAAAAGTAAAAAAAATGATTATTCTACATTAACTAAATTACAATAACAATATGAAAAGCTTTTGTAAAAGTTAAATATTTAAAGAATGGGATGATTGTCACAACTAAATTAAGAAAAAGTAGAATGAAGTTTGCAACAATTAATCCCTGTATTTATATTCTGACTTTTTTTTTTTCTGAAAATCTTTCATAAAATTCCATCCAACTCAAATTAAAGAAGCATATTAAAATTTTCTTCCGAGTGAACAATTAGTGGAGATCACTTTCTGAAACTCTCTTAAGAAATGCAAATTTAACGTTATAAAGAAGAAAGGTTCTCTGTTGATTCTATTCCTATAGGATATAAGAAGAAAACTTCTTTTTAAGTATCTTCCTTCATTTGCCAATTCCATATTTCTTTAGTCAACTCTTAATGCCAATTTTTTTTTGTCAGTCCATTTTAAATACTTTTTTCCTAGTAATTCAGAAATCAAATGTTCATATAAAATAAGATTAATATGCGGGAATTGAATCAATTCTAAGATAATAGAGCTGAAAATGAACTTTTACATATTGAATGATACAGTGGAGGAGAAATTTTGCAGGAACAAAAGGTTAAAGAAATTAAGCAAACAATTAAATGTGTAATTATGCAGATTAGTACAGTAGGGAAGCTGTATTAAGTAAGAAAGAATTAGAAAAGTGAGCCTTACCAACTCGGGTTACATCTCTTTATATTTAAATCTGCTAGAAAACAAATTCCAAATACAAGCACTTGGCTAATTTGATTTTCTTCAAAATCTTAATTATTTCATTACGTTTTTTGTTAAATGATGAGAAGAAAGATGAATTTTGATTTTACCTCAATAATAATCACATAAGACCTATGTTACCCCGATACTTCATTTTAGGCCCCGTATCCGTATCGGGTGCGTATCGGATACGGATACGCACCCGATACGGACCCGATACGGCTCTGATACGCCAACTGGCGTATCAGGTTACGTGGCGTATCGCTTCCCTTCCGATACAGTACTGGATACGGCTTATAAGGGTGGGATACGGCAGGGATACGGACAGGATACGTTTCCACTTTCTAATTTTTACTTTTCTCAGCTCCGCATCCAAAACAAAAACAAAAAAACCCTAAACCCTCTCCGTTGTCCGCTGTCGGCAGGGATCCGACTCTCTCGCCCGACTCTCGGCGCGATCAGACTTGCTCGCCCGACGCGATCCGACTCTCTCGCCCGGTGCGATCCGACTCGCTCGCCCGGTGCGATCCGACTCGCTCGCCCGGCCCGATCCGACTCTCCTCTCTCCAGGTAAGTTTCTCACTGCCTCTCATGCACTCTGTCTCCTGTAGAAAGTATTGACTGTACTTTGAGGCAGCCTCCGCTGGAAAAGGCTGAGGAAGATGCCCACTCCATTATCTCGTATTTTCTCTTCTCAAACTGTTTCTCTTTTAGTGAAATCCAAGAACTGTATTCCTTGATTCAAGTAACTAATGCGAAGCTGAGCCAGTTAATAGAACTTCTTATAGTTCAATTTTTTGCACCCAGGTTAGTTGTGTCTAAATATTAAGTCCCAATTAAAGAAATAGTGAAAAACAGCAGCAGCGGCTCTTGAAACAGCAACAGCAGTTCCAATTAAAGAAATAGTAAATATTAAGTCCTAATTTAGGTGGGTTTAAGGTGTTTTATAATACTGATTTACTTTTCAGTAGTACCAACACCCCTCAAGCAGCGGCTCTCAAGAAGAACAGCAGCAGTGGTTTCAACTTCATATTGGAGGAGCGTGCTGAGAAGAGGAAGGAGGTGAGTTATTTGTTGTATGTAATTTATTTTAAAAAAAATTCATGCCATACAATCGCCTTCCAAGTAAGATTTTGGCTCGAGATTAATTGATAAGGTTTTGGCTATGCGAGCTAGTTTAAGGTTCCGATATCTAGTACTTTAAGGGTTGGTTTTAGATTATGTCATTTTCTTTTCATCAGGAACTTTTAGCTTGCTCTTTAAATGCTAACTGATACAGAAGTCCTTCTCTTTATTAAAATTGTTTTCTTTGGGTTGTAATCTTATTGTATCATATATTTTATTTGGGAATTATTTTCTCTTATCAATTATTATTCTTTGTAATTGATTTGTATGTATTCTCTTTATTAAAATAGGTAATATCATGCAGTCCACTTCGATGTCTTCAATTCCGGATAGCATAGGTAGTAGTGCCTCAAGCTCTGTTAATGTTCGGTCCACTTTTATGTTGTTTGGTACTATAATGTTCGGTTGTTCACTATCACTTGTATGTTTGTAGTTGCAATTGTTAAACTTAAACTAGTTTAATTTTGAGATGAATTACAAATTCGGGGGAGATGAATATGTACATATACTAGAGAATGGCTAATATCAAAACGTTTGTTCCTGGACTCAGGAACAAACGATTCAGTTCTCCTATTTTCATAGTTCAAACAACAAATCCAAACCGTTAGATGTTCAATCTATATTAAAATGTGCTTGGAGATCAAATTTTACATTTTTTGGAATTTTTTTACTATTTATTAAGCTGGTTTGAAAATCGCAGTTTTTATTAAATTTCTACAGCATTGAAAAACAGCGGTTTTCAAACCAGCTTAATAAATAGTAAAAAAATTCCAAAAAATGTAAAATTTGGTCTCCAAGCACATTTTACTATAGATTGAACATCTAACGGTTTGATCTGTTGTTTGAACTTTGAAAATAGGAGAACTGAATCATTTGTTCCTGAGTCCAGGAACAAACGTTTTGATATTAGCCATTCTCCATATACTATGGCAAAATTATCAATTTTTTTTTACTTGTAGAGTTGTAATATAAGTGTTGAATTAATAATATAATTAAAATAATTAAAAATTAATATTAATAGCCGTATCGTATCCTTCATTTTTGAAAATTGCCGTATCGCCGTATCCGTATCGTATCCGATACGATACCCGTATCCGTATCTATGCAACATAGCATAAGACCATATATCAAAAATTGAAGAATTTGAATTATACGAGTTAAAAGTAATTCTCCCACAATTAATTAATTTATGTAGTTCATTCAAATATCGTGCAAATAGCACAATTTGTGCACGTTATATCATGCTTTTTCTCCATTCCATAATATATATACATGCTTAATTCAACATTTGTTTTGTCTTCACAGTACTAGCAAGAAAAGAAAAACTTAATTCAACATTTACAATGAAAAGCATGAATTAAAAGGCCAAATCAGACAATCAGATTAGGGGAAAAAGTGCGAAATCAGAAGCCAAAAGTTCTTACCCCAAACATTTTCTATTTAATAAATTAAACTTGTAGGAAAATAAGAACTAAATTTAGAAAAATAAAAGGGCATAAATTATTATCCCACTCCTTATCAATTTTCGTTGACAAATTTAGCCAAAATATATATATATAGAGCTGGGCTATGGTGAGTTGCGAAGTAAGATGTCATTTTTACTTCATGCTCTTATTTTTAATTTGAAAATCTAAACAACCGATCCGAACCGCTCAACATGTTCTCCATATTGAAATGTGCTTGGAGACCAAATTTTATATTTTTTGGAATTTTTTTACTATTTATTAAGCCACTTTGAAAATCGCTGATCGAATGGTCCAGAATTTTTTACTGTTTTTTACTGTTCACCCGGATCTGCGATTTTCAAAGTAGCTTAATAAATAGTAAAAAAATTTCAAAAAATGTAAAATTTGGTCTCCAAGCACATTTCAATATGGAGAACATGTTGAGCGGTTCGGATCGGTTGTTTAGATTTTCAAAATGGAGTATAAGTGTGAAGTAAAACGACGTTTTACTTCACAACTCACCATAGTCGATCTCATATAAAGAATGTTACTTTTGCATCTCCTAACTAAAGGATAGTAGGGTCTTCACTAATTGTTCACTAGAAAATGACTAATACAAAAAATGAAAAGAAAAAAAAAGGGAAATTTTGCCTAAATAAATACTTCTATTTTGAATACATACTTTAAATAATTAGGTAAAATACAACAGAAAATCAATCTGACAAAAAAAAATATTTGCATGAATAAGCTACCTGCTAAATTCATTTGCAAATAAAATGTGTTTTTATGACCTTTTTTTAAACATGTATTAAATTATCCTTGAAACTCTGCTCTAAGACTTTGGCTTTTGGAAAAAAATACCTAGGAATTTTACAAAAATCCAAGGAAAAAATTGTAACAGATACAGAACATCTCAAAAATTACAATATAAAAATATAAAACTAATGTAGCCGAAATTGTCAATTAAAAGAAATTTCATGGGACCCAATCATAGAGATATAATTCGCATTTTATTCACAAATAAAATGTCTTTTAGGTGTTTTCAAAATGAACAGCGAGTTATTCGGCTGATCAAATTATTCACGAATAAAATGCGAATTATGAATTATTCGCGAATAAAAATGCGAAAAAATGCGAACTTTTTTTTGGGTATTTTTTTTCTTTCTTGTGGGACTAAATCATTCCCGAATTATATCCGAATTATTTTCGAATTACGAATTTTTGACCATGCCGAACCGAATCCGAATAATTCATTTGTCACTGTGGACCCAACTCCTACTACTCTCCACAAAGATGAATAATTGTTTATGGTAAACAGTGAATAGGATAGAATTGCACATGCACGCAGTCACCACAATCCCCCTTCAATCACTGTCAATTTCAATTTAAATATCTATACACCATCGGTTATATATGTTACAACAACATAAAACCGTGTTTGTGTTTGTATTTGTGTTTGGTTGCATAATTCAAACTCCCATGCATCTCCAGAAAAAAATAATAATAAAATATGACCAATCCAATCCACTGATCAGACGCCGTTGAAGAATTCAAACCAACTTCTCTATCGTTTCAAAACCGCGTTTGATAGTTTGGAGAAGGTTAATTTGTTAATTAATTTATTTTATTTATAGTTTCATGCATGCCTCACATGGTGACATGGCACAAGGTGTTAGATTAGAGGTTATCTGTTTAGGGGCGGATCCGGGATTTTCGTCAGGGGGACAAAAAAATATTGAATCAGGTTTAAGTCCATTAACCAATTGGGTACTCGATAAAAAACAGTGTTTTAACTTATACTTTCCAATGCTTTGACTTGTAATTTCTCATTATCTGACTTATAATTCTAATTACCAATCAAAATTTAACAAATTTATTTTTATTTTAACCCTAAATTTTACCCGAATTACAAATCAAACGTCCAGAGAGGGGGCAAAAAAATTCCAGAGGGGCAAAGTCAGTCGGAACCGATAAATCTCTACTAAAACTCAAAATCCAGGGGGGGCAGCTGCCTCCCCCCTGGAATACACTGGGTCCGCCCCTCTATCTGTTCGTCGTTTATATTTCAAAAGGTATGGGATTTTTGTAAATCAATTTATATGAGCATTTAAGCGATATATATATGTTTCCAATAAACTAAAAATAATTTGAATTACAAGAAAAAAAATACAGACATGTAATTAGATATACATATGATTTATTGATTGAATTTTTCTACAATTTATTTGTTGTTAAATAATGGATTAAAGAGCCATTCAATCTAATTTCTTCAAGAGAATAAAAATATTATTCAATAGGCATTTTGACAATTTCAACCATCTCCTTTCATATTTTGTCATTTTGTAATTAAATCAGGTGATATCTCTAGTTTTCTTTTATGATGAAACAGATTTCCGCTACCCTCTAAATTTTTTATTTTTTTTTTGGTTGTAGAAACTTTTGACTCAATTTATATGATGAAAATCAAATGTCCACTACCCTTTAAAAAAAATTCTAGAAATTTTTGACTTGACGGAGCGATATACGATCTCCCTCCCCTCAGCATCATACAGTGTGGCCTTGATCCACTTGAGAGTTCGCATCAGTCTCTCCAGATCCTCCTCAGCAGCACGAGCGCACCTCTTTTGTGAGTTATTAGAATTTGCTGATGAGGAAGGAGCCTGCGCAGAGGCTGTAATTGAGGGGAACAATTTGGTTCCTATAGAGAGAAGAGAGGTTATCAAAATACCTGCCATATTTTGCACGGAACAAGCTAGTGTGTGACTTTGCCTTATAAAGGGGAATCAAGTACCAGAGAGCAAAATCAACACACAAAGAGAGAAATTGAGAGAGAAATCAATCAATCAAGCACCAGAGTTTTTACGTGGGAAACCCTCGAAGGGGAGAAAACCCATGACCGTCGCCAAATCGCGCAAATCCACTATTTTTAGAGTTGGGATACAACAGCAACATAATAACAAGGAGATAGAAAATGTATACTAGAACAAAAATAAGCCAACAGTAAAAGGCCTAAATCTGGATCGTACATACAGATCACAAATTTGGCTAATCTGGACCGTCGGATAAATGATTCATATGCAATTGATTTCTCGAAAATAATTTTCGCCCTGCCACCCCCCGCATAATCCTAGAATCAGGCCCACATACATAACATGCCTATGCTCTGTAGCTTTGAAAATTAGAAATGAGTACAGAGCAGCAGAGGAAAGCTCTTTGGAATGGCGTAAAGAAGATTGCTGCTTATGAGAAACAAAACAATTGACATTGAATTGTGATTGGCTGTTTCTGTCAGCTCCTCCTAGCCACGTTTGCTAAATTTAAGTGGATAATAGTAAAATGAAAAAATACGAGTGGATAATATTATTTAGATAATAGTTAAAATAATATAATTTGTATTATGTTAAAATAAACGGCCAGTTTTCAAATAAAATTGAGATTAGTGTCATGTAATTAATAGACTAGGAGATAGTAGTTGTAATTAAATAGAATAGGTCCATAGTGTAACGGCTAGTTTTTTATTTCTTCTATAAATAGGGATACATGTAAAAACTGAAAATTAAGATTGTAATAATAAATTGTTTTCTTACATCTTTTCTCTCTTACAAAAATTAACATATTATTTAGAAGAACAAAAATATTATATGATAAACAGCGAGTTGGATTAATATAACATTATACCATACTGTGATATAATAACAGAGTAGTAATGTAATTTGTATCATTGTGCTCTATTAATTTCAAAAAAGACAGACAAAAGCACACATTTCCGCTCCGCTTCTCTAAAACAATTTAGACAATAAATCGGATTTGCATCAAAATTCGAGTCTAAAACGAGACTTTTTTCTTTGGACCCATCTATTTGTCATTCGTGTTCGAAATTGACCAAATTCTGATAACATTCTAATAAACACATAAGAAATCCGTTAAATTGTGAAAAAGCCCAATTTCTGATGTTGATTCAGAAAATCTCAATTTGTGATGTTCATTTCAGAAAAGCCCAATTGAAGTGATTAACCAAGGCCTGATCAGCCTGTGTGTGTCCTGTCACTGTCATCCCTCTCAAGTTCTTTGAAACAGATTTTTTTTTAAAATATAGCACTGTTATATGAAATCTTATAGCCCTGATTTTTCTGAAAAACAGTCGTAAAATTCAAACGGTGTTTCAAACGCTCTTTTCCTCTTCGCTAATAAAATTCACAAGTTCATAAATCCATTTTCTCTAACCGGTCGGTCACAGCGCAAATTCATAAATTCATAAATAACGCTCCTTTTTTTAGCGGCACGTGTAACTTGTCAAAAGGAGAAAGTTTAATTTGTCAAAAGTTATTTAATACACCTCTTTTTTACTCTATAATAAAGACACACACGTTGCCTTCTTCCTAACTGATTACATTGTATACATAGATGACACGTGTAACTTTGTAGTCTAGCCGGTACCGGCAACACCAAGATCGGGTTTACCATCATCTTCCCCAGCACCAAAGACGGGCCCACCTAAACCGGCAGCATCCTTGACCTTATCCTCCAACTTACTGACCTTGTCAGACCTGATGGCCATCCTCGGTGGATCTTCTGTGGCAGGACCCGGCGCAGTGTGGTAGGTGGTGGCAGTGAAAGACCCCTTTGGTTGTGCTCCTTGCGCGCCTGACATTAATGTTTCTTTTTTATTGCAAAATTGATACTGATGGAAAAATAGTAGCAAGTACTTATCCGGAACTGAAGTAGAGTGAGATTTGGTTTGTAGAAATCGAATGAAAGAAAGAAGCTACTAGGCTAAGGGATGAATTTGGTGGGGGGACCCGACACGTAGGATAGTTGACTGACACGTGTCAGGGAGGCTTAAAGATGGAGAGACGCGTGTAATTGCAGCACAACACTCTGTTGAAGACTTCACGCTTCAGCTTGGGTCTAAAATAAAAATATGTATTTTGGTTCAGTTTTAAAACTTGTGGCTGACAAGCCGAAATTTGTATACATATTCTCAAGAAAAAAATTACAAATATGCTCTCACATTTTGTAAAATTACCTTCTTAGATTACCATTGGAAAACCAACCGTTGTCTTTCGGAAGACAAGGATTGGTTTTTTTTCATTTGCAGGATGTTTTTTATTTTTGTTATATGATTTTACATAACATATTAAATGTTGTGTTATAAGTTTTTAACATGTTAATATATTTGTTTTTCATATTGATCGTAATGTGACTCTAATGTTTGACGATGTTACTTAATTAGTGTATTATTTTTTATATTGTATTTTTTTATGATTAAGGGTTATCTTTTTTTTTTTTTTACAAAAGTTGTATCCAAATGAACTAATAATATATATAGGATAAACAGTAAAAAAAATATATATAACATAAATTAAGTTAATACAGATAGTCTCTCTCCATTATTTCCAATTTTAAAAAGTTAATACATATTTGATTTTAGAATTAAATAAGTTCAACAATCTATTTCTTTTCATATTTAATCCTCAATTAGCTTTGGAAAGAAAAATTATTTCAGCGGCATAAGTAAATTAATAGAGTTAGGTGAAATGGCAGTCAAGATGGCTAACAGGTGTCCCTCACAAAAAAATTTTAATATTAAAAGAAAATTCTTTTAGTTATTCTTATTACTTAATAATTAGTTGATTAGTGAACAGCTCCTCTTTTTATTTAAGTATTAAATTAATTTATAACATACTAACTTTGTAGTTAACATGCTGTTAAATAAATCTAAATTCTAATAAACAGGTTGTTAAGTAAATTTTAAAAATATTTCAAGACTAATAGGAAATCTATCTAATCACAAAATGACTATACAATCAAATAACTTTGAAATAGTTGTTCATCTCAATTCATATAAATTTAAAATAAATTTTAACAAGTTACGACGACACTATAAAAAAATTTCAATTACGTGTTTCATTTTATGTCAAATAAAATTTCGAAATATATGAAAATTGGAATGTTACACAGGTTAATTTATTACTTGTTGGATATCTAATTCTATTATTACAATTTAATTGATTTATTACTAAACATAACACAAGTAATTAGATATTATTTTCCCATAATGCCCATATTTAAATATGGGCAAAAACAATGTACTGGAGCAATTAATAAAAAATAAAATTATTGTGGATAAATAATAAGGAAATTGCAATTCCATATTGTATCTTGATTTTGGTTGAGTTACTGATCCTCTGTTTTGGGTAATGTACAATTATTCAGGACCCCATGTGTAAAGTCATTGATAGGCTTTTGTAGCTTTGCAGGTGCATTATTGTTTGGGCACATGTAGTGTTTCTTTGTGTTTCAATCTAATAAAGAATTCTAATAAAAACAAATGTGAATAGTGCTTCTGACAGTCACAGGGCAAAAGCAATTGAAGCAATAAGTGTTCCACCAACAAAGTGTTTCTCAGAAAATCTAATACAGCATTTACTGACAGTGTGGCGGGTCACTGACTAGTGCATTCTATTCACCTGCCGTGATTGTAACTCTGTGAATGCCACATAGCATCTGTTATTCTACAATAATGCAAAAGACTTAAGATGTTGTAGTCAAGCTCTAGACTAGTGCGTTCAATCCAGCCCTCTGATATTCTTTTGCAACTGCATTCAATCGCTATTCATCTCTTCTTCTCTTTTGCAACTGCATTCAATCTATCTTGCAATCTCTGTTTCCGACTCTCTCGGATCTGTTTCTCATCTCAGCCCTCTGCTCGATCTGTTGTCATCGGGTACACGGTATCTCTTTCCAAAATCTCTAATTCTCATCTCTCTTGCTTATTAACCAACCAATCTCTGTCTTTTGCTATTTTCATTCTCTCATTCACCAATTTAGTACGTGTTTACCAAAAAAAAAAAATACATTTTGCTACTTGTTATTTGTCATTCCCAAGCAGCAAAAAAACAAAAATCGAAAAAAAAAAAAGCAATCGCAGTAGAAGAAAGAAGAAACTTCAAGATGGCTCTTTCAACCATGGCAAGCCTGGCAGGTTCCGCTGCCTGGACCATTACTGAGTGGGCGGGGTCCGCTGTTGTCGGCGAACTTATCAACACGGGTTTTTCGTACTTGAGTGATCATGTGCTGCCAGCTGACAGCAAAGCCGAGCTAAAGAGGCTACAGGCAGCTCTTCCCAAAATCACAGCTGTCATGGGCATTGCTGAAGCACTCAAGATGAAGCACCCGGATGCTGGCCAATGGGTCGAGCAGTTTAGGGAGGCTGTTGAAGCATCTGAAGACGTGCTTGATGAGTTGGAGTACAAAAAACTGGAGGATATGGTGAAAGACCGAGATGAGGCGGGTGGATCCGCTTCTAGTTCAAAGAAGAGAAAACCATGTACTATCAATGATGATACATTGGAGAGGTTGAAGGCGGCTGTAACAATGTTGGATCAGGCTGCAAACGGTGTGGAGCATCTCCTTCAAGCTGCCACTGTGCTAGGTATTCATGGTCTTTCTGAATCACGACAAGAAACCTGTAAAGTTTTAAGTCGCGAAACTACTTCCTTTTCAGTTGAAAGAGAGTTGTTTGGCCGGAAAGATGAGAAAGACAAGATAATTGATTGGCTAAAGCGACCAACTGATGTCCGCCTCTCTTCGTTTGGTATTGTCGGGGTGGGTGGACTAGGAAAGACCACCCTTGTACAATTTGCATATCAAGAGATGCGCGGGTCGAATCATTTCGACAAAATAATTTGGGTTTGTGTTTCTACTAACTTCAGTGTTGAAGATATAACGAGAAAGATGCTTGGTGAACTAGGCGAAAATAATTGTTGTAATAAACCATTAAATGCACTTCAAGAGACCTTGAAAGAAAATATACATTTAAAGAAAATTCTTCTCGTTTTAGATGATATATGGGATGATGAGAAAAGGAGCCACTGGGACCAACTGATTGCTCCTTTGAGGTTTGTACAAGAAGGTAGTAAAATATTATTTACTACTAGAATGAAATCAGTGGCAGACTTGCTTGCAAGTGTGATAAGTACAGAGCATGAATCTCTATCATTACAAGGCTTAGGAGAGCAAGAGTTGCGATTGCTCTTTCATAGCTATGCATTTCGTGGTTTTAATCGTGACAATCATAGAGATTTGCAAGCAATTGGAGATCAAATACTAAAAATGCTCCGAGGTAGTCCATTAGCAGCAAAGGTGATCGGAAGCTTGCTGAATTCACGTATGGACCACCAGTATTGGAGAAGAGTTTTGAATCACGGGTCTCTATTTAACTTAGAGCAAGCAAAGGATGTGGTGGAGGTTTTGAAATTGAGCTACTATCATTTACCAGCAAATTTGCAGGTATGCTTTAGATTTTGTAGCATATTTCCTCAAGATCATTGGTTTGATAAAGATGACTTGATCAAAATGTGGATATGTTCTGGATTTGTCCAGCAACAATCAAGTCAAGAAGAAAGGCCAGAAGATATTGGAGAAGATTACTTCAATCTTCTTTTAAGGAAGTCATTCTTTGAATATGTTGAACTATGGAAAGGTGAAAGGAGATATGTTATGCATGATCTGGTGCATGAGTTGGCCCAAAACGTTTCCTATGGAGAATGTTGTAGAATAGAACCTAATGATAAATCAATTACCATACCTAGCACTGTACGACATGTTTATGTACATGAACATGAAATGGAAAAGGTCTCCCATCTTGAAAATTTACGCAGCTTGGTTGTAACCACTTATTCGTATTCATTTGTTCTTCCAAATAATTTAATGAAGAAAAGTTTACGTTTATTGAAAATATGTGGAGACGAATCCACAAACATTGAAATGCCCAAAGAGATAAGCTGTTTGGTACACCTTCGCTACCTTTCCGCAGAGGGACCTGGACCTTATTATGTCATTGATGAAACGTTCAAGTACTTCCTCCTTGCTTCAGTTTACAAACTTTATCATTTGCAAGTTCTAGAAATTCCAGGAGATAATGAGGTTGGGATCTATTCAGCAATGGAAACAACTGGAGTGACCAATCTACTTAGGTTGCGTTATATGAGGCTTCCAAAGGAGATAATGCAAACCATTCATGGAGTCCACAAGCTGACGTCTCTCCAAGAGTTAACCTTTTTTGTTGGACAAGAGAGTGGTCAACGTATAAATGAACTGGGCACACTAAAGAACCTCCGACATCTGTTTATTGAAAACATTGAGAATATAGGGGATCATACTGAAGAAGCTAAGAGTGCCAACCTATTAGAGAAGAATAATCTCATGTCGCTCTCCCTGAAATGGACCTCAGAGAGCAATCCTATTCACTCTGAGAAAATCATTGATTTCCTCCAACCCCCTCCCAATCTCATGGAATTGACAATTAACAATTATAATGGTCAAAGATCTCCTAATTGGATGGAGGATTCACCGCCTTTAAACCTATCATCCCTCAAATTACATTATTGTCCTCTTTGGAAAAACCAATTATTTTCTGGGAATATACCGTATTTGAAAATTCTTGATATACATGATTGTCTAAATCTGGACAAGTTACCTGATATGCCACTTTCTCTAATTGAATTTCGAATTAGTAAGGTGGGCTTGACTTCTCTTCCAGCTTTGTACCAAAATTCTGGTAATAACACTCCTGCGCCATTATCCCTAAAATCATCACTAAGAGTAGTGGAGATAGAAAGCTGCCCCAACTTAATATCCTTGCATGGATTTCTGCAGCAAGACAACCTAGATTTGCAAGCTATTGAGGAATTAACCATCAACAGCTGTGAGAGATTGGTACACCTGCCAACTCATGGGTTTGGGAAGTTAACGTCCTTGAAATACTTAGAGTTAATAGATAACCCAAAGCTAGTGGCGATGGATTTTCAGGGCTACCTCCTACCAACAAAACTCCAACGACTTCACATGGGAAATTGTGGTGAACTTGATTTACCAGTACTTGAGGCATCATGTGGTATCACTACTCTCACTGTGCTGGAATTACAAAATGCAAATATTATATCCATTGCTGCTGCAGAAAACTCATTTAGATCTCTTAAAAGCTTGAATATAATGGGTTGTTCAAACCTAAACAGATTTCCCACTTCGCTACCACTTTCTCTAACTGAATTTTACATCAATAGCGTGGGATTGAGTGCTCTTCCAGAATATTATCGAAGTTCTGACTCTAGCCGTGGCCCATCAACATCGTCCCTAAGAATAGTGCAGATAATAAACTGCCAAAACTTAATATCTTTGAACGGATTCCTGCAGCAAGACAACATAAATTTTCAATCTATTGAGGAGATAGAAGTCGAAATTTGTGAGAATCTCGTACATCTACCAATGGGTGTATTTGGGAAATTTGTATCGCTGCAGAAATTAACAATAAGTGATTGCCCAATGCTAATGGCAATTGATAACCAGAGCACCCTCCTTCCCATGGCACTCAAATACCTTTCAATAGGTAACTGCGGTAAAGTTGATGAGCCACTGCTGGAATCAGCATCAAGCCTTCCTACTCTCACTGATCTTCGGATTTATCAATGTGCAAATATTTCTCGTATTCCCTCCTCAGAAAATGCATTCAGATCTCTCAATGTGCTACAGATATCAGATTGCAAGAAGCTCGTTGAACATTCATCTAGGGAACAAGCACATGGTGTTGACCGAGGAAGTAGCTTGGCTTCTTTAAAGATCAAGGAGCTTCACATTGATAACCTCTCTCTCCTTCTCATTGAACCACTAAGAAGCCTAAGCTTTGTTAGCAACCTATATGTTTCCAATTGTTCATGGATGGAGGCTTTGCCAGAGCAATGGCTTCTGCAAAACAGCAGTACCCTCAAGAGGTTGACTCTCTGGTATGCGAGAAATCTCATGTCATTGCCTGCTACAATGGTGAGGCTCACTGTGCTTGAAGTGCTTGAAATCAATGGGGCTGATTTGCTGGAGGAGCTTCCGGAGTTACCTGCTTCTCTAAGAGAGTTATATATCGGTGATGCAAGCTCTCTGAAGTCATTGCCTGCTACAATGGCGAGACTCACTGCCCTAGAAAGTCTCAAAATTTTGAAAGCTGATTTACTTGAGGAGCTCCCGGAGTTACCTGCTTCTCTGAAAGAAAAGAAAATTGAAGGCCGTGGTGGCCGATTGCTCTGAAACAGAAGGACACTCTGCTTTTATAACAGATCCCCAACTCATGTTGAAAAAATAAAACCATCTAGAAATCAAGAAAGCTGATTTGCTGGAGGAGCTCTCGGGGTTACCTGTTTCTCTAAAAAATAAGTCCATTAAAGGCCGTGGTGGAAGGTGGCTTCTCTGAAACACTCTGCTTTCATAACAGAAATAAATCAGATACATGCTTCATAACTTACCAACCCCGTATTAATAAGGTACTTTCTTTTCCAAAATTTATTGAATAAATTAAAGGCTCTTGCACTAGATTTGGTTTATTTTTTATCAGTAAGATATTCTTATTTGTGACTCTTATTGTTTCAAACTTCAAAAACTTTGTAGGTTATTTCTACTGTTGAAAGCCCACAATTTCCATGCGGTTAAGCACGAGGAAAAGAACGAACCTGTCTATACCATATATGCACTACAAATAATTACTACAGTACCTTCCCTGCAGGTATATATCTGATCACCTTGTAAGTGCGCACTTCTCCCTTCTTACCTTACTTGGATTGATTGAGTGAAGGGTTGATTTAACTGATATCAGTGATTGTTCTACAGTTTTAACTGGTCAAATTTGGACGGTTTCTGCAATATCAGAATGTTAATTAATCAAATTATCCCTAATTTCTTATGTTCTTCCGTCTGTAATATTTTGTAGGAGTTGATACCATCTGTTAGGTCACAGTGTGATGCATATGTGGATCAATTTGTCAACACAGTGAAAGGTGATAAATCAAAGAATTATTTATTTTTCACTTAAGTTAAAACAGAAAAGTTCATTTTTGTAATGCTTTCATTTCTTTCCGAAATATTTTCAGGGAACATAAAGCTTGTAGAAGAACACCCAGTTGAAGTAGCTGGAGTTGCCACAGTTGCCGACTTAGTTCTTATACGAGGTACTGATGATTAATATTGTTGAAAAGGATGCGCATCCCTCTCTCACTCTCTTTCCACATGGTCGGCTTTTGATTGGCCGCACCGCTGCTGATCTGGCATTACCATGACTGCATCCCTCCGCTATCTCCCATGGACCCCACCTGTCGTCCTGTCGTCCCGCCGTCATCTTCGACAATGGAACTGGGTTTGTCTCAATTCAACTTTCTCGTCTTTTCTTTTGGTCAAGGGTTCAAATAATCAGTGTGAATTTTTCACAGGTTATATTAGCATGTTTACTTATTTTTAGGATGGGGTCGATTTAGCTGAGGTTAGTTTTGATATTCTCAAAAGACAGTGCTTGAAGTAAAAGATCTATATTTTTGTTTCATCTGTAGCTACTAATTTATCATACTTTTTTGTACCAACTGTTTAATTTTTCATGAACTGCAGATACTCCAAACTGGGATTCGCTGGTAACTCGGAGCCTTCATTTATTCTCCCAACAGTAGTAGGCGTGAATGATTCTTTTCTAAAGAATCTAAGGCAAACAGATGCAAGCGATAACAGTAATTGGTTAGGAAGGTGACTTCGACTCCCCGAACTCCTGCCAGGTACTGAGCAAGCTCCCCTTCACCACCTCTTGCATCAGAATCTCGCAAGATTCATAACCCAAATAAGCATCTATATATGTTAATTGGTCGAGCCACCTGAATTATATGTCTCAGGTTGTATCCTTTATCCAACCAACTATCACACTAATGTCCCCTTTTTTTTTTGGAAATCTCTATCACACTATTGTCAAAAACTGTGAGGCTCAGTACTATGAGATACTGGTACGCACCAGCTAGCATTCAACAAGGCTTGTTGAGCATATTTTGAAACAAAACAGAACATCCTAAATTGGATTCAAACCTTTTTGCATTGATAATTTGATATTGATTATAAGCACTCACAATTTAATCCATATCAGCATGATTTAGATAATGCAGTGTGTAACATTTCTGGTAAGCTCTGGAAATTTTCCCTGAACTTTATCCAGCTGCTAATTACTGTGCCTATAATAAAAGTACCATTGTGGAGCATTTGAAAAAATTCTCAACCAGCCTCTCTAGCAATTTCAAAGATCAAGATCCTTTGTCTGCGTAGCAGTTCAAAGCTCAGGGTCAAAATAGTCAAATCAAAGAAATATTTTATTGGAATATAATTAATTTGGATTCTTATTAGTTTTTGAAACCAATTTCTCTTTAGTTAATCTTTGATGCTGCCATTGAACACTGTGGAGATATCAACCCACCAGCATGCTTGTTGCATCATGCAGAAGTGCATCTTTCATTTCTTAAACAAGCTTTTGTTTTGCTAGATATGATCTTTCATTTCTTTTCTTATTCTACTTTTCTCCCTTGTCTGCAACATATTTAACTCTGTGTGCATTTCTTTTAATTTGAAAGGTGAAAATCGGGCTGAGGGTTCTGATGAGACCATTGCCAGAGAAACTACTGACAATATATAGAACCCTAGGAGAGAATTTCAATGAGAGAGTGCTTCCTTCTATTATTCATGAGACTCTCAAGGCTGTCGTTGCTCAGTACTATGCCAGCCAGCTCATCACTCAAAGAGAGGTTGCCTTTGTTCCCCTTTTCCATTTTTAACCTTCAATTGACAAGATTTTTTGATAAACAATTTATTTATCTTGATTTGTTTTGAACATTTTTCAATGTTTAGCTGCTGGATCATGCTATCCTTAGAATTGGAAAGGAAATGGAAAAATGTTTATTTTATTAGTTCGTTCCTACACAATATTGCAAGTTATTGTAACATGATCTGCAATAGTATTGGGTAAATAATTTCAGGTTCAAACTGTTATTGAATTTGTATCACATTTAAAGTTTCGGTGTTCTTTAGAAACTGGGTAATCTTTGATTAATTGATAAACGATTTACATATAGAACTCACTCTTACACTTTAGTCCCTATAACTATTATATTCACACTTTTACCTAGATAACCCTATATTAACAATACAATATCCAACACTCCCCCTCAAGATGATGCATAGATATTGATCATGCTCATCTTGCCTATTACATTGGAGAAGTCTGTGACACTCAACCCCTTTGTGAAGATATCAGCAATTTGCTCCTTGGTTCGAACGAAAGGCATACATATAACGCTCTCGTCAAGTTTATCCTTGATAAAGTGTCGATCAATCTCCACATGTTTGGTTCTATCATGTTGTACTGGGTTGTTTGCTATATTTATAGCCGCCTTGTTGTCACAGTACAACATTATAGGTTTGTTCTCTAACAACCCCAATTCCGATAGCAATCTTCGTAACCACAACCCTTCACTCACACCTTGGGCCATAGCCCTATACTCAGCCTCTGCAGTGGACCTTGCTACTACATTCTGCTTCTTGCTTCGCCAGGAAACTAGGTTACCCCCAACAAACGAACAGTAGCCTGAAGTTGACTTTCTATCATCAAGACACCCTGCCCAATCAGCATCTGTATAGACTTCAATCCTAGTGTGCCCATTTTTACTGAGGAGCACACCTTTTCCTGGACAGCTCTTGAGATACCTCAGAATCTTATACACGGCCTCTTGGTGTGGAACTCTAGGGTCATGCATATATCTGCTCACTACGCTCACAGCGTATGCAATGTCAGGTCGAGTATGTGCCAAGTAGATTAGTCTGCCTACTAGGCGCTGATACTGTCCTCTATCTACTTGATCACCTATTCCTCCCCTCAACTTATTATTCGGGTCTATGGGTGTATTGACAGGTCGGCACCCAAGCATCCCCGTGTCGCTCAGCAGATCCAGAACATACTTTTGCTGTGAGAGAACTACCCCTCTTTTTGAACGAGCAACCTCAATGCCAAGGAAGTAGCGCAATTCACCCAGGTCTTTCATTTCGAACTCTGTGGCTAAGCTGGCCTTAAGCCTTTTCATCTCAACAGGATCATTACCTGTCAACACTATATCATCCACATACACAACCAGAATACAGATCTTCTCTCCTTTCCTTTGGATAAACATAGTGTGATCGGCACTACTTTGCTGATAGCCTAGTTTTTTCATTGCCATAGAAAACCTGTCAAACCAGGCACGTGGTGACTGCTTCAACCCGTACAGAGAGCGCTCAGACGACACACTTTGCCCTCCAGTTGTTCATTATCAAACCCAGGTAGGATCTCCATATATACCTCTTCTTTTAGGTCACCATGAAGAAAGGCATTTTTAACATCCAGCTGGCACAAATCCCACCCAAAGTTTACCGCACACGAAATGAGGGTTCTGACAGTATTCATTTTTGCCACAGGAGCAAAGGTCTCTTCATAATCCACACCATATGTTTGTGTGTAGCCCTTGGCCACCAGCCTGGCCTTGAATCTGTCCACTTTTCCCTCAGGAGTATATTTTGTCGAGTATACCCACTTGCATCCTACAGTGCTCTTGTTGGACGGTCTAGGGACCATATCCCAGGTGTCATTCTTGACTAATGCTCTCATCTCCTCGAACATTGCCTTCTTCCACTTTGGGTCCTGCATTGCTTTCCTCCAGTCACAAGGAACAGAGTTAGATTGTAATGAGGTTACAAAAGCTTTGTAAGCAGGGGAAAGTGTCTCAAATGAGACATAGTGAGATATAGGATGCGATGTTGAGGCACCTTCTCCTTGCTTCAAGGCAATTGACCGAACTCCTTTGCGCAAGGCAATAGGAATGTCGAGATCAGAGAAAAGAGGAGTACCTGAGGGTAACTCTGAGTTACCTGAAGACTGTGGTGTGAGTGAGCCGTCGACAGGAGTAAGCAATTGGTATTGATCTTGGACCTGAGGTTGCTCAACATCCTTATGACGAGGTTTTCGAGTGTAAACCTTGTTGATTTGCCTGTTGGGAGGTGGTAGGCTGATCTCCATGCTTGAGTCCAGATCTTTCTCTATAGTTGGACTCTGGTCCGTGGTATCGGCCGTGCTGTTATCAGATCCCTTACTCTCCCCCTCTCGACCAGCTCGGTCCAAGGGATGGGTGACAACCACCTCAAGAAGATCATGGAATGTGACTGAAGGTGCATTGGACTGTGCATCAGAGAGAGTAAAATAGGGTTCTATTTCTCGGAACGTCACATCCAAGCTTTCTAGCATCCTCCTTTTCACAGGATCATAACATCTATATCCCTTTTTCCCACTGGAGTACCCAACAAACACACATTTGTGGGCCTTCGCATCAAGTTTACTAATACCTGGACTTGTGTTATGAACAAAACACACACAACCAAACTTTTTGGGAGGTACCTTAAATGAGGTGGTCCCTGTGAGCATTTCAAGTGGTGTACTGAAGTCCACCGCTCTCAACGGCATTCTATTGATCAAATATGTAGCAGTCTGCGCTGCTTCTCCCCAAAGATACCTCGGAACATTCATGGCAAAGAGGAGGCACCTCGTCACTTCCAAGATGTGCCTGTTCTTTCTTTCTGCAACACCATTTTGTTCAGGTGTATTCACACAGGTAGTTTGATGTACAATACCATTACCTCGTAAGAAGTCTTGCATTGCCCTGTTGGTGTATTCAGTGCCATTATCTGTGCGTAACACCTTCACTTTCTTCTCAAATTGGGTTTCCACCATTTTGTAAAAGGTCTTGAAGCACTCCAGAACTCCCTCTTTACTCTTCAACAGGTACAGCCAAGTCATCCGGCTATAACAATCAATAAAGGTGACAAACCACCTTGAACCAGATAAAGAAGTAACCCTCGAGGGCCCCCAAACATCAGAATGAACAATATCAAAGCAAGAAAGACTTCTATTACCAAAAGAGGGATACATTGTTCTGGTGTGCTTAGCAAACTCACATGCATCACATACTAGTTTAGTCTTACTACACTTAGAGTACAACTTGGGATACAACTTTCCAAGTACAATAAAAGATATATGGCCTAAACGGCAATGTAACAAACACATCTCCAACTCTGGAGTCTCTGCCAAACAGGCTCTTGGGTCCAAAACTTCCCCTCCTTGCTTGAGTCGGTACAAGCCTTCACTCCTCTTGCCAATACCAATCACCCTTCCTGTCTTCAGCTCCTGCAACACAACATGAGTAGGAGACAGAGAAACAACACAGTTAAGGTCATCTACCAATTGACTAACTGATAGGAGGTTATTGGTGAAGTTAGGAACATGAAAGACTGATGATAGCTGGAGGTCTGGAGTACACGTTACATCCCCAACTCCTGCTATTGAACAAAGCGAGCCATCGGCTGTTTGTACCTTTTCTCTCCCAGACATAGGCTTATAAGTTCTGAACATTGTGGGGTCAGGGGTCATATGTTTAGATGCCCCTGAGTCTATAATCCAGGACTGATCAGGACTAGATTCGGCTATTAGAGCTTTTATAATAGTGCCAATAGGTTTAACTACAGTGGTAAGAAGAGAGGAGAGAATGTAACCGTTAGCTCCAGATGGAGCAGCAATAGGTGAGGCACTGCTAGCTGAGGTAGTGGACAAGAACCGAGCTGCAAGCTGAGTCATCAGCTGAGTCACCATATCATCAGTGGCTGAACCTAGCGTACTAGTGCTGTCAGCCACATGTGCCTTTTGGTGTCCTCCACTACGTCCTGGTCCACGACCTCTACCCTGTCCTCTGCCACGGCCACCATCACGACCTCGACCTCTATCTGGTCGTCCATGTAAGTCCCAACAAGTCTCCCGAGTGTGATTCTTTCTATGGCAATGATCACAGACTTTGTCACTCTGGGATGACACTGTGTGTGGCTGGCTCAACATAGCTGAACCCTCCTGCATTGGCAATGATATCATAGCCTTCCTCCTGCTTTCCTCTTGAACCACTACTGCAAAGACATCGCGAAGAGCTGGTAGTGGATTCCTCTGCCATAGACTTTGTCGAATCTGCTCGAACTCCAAGTTGAGGCCAGCTAGGAAGCGAAAAGTCCTTCTTTTTCCCAACCAGTTTGTGAAGACTAGTGTATCTGCTGAGCATGTCATTGCCACAGGATCAAAGAAATCCATTTGCTCCCACATAATGTTCAATTCTGAGAAATACTCAGTCACGCTCATTTCTCCCTGTACCAGACTGTCTGACTTAGACTGGAGGTGATAGATCTGCCCATTGTTACCCTTTTGAGAATACATTTCGGCCGCTCGATCCCACACTTGTCGAGCAGTGTTCAACATCATAAACTGACTTTGCAGTCTAACCTCCATCGAATTGACCAACCATGACATAACTTGCCCATCGTCTGCCTCCCACTTCTGAAACTCAGCTTTCTCCTCTATCTTCTCTCCATCCTTAGCTTCTAGTTTCTTTGCTGTACCGGTAACATACCCAGTTAACCTCTGACCTTTCAAGTGCATAAGCATCTGCCTTGACCACAACAGATAGTTCTCAGCCTCATTCAATCTCACTGAGATGACCTGAGATGATTTTGAGAACATTCTGTCTTCTGCCATTTTCTTTACTCTTTTTTTTTTTTTTTTTTTTTTTTTTTTTTGTAAGAGTGCTGGAGCTGCTCGCTCTGGGACAAAGAGAGCGACTTTGCGCTGGGACAGAGAGAGAGAGCGACTTTCACCTCGCGCTGGGAGACAGAGCGACTCGCGCTGTAGAAAGCGTCCTCTGACTTGCGCTGGAGAAAGCGCTGGCTCTGACTCGCGCTGGAGAAGGCGACTGCGCGTGAACTCGCGCTGGAGAAAACGGCTACGCGCTGGACTGCGCTGAATCGACGGTCAGCGACTCGCAGCGCTGCGACTACGACAGAGGCGGCGGATCTGGACAGACGCACGACTGACGCACCGGAATGAGTGCGCGATGAGAGCACAACGGCGACTCTGGGCGAACGCACGGCAGAGGCGGCAGATGCTCACGCAGCGGAGAGAAGTTTCTCCCGCTCTGATACCATAAAGTTTCGGTGTTTTTTACAGAAACTGGGTAATCTTTGATTAATTGATAAACGATTTACATATACAACTCACTCTTACACTTTAGTCCCTATAACAAGTATATTCACACTTTTACCTAGATAACCCTATATTAACAATACAATATCCAACAACATTAAATGATTGAGACTTGTTCGTCTCTAGGGAACAAGTGAGGTCTGAGTTTTCTGTTATTATTCTATAAATAGACAGTGAGCAGGGAGATAAGAAAGATTCTGACGGAGTGGGCCCACAACTTCAACATGGCCGTTGATGACGTGTAAATCCCCAGCCTGAGTTTTGGCAAGGAGTTCACTCATGTCATTGAGGCCAAGCAGGTAGCTGCTCAGGAGGCTAAGCGTGCTAAGTTCATTGTTGAATAGGCTGAGCAGGACAAGAAGAGTGCTATTATTAGAGCTCAGGTGCGTTTTCTTTTTCCTTTATTCTTATTTATTATTTTTGTTGTTAAGTGAGTTTATGGTACTATGCATAGCGCGGATTGGTCTGTACTATGGATTAATATTTTCGTTTTCAAAGTTCAAATAGTCAATCTAAACCTTTCAACACGATATCCATATGAAAATGTGAAAATTATATTAGTGTGCAAATTTAATTGTTTACACAAAAAACTGAACATGTTGAGAACAAATGGGAAAATTTGACAGTTTTGCGCGCTCTTACAAGGGGTAAGCAAGCAAACTTTTCGTTGCTGATTGAATAGTTAACAACAATGACCCAATCCTCATTGACAATTTTATCCCTAAAATAAATAAAAAAAGACTTGAGTTTTGCTACATGGCAATCTCTTGAATGAAAAAAAAAAACCATGATTATAGATAGAATCTAGCATTCATTAACTACCTACAGAGGTACTGGATTTTCATTAACTTGTTTCATTTTATGATTAATATTCTGATTAGAGATTAGGGAAGCAATTGTGGGAATGCTAGGTGATTTTTGTACTGGAATCATGATTCACTGGTATAGCCTTCTCTAGCAGAAGTTTATTTTGGTGGCAATGATTTGTGTAAACCGCAATGTCGGAGTACAAGGACAACATGCGACAAATCGGGCTTTTCATTAGGGTACTTCTCACTTGATTTATCTATTCTCAATCTTCATTTTCTTTTGAAGAAATTTTTGTTCCTTATTTATAAGAGCTCCATACTGTTTTTGAACTAGGTGTCTGTTACCTATCATTTGTTGCAGTATCCTGGTTATTGTACCAGACAGGGGCTGGTTGGTATCAGTATTAGTTGTAAACCTGGTTGGTGGTTTGCAGAATTTTAGCCCAAACTGAGACTTGACTGAATATCCAAAATTAGGAATTGCCGATAGTAAAATTAGACAAAATATTTGTTTGACAAAATGGTACCAGCATAATTGTTTGACAAAATATTTTTTTGTAACTTTTTTCCTACCTTTTAAACATAAAACAAGTTTTTTTTCGAAAAAATCCATGTTTCTGATTCGATTCGGTCAATCTTTACTGATTCATCCGGTTTCTTTTTTATGATGAACTTACTGATTCTACTTCCTATTTTAGTTTTCATAGCTATGGCCGATACATACTTTATGTAAATTCACAAAAAGCTTGCCCTAAGGTTTAAAAATCTAAACAGCTTCGTAATTGTTAAAAATTATAGTGGCAGCAGAGATATTGAAAACGATATGTAGTGTTAAAATCCAAATCACAAGTTTATGAATTGATATATGCCTTGCCATTTTCCTAACTTATTAGTTACATTGCATACATATACATAGATGACACGTGTAACTTTGCAGTCTAGCCGGTACCGGCAACACCGAGATCGGGTTTACCATCATCTGCTCCAGCACCAAAGGCAGGCCCACCCAAGCCAGCTGCATCCTTGATCTTATCCTCCAACTTGTTGACCGGCACCACGGGCTCATCCTTGTCAGACCTTATGGCCATCCTCGGTGGATCTTCTGTGGCAGCACTAGGCGCAGTGTGGTAGGTGGTGGTGGTGAAAGACCCCTTTGGTTGTGCTCCTTGCGCGCCTGACATTAATATTTTTTTGTTTTTGTTATTGGAAAACTGATCCTGATGGAAAAATAGAAGTAGAGTGTATTGAAGTAGAGTGAGATTTGGTTTGTAGAAATGGAAGGAAAGAAAGAGATTGGGGAAAAGATTTAGATCAAGAAGCTACTAGTAACTAGAAACGACACGTAGGAGAGTTGACTGACACGTGTCAGGAAGATTTAAGCATTGAGGGACTCGTGTAATTGTAATTGCACAGCACTCTGTCTGGGCCTTCACGCTTCTGCTTGGGCCCAAAATATTTTTTTGGTTAAAAGGCCGAGGCCCAGTTTCATTTGATGAAAACGAAACAGAGTTTGGTAATTACAAAATCTTTGGAGATAAGTGCCATCTCCAGCACTATCCTCATCATGAGTATATGAACTATAAAAGAAAACGCTAACAGTATACCACCCATAAACACTAGCTTTAGCTCTGACATGTATTCAACACACACTAACACAACCACAGACTAACATAAAGGAATAAGAATTAAGACTATCCGGGCTTTGCAACTACGGGCTCTCTGTAGCAGAGTCAGGCTCCCGCTGTTCTTGATGGAAGGATACACTCTCTTCGTCACCTTGCCAGATAACCCTGAGGGGGATGATATCCAACGTTTCTTTACTTGGCAGCCAGCGTTGCGTCCCCTCTGTCACTTTCTTCTTGATTCTCCTATGACCTGTCCAGTAAAATACCAAAGATATAATTAGAAAAATCAAGGATCGAGCTGGTTTAGGAGCTGTTTGCTGGAAACTGATCTCGTTGCGATGATTCCACACTGTCCAGCAAACAGCACTGAAAACTAGCAGGAATGATTGCCTAGAAGAAGAAGATAAAGATAGGGCATAAGAGATAACATCATTCATATGGCTCCACTGCCTATAATATTGTTGATGGATATCTAAGTAAAACCAGATTTGCTGGACATATCTACACTGTATGAATAAATGGGAAACCGTTTCATTATCAGAGCAGAAAACACATTGGGCATTACCTTCCCAACCCCGTTTCCTAAGGTTATTCTTAGTGAGGATTTTATTTTTAAAAGTAAGCCACATGAAAATGCGGATTTTTGGAGGGGTAGGTATAGACCAACATAGCATCGGTGTGGTGGTTAAAATGCCTCTAAAGTTGAGCATATTATAAATAGATCTCACAGTGAAAGTGCCATGAGGATCCCATCTCCATGCCAATTTATCAAATTCATGTGTGAAAGATAATTGACTGAGCATGTGGAGCAAATCATTCCATTCAATTAAAGAAATCCCTGTAAGAGGATCATTAAAGGACACCCTTTGTCCTTGGGAAGTAATAACCTCTGAAAGCAAGATATCTTTATTAGCACATTGGGAATATACTTGAGGATATCTAGAAGCTAATGAACAATTGTCATACCATATATCTTTCCAAAATCTCACATAAGATCGTATCCCAGGAGTATATTGAACACTGCAATTACCTAAGTCATTCAGTTTCATTATAGATTTCCAAAACGGGGAAAATGTATGAGTGTTCCTATTTGAAGAGTATAGATAATTAATTAGGGTTTTCCAAGTACTAGAATATGTGGGATTTTTGTATTTCCACCACCACTTGATTAATAGAGCCAAATTCATATCTCTAAGGTCAAGAATGCCTAAACCGCCAAACTGCTTGGATAAGCAAATCACTGGCCACTGTACTAAAGCATATTTTTTCCTATTTCTAGTGCCTCCTTGCCACAGGAAACGACATCTTAATTTGTCTATGTCATGCAATACAGTGGAAGGAATTTTGTAAAGTGATAAAGCATAGAGGGGGACAGCTGAGAGAACAGAATTGACAAGTGTGTACCTACCACCAATAGATAAGAGCTGACCTTTCCAATTTTGGAGTTTTTTGTCAATCTTAGAAACTAAAAATTGCCAATCAGCTATAGTGAGTTTTTTATTATGGAGAGGAATGCCTAGGTATTTAATGGGGAATGAAGCAGTGCTACAGTGAAATGTGTTAGCTAAGGAAGAAAGTTGATCAGTGTTAATGGCATACATTTCAGTCTTATCTAAGTTTATTTTAATACCTGAGACCGCTTCAAAGGCCTGCATGGCCCACCAAGCAGCTGCAACATTATCATGATTAGCCTCTAAGAATAATATAGTGTCATCGGCATAATGACAATTGGTAATGGATGAGTTATTGAAACAGGGTGGTCCTAAACCTTTAAGTACTTGAGCTGTTTTACCTTTATGGAAAATCCTACTTAAAACATCTGCTGCCAAGATAAACAGAAAAGGCGACAAAGGATCGCCTTGTCTCACACCTCTTCTACAATAGAAATAAGGTGTAAGATCCCCATTTACATTGACACAGGACTGGGAACTAAGGAGCCACTTAGAAATCCAAGAGATCCAAGTAGAACCAAACCCCCTACTGTGCATGACCTCTAAAATATAATCCCAATGTATTTTATCGTAAGCCTTTTCGAAATCAACCTTTATTACAACCCCTTTTTGGCCATGTTGTTTGCTATAATGTATCACTTCATGACTAATTACTACATTATCTAATATATACCTATTGGGTAAGAAAGCAGCTTGACTTTCATCGATAAGACGATTCATAATTAAACCTAATCGAGAAGTAAGTATTTTTGACAACAGCTTAAAACTACAATTAACAAGGCTAATAGGTCTATACTTATTGATTGTAAACGCATATTTGACTTTAGGGATTAGGCAAATGATGGATCTGTTCAGCGAATCAAGGTGTAATGTATTATTATGAAAACTCTCACAAAGTAGTAGTAGGTCTGTTTTGATAAGATCCCAGAAATGTTGAAAAAATTTAAATGAGAACCCATCAGGTCCAGGCGCCCCATTTGGCTCGCAAGCAAACAGGGCTTGATGGATTTCATCCATAGTGAATGGTGCCTCTAACATTAAGTTTTCTGAACCTGTCACTAGATCAGAGGGATTCCAAAAATCGGTTTGTAAGGAAGCATATTTAATGCCTTCTGATCCTAAGATATCCTTATAATAGTGGTATACATGATCCTTAATCTCTTGTATAGATTCAGTGGGAGAGTCATTAATGAGTAAGGAGTGTATGCAATTCTTTTTTTTCCTATGATTAGTAATGACATGAAAATAATGAGAGTTATGATCTCCTTCTTCCAACCATTTCTGTTTGGATCTATGTTTCCAATATATCTCCTCTTCTAAATATATGTCATCTAGTTTATGCTTAAGGTGAGACCATTCCTCTATTTCTAGGGGAGTGAGGATTCGATCTTCCTTGTAGATATCTAATTCTTGGAGTCTAGAAAGAATGTTTATTTTATCTTTCTTCTTTTGTCCATAGAAATTCTTAACCCACCCTGTTATTTTCCTTCTAATCACACCTAACTTGCGATTCCAGTGATGTGCAATATTGTCCTTGGTTAAGGGATATTCAGTCCACCATTTATTTATTAGTCTACAGAAATCTTGTTGTTCTAACCACAATGGATCTATTTGGAAAGGGGATTTGCTAGGAGGATTAATGGCCCCATATACTCTCATGAGTAAAGGGCAATGGTCAGACCCATGTTTATGTAAATCCTAAACACTACTATTTGGATATTTTTTATCCCAATCAACTGTAGAAAAAAATCTATCTAATAGAGCAAAATTATGACCATTAGACCATGTATATTTCCTATTAGATAATCTATGCTCAATAAGGAAGTGTCTATTTATGAAACGTTGAAATGCATTTTGTTTCATTTTTTAAACCTGTGAGCCCACAACGGATCCGATAAACAATAGGGTAACATGGAGTAGAACTAAGGTGCTCTTAAGCTCACCAAGCCCTCTGTGAGCTTAACTCAAAAACCTATCGGATTGACTTCAAACTACATTTTCAAACCGTTTATATTTGGTTACTAACTTTGATTAATGACTAATGCATCTAGAAGGTTGCAAAAAAGGACCCTGAGAAGCTAAGGTGAGAAAGAGAAGAGCTAGAAAGCCTATAAAGAGAAGGTGGGTTGTCGTCTTCTATGCCAAACAGTTCAGTTAACTTTCAATAATTTTTGTTATTGATTATTAATTGCGATCTTTTATTCTTTATTATTATTTTTATTTTTTGGCATTTAAACATAAAAGGCAAGGCTCCAAGGAGAGGCAAAAGCAGCTGAGGAAGCAAGGAAGCGGGCCGAAGCTCCAAGAAGGTGGGTTTGTGGCAATGATTCGTGTAAACCGCATCCGTACTAGTCTGTATGTACTTCTCACTTGATTTATCTATTCTCAATCTTCATTTTCTTTTGAAGCAAGTTTTGTTCCTTATTTATAAGAGCTCCATACTGCTTTTGAACTAGGTGTCTGTTACCTATCATTTGTTGCAGTATCCTGGTTATTCCCAAACTGAGACTTGACTGAATATCCAAAATTAGGAATTGCCGATAGTAAAATTAGACAAAATATTTGTTTGACAAAATGGTACCAGCATAATTGTTTGACAAAATATTTTTTTGTAACTTTTACCCAACCTTTTGAACATAAAACAAGTTTTTTTTTCTAAAAAAATACATGTTTCAGATTCGATTCGGTCGATTTTTACTGATTCGTCTGGTTTCTATTTTATGATCAACTTACTGATTCTGCTTCCAATTCCAATTTTCATAGCAATGGCTGATAAGCGGCTTGGCTAATTTGCATGTTGATAATTGTTAAAATTATAGTGGCAGCAGAGATATTGAAAGCGATATGTGGTGCTAAAATCCAAATCACAAGTATACATATTGAGAAATAATTAGTAAACAATAAGAAAAAATGAGAATTTGTAAAATTTATTTGGTACACATCCTATTTACTCGATAATCAACATATATGATATAAGATTATATACCTTGCCATTTTCCTAACTTATTACTTACATCGCATACATATACATAGATGACACGTGTAACTTTGCAGTCCAGCCGGTATCGGCAACACCGAGATCAGGTTTACTGTCATCTGCTCCGGCGCCGAAGACGGGCCCACCCAATCCAGCCGCATCCTTGACCTTATCCTCCAACTTGTTGACTGGCACCCCTGGGTCGTCCTTGTCAGACCTTATGGCCATCCTCAGTGGATCTTCTGTGGCATCACCGGGCGCAGTGTGGTAGGTGGTGGCGGTGAAAGACCCCTTTGGTTGTGCTCCTTGCGCGCCTGACATTAATTTTTCTTTTCTTTTCTTTTCTTTCTTTTTTTTTGGTTATTATTGGAAAACTGATACTGACGGGAAAATAAATCGAAGTAGCAAGTAGTGAAACTGAACTGAACTGAACTAGAGTAAGATTTGGTCAAATGGTACAAAACTAGAAATGGAACGAAAGAAAAAAGAATTGGGAAAAGATGCCAAAGGATGAATTTGGGGCCAACCCGACACATAGGAGAGTTGACTGCCACGTGTCAGGAAGATTTAAGGATGGAGGGACGCGTGTAATTGTAATTGCAAAGCACTCTGTCTGGCTGGGCCTTCACGCTTCATCTTGGGCCTATAATAAAAATTGCATTTTGTTTCAATTTTAAAAATTGTGGGCCGACAACGGATCCAAGAGAATTTGTGATGATCGTTCTACAGCTAAGAGAGTTTGTTATATAGCTCCATCTGATGAATCCCAGCCCATATATACACGTCCTTGGTTTTTAAGAAGAGGTGTTTGAAATTTGTTTTTGTGTAAATCTTCAACGAAATAAAGGGTTCTACATTGCACGGGGCACATTCTGCACAAGAGTATGTTTGGTTGGATTGAGAATTTGAGAGTAATTTACGAAATTTATTTATGATTTGAAATTTTCAATCTATTTTACAAGAGGCTCTGTCTTGCCTTTTTTACAAAAAATTTAATAGTTGCCTAAAAAAAATCTAATTTAGGCTAAGTAAATATACAATATTTAAAAATAGAAAAAAGATGGAGGTACTTGTTACTCGCCTTTATTCTAAAAATGACCGATGAAAAATAAAAAACGCTAACAAATCTGAGGCTAATCGGATCCTATTTTTCTTTATTTGTCAACACAACAAAATTTCGTATTGCGGTTCTTTATATTTGGTTTCCTCCAAAGTCTGAATGATTTCAATACATTTTATTTAAAAATTGAACAAGAAGAAAACAAATTTTGATATCAATAATAATCACGGCATAAGACCATACATACACATGTGTATATATAGAACATCTAGCACATGAAAAATAGAAAAAATTGAAATATATGAGTTAAAAGTAATACTTGTGTAAATTTTGTGGTTCATTCAAATATATGGGGCAATTGTTCTGTTCACAACGGTGTGAAAGGGAGACAGATATATAGGCATGTATCACTGTATGCAACATTAATTATAACATCTAACTCAACAAGTCCGACCATATCCAATTTAATTTTGATAGACAAGTCTTTATGTAAGCACTGCTTCATGAGTCCGCATTTTCTAAAAATATTTATAATCTCAAGTTTTAAAGCCGTTAATGAATCAAACTATTTTTATAATGCATTGTTGTTTGCTTATGCTTTTGAATTCGGTAATTATGTTAATGCATTACTTTAATGATCTTTGTTTCCTTCAAATATTTCTTAACAAATTACATGTAAAAAAGATTCCCAAACAACAAATTCTGAAAATATTGTTATACGGAGTATAAAAATATCATCAAGTGTACTTTTCTTATTTTCAATATAAAATATTGCCGACATGTGTTTTATGTTTTAAAATCTTAAAATGTATGAGAGTAAAAGTTGTATTGATGTTTTTCTTTATTTTGTTTAACTATTTATGTTCATTAATTAACCAATTTTATAAACAAAATACCACATATAAAGCATTTTTTTTTAAATACAATGAACAAAAAAATAAATGTAGTAAACATCAACATAACATTTAAATAAATAAATGTGTATATAATCTTATAAATTCACAAACCTAAAAAATCCAATTAGAAAAAAGTATAGTATGTGTGTGTGTTTTCCAAATGAATAATATGTGTGCAAACATAAGTTGTATGATCAATATCTATACTGTTGATCAGGATTCATGCCATTTCTGCCAAGGCAATGCAGAAGTGAATGAATATCAAACTATTGTGAATTTAGGGGCAACATGTATAGCAATTCCTATACTGTTGTCCCATCAGGACACCTCCATTGTTACAAAAATGGAGGGGATTGGACAACTAATAACCAGTTAGAGCATATGCTAAAAAAATTAAGTAAACCTATTGTATCATTTTAAATTCGGATATTTTTATGCTTAGTTTAAAAATAATCATACACTTCTCCAGATCAGTTTATTCAATTTAATATGCTAATTACAAAAACAATATCTAAAGTGAGTGATCGATAATCTAAGAATTTATTTTGAATTGAAGTATGAAAGTAGACCAAATTATATTATTGATAGCCATCGTTTAGGATGCACAAATGACAAAAAAAAATTATTTCTAGAAATATATTAAATATTTTGTCGGGAAGGAATAAGATGAAAAGTTTTCTCGATGTGATAGATGGCATTCGATTATTTAGATTTTGTATGCATATATCTATATATATCTCAATCCTTAGTTACATAAATATCTTATTTGTATATACTCTAAGAAACCAAATTAATTATTTTGTTCTTTCTATTGCATATAATTTTTTTTTCCATATATCCGGTTTTTTATAAGATATTTGATACATTTTAAAAGTAAATATTTCTCCTTTTTAGTGCATATCCCATCATTATTTTAGTTGTCCAGGTATGAACAACCCCAATGCATTTGCCACTATTTACTTTTAAGTTTTTTTTTTTTTTTAATTTTGATCCGGACTGTTCGATCAGAAAGTCGGACCAATTCGGTCCGTGGTGGAATACACGGGGTCCTTAATATTCGTGTTAGAGCAGATCAGATGGTCCGGATGAAAACTAAAAAATTGGATTACTTTAGGGATCCGAATTCGGTTGTAGTGGGCTTTGTCGGTAGATCTAGTTCTTCTGTGGTAAAATGAAGCTTCCTTCCATCTATTTTTTTTTTAAATTCAAGTCATCAACATAGTGACAAATGAATTATTCGGGTTCGGTTCGGCGAGGTAAAAAATTCGTGATTCGAAAATAATTCGGGTATAATTCAGGAATAATTTGGAATTATCTGGATCGACCAGAGATCTCAGTCCTACAAGGGAGCAAAAAAAAGAAAAAAAAAATTATGGCAAAATTCGTAAAATTCGCGAATTATTCGCGAATAATTCGGTCAAAGTTCGGTTAACCAAACAATTCAGCATTCGGTTCGGCATCACAAAAAAATGAATTATTCGCGAATAATTCGCGAATCTTGTGACTATACTCATCAAGAGGCCTGTAGATCAATAGATCAGTAGACACTACAAAGCTTCAACTTCAAGGTGCGCCACAGAAAATTATATCTTTATTCCGAGTGTTGTTCCTCCTGTCGTTTAATTATCCTGAATGATCATCTAAACCTTAATTCAGGGGCCACCTAAATTTTTTAACAATTTTATATAGCTACTTATCATTTTAATTAGTCAATCTAGATCACCTGATTTGATTGAATGTCAAGATCTCTATAAATGAATATTAGACTTGCATATACCGTTTGGAGGTAATTAAATGCAAAATGAAGAAATTTGGAGATAATTAATTTGCAAAATGAATAGTATACTTGCATATACCGCTAGATATCTAATTCTCTCATTACAATTTAATTGATTTATTACTAAACATAACACAAGTGATTATATTTTATTTTTCCATAATACCCATATTTCATCTAATGGTTCAAAAGTAATATACTGGAGCAATTCTCAAAAATAAAATTATTGTGGATAAATAATAAGGAAATTGCAATTTCCTTTTTGTATCTTGATTTTTGTAAAAGAAACTCTAATCTTAAACTCATTGGTTTTGTACTCATCAATTATCGAATTCAAACTCATTAACTAATCATGTTCAAATCTATTAACTAAATATGTACTAGATAATTAACACTAAAAGTAGTCACTTACATAATAAAAAAACAACAAAATAATATTATTTTACATATTGAAAACAACCAAAACGATAAGAGGGAACAAAATTAATTTAAAAAAAACAAATTAGACCAAACCTATTAAATTAAAATTATTTTTTGAAAGAAGCAATTTTTAACCGTAATTATTTTCATTTAAGTTTTCACTGCAACATGACTGCATATGAGGTTTTTGCACATGTGAATATTTGTTAGTTTGAAAAACTAAGAAATTTAAACTGACATTTGAAGATGCAACTGCCAACTACTAATCTACTATGTTGTTTTTAAAAATAATGTCTATATGTAATATAACAATGATATAATGGAAGCAACATAAATAGCACACGGTCCAGTGATGCAGTGGATCCATCCGACAGTTTTTTGAAATTAAGTGCCTTTTAGAGTGAAAAGTGGAGCAATCACATGAAATAAAGTGCTTCTCACATAAAATAAAGTGCTTCTCACATGACAAAAGTAATCGAAGCAATGAAGTGTTTCTCCGAAAATCTAATACAGTGTGCCGGGTCACTGACGCTTCCACTTTGCCTTTTTTTACCAACTACTTGTATTGTATTCCTATCCTGCAGGGATAGTAACTCTGTGAATGCCACATAGCATCTGTCATTATCAATAACGCAGAAGACTTGAGATTTTGAAGTCAAGCTCTAAACTACATTTGTTACTGCATTCAATCTCTATTCATCTCCTCTCTTTTGCATCTAGATTCAATCTATCTTGCAATCCCTGTTTCCGACTCTCTGATCTCTTGCCGTAGGGTACGCTTCCAAATCTCTGTTTCTCGTCTCAGCCCTCTGCTCGATCTGTTGCCATCGGGTACACGGTATCTCTTTCCAAAATCTCTATTTCTCATCTCTCTTGTTTATAAACCAACCAATCTCTGTCTTTTGCTATTTTCATTTCTCTCATTCACCAATTTAGTACGTGTTTACCAAAAAAGAAATACATTTTGCTACTTGTTATTTGTCATTCCCAAGCAACACTAGCAAGGGAAAAGCAAAACACGAAAAAAAAGTTATAGGAAAAAACCAGCGGCTTTGAGAAAGCTGCCACAGTAGAAGATGAATCTTTCAACCATTGCTGAGTGGGCGGGTTCCGCTGTTGTCGGGGAACTTATCAGCACGGGTTTTACGTACTTACGTGACAGTGTGCTGCCAGCTGACAGTAAAGCCGAGTTAAAGAGGCTACAGACAGCTCTTCCCCAGATCAGAGCTGTCATGGGCATTGCTGAAGCACTCAAGATGAAGCACCCGGATGCTGGCCAATGGGTCGAGCAGTTTACGCAGGCTGTTGAAGCATCCGAAGACGTGCTTGATGAGTTGGAGTACAAAAAACTGGAGGATATGGTGAAAGACCGAGATGAGGCGGGTGGATCCGCTTCTAGATCAAAGAAGATAAAACCATGTACTATCAATGATGATACAATGGAGAGGTTGAAGGAGGCTGTAACAATGTTGGATCAGGCTGCAAAAGGTGTGGAGCATCTCCTTCAAGCTGCCACTGTGCTAGGTATTCATGATCTTTCTGAATCACGACAAGAAACCTGTAAAGTTTTAAGTCGCGAAACTACTTCCTTTTTAGTTGAAAGAGAGTTGTTTGGCCGGGAAGTTGAGAAGCACAAGATAATTGATTGGCTAAAGCGGCCAACTGATATCCGCCTCTCTTCGTTTGGTATTGTCGGGGTGGGTGGACTAGGAAAGACCACCCTTGTACAATTTGCATATCAAGAGATGCGCGGGTCGATTCATTTTGACAAAGCAATTTGGATTTGTGTTTCTACTAACTTCAGTGTTGAAGATATAACGAGAAAGATCCTTGGTGAACTAGGCGAAAATAATTGTTATAATAAACCATTAAATGCACTCCAAGAGACCTTAAAAAAAAATATACATTTAAAGAAAATTCTTCTCGTTTTAGATGATATATGGGATGATGAGAAAAGGAGCCACTGGGACCAACTGATTGCTCCTTTGAGATTTGTACAAGAAGGTAGTAAAATTTTATTTACTACTAGAATGAAATCAGTGGCAGACTTGCTTGCAAGTGTGATAAGTACAGAGCATGAATCTCTATCATTAAAAGGCTTAGGAGAGCAAGAGTTGCAATTGCTCTTTCAGAGCTATGCATTTCGTGGTTCTAACCTTGACAATCATAGAGATTTGCAAGCAATTGGAGACCAAATACTAAAAATGCTCCGAGGTAGTCCATTAGCTGCAAAGGTGATCGGAAGCTTGTTGAATTCACGTATGGACCACCCGTATTGGAGAAGAGTTTTGAATCACGGGTCTCTATTTAACTTAGAGCAAGCAAAGGATGTGGTGGAGGTTTTGAAATTGAGCTACTACCATTTACCCGCAAATTTGCAGGTATGCTTTAGATTTTGTAGCATATTTCCTCAAGATCACGAGTTTGATAAAGATGACTTGATCAAAATGTGGATCTGTTCTGGATTCGTCCGGCAACAATCAAGTCAAGAAGAAAGGCCAGAAGATATTGGAGAAGATTACTTCAATCTTCTTTTAAGGAAGTCATTCTTTGAATATGTTGAACCAAGGAAAGGTGAAAGGAGATATGTTATGCATGATCTGGTGCATGAGTTGGCCCAAAACGTTTCCTATGGAGAATGTTGTAGAATAGAATCTAATGATAAATCAATTACCATACCTAGCACTGTACGACATGTTTATGTACAAGAACGGCAAATGGAAAAGGTCTCCCATCTTGAAAATTTACGTAGCTTGGTAGTATTTACTTATTCGTGTTCATTTGTTCTTCCAAATAATTTAAATAAGAAAAGCTTACGTTTATTGAAAATATTTGGATACGAAGCCAATAACAGTGAAATGCCCAAAGAGATAAGATGTTTGGTACACCTTCGCTACCTGTCCGCAGAAGGACCTGAACGTTATTATTTCATTGATGACACGTTCAACTACTTCCTCGCTTCAGTTTACAAACTTTATAATTTGCAAGTTCTAGAAATTCCAGAATGTGTTAATGATGCGATCTATTCAGCAATTGAAACAACTGGAATAACCAATCTACTTAGGTTGCGTTATATGAGGCTTCCAAAGGAGGTAATGAAAACCGTTCATGGAGTCCACAAGCTGACATCTCTCCAAGAGTTAACCTTTTTTGTTGGACAAGAGAGTGGTCAACGTATAAATGAACTGGGCACACTAAAGAACCTCCGACATCTGTCTATTAAAAACATTGAGAATATAGGGGATCATACTGAAGCTAAGGGTGCCAACCTATTAGGAAAGAATAATCTTATGTCGCTCTCCCTGAAATGGACCAAATGGAGCAATCCTATTCACCCTGAGAAAATCATTGATGACCTCCAACCCCCTCCCAATCTCATGGAATTGACAATTAACAATTATATAGGCCAAAGATCTCCTAATTGGATGGAGGATTCACCGCCTTTAAACCTATCTTCCCTCAAATTACTTAATTGTCCTCTTTGGAAAAACCAATTATTTTCTGGAGAAATACCATATTTGAAAATTCTTGATATACGTGATTGTGTAAATCTGGACAAGTTACCTGATATGCCACTTTCTCTAATTGAATTCCGAATTAGTAATGTGGGCTTGACTTCTCTTCCAGCTTTGTACCAAAATTCATGTAATAACACTCCTGCGTCATTATCCCTAAAATCATCACTAAGAGTAGTGAAGCTAAAAAACTGCCAAAACTTGAAATCTTTGAACGGATTCCTGCTGCAAGACAACATAGATTTTCAGTATATCGAGAAGATAGTAGTCACAAATTTCAAGAATCTCGTACATCTACCAATGGGTGCATTTGGGAAATTTGTATCGCTACAGAAATTAACAATAAGTGATTGCCCAATGTTAATGGCAGTTGATAAGCAGAGCACTCTCCTTCCCATGGCACTCAAAGGCCTTTCAATAAAAAACTGCGGTAAAGTTGATGAGCCACTGCTGGAATCAGCATCAAGCCTTCCTACCCTTACTAAACTTTGCATTTCTGATTGTGAAAATATTTCTTGTATTCCCTCCTCAGAAAATGCATTCAGATCTCTCATTAATCTACGTATATCAGGATGCAAGAAGCTCGTTGAACATTCCTCTAGGGAACAAGCACATGGTGCTGACAGAGGAAGTAGCTTGGCATCTTTAAAGATCAAGATGCTTTACATTGATAACCTCTCTCTCCTTCTCATCGAACCACTAAGAAGCCTAAGCTTTGTTAGCCTCCTACGTGTTTCCGATTGTTTATGGATGGAGGCTTTGCTGGAGCAATGGTATCTGCAAAACAGCAGTACCCTCAAGGCGTTGATTCTCAGTGATGTGAGAAATCTCATTACATTGCCTGCTACAATAATTAGGCTCACTGCGCTTGAACTGGTGACAATCAATTGGGCTGATTTGCTGGAGGAGCTTCCGGAGTTACCTGCTTCTCTAAGAGAATTATATATCACTGGTACAAGCTCTCTGAAGTCATTGCCTGCTACAATGGCGAGACTCACTGCCCTAGAAAAGCTACGAATTAGGAAAGCTGATTTGCTGGAGGAGCTTCCGGAGTTACCTGCTTCTCTAAGGACATTAGATATCCTTGATGTAAGCTCTCTGAAGTCATTGCCTGCTACAATGGCGAGACTCACTGCCCTAGAAAGTCTCGATATTGTGAATGCTGATTTACTTGAGGAGCTCCCGGAGTTACCTACTTCTCTGAAATATAAATATATTGAAGGCCGTGGTGGCCGATTGCTCTGAAACATAAGGACACTCTACTTTTATAATAGATCCCCAACTCATGTTGAAAAAACAAAACCATCTAGAAATCAAGAAAGTTGATTTGCTGGAGGAGCTCTCGGGGTTACCTGTTTCTCTAAAAAATAAGTCCATGCCGTGGTGGAAGGTGGCTTCTCTGTAACACTCTGCTTTCATCACAGAAATAAATCAGATACATGCTTCATAACTTACCAACCCCGTATTAATAAGGTACTTTCTTTTCCAAAATTTATTGAATAAATTAAAGGCTCTTGCACTAGATTTGGTTTATTTTTTATGAGTAAGATATTCTTATCTGTGACTCTTATTGTTTCAAACTTCAAAAACTCTGTAGGTTTATTTCTACTGTTGACTCATTCCTGCACAGACAAGGCCCACAATTTCCATGCGGTTAAGCACAAGGAAAAGAACGAACATGTCTATACTCTATATGCACAACAAATAATTACTACAGTACCTTCCCTGCAGGTATACATCTCACCTTGTAAGTGCGCACTTCTCCCTTCTTACCTTACTTTGAATGATTGAGTGAAGGGTTGATTTGACTGATATCAGTGATTTGTTCTACTGTTTTAATTTGGTTGGTTTCTGCAATTTCTTATGTTCTTCCGTCTGTAATATTTTGTAGGAGTTGATACCATCTGTTAGGTCACAGTGTGATGCATATGTGGATCAATTTGTCAACACAGTGAAAGGTGATAAATCAAAGAATTATTTATTTTTCAGTTAAGTTAAAACAGAAAAGTTCATTTTTGTTTTTCTTTAATTTCTTTCCCAAATATTCTCAGGGAACATAAAGCTTGTAGAAGAATACCCAGTTGAAGTAGCTGGAGTTGCCACAGTTGCCGACTTAGTTCTTATACGAGGTACTGATGATTAATATTGTTGAAAAGGATGCGCATCCCTCTCTCGCTCTCTTTCCACATGGTCGGCTTTTGATTGGCCGCACCGCTGCTGATCTGGCATTACCATGACTGCATCCCTCCGCTATCTCCCATGGACCCCACCTGTCGTCCCGCCGTCATCTTCGACAATGGAACTGGGTTTGTCTCAATTCGACGTTCTCAACTTTTCTTTTGATTTATTTTTTGTTGCTGATTGTCTTGGTCAAGGGTTCAAATAATCAGTGTGAATTTTTCACAGGTTATATTAGCATGTTTACTTATTTTTAGGATGGGGTCGATTTAGCTGAGGTTAGTTTTGATATTCTCAAAAGACAGTGCTTGAAGTAAAAGATCTATATTTTTGTTTCATCTGTAGCTACTAATTTATCATACTTTTTTGTACCAACTGTTTAATTTTTCATGAACTGCAGATACTCCAAACTGGGATTCGCTGGTAACTCGGAGCCTTCATTTATTCTCCCAACAGTAGTAGGCGTGAATGATTCTTTTCTAAAGAATCTAAGGAAGACAGATGCACGCGACAACAGTAAATGGTTAGGAAGGTGACTTCGACTCCCCGAACTCCTGGCAGGTAGTGAGCAACAGCTCACCTTCTCCGCCTCTTGCATCAGAATCTCGCAAGATTCATAAACCCAAATAAGCATCTATATATGTTAATTGGTCGAGCCACCTGAATTATATCTCAGGTTGTATCCTTTATCCAACCAACTATCACACTAATGTCCCCCTTTTTTTTTTGGAAATCTCTATCACACTATTGTCAAAAACTGTGAGGCTCAGTACTATGAGATACTGGTACACACCAGCTAGCATTCAGTGAGGCTTGTTGAGCATATTTTGAAACAAAACAGAACATCCTAAATTGGATTCAAACCTTTTTGCATTGATAATTTGATATTGATTATAAGCACTCACAATTTAATCCATATCAGCATGATTTAGATAATGCAGTGTGTAACATTTCTGGTAAGCTCTGGAAATTTTCCCTGAACTTTATCCAGCTGCTAATTACTGTGCCTATAATAAAAGTACCATTGTGGAGCTTTTGGAAAAATTCTCAACCAGTCTCTCTAGCAATTTCAAAGATCAAGTTCCTTTGTCTGTGAAGCAGTTCAAAGCTCAGGGTCAAAATAGTCAAATCAAAGAAATATTTTATTGGAATATAATAAATTTGGATTTTATTAGTTTTTGAAACCAATTTCTCTTTAGTTAATCTTTGATGCTGCCATTGAACACTGTGTGGAGATATCAACCCACCAGCATGGTTGTTGCGTCATGCAGAAGTGCATCTTTCATTTCTTGAACAAGATTTTGTTTTGCTAGAAATGATCTTTCATTTCTTTTCTCATTCTACTTTTCTCCCTTGTCTGCAACATATTTAACTCTGTGTGCATTTCTTTTAATTTGAAAGGTGAAAATCGGGCTGAGGGTTCTGATGAGACCATTGCCAGAGAAACTACTGACAATATATAGAACCCTAGGAGAGAATTTCAATGAGAGAGTGCTTCCTTCTATTATTCATGAGACTCTCAAGGCTGTCGTTGCTCAGTACAATGCCAGCCAGCTCATCACTCAAAGAGAGGTTGCCTTTGTTCCCCTTTTCCATTTTTAACCTTCAATTGACAATATTTTTTGATAAACAATTTATTTATCTTGATTTGTTTTGAACATTTTTCAATGTTTAGCTGCTGGATCATGCTATCCTTAGAATTGGAAAGGAAATGGAAAAATGTTTATTTTATTAGTTCGTTCCTACACAATATTGCATATCTATAAACATGAATTTATCTCTGCTTGCAAGTTATTGTAACATGATCTGCAATAGTATTGGGCAAATAATTTCAGGTTCAAACTGTTATTGAATTTGTATCACATTAAATGATTGAGACTTGTTCGTCTCTAGGGGATTTGCAATTCTCACTATTTGATAAATTACATACTTCAAATTTTTTTTTTTGGATATTCCACGGAACAAGTGAGGTCTGAGATTTCTGTTATTATTCTATAAATAGACAGTGAGCAGGGAGATAAGAAAGATTCTGACGGAGTGGGCCCACAACTTCAACATGGCCGTTGATGACGTGTAAATCCCCAGCCTGAGTTTTGGCAAGGAGTTCACTCATGCCATTCAGGCCAAGCAGGTAGCTGCTCAGGAGACTAAGCGTGCTAAGTTCATTGTTGAAAAGGCTGAGCAGGACAAGAAGAGTGCTATTATTAGAGCTCAGGTACTTATTTATTATTTTTGTTGTTAAGTGAGTTTATGGTACTATGCATAGCGCGGATTGGTCTGTACTATCAGTTTTCTTTTTCCTTTATTCTTATTTATTATTTTTGTTGTTAAGTGAGTCTATGGTACTATGCATAGCGTGGATTGATCTGTACTATGGATTAATATTTTCATTTTCAAAGTTCAAATAGTCGATCTAAACCTTTCAACATGATCTCCATATGAAAATGTGAAAATGGTATTAGTGTGCAAATTTAATTGTTTACGCAAAAAACCGAACATGTTGAGAACAAATGTGAAAATTTGATAGTTTTGCGCGCTCTTACAAGGGGTAAGCATGCAAACTTTTCGTTGCTGATTGAATAGTTAACAACAATTACCCAATCCTCATTGACAATTTTATCCCTAAAATAAATAAAAAAAGACATGATTTTTGCTACATGGCAATCTCTTGAATGAAAAAAAAAAACCATGATTATAGATAGAATCTAGCATTCATTAACTACCTACAGAGGTACTGGATTTTCATTAACTTGTTTCATTTTATGATTAATATTCTGATTAGAGATTAGGGAAGCAATTGTGGGAATGCTAGGTGATTTTTGTACTGGAATCATGATTCACTGGTATAGCCTTCTCTAGCAGAAGTTTATTTTGGTGGCAATGATTTGTGTAAACCGCAATGTCGGAGTACAAGGACAACATGCGACAAATCAGGCTTTTCATTAGGGTACTTCTCACTTGATTTATCAATTCTCAATCTTCATTTTCTTTTGAAGAAATTTTTGTTCCTTATTTATAAGAGCTCCATACTGTTTTTGAACTAGGTGTCTGTTACCTATCATTTGTTGCAGTATCCTGGTTATTGTACCAGACAGGGGCTGGTTGGTATCAGTATTAGTTGGAAACTTGGGAATACCTGATTGGTGGTTTGCAGAAATTTAGCCCAAAATGAGACTTGACTGAATATCCGATAGTAAAATTAGGAATTAAATTGGCCCACAAGTTTAATTTTGGTACAATATATATTAATATTTAATAACACTGGCACTGGCGTATGCTTCTAATGCCGTTTAGAAGCACATCTTGTTGAGAAATAAGTAAACCAAAAAAAAAGAAGGCACAACTTTAATTTGTCAAAATCTATTTGGTACACCTCCTTTTTACTCTATAATCAACACACCTATTTGGTACACGTGTAACTTTGTTGTCTACCCGGTACCGGCAACACCGAGATTGAGTTTACCATCATCTGCTCCTGCACCAAAGCCAGCCACATCCTTGATCTTATCCTCAAACTTGTGGACTGGCACCCCCGGCTCATCCTTGTCAGACCGTATGGCCTGTTGGATTTTTTGTTGAAGAGTAAACAGAGGAAGAAGGATTGACACAATAATTCTACTTCTCCTTCTTGATTAATTCGATTACAACTTCAGAATTTAAAGCATTACTACATCCTAATTTAGACCCCACTACTTCAGCTAAATTTGGATCCCACTATTACTAATCCTATTACAGACAGCTATTTTTAGAAACCAACTAATCCCACTACTTCACTACAACAGAATTCCAAATATAGAGAGCTAATTTTGGATCAACTCTCAACACTCCCCCTTGATCCAAAATCCAGCACATTCATCATGTCACGACACCAGCTGAACTTTTCTTGAGTGAGTGACTTCGTCAGCACATCTGCAACTTGTTGGTTCGTGTTCACATACTGCAATTCAATCATCCTTTGCTCAATCAGGTCTTGTACAAAGTGGAGTCGGGTGTCTATGTGCTTTGTCCTGTTGTGATGCACCGGGTTGTTGCCAATTGCAATTGTCGATTGATTATCACAATAGAGTATTGTTGCACCCTTCTCCTCACAATTTAACTCCTCCAAAAAGCGCCTTAACCATACGCCTTGGCATGCTGCTACTGTTACTGCGTTGTACTCAGCTTCTGCAGTTGATAGTGCAACTGTTGACTGTTTCTTCGAACTCCAACTGATTACACTGTTGCCATAGAAAAACACCTGACCTGTTGTGCTCTTTCGATCATCTATGCTGCCTGCCCAGTCACTATCACTGTAGCCTATTAAACAAGGTCCATCAACTGCATTGTACCATAGACCATAACATGTTGTTCCTGCAATGTATCGGAGAATTCTCTTTGCTGCTCCCATATGCTGTTTAGTCGGGTTTTGCATATACCTCGCAACTATTCCAACTGCATGTGTGATGTCTGGTCTTGTATGCATCAAATACATCAGACCTCCTACCAAACTTCTAAACCAAGTTGCATCTGCTGGTCCGGTTCCATCAATTGCTGTCAACTTCTCATTTGTATTCATTGGTGTAGTTGCTGCCTTGCAACTATGCATACCAAACTTCTTTAGCAAATCCTTTGCATACTTTCTTTGAGAGACAAAGATGCTGCCATGCTCTTGCTCTACTTCCAAACCAAGAAAGTAATGCAACAATCCAAAATCTGTCATATGGTTTGAACACCCACTATCTAAAAACCATATGTTGCTTGCATCAACCTTGTTTTCTGTGTATGCCATGAAGAGTGTTGATTGCTCTTCTTCTTCTTTTTCTTCAGCATAGCTTGCTTGATTCTCCTCTCTTTGCTTCTTGTAGCACTTGGATTGATATTGTCCAAACTTATTGCAGTTGTAGCATTGGACATCCTTCTTGGATTCATCATACGATTGATGATTTTCAGCAGTGTTGCTTCTGCCTCTTCCTCTTCCTCTTCCTCCTCTGCTGGAGTTACCTCTACCTCTGCCTCTTGGGTAGCCATTTGACCTGCCTCTAGAAGTCTCCCCCTTCATGTAGAAGGCCTTTTCATCACCACTTTCTTCTGATCTGGACAGCCTTGATTCATGGGTCTGCAATGATCCCATGAGTTTATCAAAGGTGTATGTTGCGAGATCCTTTGATTCTTCAATTGCTGCCACCACATAATCAAACTTTGTTGTTAGGCTTCGTAACACCTTGGCCACCACGGTTTGCTCTGGGATGGTGTATCCATATGCTCGAATTTGATTGACCACATCTTGTACTCTTGAAAGGAAAATTTGCACGGATTCTTCCTTGTTCATCTGCAACGTTTCAAAGTCCCTGCGTAGGCCTTGAAGTTTGATTGCCATGACTCGAGTACTCCCTTGAAATGCTGTTTTCAGGGTTGTCCATGCTTCCTTTGCGTTGGTGGCTGCTGCAATTTTCGAGAAGATGGTGTCATGCACTGCTTGTTGGATGAAGAATAGCGCCCTTGCATCTTTCTTCTGATTTTCTTGCTGGTTCGGATCTGAATCTGGTGGACCATTGTTAACCAAATCCCATAGGCCATGAGACTTGAACAAGGTCGTCATCTTGATGCTCCAAAAGGCATAATTCTCGCCTTTGAACAGCGGAATTGCTGGTTGCGTCACATTCACCGTGTTGTTGCCGTTTTCTGCCATTGAAAACGCCCCAAGTTGATCGACCATGCTCTGATACCACTTTGTTGGATTTTTTGTTGAAGAGTAAACAGAGGAAGAAGGATTGACACAATAATTCTACTTCACCTTCTTGATTAATTCGATTACAACTTCAGAATTTAAAGCATTACTACATCCTAATTTAGACCCCACTACTTCAGCTAAATTTGGACCCCACTATTACTAATCCTATTACAGACAGCTATTTTTAGAAACCAACTAATCCCACTACTTCACTACAACAGAATTCCAAATATAGAGAGCTAATTTTGGATCAACTCTCAACATGGCCATCTTCGGTGGGTCTTCTATGGCAGAACCCAGTGCAGTGTGGTAGGTAGTGGCAGGGAAAGACCCCTCGGGTTGTGCTCCTTGTGAACCTGACATTGATATTTTTTTTTTTTAACTGCAAAACTGATACTATTGGAAAATAGAAACAGCAAGTACTGAAACCTGAACTGAACTAGAGTGAGATTTGGTTTGCAGAAATCGAACGAAAGAAAGAGAAATGGGGAAAAGATTTATATGAAGAAGCTACTAGCTAATGGATGAATTTGGGGGCAACCCGACACGTAGGAGAGTTGACTGACACGTGTCAGGATGATTTATATGAAGAAGCTTCTTGGGTTAGTCCCTAATATGAATTTGCTACTGACATTTGCTATTAGTCCCTAATATGAAGAAGATTTATATGAATTTGCTATTGACATTTTAGATCCTTCTTGGGTTAGTCCCTAAAAGAAATTTGTTCCAGAAATTATAATAGATTATCACGTATGATATTTAATGATGGCTAAATTTGGAAAAGTACATTCATTTAAACTTTGGTACATTCATTTAAATTTGAAATTTGTTCCTTAATATCTTGGTCAATATTGCTTTTTTTTTACTGGTGGTCCCTACGGTTTCTTGCCATATGCAATTTTTTAAATTCAAATTGTATTTATTGCAATTGACGAGATCTTTTTCTCTTTTACACATTCAGACTCAGGTAGTTCGTCAGGAAGTGGTTCAGATGCGAAAGCCTCAACACTGCATGAAAACAAGGTACATATTTTTTTTTATTGTGATTGCATTTGTTAGGGCTACTAATCATCTACTCGATGATAAAAATTATTTTACTGGTATATTATCTGATGGCCATTTTTTCACACTTCAATCTGCAGGAAAAAGCTTCTGGGCCTGCTTCGGGTTGTGAAAAAAGTAACATAACTTTGATAGTTTTATAGCTTACCAGTACAGACTGGTAACATAAAATTGCTCCGGGACTGTCCTTTCTGGTGACCATTGATGAAGAAACCAAAACAATTAAAACAAGGGAAATACCAATGTCCAATTGTTTTGTTGTACCAGTAATAACTCAGTACTGTACTGCGCATCTTAGTTAGTCTCTTCTCAACATGTCTAAATTTGTCTTGCCTTTCATATTGCAATGAGATGAGATGATAAAATTATTTACCTAATAACCATTTTTTTCTTGTTATGCAAACAGAATCATCTAACGGGTCGAAACAATCAGATGCAGATGACCTGTTAAACCTAGCCAATCCTACTGACATGGATGCTCAAATGGATGGTAAGTTTCCTCAAAAGAAAGAAAAAAAAAATGAAAGTCAGCCTTCCTATGTGATATAAATCTGAGAGGATACTAAATGTTATCATATCCTGCATGAAATAATACAGGGGACAGTGATTCTACCAAAAAGCCAAAACCTAACAAGCAATACCGAGCTGCACTCTTGCCGGGTCACTTTTCTGATACTATTTTGAAAGCTTGTGAAAAGACTCTTGACCAGGTTTTCAATTGTTGCCTTTCTATTGGTTGATGACAAACTTTGTAGGGCTTTAAAGTACTACTAGCTGGGTTGATGCATAGCGCATAGTGGTCTGTACTATGGATCCATATCTCTATTTTTGAAGTCCAAACAGACGATCTGAACCGCTTTATATGATCTTCATATAAAAATGTACTTGATTGCCAAATTTTACATTTTTTAGAATTTTTCACTATTTTTTAGATAGGTAGAAAATCACTTGATCTAAAGATTGTGGACCGTCCAATTGTAGTGATTTTTTACCCATCTAAAAAAATAGTAAAAAAATGTTAAAAATGTAAAATTTGGCCTCGAAGTACATTTTCATATGAAGATCATGTTGAGCGGTTCCATTCGACTATTTGATATTTGAAAATAGAAATGTGGATCCATAGTACGAACTGATGTACACTATGCATAGTACCATAGCCTCCTAGAAAAAAAATTAAATGAGTCATAATTAATGGAATCGTTTATATTTGGTTACTAACTTTGATTAATGACTAATGCATCTAGAAGGTTGCAAAAAAGGACCCTGAGAAGCTAAGGCGAGAAAGAGAAGAGCTAGAAAGGTAACAAAGAGAAGGTGGGTTGTTGTCTTTTATGCCAAACAGTTCATTTAACTTTCAATAATTTTTGTTACTGATTATTAATTGCGATCTTTTGTTCTTTATTTTTATTTTTATTTTTATTATTTGGATTTTAAACAGAAAAGGCAAGGCTACAAGCAGAGGCAAAAGCAGAGCCCAAGAGAGAGAGGTAGCCTGTCAAGCCCAGCAACAAGTAATCTTTCCTTTTAATTTGAGACCTTTATTTTAATCAAATGAGCAGGTTTATGTGTATGTCTATTTAAAATTTCAAAAAAATTGCATGTGCTCTGTCAATTGAGAATTATAATTTGTCCATTGCAAAATGAAATATCATGTGTATATATCCTCCAAGAATTATAAATTTCTTATAAAAAATATCAAAATTAGTCCTCTATATCTCAGTATAACTTACAAATTATAGAAGAGTTAATATGATAATTTTGATGAATTAGGACCAAGATATTTGACATATTTGATGCTCTCTTTGGGCAAATATTGCTCCTAATTGTAATCCTTGGTTCATATTTTGGATTCTTTCTTGACATCTCTGTGCTAAATAAGCGATTTCATATCATACTTGCAAATGCTCATAGTCCTTTTTATACCATATATTTGAAATAGAGTGAGGCTATAGTACTACGCATACCGCAGATTGGTCCCAACTACGGATCAATATTTTGTTTTCTGAGTTCAAAAATGTTCAACATGATCTCCTAAAAATGTACTAAATTTTACATTTTTTAGATTTGTTTTACTATCTATATGTTTGAATGGTCTAAAATCTTTATATCAATTGATTTTCTACCTATCTAAACAAATAGTAATTTTAAAAAAATTTGTAAAATTTGATCTACAAATACAGTTTCATATGAAGATCATGTTGAATGATTAAAATAAGATTGTTTGCACTTTGAAAATTGTGATATTGATCTATAGTACGGACCAATCTGTGCTATGCATAGTACCAAAGCCTCACTCTTTGAAATATTACAAGATTTTATATATTAACTTTTCTTATTATCAGACGGAGAACTGTAGAAATTGACAAAGGAAATCTATTCACGAGAGCTCTCGAGATGCTGAGAACAGCCCCATAGCATATAGCCAGTTCAGTTAGTGAGACCAGTCCAATGGGTTGCCAAGAGGGAATCGCAATGGGTTTCAGACCCGGTACAAACCCGCTAGAGCAGCTAGGGCTATTCCAAGTGTTGACAGAAATAGTTTTGGGTCCTATCTGATCCAAGAAATTGTTGTTAGTATAACTTAGTTTCATTACACTCTTCTACTGTGCTTCTTTCTTTGCTGAATTGTTGTCTAATATTATCAAGGTATCTGATATTAAACATGATACTGCAAAAGAAAACTATATATAATTTGTAACTGGGTTTTTCATTGTTACAATTTGCAATGAAAAAGGCAAAAACTGGTGCACCATTCCTTTTCTTTGGAGATAACACTAGATTAAACTTGAGATTTGCTTCTTACTCCAGTTTTCAAAAGTTTTTACTATAATGGATTTAGTTTCTCTCAACTGAATTGGGGAACATTTTTAGTAAAAGGTTCATAACAAACAAAAATAAAAAGATAAATATATACAACCTTTCATATTTTTAACTTAAACCTACATTTAAATACCAATTATTATGTGTCATACAACTAATATTAAATTCCACACTGCAATTTTTAATTTATGTGGTAAAAAATGCTCTGGTTTTAACTTTTTTTTAAATAACATGTCTCAAAAATTAATTAGCTTCCCTAAAAAACCAATTAGTCCTAGATAATTAGTGTGATTATTCATATTTTCTATAACTAATTTATTTTGTATTATTATTATTTGCTTTTCTTCTTTCTCTACCTTCTTGTGTATAATTAAATATTGTAATTTTTCCCCATTATAAAAAAACATAATGGATTGCTTAATACGGCGCAAGATCTTGTCATTGTCATGGAACACGTCCATCTAACTTGAGCCAAAAAAAAGATAAAGTTTACCTGTGAGTGGGGCTCACTTGATGGTTGTATTACAAGTGCATTATGGTTAGTATCATAACTTTTTTATCATTTATCGTGACTTTGTTGGCTATTTAATTAATATTTCAAAATCCCAAGTTCATACTATGAATTCAAACCATCGACATTATTTTTCGAGTTAATTTGATACGAAATCAACATAACAAAAATGAATGAACCAAATTAGTGGTAATATACCTAATAATTTCATTCATTTTACGGGCAATTATATTTTGTAAACAAAGTGTGAATAAAAAAAATTGAGAACCAACAACAATCGGTGGTGTTTTCTTATAGTATTATTTATAAATATATTTTATTAGGTATATTTTTCAATAAATACCTCTTTCATGTGGACCCTCTTTCTCATAATTAAATATTGTCCTTAGCCTATGCTACAGAATTCAGGAGAAGTTACTAATGTGTTTTATATTTAACTTCTTATTGAAATATTTTCTTGAATCTAGCAGAAGTTAAATTAATCTTGTAGGAAATTAATGTAATATAGTCAATTCCCACTGCAAAGCGTAGACACTTGATTACTAGTAAAAAAATAAAAAGTAAAAAAAATTGATTATTCTACATTAACTAAATTACAATAACAATATGAAAAGCCTTTGTAAAAGTTAAATATTTAAAAAATGGGATGATTGTCACAACTAAATTAAGAAAAAGTAGAACGAAGTTTGCAATTAATCCCTGTATTTATATTCCGACTTTTTTTTCTGAAACTCTTTCATAAAATTCCATCCAACTCAAATTAAAGAAGCATATTAAAATTTTCTTCCGAGTGAACAATTAGTGGAGATGATCACTTTCTGAAACTCTCGTAATTAGGAAATGCAAATGTAACGTCATAAAGAAGAAAAGGTTCTCTATTGATCTATTCTTATAGGATATAAATAAAAAACCTCTTTTTAAGTATCTTCCTTCATTTGCCAATTCCATATTTCCTTAGTCCAGCTCTTAATGCCAATTCTTTTTTGTCAGTTCATTTTAAATACTTTTTTCCTAGTAATCCAGAAATCAAATGTTTATATAAATGATATCTCTCTATTATGCATATATTCCGACCCCAATTCACATGTAAACATGTGCCTAAAAGTCTAAAAGTGTGAACATTTCATTTAAATATCAATAGAATGTGGTACTGCTATGCTTTATTTATTGACATGCAGGAAACTGGCGAAAAACAAGGAAAATTCTGGTTTCGACGCACTTCCACACGGCCCGTACACGTTTCTGTGCGGACCGTACATTAACTGCTCAACCACAGAGAGTTTTCACGCAGGAGGCTAAATCTCTACAACTCAAAAGCACAGGTACACGGTCCGTACACATTTGTGTGCGGACCGTACACAGAAAATCTGGAAAATCCAGACTGGCGATGGAAAGAGATGCCAGCTGGGGAGGTCGAAAAGGAAGGCTTTTAATACGCGATTTTGGACATTAAAAGAGGAGATTGCAGACCTAAAGAGGACGGCTGGCTCTTGGGAGAAAAACTTGGCTTGGAGAAGAAGTTTTGAGGAGAAAAACGCAAGTTTTGAGACGAATCTTCATCTCTCTTCGAGTTTTGTCATGAACTTTCTTATTGCTACTTGTTTATTTTGCTTTTTAACTATGTTTGAGTAGACTTTTCTGTTTCTAGGGTTATGATGTAGTCGAATGCTTAGTTTTATTTGCTAGTTATTTGGAATTTGTGTTGAATCTTGTGCTTGCTTGATTGTGTAGTATTTTATTGCTTAGTTGAAATTGTTTGAATTGAATTATTGATCCGTTAGATGAAATGCCTCATCTAGATGAAAATTGTATAACTTTGATATTCACTTAACCAAACTAAGTATTTGAGATAGGTTTGTGAACTGAGAGATGAAACCAAGTAGTCGCCGAGAGGTGAACTTTTTCTCGTATCGAGAGATCGAGGTTATCTTTAGTAAACCAACAAGTAACTTAGGATAATTAAGCCAACAAGCGAAAGTTGAGCTTTAAGAACCCTAAGAGGAAAAAAATTGAATCCCGCACAAAGTAATTAAGCCAACATGCGAGAGTTGAGGTCCAGGTACTTTGGTTCGGCCAATAGAACCCTGCACAGGAAACAACACAGAAACCAGTAGCTGCTGTATCAACTCGAGGGCCACACGGACCGTGTATGAGAGTACACGGCCCGTGTACATTACACACGGCCCGTGCATGAAAGTGCACGGACCGGGCACCTTGAGGCTAAGCTGAGATGAAATCAGAAACCCTAGGAACCCCCTTTTTAATTATATTAAACCCAAATCAAAGTTTATTTTATTGTTTTGAATTCTGTTACTGAACTGTTAAGGACACGTAATACCCCAAAACAACATTTGCAGACTTCTAGAATCTCTGTAGTTTAAGTGAAGTCCGGTAATTGTCAAACCGTCCCTGTGATCGATACCCGACAATATACTATACGATAGGACTGTGCACTTGCAGTCTGAACCGAGAGTGTATTTAAGGTTTAAAAGGTACAGTTTACTGTACTGAAACTTTGTGCATTACCTTTTGGTGCAACAATAAAATAAGATTAATATGCGGGAATTGAATCAATTCTAAGATAATAGAGCTGAAAATGAACTTTTACATATTGAATGATACAGTGGAGGAGAAATTTTGCAGGAACAAAAGGTTTAAGAAATTGAGCAAACAATTAAATGTGTAATTATGCATATTAGTAAAGTAGGGAAGCTGCATTAAGTAAGAAAGAATTAGAGCCTTACCAGCAAAATGTCGGGTTCAATCTTGTTTTAAATCTGCTAGAAAACAAATTCCAAATACAAGCACTCGGCTAATTTGATTTTCTCCAAAATCTTAATTATTTCATTATCATTTTTTTGTTAAAGCTTGAACAGATGAGAAGAAAGATGAATTTTGATTTTCCCTCAATAATAATCACAGCATAAGATTAATGTAGTCGAAGTTGTCAATTAAAAGAAATTTCATGGGACCCAACCATAGAGATATAATTCGCGTTTTATTCGCGAATAAAATGTCTTTTAGGTGTTTCCAAAATGAACATCGAGTTATTCGGCTGATGAAATTATTCACAAATAAAATGCGAAAAATGTGAACTTTTTTTTGGGTTTTTTTTTCTTTCTTGTGGGACTAAATTATTTCCGAAATATATCTGAATTATTTCCGAATTACGAATTTTTTATCCTGCCGAACCGAATCCGAATAATTCATTTGTCACTGTGCACCCAATACTCCCAGTACTCTCTACATAGATGTTGTATTATATGTTTAGGTACAATGATTGTTTATGGTAAACAGTCAATAGGATAGAATTGCACATGCACGCAGTGTACAATCCCCCTTCAATCACTGTCAATTTCAATTTAAATATCTATACACCATCGATTATATATGTTACAACACGAATGAGAGTAGGTCCAATGCCCATCGGACCTACCTTGGTTCGATGGGTGTAATGACCATCCAATCTGCATCAAGATTCGTGTACTCTGCATCAAAATTCGTGCAAGCATGTATCAATTTCTGTGCACATAGATCTTGATGCTAATCGTACGGTGAAAAAGATAATTGAACCTAACTGTAGGTCCGATGCCCATCGGACCTACTCCTATCTCGTTACAACAACATAAAACCGTGTTTGTGTTTGTGTTTGGTTGCATAATTCAAACTCCCATGCATCTCCAGAAAAAATAATAATAAAAATTGACCAATCCAATCCACTGATCAGACGCCGTTGAAGAATTCAAACCAACTTCTCTATCGTTTCAAAACCGCGTTTGATAGTTTGGAGAATGTTAATTTGTAATTTTATTTACTTTTATTTATGGTTTCATGCATGCCTCAGATGGTGACATGGCACAAGGTGTTAGATTAGAGGTTATCTGTTCAAGGACGGATTCAGAATTTTCGTAGGGGTAAAAAAATATTGAATCAGGTTTAATTATCTAATCAGGTTTAAATCCATTAACCAATTGGGTACTTGATAAAAAATAATGTTTTAACTTATACTTTCCAATGCTTTGACTTGTAATTTCTGATTATCTGACTTATAATTCTAATTACTAATCAAAATTTAACAAATTTATTTCAATTTTAACCCTAAATTTAACCCGAATTACAAATCAAACGTCCAGAGGGGGGCAAAAAAATTTCAGGAGGGCAAAGTCGGTCGGAACCGATAAATCTCTACTAAAACTCAAAATCCAGGGGGGGCAACTGCCTCCTCCCTGGAATAACTGGGTCCGCCCCTTTATCTGTTAGTCGTTTATATTTCAAAAGGTATGGGATTTTTGTAAATCAATTTATATGAGCATTTAAGCGATATATATATGTTTCCAATAAACTAAAAATAATTTAAATTACAAGAAAAAAAATACAGACATGTAATTAGATATACATATGATTTATTTATTGAATATTTCTACAATTTATTTTTGTTAAATAATGGATTAAAGAGCCATTCAATCTAATTTTTTCAAGAGAATAAAAGTATTATTCAATAGGCATTTTGACTATTTCAACCATCTCCTTTCATATTTTGTCATTTTGTAATTAAATCAGGTGATTTCAACCTCTAAATTTTTTTTTTTGGTTGTAGAAGCTTTTGACTCAATTTATATGATGAAATTCATATGTCCACTACCCTTTAAAAAAAATTATAGAAATTTTTGACTTGACGGAGCGGTCTACGATCTCCCTCTCCTCAGCATCATACAGCGTAGCCTTGATCCACTTGAGAGTTTGCATCAGTCACTCCAGATCCTCCTCAGCAGCATGAGGGCACCTCTTTTGTGAGTTATTAGAATTTGCTGATGAGGAAGGAGGAGCCTGCGCAGAGGCTGTAATTGAGGGGAGCAATTTGGTTCCTAGAGAGAGCAGAGAGGTTATCAAAATACCTGCCATATTTTGCACGGAACAAGCTAGTGTGTGACTTTGCCTTGTAAAGGGGAATCAAGTACCAGAGAGCAAAATCAACACACAAAGAGAGAAATCGAGAGAGAAATCAATCAATCAAGCACCAGAGTTTTTACGTGGGAAACCCTCGAAGGGGAGAAAACCCACGGCCGTCGCCAAATCGCGCAAATCCACTATTTTTAGAGTTGGGGTACAACAGCAACATAATAACAAGGCGACAGAAAATGTATACTAGAACAAAAAATAAGCCAACAGTAAAAGGCCTAAATCTGGGCCGTACATACAGATCACAAATTTGACTAATCTGGACCGTCGGATACAAGGATTCATATGCAATTGACTTCTCGAAAATAATTTTCGCCCTGCCACCCCCCGCACAATCCTAGAATCAGGCCCACATACATAACATGCCTATGCTCTATAGCTTTGAAAATTAGAAATGAGTACAGAGTAGCAGAGGAAAGCTCTTGGAATGGCGTAAAGAAGATTGCTGCTTATGAGAAACAAAACAATTGACTTTGAATTGTGATTGGCTGTTTCTGTCAGCTCCTCCTAGCCACGTTTGCTAAATTTAAGTGGATAATAGTAAAATGAAAAAATATGAGTGGATAATATTATTGGAGTCCGACTAGGCTACTCCATGGAGTAAAACGACTTGGTACTCCACGCCATATCTTCATTTTCAAAGTTCAAATAGTCGATTCGAACCTTCCAACATATTCTCCATATTGAAATGTGCTTGGAGACCAAATTTTACATTTTTTGGAATTTTTTTACTATTTATTAAGCCATTTTGAAAATCTGAAAATCCTTATGAACAGTAAAAAACAGTAAAAATTTCTGGACCGCCGGATCAGTGATTTTCAAAGTGGCTTAATAAATAGTAAAAAAATTCCAAAAAATATAAAATTTGGTCTCGAAGCACATATCAATATGGAGAACAACTTGAGCGGTTCGGATCGGTCGTTTGGATTTTCAAAATGAAAATAATGAGGCGTGGAGCACCAAGTCGTTTTACACCATGGCTTAGCTAAGCCCACCACATATTATTGAGATAATAGTTAAAATAATATAATGTGTATTATGTTAAAATAAACGGCCAGTTTTCAAATAAAATTGAGATTAGTGTCATGTAATTAATAGACTAGGAGATAGTGGTTGTAATTAAATAGAATAGGTCCATAGTGTAACGGCTAGTTTTTTTTATTTCTTCTATAAATAGAGATACATGTAAAAACTGAAAATTAAGATTGTAATAATAAATTGTTTTCTTACATCTTTTCTCTCTTACAAAAATTAACATATTATTTAGAAGAACAAAAATATTATATGATAAACAGCGAGTTGGATTAATATAACATTATACCATACTGTGATATAATAACAGAGTAGTAATGTAATTTGTATCATTGTGCTCTATTAATTTCAAAAAAGACGGACGAGCACACATTTCCGCTCCGCTTCTCTCAAACAATTTAGACCATAAATCGGATTTGCATCAAAATTCGAGTCTAAAACGAGACTTTTTTCTTTGGACCCATCTATTTGTCATTCGTGTTCGAAATTGACCAAATTCTAATAACATTCTAATAAACACATTAGAAATCCGTTAATTTGTGAAAAAGACCAATTTCTGATGTTGATTCAGAAAATCTCAATTTGTGATGTTCATTTCAGAAAAGCCCAATTGAAGTGATTGACCAAGGCGTGATCAGCCTGTGTGTGTCCTGTCACTGTCATCCCTCTCAAGTTCTTTGAAACAGATTTTTTTCTTTAAATATAGCACTGTTATGTGAAATCTTATAGCCCTGATTTTTCTGAAAAACAGTCGTCAAATTCAAACGGCGTTTCAAACGCTCTTTTCCTCTTCGCTAATAAAATTCACAAGTCCATAAATCCATTTTCTCTAACCGGTCGGTCACAGCGCAAATTCATAAATTCATAAATAACGCTCCTTTTTTTAGCGGCTCTTGAATTGAGAAATAAGTAAGTAAAGAAAAAGTAAAAGAAAAAAGGAGAGAGTTTAATTTGTCAAAAGTTATTTAGTACACCTCTTTTTTACTCTATAATAAAGACACACACGTTGCCTTCTTCCTTGCATACATAGATGACACGTGTAACTTTGTAGTCTAGCCCGTACCGGCAACACCGAGATCAGGTTTACCATCATCTCCCCACCACCAAAGACGGGCCCACCTAAACCGGCAGCATCCTTGACCTTATCCTCCAACTTACTGACCTTGTCAGACCTGATGGCCATCCTCGGTGGATCTTCTGTGGCAGGACCCGGCGCAGTGTGGTAGGTGGTGGCAGTGAAAGACCCCTTTGGTTGTGCTCCTTGCGCGCCTGACATTAATGTTTCTTTTTTATTGCAAAATTGATACTGATGGAAAAATAGTAGCAAGTACTTATCCGGAACTGAAGTAGAGTGAGATTTGGTTTGTAGAAATCGAACGAAAGAAAGAAGCTACTAGCTAAGGGGTGAATTTGGTGGGGGACCTGACACGTAGGATAGTTGACTGACTCAGGGTGATTTAAAGATAGAGAGACGCGTGTAATTGTATATTTGTAATTGCACAACAGTACTCTTTTTTAGACTTCACGCTTCAGCTTGGGTCTTAAATAAAAAAATGTATTTTGGTTCAATTTTAAAACTTGTGGGCCGACAAGCCGAAATTTGTATACATATTCTCAAGAAAAAATATTACAAATATGCTCTCACATTTTGTAAAATTACCTTCTTAGATTACCATTGGAAAAACCAACCGTCGTCTTTCGGAAGGCAACTGTTGGTTTTTTTTCATTTGCAGGATTTTTTTTTTTTGTTATATGATTTTACATAACATATTAAATGTTGTGTTATATATTTTACATAACCCCTTAATGTGACTGTAATGTTTGACGATGTTATTTGATTAGTGTATTGTTTTTTATATTATATTTTATATGATTAGGGTTATCTTTTTTTTTCTTTACTAAATTTGTATCCAAATGAACTAATAATATATAGGATAAACAGTAAAAAACAATATAACATAAAATAAGTTAATACTGATAGTCTCTCTCCATTATTTCCAATTTATTTCCAATTTTAAAAAGTTAATACATATTTGATTTTAGAATTAAATAAGTTCAACAATCTATTTCTTTTCATATTTAATCCTCAAGATTTGGTAAGAAAAATTTCAGCGGCATATGTAAATTAATAGAGTTAGGTTGAAATGGCAGTGAAGATGGCTAACAGGTGTCCCTCACAAACAAATTTTAATCTTAAAAGAAAATTCTTTTAGTTATTCTTATTACTTAATAATTAGTTGATTAGTGAACAGTTCCCCTTTTTATTTAAGTATTAAAATTTATTTATAACATACTAATTTTCTAATTAACATGTTGTTAAATAAATCTAAATTCAAATAAACAGGTTGTTAAGTAAATTTTAAAAATATTTCAAGGCTAATAGAAAATATATCTAATCACTAAATGACTATACAATCAAATAACTTTGAAATAGTTGTTCATCTCAATTCATATAAATTTAAAATAAATTTTAACAAGTTACGACGACACTATAAAAAAAATTTAATTACGTGTTTCATTTTATGTCAAATAAAATTTCGAAATATATGAAAACTAATTGATGCACTGCCAGGAATCCAGGATACACCTCTCTGCCCGAAATTTTTATTTATACCACAACCAAAAAAAAATAAATCAAAACACTCCGGTTTTGGAGACATTCAAAATTTACCCAGATCGCTCAGGCATTCTGCGGTCCAAAAAACTAGAGTCCGCACAATACCACTACATCCCCAGTCAGGAGGCCACACAATGTCCCTGCAGCCCTCTTTTTTTTATTTTAGCACAAAAATTTAACAGAAATTTATTTAACAGAACATGCACAAATTCCAAAGTACAAATTTTATTTAACAAAAAATGCAGAAATTTTTGGTTTTAGTCACCAGCAAATGCACAAATTCCAAAGCACTTACAAAAAAAAAATGGGGCCGCAGCGGTATTGTGCGGACCCCTGTCTTTGGGGCAGCAGAATGCCTGAGCGGCCTGGGTAGAAATTGAATTTCCAAAAATAGAGGTGTTTGGTTTATTTTTTTTGGGATTATGTTATAAATAAAAATTCCGACCTCTCAGCAGTGGCGAGTGAAATAGTGGCGTTAGAGATCTAAAAATCGTTGTGATCACGGCACGGTACATTTTTATCACAGCACGTGAGCTGGTTATGTGATGTGACTTGCATATTTTGTGCTGCAACCATCTTTTGAAAATTTGGCATGGCACGTCACATGGAAAATTTGGTCATGACACAGCACGTGGTCACGTGAGTCACATGTAATTAGGAAGGTCAGATTTTGATCGAATGGTGAATCTTGAATAAACTAACTTAAATTATGAAAAAAATAGTTAAACGTAACAAAACATGACCAGTCACAGCGTCACTAACGTGTCGTGACTATCCTTCTAAATTTGATCACGACACATTACATATAAATCTGACTCAAATCACGGCGTGACTAGTCATGACACGGCACGTCACGTATTTAGATCCCTAAGTGAAGCGCAAAGGAATGTTCTCTGTATTTGAGTGATCTCCAAATCGAGTTTGAAGATGTCATGTATCCTATCCAACCTTTCACACAATAGTCGATATTGTTAGTTGGAGTAAAACTAGGGTGTTCTTATGTTCATTAAGCTCCTTTGTGAACACAATTCTAAAATATATCGAATTGACTTCAAACGATGAATTCAAATCGTTAAAACCAATCTACTTTAAGTACAGGTTTTATTGATGTTTGAAGTATTTCTTATTTGATTGTTTTATACAACCAATGAGCCTCCCAAGAAATTTTGAAACAGTAAATTAGATAAAGCTTAGTTGTTGTAAATTTTTTGTTTCTTTGTCATACTTTTTTTCTAATTTACAACAAAATCTGTTTCCTATAATTTAGAGGTTTATCTGATAAGAAATTTGCGAAAGGAAACTTTGCTAAAAAGCAACATAACTCAATTCAAACAAATTCAAATGCAAAGACAAATGCAGGTGGCGTAGTTTCTTTCCCATTCCTTTTTTTTTTTCATAAAAAACCTCCCATTTCATTGATTTGTTATCAAATCAATCAATATCTTGCTTTTACATGTCAGGCATTAATCAATTTCTTGCTTTTATAGATGGACACCACTATACCTTGTTGGATATCTAATTCTTTTATTACAATAAACATAACACAAGTAATTAGATATTCTTTTCCCATAATGCCCATATTTCATCTGATGGTTCAAAAAGAATGTACTAGAGCAATTAATAAAAATTAAAATTATTGTGGATAAATAATAAGGAAATTGCAATTCCATTTTGTATCTTGATTTTTGTAAAACAAACTCTAATCTTAATCTCGTTGGTTTGGTTGAGTTACCGATCCTCTGTTTTATGTAATGTACAATTATTCAGGACCCCATCATGTCTAAAGTCGTTGATAAGCTTTTGTAGCTTTGCAGGTGCATTATTGTTTGGGCACATGTAGTGTTTTTTTGTGTTTCAATCTAATAAATAATTCTAATAAAAACAAATGTGAATAGTGCTTCTGACAGTCACAGGGCAAAAGCAATAGAAGCAATAAGTGTTCCACCAACAAAGTGTTTCTCAGAAAATCTAATACAGCATCTACTGACAGTGTGGCGGGTCACTGACTAGTGCATTCTATTCACCTGCCGTGATTGTAACTCTGTGAATGCCACATAGCATCTGTTATTCTACAATAATGCAAAAGACTTGAGATGTTGTAGTCAAGCTCTATTAACCTTTTACACGACTAAATTCAATCCAGCTATCTTCTCTTTTGCAACTGCATTCAATCTATCTTGCAATCTCTGTTTCCGACTCTCTCGGATCTGTTTCTCATCTCAGCCCTCTGCTCGATCTGTTGTCATTGGGTACACGGTATCTCTTTCCAAAATCTCTAATTCTCATCTCTCTTGCTTATTAACCAACCAATCTCTGTCTTTTGCTATTTTCATTCTCTCATTCACCAATTTAGTACGTGTTTACCAAAAAAAAATAAAAAAAAATACATTTTGCTACTTGTTATTTGTCATTCCCAAGCAACACTAGCAAGGAAAATACAAAAATCGAAAAAAGAAAAAAGCAATCGCAGTAGAAGAAAGAAGAAACTTCAAGATGGCTCTTTCAACCATGGCAAGCCTGGCAGGTTCCGCTGCTTTGACCATTTCTGAGTGGGCGGGGTCTGCTGTTATTGGGGAACTCATCAGCACGGGTTTTTCATACCTGGGTGACCGTAACCTGCCAGCCAACAGCAAAGCCGAGCTAGAGAGGCTACAGGCAGCTCTTCCCCAGATCACAGCTGTCATGGGCATTGCTGAAGCACTCAAGATGAAGCACCCGGATGCTGGAAAATGGGTCGAGCAGTTTAGGCAGGCTGTTGAAGCATCCGAAGACGTGCTTGATGAGTTGGAGTACAAAAAAATGGAGGATATGGTGAAAGACCGAGATGAGGCGGGTGGATCCGCTTCTAGTTCAAAGAAGAGAAAACGATGTCCTATCAATGATGATACTTTGGAGAGGTTGAAGAAGGCTGTAACAATGTTGGATCAGGCTGCTAACGGTGTGGAGCGTCTCCTTCAAACTGCCACTTCGCTAGGTATTCATGATCTTTCTGAATCACGACAAGAAATCTGTAAAGTTTTAAGTCGCGAAACTACTTCCTTTTTAGTTGAAAGAGAGTTGTTTGGCCGGGAAGTTGAGAAGCACAAGATAATTGATTGGCTAAAGCGGCCAACTGATGTCCGCCTCTCTTCGTTTGGTATTGTCGGGGTGGGTGGACTAGGAAAGACCACCCTTGTACAATTTGCATATCAAGAGATGCGCGGGTCGAATCATTTCGACAAAACAATATGGGTTTGTGTTTCTACTAACTTCAGGGTTGAAGATATAACGAGAAAGATGCTTGGTGAACTTGGCGAAAATAATTGTTATAATAAACCATTAAATGCGCTTCAAGAGACCTTAAGACAAAATATACATTTAAAGAAAATTCTTCTCGTTTTAGATGATATATGGGATGATGAGATCGAGAAAAGGAGCCACTGGGACCAACTGATTGCTCCTTTGAGATTTGTACAAGAAGGTAGTAAAATATTATTTACTACTAGAATGAAATCAGTGGCAGACTTGCTTGCAAGTGTGATAAGTACAGAGCATGAATCTTTATCATTACAAGGCTTAGGAGAGCAAGAGTTGCGATTGCTCTTTCAGAGCTATGCATTTCGTGGTTCTAACCTTGACAATCATAGAGATTTGCAAGGAATTGGAGATCAAATACTAAAAATGCTCCGAGGTAGTCCATTAGCAGCAAGGGTGATCGGAAGCTTGCTGAATTCACGTATGGACCGCCAGTATTGGAGAAGAGTTTTGAATCACGGGTCTCTATTTAACTTAGAGGAAGCAAGGAATGTGGTGGAGGTTTTGAAATTGAGCTACTACCATTTACCAGCAAATTTGCAGGTATGCTTTAGATTTTGTAGCATATTTCCTCAAGATCACAAGTTTGATAAGGATGAGTTGATCAAAATGTGGATCTGTTCTGGATTCGTCCGGCAACAATCAAGTCAAGAAGAAAGGCCAGAAGATATTGGAGAAGATTACTTCAATCTTCTTTTAAGGAAGTCATTCTTTGAATATGTTGAAACATGGAAAGGTGAAAGATATGTTATGCATGATTTGGTGCATGAGTTGGCCCAAAGCGTTTCCTATGGAGAATGTTGTAAAATAGAACCTAATGATAAAGCAATTACCATACCTACCACTGTACGACATGTTTATGTACATGAAAGTGAAATGGAAAAGGTCTCCCATCTTGAAAATTTACGTAGCTTGGTTGTAACCACTTATTCGGATTCATTTGTTCTTCCAAATAATTTAATTAAGAAAAGTTTACGTTTATTGAAAATATGTGGATCCAGATCCGAAAACAGTGAAATGCCCAAAGAGATAAGCTGTTTGGTACACCTTCGCTACCTGTCTGCAGAGGGACGTGGACCTTATTATGTCATGGATGAAACGTTCAAGTACTTCCTCCTTGCTTCAGTTTACAAACTTTATCATTTGCAAGTACTAGAAATTCCCGGAAATAATGAGGTTGCGATCTATTCAGCAATGGAAACAACTAGAATAACCAATCTACTTAGGTTGCGTTATATGAGGCTTCCAAAGGAGATAATGCAAACCATTCATGGAGTCCACAAGCTGACATCTCTCCAAGAGTTAACCTTTTTTGTTGGACAAGAGAGTGGTCAACGTATAAATGAACTGGGTACACTAAAGAACCTCCGACATCTGTCAATTGAAAACATTGAGAATATAGGGGATCATACTGAAGCTAAGAGTGCCAACCTATTAGAAAAGAATAATCTCATGTCGCTCTTCCTGAAATGGACCTCACAGAGCAATCCTATTCACCCTGAGAAAATCATTGATTACCTCCAACCCCCTCCTAGTCTCATGGAATTGACAATTAACAATTATAATGGTCAAAGATCTCCTAATTGGATGGAGGATTCACAGCCATTAAACCTATCATCCCTCAAATTACTTAATTGTCCTCTTTGGAAAGACCAATTATTTTCTGGGTATATACCATATTTGAAAATTCTTGATATACGTGATTGTCTAAATCTGGACAAGTTACCTGATATGCCACTTTCTCTTATTGAATTCCGAATTAGTGAAGTGGGCTTGATTTCTCTTCCAGCTTTGTACCAAAATTCTGGTAATAACACTCCTGCACCATTATCCCTAAAATCATCACTAAGAGTAGTGAAGATAGAAAGGTGCCCCAACTTAATATCCTTGCATGGATTTCTGCAGCAAGACAACCTAGATTTTCAGTATATCAAGGAGATAGTAGTCACAAATTGCAAGAATCTCGTACATCTACCAATGGGTGCATTTGGGAAATTTGTATCGCTACAGAAATTAACAATAAGTAATTGCCCAATGCTAATGGCAGTTGATAACCAGAGCACCCTCCTTCCCATGGCACTCAAAGACCTTTCAATAACAAACTGCGGTAAAGTTGATGAGCCACTGCTGGAATCAGCATCAAGCCTTCCTACTCTCACTTATCTATATATTTCTGTTTGTGCAAATATTTCTCGCATTCCCTCCTCAGAAAATGCATTCAGATCTCTCAATGCGCTACACATATCAGGATGCAAGAAGCTCGTTGAACATTCATCTAGGCAACAAGCACATGGTGCCGACCGAGGAAGTAGCTTGGCTTCTTTAAAGATCAAGGAGCTTTACATTGATGACCTCTCTCTCCTTCTCATCGAACCACTAAGAAGCCTAAGCTTTGTTAGCAACCTAACTGTTTACCATTGTTCATGGATGGAGGCTTTGCAGGAGCAATGGTTTCTGCAAAACAGCAGTACCCTCAAGAGGTTGACTCTCTACGATGTGAGAAATCTCAATACATTGCCTGCTACAATGGTGAGGCTCACTGTGCTTGAAGTCCTGACAATCCATGGGGCTGATTTGCTGGAGGAGCTTCCGGAGTTACCTGCTTCTCTAAGGGAGTTATATATCTCTGGTGCAAGCTCTCTGAAGTCATTGCCTGCTACAATGGCGAGACTCACTGCCCTAGAAAGTCTACGAATTTCAAAAGCTGATTTGCTTGAGAATCTCCCAGAATTACCTGCTTCTCTGAAAGAAAAGAAAATTGAAGGCCGTGGTGGCCGATTGCTCTGAAACATAAGGACACTCTACTTTTATAATAGATCCCCAACTCATGTTGAAAAAACAAAACCATCTAGAAATCAAGAAAGTTGATTTGCTGGAGGAGCTCCCGGGGTTACCTACTTACCTGTTTCTCTAAAAAATAAGTCCATTAAAGGCCGTGGTGGAAGGTGGCTTCTCTGAAACACTCTGCTTTCATAACAGAAATAAATCAGATACATGCAGTAGGATAATGCTTCATAATTTACCAGCCCCGTATTAATAAGGTACTTTCTTTCTTGCAATAGATTTGGTTTTTTTTTTTATCAGTAAGATATTCTTATTTGTGACTCTTCTTGTTTCAAACTTCAAAAACTTTGTAGGTTATTTCTACTGTTGACTCATTCCTGCACAGACAAGGCCCACAACATAACAGTGCCAACTCGACTGTTGCATATTCATGTTAATGTCCAGAGGAATGGAGGATTACTTTACTTTCCCTGCTGGTATATATCTCACCTTGTTTCCATGCTATCTGTTTTACTTTACATTCTTTATTTACATTTGAGGGTACTAACATATTTCAAATGTTTAACTTTCCCTATGTTAAATGATATAGTTGGTCCCAAGCCCAGAAAAAAAGAAGGGTTAACAATAAAAAGTTTGAAAATTAGAAGAATAGCTACTCAAATTAAAAAAAAAAAAAGACACTGAAAATTTGCAAAGAGAACTGTAATAACTAAAATATACAACAAAAAGGAGGTTTATTTTGATAAAAAGCGAAAGTTCTTATTTAAAAGAACATGCACAAAATTCACAAAGCGTTTAAACTGCATGTTCCACTTTATTGGGACTAGTTTGCCTAAATTCCCTGTTGAAGTGCCTGATGTTGTTAGCTGAAATTATTTTTAGCTGTTCTTTCCTTTTGCTTTTTTTTTTAAATCATTTTTAATGTGGTGCTGGCCAGCAGTTACATGTTTTGATTTTTTTCAGTTCTCTGAGTGACCTGCTTTCTTTACATGATAAGAAAGTATGTTGTCCCAATTTGAACTAATCTGCATCTGTAACAACACTGGTACCGTACATGAACCAGATGATACAAGAGCTTTCAATGAGAGAGGACTAGATGCCAACTCTCTCACCTGATGATTTTCACTAAAATTAGGGACCATATTAACCTCCAATTTCAGATGTGATTTGCAAATAATTAGGGTTGCAGGCATATAGATTAACTTTGGTTTTTCAGATAAAATGTAAAATGATTGGGTTTCAATTATAGCTTATGAGTTTTGGGGCACATTTCAGTGACATCAGGTCAGCTGGGCTAATATTTTATGATACATTTAATATTTTCTGATTGAGGAAACCATGAGTGTTAAACCATACTTTCATCAGGGTTGTGTCATAGTATTTATTTCTTGGTTGCACTAATTTCTTGAGGGGCATACCAGACTACCAGTGCAAGCCTTGTTGCTAAAACTTTAAATCATTAAAAAATTTACCACTTAATCTTCAATACTTACTAGTTGAGATTCTGACCTCTCTTTCCTTTGCCGAGTTGTTTTCATTTAAGGTATCCTTCTCTAATTCTTTACCAAACTTGCTTATTGGACCTCTTTGAGGGCTCTTGATTAATGTCTTCCCTTCATGGATACAGGTGATGACCGGTTGAAACAGTCCTCGAACTGCAGTTGGAAGTGCAAAATCAAAACAGAGGGGCAGCAGTGCAATTTTACCAAGTTCAAAGGAAAGAAGTCCAAAATTGCCACAGAAGGGCTGCAGTGCAATTTTAATCCAGCTGAGATCAATGAGGTTAGACTATCAAATGAAAAAAAAATAAACAATATCAAGCAGCAATCAAGCCTAATTGGATATGTATAGTTATGGCATGAGATTTTGGACATAATACTGGTTATGTGCAAATTCAATTGTTTACACAAAAAACCGAACAAGTTGAGAACGCTTGTGAAAATTGAGAACGCTTGTGAAAGATATTTATGGAATTTTAAGGGGTAAGCATGAAAACTTTTCGTTGCTGATTGAATAGTTAACAACAATGACGATTTTATCCCTAAATTAAAAAAAAAACATGATTTTTGCTACATGGCAATCTATTGAATTAAAAAATCCATGTTTATAGATAGAATCTAGAATTCATTAACTACCTACAGAGGTACTGGATTTTCATTAACTTGTTTCATTTTCAGATTAATATTCTGATTAGAGATTAGGGAAGCAATGGTGGGAATGCTAGGTGATTTTGTACTGGAATCACGATTCACTGGTACAGCCTTCTCTAGCAGAAGTTTATTTTGGTGGCAATGATTCGTGTAAACCGCATCCCTACGGCCTGAGTCTGTATGTGCCTCTGTTGGAGTACAAGGACAACATGTGACAAATCAGGTTAAATTTGAACCCAATTGCAGTTCAAAATTGTATACTAAAGAGGTTAAATTTGGTGAGCCCAAGGCCTGATCAAAGGTTTGAATTAAATTGGCCCACAAGTTTAATTTTGGTTACAATAAGTAAACAAATTGCCCCAATTGCAGTTCCAAATTGTGTATTAATATTTATAATATGAGGAGGGATCAAATTACACCTTTTTTTATGACACACTTTGACACCTACCATTTTCAAAGTCCAAATAGTCGATCCAAACTGTTCAACATGATGGATATATTAAAATGTGCTTGGAGATCAAATTTTACATTTTTTTGAATTTTTTTACTATTTATTAAGATGGTTACAAAATTGTTGTTTTCAGACCATTGAAAAACAGCAATTTTGTAACCATCTTAATAAATAGTAAAAAAATTCAAAAAAATGTAAAATTTGATCTCCAAGCACATTTTAATATGGTGATCATGTTGAACGGTTCGGATCGACTGTTTGGATTTTGAAATCGCAAAATTGACCTATAAAAAAACGGTGTCATGATGTGTCACCAAAAAAGGTGTAATTGGATCCCTCCTCTTATAATATAACACGGCTTGTTGAGAAATAAGTAAACAAAAATAATACAAGGCACAAGTTTAATTTGTCAAAATCTATTTGGTACACCTCTTTTTTACTCTATAATCAACATATATATAAATATCCGTTGCCTCTTCCTAACTGATTACATTGCATACATAGATGACACATGTAACTTTGCAGTCGTCTGCCCCAACGATATCAGGTTTACCATCGTCTGCCCCAGCACCAAAGACGGGCCTACCAAGCCAGCTGCAACCTTGACCTTATACTCCAACTTATTGACCGGCACCCCCGGCTCGTCCTTGTCAGACCGTATGGCCATCTTCGGTGGCTCTTCTGTGGCAGAACCCAGTGCAGTGTGGTAGGTAGTGGCGGTGAAAGACCCCTTGGGTTGTGCTCCTTGTGCACCTGACATTGATTTTTTTTTTTAACTGCAAAACTGATACTGTTGGAAAATAGAAATAGCAAGTACTAAAACCTGAACTGAACTAGAGTGAGATTTGGTTTGCAGAAATCGAATGAAAGAAAGAGAAATGGAGAAAAGATTTATATGAAGAAACTACTAGCTAAGGGATGAATTTGGGGGCAACCCGATACGTAGGAGAGTTGACTGCCAAGTGTCAGGAAGATTTATATGAAGAAGCTTCTTGGGTTAGTCCCTAATATGAATTTGCTATTAGTCCCTAATATGAAGAAGATTTATATGAATTTGCTATTAGTCCCTAATATGAAGAAGATTTATATGAATTTGTTATTAGTCCCTAATATGAAGAAGATTTATATGAATTTGCTATTAACATTTTAGATCCTTCTTGGGTTAGTCCCTAAAAGATATTTGTTCCAGAGAAATTATAATAGATTATCACGTATGATATTTAATGATAGCTAAATTTGGAAAAGTACATTCATTTAAACTTTGGTACTCATGTTCCTTAATATCTTGGTCAATATTGCCGTTTTTTTTACTGGTGGCCCCAAGGTTTCTTGTTATGTGCAATTTTTTAAATTCAAATTGCATTTACTGCAATTGACGAGATCTTTTTCTCATTTACAGATTCAGACTCAAGTAGTTCCTCAGGAAGTGGTTCAGATGCCAAAGCCTCAACACTGCATGAAAACAAGGTACATTTTTTTTTATTGTGATTGTATTCGATGATAAAAAACTTACTGGTATATTATCTGATGGACAATTTTCACACTTCAATCTCCAGGAAAAAGCTTCTAGGCCTGCTTCGGATCGTGAAAAAAGTAACATAACTTTGATTGTTTTAGAGACACAGAAAGAAATTGCCACAGGATAAATAAACTAATCCTAAAATACACGCATTCAATCTCTCTCTCTCTCTCACACACACACACACATTCTCAGAGTAATCAGTTCCTCAATCGAGAAAGTCGCCTCTGTAGGTACAATTGAAAACTAATATCCAATATAACCTCCATAAGTTTGAAATTTGCATCTATGTAGACACAATTTTAGCTCGTAAAACACACACACTCGTCTCGGAGTAATCCGCTCCTAAATCGGAATAGCCATTGTTCAAGATTACAAAAACAAACGAGAAGTGAAGGTAACTGAACTCACAACTCCGCTAAAAATCAAGAAAAAAGTAGATAGATACCTTTTGGCGAGAGAAAAAGAAAGAGGCGAAAGGAGAAGGCTTCTAAGAGAAGAGCGATTAAAACTAGAGGCGGCTACTCCGAACATATCGGAGATTTATACGCCCGATTTTACTTATTTATTTCTTATCTCCGCATTGGTACAAGAGCATCACGATTCATAGTTGGATACTGACAAGTGACGACGCCTTTCTATTTTTCTCTTTTCATTTTCTTTTGTTTTTGGTTTGGTCCAATGAGTATGGGACCAAATTCGATCTCACGTCTGATGTGTACCGTTCGATCTGAATCAAGTCTCACGGACTGTTTAAAATTTAATTTTGCACAAATCAAATCGAACGGTTCTTATCTGGTATCGGATCGATTTTGGTTCCCTGCCCATCGGATATCATCGAAAGTTCGAAACTGTCGACTGTGGTTTGCTCTCTGATGTCAGCACTCAGGAAATCAGTACCGCGGTAGGTTTGCTCTGGATTCATATTATAAAGTAACTCAAATTTTACGATTATATCCGAGCCGTCAGTCTAATACCGGATTAATCCGGATTCTGATCCAATGGTCCTGATCTAAACTCAAATTTGTATTACTTTGGAGGATATGGACACGGTTTGGTCTCTGTAGAGTGTTGTCAGTACTAAGCAAATCTCTTTCAAATATGAAAGCCCACGGGCCATGCAAAAAAAAAAAAAAAATACCAAGTAAATCAGATCAGTACAGCAGGAATTCATATCACCTAAGCTAACTCAAACTTTGAGTTTTAATCCGGATTGTCGGATCTTCTTTGGCACGGATATTAAAGGTCCGGATTATGATGAGTGTGTATCCTCTGAGATATCTTATATTTAGCATTCCATCTTGGACTGGCTAACTGGCTTGGTTCGGATTATGATGAGTGCATATCTTTGAGATATCTGATATTCTGCGTGACCGACATGTCCGGTACCTATTTGGGGATAATGCAGAGGCAATATCATTTGAGCTTTGAGATTCATGCAGAACGTAGTTGAACGGTTGAGATTTTCCATATGAGATATCTCAGGGATATGAATTCGATCATAATGGGACGGTACAAATCTAAAATTTTTGAGTTACCTCAGAGGATCCGGATCCGTATGTAGTTGATGGCTCTTGTCAGAGGGACCTTGTCGCCTTGCGCCTTCTTTATTTTGTGGTTCATGTTTTCCTTTTTTCTATTCATTATTTTTTATAAGAATCGTCTCAATTTTGTTTTTGCTTGTGTATGATCAGTGGTACGATTAGAACCAAAATCTCTTACTTACTGATTCAATTTTATGTTGTGTTTAAAAATAAGAAAGAAACGTACTGGAATTTATATTTGATAAACTTGAATATAAACTAGAATCTTAGAATTAAATTTGAGAACCATTTTATTTTATAATGTTGTATGGTTAGGTACTAGGGAGGCGTTCTGTAAAAAGCCCACACAACTTATAATTTTAATTAGTAATTACAGATAACCTCAGAAGTTAATTTTGGATTCTATTTGTCTTTTCTTGAGTGAATAAATTTTAACTAGTATGAATTTCACCTTTTGATCTCCCAAATAAAAAAAATGAAAAAAAATCTTTATAATTCCCATTCCTATTCCAAAATTAGTTTTGTTTATTAAATAGAGAATCATGAAAAGTTCCACATCTACAAAAAAAAGTGTACCCTCTACGTTCTGAATTTGTAATCTTGCCTTATTAAAAAATTTACTAGATCAAGCCGGTTTAGCTCAAAGCCAAGTCCAGTAAAATGGACTAAGATCCACACTTGAATTCAGCCTGTGTTGATGAAGAAAAACTCGAACTCAGCCTTGTCCATTGGAGCCCGGTTTTGCAAGCCTGACTCGAAAAAGCTGAAAAATCGGAAAAAGAACTCGAAAAAAAGCTCATTTAATTTGTATTCAGCATAGTCTTCAATACTTACTAATGCTTCAATGTTTCCTCAAATGTATTCTTCTATGTAAAACTTTAGTACATATTTTAGTGAATGCATTTTTCTATGCTTCAATAAAAGTTTCACAACTGGAATTTAGATATGAATAATACATCCCATAACTAATCTGACAGCTAAAGCACCATAACTAAGCTAAACTTTAGAAGAACATTAGTTGAATGAAGATTAATCAATAATGTTAAAACGGGAAAAAAAAAGAAAAAAAAATTGATGTGCTATTTTTTTTTTTTTTGGAGTTCTTTTGCGTTTAGTATCTCTCAGTTGGCTTTCATTTGTTAAATTTAGTTGCCTGGGAGAAATTATATGTAAAACTCAAAATACAATTTGATTATATATAGTATATTTTTTTCTTGAAAAAAATATACATAACCATATAGACTTCATTAATCTTGCATATGATTAAACAGTTATTAAGTAAAACAAACATGTTATCTTCATTAATATCTCTAAATTGGAGTGATTTAATATCAATGCATACCGATGATGTCTTCGAAAACTAGACACGTCCAGTTCCAAACCTTAAGATAAGAATGAGGGAATCAGGGGTAGTCCGATGGACATCAAACCAAATTCGGTTCAATGTCCAGTCAAAGCTGTCTGGTCTGCATCAAAATTTGTGCGCACGGATTACATATTCACATAGATCAAGTCCGCATGAACCTTGATGTGGATTGAACAGCTCTGACCGGGCATCAAACCGTCCCCAACTCAAGAATTAGTGCCTGAAACTTCAATTAATAGATGTAGCAATTTGTCTTTCCAACTTCCCTATGACAAAAAAAATGATAGACAAAAGAATATACCGAGAATGAACATGTTCAACAAGGGAAACAGCTGTCAGAGATCGAAATTCAAGTTGAGAGACTAGATTTCACTTGTCATAATTTCTTCAAGGAGTGAGGCTATGGTACTTTGCAAAGCACGTATAGGTTTGTGCTATGGATCCATATTTCATTTTAAAATTCAAATAGTCAACATGAACCGTTCAACGTGATCTTCATATAAAAATGTACTAAGAGACCAAATTTTATATTATTTTTTAGAATTGATTTACTATTTTTTTAGGTTGGTATTAAAATCACTACTTTCGGATGGTCCAGAATTGTTAGATCAAGGGATTTTCTACTTATCTAAAGAAATAGATACAAATTCTAAAGATTATAAAATTTGGTCTCAAATTACATTTTCATATGGAGAAAGAGAGACCTAGGGATTGACACCAAAAACAAATGAATTAAGCAACAGCAAAGATTTAGATATACTGGTACAAGAAAAAGGAGAAATCTGGTTTGGGAACAGAAAGCATAGTATTAATTCTGATGACTACTAATTCTGATTTCTGAAACCTCAATCCCTTTGCTTCTGATTAAAAACAAAACAATACAAAACACTCTTACTCCATTGTAATAACCGCTGACAATTATGAAAAACTTTATCACCTCTTATAAGAATACATATTTTAAATTAGAAATATGCAAAGGACAAGATATATGCAAACAATAAATGGTGTTTAAATTTGAAACAAAATGATTTACTGCAATTAACTCCTTTTTATACGATGATGCTCCAAGTTACCCTGATTATCTCTGATCCCCTTTTCTCTCATCAAGACATGCATTTGCTCACTCAAATCACGTCTACCCGCATCATCATGCAAACCTGCTAACAACCTATAAAAACTCGGATCCGAAGGATCCAACTCAATTCCCTTTCTTGCCACATATTCACCAAATACCAGATTCCCATGCATCCTGCACCAACCCAACAGAGACCTACAAATGGACAGGTCCATTTCGTATGGCATGGTCTCTACCATGCATGCTGCCTCTTCTAACCGACCGGCACAACCCAATAAGTTCAATAACAATTTATAGTGTTCGCTTAACAGGTCTATCCCATGAATATCTCTCATCAACTTGAAATACTCTATACCCGCATCCACTAAGGCGGCAATGTTACACGCTTGTAACACAACTAAAAAGGTGACTTGATCAGGTTTAACCTGCACTAACCTCATATCCTCAAAGGCCGACAATGCTTCTGGAATTAACCCGTTATGAATTAAACCCGATATCAGTCCATTAAATGTCACCACATTAGGCGCTTTTATACCCGCAAACACTTCCCTTGCTTCTTTTATTATCTTACACTTGCTATACATGTCAAGTAGACTATTGGATACTGATATATCATATTCCAACCCGGTTTTTACCGACAAGCAATGCAACTGTCTCCCCTGGTCCACAGCTGCTGAGCTGGCAGCGGCTGAGAGAAAGCACGCAAGGCAAGAACTGTCCAGTTTAATTCCTTCTTCAATCATAAGAGGTAGTGTATTTAATGCACTTCTAAAAAGACCTGCCCGGCTTAGACCACCGGCTAAACTAGTGTAATTATAAGCATCTCTCTGGAGAGGTATTGTATCAAACACAGCCCGTGCATCATCCTGCCTATTAAACCTAGAATAAACATGTAACAAAGAATTTCCAATTGAGATATCCATTGCATCCATGCGGGTTTTAATAATGTATGCGTGAATCTTCTCTGCGTGAACTAGAATCTCCGGTGAATTGCATGTCTTTAGAATAGTGGACAGAGTATAAGAGTTGGGTTCAACTCCTGATGCACGCATCTCAGCCAATGTAGAAAATGCCTCTAGGGTTTCACTATGGTTAACAAATGCTGATATTAAAGTAGTCCAAGAAATTACATTTGGTTCACTAATTTGGTGAAATGCACGCAATGGGTCCCGCAAATCAGACGAATATTTATTGTATAAAACTACCAAAGAGTTGCCAATATATAAATCATGCTCTAATCCAACTTTAACAATTCTCGAGTGAATCTGTGCTCCCAAATGTAATCCCATGTCCGATGAACAAGCACTGATAATTCCTGCATAAGTGAAGGAATTAGCACTTGTAGTGGAGCATTCCATTTCTCTAAACATGGCATTGGCCTCTTCATGCTTTCTAGCTTTTAATAACCCAGAAATCATACAGGTGAATAATGTAACATCATACTCCTTTGTTTGTCGAAACACTCGCCGTGCATATGTCATATCACAGCATTTGGAATAAATGTCAACTGGCATGGTTTTCAAAACATAATTAAGTGGTACTCCTTGACGAATAGATTGACAGTGAACCATCTTGCCTCTCTGGTACCAACAGTGAGAGATGCATGACGAAAGAAACCTGGTAAAAGTGAATGCAGTAGGCTTTATGCAAGAGTTAGTCATGTCGGTATACACTCCTACAGCCTTTTCCCACTCTTTGGCCTCCAATAGAGAGGATATCATGGCCGTGTAAGCGATTGCATCTCTAAAAGGCAATTCATCGAACACTTTTCGTGCAGAACTGGGTTCATTAAACCTCAAGTACAATTCATACAGAGCGCTTGAAACAACCAAATTCAATGCAAACCCGTGTTTCCAAACAAACCCGTGTAATTGTAAGCCCAATTCAAATAGCGAGTCTGCTACAAAATTTTTACAACACCGCAGAACAGTGGAGCATGTGAATTCATTAGGTATTATGCAAGTGTCAGTCAGAAGCATCTTTTGAAAACCTTGCAGTGCAACATTGTATTGCCCGTGTTGGGCATGGGATGATATCATAGTAGTCCATGATGTGATGTCCTTCTGTGACATTTCATCGAACAGTTTATGTGCATGAAAAAGGTCGACAGTTTTCGAATAAAGTGACAAGAGAAGGTTGCTGATGTAAAGGTGAGAAGGAATGAATCCCAATTTGAGAAACACAGCATGTGTATAAGTTCCTTGGAAGAGCGACCTAGAGTTGGAATAAGAGGTGAGAGAGACGCACTTCTCTAAAAAAAATGTCCGTGGAATTCAATTCGCTCGAGGTACAAAATAATGAGCTCATCCTCAAACCCGGAAATATCTATCACTTCTTCATTTTACTATCGGAGAGGGGCTAACGGGTCTAACCCGTTTGGGAAACAGAGAATTAAATGCTACTAATTTAGCAATAATGCAATATTCAAACTCAGTTTGTACCATGTTGTTGTTTGTATCTTTGATTTGAATGAATTAGTTAGCTTGCAATGACGTTGGTACCGTTATACAGGGGCGGATTCAAAATTTTCATCAGGAGGCAAAAAAATATTGAATCGGGTTTAAATCCATTAACCAATTGGGTACTCGATAAAAAACAATGCTTTAACTTATACTTTTCAATATTTTGACTTGTAATTTATGATTCTCTGACTTATAAGTCTAATTATCAATCAAAATTCAACAAATTTATTTCAATTTTAATCCTAAATTTAACTTGAATTACAAATCAAACGTCCAGAGAGGGGCAAAAAAATTTCCAATGGAGGGCAAAGTCGGTCGGAACAGATAAATTTTCACTAAAACTCAAAATCCAGGAGAGACAGCTGCTCCCCCTGAAATACACTGGGTCCGCCCCTGCCGTTATAGGTACCAGTTTATGGTTTATTTATGGTTTTTTATGGTTGCAATGACATAAGTTTATGGTTATACTGTCACTTTGGTGCTTCTTATTTATATTGTAAATAGAAAATGCAAATGCTTCTTGGCACCTCTTTGTACATTGGTACCAATGATATCGGTGTTTTTCTATTACTGGTACACCTTGGTTTGATGCAATCTAAGTAGTTCCCTTCTTATTTGTTACTCTAGATCAATTGTTGATACGAATTTTGAATTGGTACAATGCATTTAGATATTTCTGTTATGGGTATGTTCTTTCAAAAGTGCATATTGGATAATCTTTTTAATTAAAACCTTCAAAAGTGCAATTTTTTTTAACAATGCATATATCCATGACGAATACAAATTTTAAACAAAATATAATATAATAAGAAATAATCAAACAAGCCAGTATATCATGCTGTGTATGCACACAAAGAAATAAGTTTTATTAGAATGTTGCTTTTTTATTTGGTTCAAATGCTTGTACCGTTTATTCTTTATTTTTAAATTTGCATCTTGTCATGTGACAATAAAATTAATGAAATAAGTTAGTATATAAGTACGAAGACTTACCAATGTGCAAGGATATTTTTAAATTTGCATCTTGTCAGGTGACAATAAAATTAATGAAATAAGTTAGTATATGAGTGCGAAGACTTATCAATGTGCAAGAATATTAAAGAAAAATATATATATATGCAAGGATATTTAGGTCTTTATACACTATAATCAATATTTTACTCATGTTAAGCCTTTGTTCTTAATCTTAGTATCAAACGAACAAGTACTTTTTAGTGAGGATTAAAATTTTAATCCTTCCCTCTTGAGGAGCCCATGCCGAACACCCTCAGGCGGATCCGTATTCTCTGCATTAACTCAAAAGAGAATTTTTTGAGTTAATAAATTTCAACCGTCTGATTTTAAACGGAGCCAATCCGGCTCGTGTCTATAACATATATAGAGGGTCCTTTAATATTAGTGCAGATTTAATTTGTACGAATTTTAAAACATATCAGACAGTCGAGATTCATTAACTCAAAATATTCTCTTTTGAGTTAATGCAGAGAGGCTGTATCTATGTGACTGTTAGTTGGTAAGAGAAAAGTTCTTTTGTGCAACTTAATTATATGCTACGTCAGGTCAGCTCATGATAATCCAATTACTGTAATGTTAAAGGTCCAGTCTAAATAAAATAAATATAGTAATATAGGTCTTTTGTGCGCTGGACCGCCGACTTAGAAATCATTAAATAAGGTGGAGGTTCATGATACCCTCAAAAACTTCAAAATTACTTATTCTCTCCTCTAAAATTCATAATATCATGTTTACCATTTTTAATTTCAAAAACTCACAAAATTATCCATTTTATTGTCTTTTCCATTAAAAATTATTTTAAAATTAAGTACAAATATGTAGCATGTTTATAAATAATTTTAGTTTCTTAACTGATCGGTTTCCGAGGACAAATGAGTCATTTCTTTACTTCTCACGCTTACACAAGCATATCATAAATGTCATTGTGTATGTGTAGGGGTGGAAAAAAAACTCGTAGCTCATGGCTCGATTGTGACTCGCATTTGACTCGCTCGCTAACAGCTCGCTCGTTACTGGATTGAGCTAGTAACGTGCCATCTCGCCACTAGCTCGGTGCAGAATTAACGAGTTCAAGTTGAGGCCTAGCTCGCTCGCCAGTTTGCGAGCTAGCTCGGCTTGGCATCAATTTGTGAATTTATATGAATTTGTGTGTATTTTATACTATCCAGCTCGGTCCAAAATGTTTGTAGAATTTATTTTCTTCTTAAAACAAGGTTCAGCCAGACCCAGCAAGCCACCTCGTGAGCTAGCTTGGTCCAGCTCATCATGATTTCAAGCTAAGATCTCAGCTCGGACCCCTAAATTCAGCTCGCTCGTGACGAGTTCAAGCTGGACCTAGCTCGTGATGAGTCAGCTCGTTGCCACCCCTAGTATGTGTCAAAAATAAAGAAATGACTCATTTATCCACAAAATTAATCAAACATTTTTCTTAAATATGTTACATATTTTTTATATTTAATAAAGGATAAAATAGGTACTTTATAAATTTAAATTTTGTTTTAACAGAAAAGATAATATGGGTAAATATGATATTGTGAATTATAAAGGGTGAAATATGAAATTTTGAAGGTTTTGAGCGGTATACAAAAGATTCTCCCTTAAAATAAATATTTATAATACAGGTCCAGCGTATATAATATCTCAGTACGTACATGACTTGCGCCTGAAAATCCTCCGCGTCAACCTCTATTCACGAGCACGCGTAACTTAGTCGTACTATTTTGCACTGTCAATATTTACGTAAGAAATCCCGTAACGAGTTATGTTCACTTTTATTTTAGAATGCCACACGCTTCACTCATAAGAAGTTATTCAGAGAAACTGCATCCTAACCTACTTAAATCAAGAATTCATATCCTCTGCATTAACTCAAAAGAGAATCTTTTTAGTTAATGAGGATGAAGCAGTTGGTCAAAACTCAAAAGCACCGCCTCTGGACTATCCAATCTGCTTTAAGATTCGTGCGAACTAGATCTGCACTAATATTAAAGGGCCCCTATGTTATAGACACGAGCCGGATTGTCTCCGTTTAAAATTTGAAATTCATTAACTCAAAAGATTTCCTTTTGAGTTAATGCAGAGGATACGGATCATGTTGAGGCGACGCCACGTGGCCCTCGCTGTCTCCGTCGCCCATGTTTAATTTCTTCGCGCGCGGGATGGGACAACTGCATGTCGGCTGTCATCGTCTCCATTTCTTTGTTTTTTATCCATTTCATCTAAAACCCAGTTCTCTTTAAGATTTAGGGTTTAGGGTTTAGGGTTTAGAAATTGAAATTGAAATTCTTGACCGTTACACCGTGCTGTCGAACTGGGTCCCACTTAGACAGTAGCGCGGCACGTGTACGCAAAGGGAGGATATGAGGTGGGTTCTCCCGCTCTCGAAAATATGAGCACAGCCCGATCTGTGCTGAAGGCCACATAGCAAAGGATCGATGCAGACTATTCCGAAGGGATTTCTATCCAGTCACCTACCCAGCCGTCTGATTGAAATAATCGAACATTGACGGTCTTTTGTCGTCTGTTTTGACGGAATATATAGGGACCTGGGCAAATAGGCAACATGTCTTTGTCTTGGCCCTCGAGTTATTAACTTATTATTGAACAACAAAATAATAAGGGAGGATTCCATTGCCTTTTAGCTTTCTTAGATTTTCTTTTCAAGAACAAATTTATAATTTCTTTCATCTCATTTAATACGTCTTTAAATTAAGATTTAATTTGACACCTATTAAAATTGGATTCTAAATCTTCAGCCCAAGATAGTATCTACTAACTAGTAATTTTCTCTCAATTATTTTAATAAATATTTTTCCGTGTCATCTACATTTAAAGTTGTATTTTTAAGGTCAAATTATTTGCCTCTGCCAGGTTTTCCTTCCAAAAAAAAAGGGTCAAATTATTTGAGAATGATTTTGTTAAGTTCAATCACTCAATTGACTTGTGTCTTGTTAAAAAAAATAGAGAAATAGACTAATTTAATGTTAAATTATGAGTTGTATTGTCATGTTTTCTAAAGTTTTTATCAAAAAATGCTTTCATTCTATATCTCGATTTTTTGCAATTTAAAGGATGGTTCAAGACACTTAATATGATCTATATATCCAAATCTTGTTGCCAATATTTTTTTTTATATTTTTTATAGGGAGGAATTTCATCCATTTAAAAAATTATAGATTGTCCAATAGCAATGATATTTTTTATATAAATGTGTATTAAAATTAAATTGTAGGAGAACTTTAATATACATATAGTGTTGATTGTCTCCAATCAACCGTTCATACATAAAAAAATTAGATATAGAGTGAAAACACTAGTCAGTAGGTGTAATGTACGACTCGCTAAATTATAATTCTCTCTATCATTAATGTTTTTATGTTTCTTTGATTACGACCATGGTTTTTCTTTTGAAAAGAAGTCATTCATATGGCCTACTTTTTATATATATTTTGTGTCGATGTTCTAACATTTTTATCTTGTAACTACAAATTTTATAACTTTTAACGAACAAATACTCTTCTAAATATAAACAAAAAAAAATTGACATAATTATTGATACCAAATTAAATTACATGATCACAAATAGTCTTCTTAATGAACAATAACTATATCAAAAAAAAATTTAGGGTAAGAATCTGAACTTAAAATTTTACAATTATGGATAAAATAATTTAGACAAATTTAATTATGTTTTAATAAATGTGGAGTGATTACATCACTTGCGGGTATTTGTAAATTGTATTCTCGCAATAATAAAATTCAATCCTTTTTATTTCATGGTGGATTTTGTGCCAATTTCGTTAGGCCAAGGCAGTTGAGATCTATGATGCAAGTCAATCTCAATATTCTATCAGAGTCATTAATGTTCACGTGGTTGTACATTATTAAAAAATATATGTGTATTTTTGAAAATTACTAGAAGGCTAGTTTGGGTGATCATCAAACCAATAATACGTATTTAATATGATAATTAGCTATAGTTTAAGTTAGAAAGAGAAATAATTACTAGACATGAATTTTATTCAATTAATATTTGAGTAAAGTTGAGGATCAAGTTACTAAACTAGTTTAATATTCACAAAAATAAATTCATCCAAGTTTCAAACATGCGATTTCTCATGTAGATGGTACTATCTTTGTCACTAGACTAAAAACTAGTTCTTTAAATTCAATTATTCAATTATATTTTTTCAATCTCACAAGAGAAAATATATATCCTGGTTATTAATTCTTACCAATTTAAATTTCATCATTAATCAAGATTAGTCCGCTTTTTAAATTGACAAGAAAACATTTTAATGAGGTCCTATTGTTTAGTTAAGTAATTAATTACAGTGCTAATTAATTATATAATTGATAATTAAGCAGTTCAGCACTGATCCCGGTACCGGAGACGGGAGATCTCATTAACTCGTGCTTTGTATTTACCCTTCTTATTTTCGTTGAAGACGGAGGGACGGGAGTTTATCACAGTTTTCTAATCAGAAAATCATACGAAACCAACGGCCTAAAATGATTCGGAACCAAAATCCATCCCATCCCCACAGGAGCACTGCAGTGTACGACTGTACCTCCAGCCCCTCCCTCTCTCTCTCTCTCCCCGAGACTTGAAAAAATGATCTGTTAAAATCTTGGTAAACCCCGTCAATCCACATTCCACCTCCTTTGTGTGATATCCCTTCCAACTTTCCACCTTTCCATTCTCTCTCTCGCACAAAATATCGCGAGAGAGGATTTGTTTCTCTTCGAAATTGCCCCTGCCACCAACCTCCAACCCCCCAGTCATGGAGGCGGAGGTTGCCTCTTCGCCGGACAAAATCGTCTATCTACACGGTGATTTGGATCTTCACATAATAGAGGCGCGCCGCCTTCCGAACATGGACATGTTTTCTGAGTGCCTCCGCCGGTGCTTCGCCTCCTGCAAGGCTACTGCCACTTGCACTACTGATCCCGAAGCCGATCCGAACCCGTATTCAGGTCAAAACCGACACCACCGCCACCCTCATGTGAAGGTCATTACAAGTGATCCGTACGTGACTGTATCGGTAGCGGGTGCAATTGTCGCCCGGACCTGTGTCATTAGCAACTCTGAATTTCCGAAATGGGACGAGCGCTTCACTGTGCCGCTGGCCCACCGGACAGCCACTATAGAGTTCCTTGTAAAGGATAATGATATGTTTGGTGCCCAATTAATTGGTACCGTGACCATACCGGCACAGCGGGTACTGTCAGGTGAGGAGGTGTCAGAATGGCTCCCAGTGATTGGTACAAATGGTAAGCAGTACAAGCCTGAAACAAAATTGCACGTCTCGTTCAAATTTCGCCCAGTTGAGGGGAACCCGGGGTACCAGCATGGTATTGCTGGTGATCCAGAGCACAAGGGAGTGACGGATGCGTATTTTCCTTTGCGGCATGGTAGTGACGTGACACTGTACCAGGTAAATTGTTAAGAAATTCTTGAATTGGTGCATGTTTCATTGTCTTGGCTGGTACTGAGGTTGTAGGACTAGAGTTATTGGCAGAGAGTGTTAGAATCATAGAAGGCAAAATCGGCCGTTCCGGAGCGGGATCGGACGGTGCCGATCTGATTCCCCGCTGATTTACGCGGATAGTGCTGATTTCGTCCAATTTCGGCCGTTTCGGCCATATTTCGGTCAGTTTCAGTCAAATTTCGGCCCGTTCCGGCTCATTTCAGTCAAATTTCGGCCGATCCATTCATGATTTAAAAGTAGACCAATCCATTCATGATTTTGTTCTCCCATACCTGATAGGCTGATACGGTGATACCCCACAATCCACAAAAATAAGAACTGTCATAGTTCACGCATTTAAAGCTAGTCCTAATCCGTTTAAGAGTTTGTTCCCCCATCCTCAATCAAATCTCCTCCTCCGTCACTCGTCGCAGCCCCGTTGATCTCTCTCATAATTTCTCGCTAAAACCTCCATCTCTCAAAAGCCAACAGTAATAACCAAAACCTAATTCAATAGCGCCATCGAGAACCTACTTATCCAGTCTCTTCTATGGGGTGAGCAGTGAGCTACAACTAGCTCATCGGATTTAGGGTTAGTGGATTTCAGAAAAAAATCTTCTCTACCACATGGAGTGGGACAGTGAATCTGAGGGGCCAAGCGGAGCAGAGGAGGAAGAAGAGGACGAAGATGAGGGACTAGGGTTGGGATTAGGGTTTATGGTCGGAGAGGGAGGTAAAGGTGCGGCCTTTTCTTTCACGGTGGAGAGGATGCTTGTCGGGTCAAATCCTAGTGGATATTTTTTTATCAATTTTTTTCTATTTTTTTAGTATAAAACAAGCTTCTGACAAAAAAGTCCGATTTTCCGATCCGATTCGGCCGATCCCGACCGATTTTTCCGATCCGGATCGGGATCGGACGGGGCCGATCCCGATTCCGATTCCGATTTTTCCTTCTATGGTTAGAATGTTAAAAGCCAAATAAAGGTCTAATACTATAAAATCCAACTAAGTACAATTAATCAATAAGGTACAAAAAGCAACTGATATTGCAGTATTGTACCGAGATCTTAGACAAGGATTATGGTTGCTGATTCTAGAAACATACCAATTGGGGGCCAGTACGTGTGTGCTTGACCATTTGAGAATAAATGATGCTAAATTCGGAATTAAGTTGCGTCATTGATTGTTAATTGAGGCACAATATAAATAACTGAGCCTTGAATCTTGATCCCATAATTGAGGTCAAGCTCGCATCAAAATAAATTATCCATTTGGTTGAACTGATGTCATGTCAATCTGGTAAAATACTTATCCTGATAGATGGCATGTGGATATGTATACCTGAAATATTTCATTTTCTGCTGCTTTTCGAAAATTCTGCTTCTGATTTTTATATTTCCAAACCAGGATGCCCATGTAAGAGAGGGTGAGTTACCAAAAATCGAGCTAGATAATGGGAAAGATTTTAAACATAACGCATGCTGGGAAGATATATGCCATGCCATACTGGAGGCACACCACTTGATATACATAGTAGGCTGGTCAGTGTATGACAAGGTCAAGCTGGTGCGAGAGCCGAATCAACGAATTTCTGACGAGCTCATGAACATGTCCCTTGGTGAGCTGCTCAAGCACAAGTCTCAGGAGGGTGTCAGAGTTTGTTTGCTTGTATGGGATGATAAGACTTCACATGATAAGTTGTTCATCAAGACGGTAAGGTCATCGCAGTTTTTGCTCTTAGTTATGCAACTCTTTTTTGTTAAATAATGATAACTGATGTTCCAACCCAGCAAATTTAGAGTTTTGGTCCTGATTTTATGTGAACTAGCCATGAAGACATGTCATTGTGTTTATTTAGAAATGTCAAGGGCAATATAGTCTTGTTTGCCTGGTACAATGTTGGTTTCATGAGTTGGGTTTCATGCATAATTTGCAATATGGTGAAGTAATTGGGTTAATTCTAAAAGTCTTTTGTTCTCTGGCCTAGTAAGTATGAAGAGAATTTCTTTTACCAAAAGAAAAAAGGATAAACAGTTTTAATTGTACTGAAACACTAACATGTAGGAGTTGACATATTTTTTTTTTTCAATACTTTGGGTTTTAGGGTGGAGTAATGCAAACACATGATGAAGAGACCCGAAAATTCTTCAAGCACTCATCAGTTATATGTCAGCTGTCACCTCGTTATGCCAGCAGCAAACTCAGCATTTTCAAGCAACAGGTGTTCTATTGCATTTTTGAAAATCTTGTTCATACCTTGTGTGAAATGATGTAATACTCTTTATTGCTGCTGTCTGTAGGTAGTTGGAACTCTCTTTACCCACCATCAAAAATGTGTATTAGTTGACAGCCAAGCTAGCGGAAACAACCGAAAAATCACAGCTTTTATTGGTGGCCTTGATTTATGTGACGGACGGTATGACACACCTCAGCACAGGCTCTTTACCGACCTAGACACAGTGTTTAAAAATGACCTGCACCAGCCAACATTTTCTGTGAGTGCCTCTTTAATTTTGGACCTGGTATACAGGTGACCTTGTTATGCAAAGTACACTATTTTTTACAATATTTGCTAAGGGCACCAATTTTTTTTTACCTGCAACCTGCATTTAAAATCTTTCTGTACTGATAATTGCTGAAACGCCCAAGTATTTAAAACTAAGGTTTATTGAGTGAACATGATTTATTTTAAATGCAAGATAAGTTCCCCCTCATCCCAAGACAAAAATAGAGAGGAAAAAAAAGTATAAGACAATCTCGTAACATTACTCGTACTTCGCACTTGTAAAGCACTGGTATGATAAGGTATCTCTCTGTCCCACAGTCAAGCACAATCTTTGTCACAATAATGATACATGACAATCTTAATTGTGTTGCATTATATCTTTTTGGTCAGTACAATATCTGTTTAACTGTAGCCTTTATCCCTGATCTGAAATCCAAAATCTGAATCCTAGTCAAGCATACAACAACAACAACAAAGAAAACAAGTTGGGGTAGGCTAGAAATGAAACCCAACAAGCATGCTATACTTTTTTTTAAATCAATGTAGTTTATAAATGGCCCAAATTTTTTAATTAGATTTAGACTATAATTTTTTATTATAACATCTCTTTACCACACTAGCTTAATTTCTGAAAGACTGCCGGGCATCAGTTGCAAGTTGCAAATATGATAATTTGAAGTTTTTTTTTTCACATATATAAGATATTACTTTCAAAAAATCTTTGTTTTAGATGCATCTACCATGATGTGATGTATCTATAATTTTTTTTTCTCCAGGCAGAGGGAAAAGGTCCAAGACAGCCATGGCACGACTTGCATTGCAAAATTGAGGGGCCCGCCGCATACGACATTTTGATAAACTTCGAGCAAAGGTGGGGCAAGGCCACAAAATGGCGTGACCGCTTCAAGCAGGTCTCTCATTGGAAGGATGATGCGCTAATAAAGTTGGACCGGATACCTTGGATTCTCAGCCCGTCACCCAAGGTGCCAAAAGAGGATCCTATCCTTTGGGTTTCTGATGAAGGAGACACTGAAAATTGGCATGTCCAGGTACAAAGAAATTAACTATATCTTATTATTATGAGAAATTAATGTTGCCTGTAGATAATAGTGCCAAAGCTTTGCTAGAACCTGACTTATGGACCTTTTTGTCTGATAGAATTTCTGATCCAATATACATAATACAGATTCTAAGGATAAAACACCTATTTGAGCTGAAAACCTGTATTGAAAATTAATGTGCTTTTTACAAAATGATCTTGACGGGTGGGAAAGCCCGGTGGGAATTCATGAAAGTTTGGAACAGCTTTGCACCATCAAAGGTGAAGATTTTTACATGCCTTTTTCTAAAAGAAAGAATTTTAACTCATGATCTGATGTTAAAAAGGGGTATGGTGTGTGACCTCAAATGTCCATTATGCGATAACTGTGTGGTGGAAACGGCTGTGCATTTGATGTTTTATTGTGAGTATGCAACCCGAGTGTGGGGATATGTACAAGCTAGAATTGGACAAATTTTGTTGATAAGGGGTGATACGGTTGCTCATACATGGCATTTGTCATCATCTACTTGTTTGGGAGGAACAAGAGGAAGGCGACTGTGGGCAACAAAATTTATGATTGTGTTGTGGCATGTGTGGAAACAGAGGAATGAGGCGATATTTAGAGGTTCGGTACTGCATCCGGCAATACTAGCATCTAAGATCATTGTAGAAATGGGGCTGTGGGTTCGGTTTTGTAGACAGACTGGTGTTTCAAATCATGGTCAGTCATTGGGTATAGGAATACTGAGAGAGTAGCACATATGTGTAAAGTTGTGTAGTATTGTGATGTAAACACATTTATTTATTCCAAACTTGGTAGTCTCTACCAAGCATTTCAAAAAAAAAAAAAAAAAAATTAATGTGCTTTTTTGACTTGGAATAGAGGGTTTGGTGGTGCTGTTTCGGCACCACTTATCAGGCTTGTTCATATATTGGAAAGTTTCTTTGTCAAATTGCTTGTTTCTTTCTGAACATTTGTCTTGAGCTAGTTCTTATTTTTCGTTCCTTTTTCTCTTTTCAGGTTTTCAGATCGATAGACTCTGGATCAGCAAAAGGATTCCCCATTAAAAGTCAAGAAGTCTCCAAGTTGGTTAGTCCTTTCTTCAATTCAACTTCTGTTAATTTACTCCAAAGCACCTTTTTTTTTAATATTTTTACTGACTATGCTTTTATTTGCTTGATACAGAATCTTGTATGTAAAAAGGATTTAGTAATAGAGAAAAGCATCCACTCGGCATATGTCAGTGCAATCCGATCAGCTCAACACTTCATATACATAGAGAATCAGTACTTTCTTGGTTCTTCTTACAATTGGCCTTCATACAAGAACTCTAGTTCGTATCAGTTCAGTGTCAAACCAGTGATGATTCCATCAATATTTCCTCGTTTATTTTAAAGTATCTTTTATTTGATAGGTGCCGATAATTTGATACCAATGGAGTTGGCCTTAAAAGTGGCGAGTAAGATTAGAGCACAGGAGAAATTTGCTGTTTATGTGGTGATACCGCTGTGGCCTGAAGGTGTACCTACTACATCCTCTGTTCAAGAAATTCTCTACTGGCAGGTCCTTACTAAACCTTGCAATGCAGTCATATACTGTAAATTTGACAACCAAAGAGTAAAAAAATACCTCCGGAGAGGAAGAATTATCTCTTATACCCCTGTAAGACTTGTTTATATCTGCTGCCAACCTTGTCTCCTGATTCCTGAAAGGTACTCAAATTCACCTCTATTACATGAATTACGTGGTCATAAAAGGCTTAGGAATAACCGAATAAGGGATAGTATGGAATTCTTTAAAGTAGCTGGGAAGCGAGGGTACAGTGGTTATTTTGAATGTTCTAGAGGGGCACACATGCAATTCCCATCCTAAAATGAGACAGAACAATGAAATGAAGTTAGAAAGAATAATGGACTATCTAGAATTTTTTTTTTTCTACTGCAGAATCAGACAATGCAGATGATGTATGAAATAATTGCCCAAGAGCTTAAGTCTATGAATATGGAAGGAGTACATCCACAAGATTACTTAAATTTCTACTGCCTTGGGAACCGTGAATTGGTCTCAGAAAATAATGACATGTCATCAGATAACCAACCCGAAAAGAGCGGTCCTGCGGTAATATTGAATTATTTCTATTCAAATTTTAGTAAATTCCTACTATTTTGTTCATATCTCCATTCCATTATTAAGCACGTTGGGTGTCCGATCCGCCAACGGCTACGGTTGAAAGATTAATTTTTGAATTTAATCTCAGCTCTCCAATCACATAATCTATCTTCTTTTGATTAAATGCATCTGTTTTATGTGTAGAAGTTTAAATTTAGCTACAAACATACTCGCCACACATACCACCACACGTTGCGTTACAATTAAAATTAAAGAGACTCTAAAATTTAGCGATATAATTCTCCGTTTCCTTATTTATTTGTTTCCTTATTTCTCCCTCTCCAATTGAAATTTTCTATACGGCGGATTACAATGCAAATCAATTTTTTGTTCACTTCCTTATTTATCTACTTCCTTATTTCTATACATATTACCATGATAAATCTAGAATATATTTCTAATTTTGTTTTTTTTAATGAAAATTTGTCATTTGTATGAGAATTTATTTTTGTTATCTTATCATATATTCCGTTGCAACGCACGGGCACGATACTAGTATTTGTAAAAGATTATATTTTACCATTATGGTGCTCAAAAACAGGCTATTGTTACTTTTCCTTATTATTTTTTTATTTTGGTGACAAGAACGGTACAAAATGAATAAAATTGGCTGACTAATTCAGTAGAGGATTTAATCGAAATAATTGGAAAATTGGAAATTACGTTCTTGCTAATTTATTATTATTCGAGAAAGATGTCAATATATGTGATCAGTAATATTGTAATACTACATTGATGCATGTGTACTTCGAAATAGATTCTAACAGTTATTTTGCTTGCCTAAATTTGAACTTATCAGGCGTTGGCTCAGAAAAATAGGAGGTTCATGATATATGTACATGCAAAGGGGATGATAGTAGATGATGAGTACGTGATTATGGGTTCAGCTAATATAAACCAACGGTCTATGTCCGGCTCAAGAGATACTGAAATTGCCATGGGTGCATACCAGCCTCACCACTCCTGGGCTGAGAAAAAGGGGCACCCACATGGCCAGGTTTTTCCATCTTTAACACTCTATATTTGTTTTCATGCCCAATTGATTTGTAATCTTATTATGGATACCTTTAAAGCCATCCCTTGCTCTTCATTATTTGCAAATAGCCCAATGACCCATATATTATTTGAAAAATTCAATTAGACTGTAGCGTCAAAATGTAAGCTGACCACTAATGATGCTGGTTGTATACTTTTGCTTTGTTGCTTGCTGTAGGCTGATGATTCTTGTTCTGAAATAAACAAGAGTGAGGCTATGGTACTTCGGCTAGTGTACTATGGCTCAATATGGTACTTTTTAAAATCCTAACGGTCGATCCGACCGTTCAATGTGATATCTATATGAATATGTACTTGCAAACTAAATTTTATATTTTTTCGAATTTTTTTACTATTTTTTTAGATAGGTAGAATTTTGATGGTCCAAAATTTGTATAAAACACTGAAAATTATATCTATCTAAAAAAATAGTAAAAAAATTCAAAAAAATATAAAATTTAGTTTGCAAGTACATATTCATATGGATATCACATTGAACGGTCGGATTGACCGTTAGGATTTTAAAAAGCACCATATTGAGCCGTAGTACACTAGCCATAGTACACTAGCCGAAGTACCATAGCCTCACTCAATAAACAATGCATAGAAAATAGAATAACTAAACTAAAATTTGGATTATGTTTTGCAAGGATTATTTCATCTTATAAACATTGTTCAACTGCAAAAAAGGAAACTTAAAGATGCTAAGTCCCAACATATTTTAGTTTGTGATATTAAGTTCAAAAGGTAGTAAGATCAACTTCAAAGGTGAACCTGAAACGTTGATCTTGATCTACTTGACAAACCAAACTTTTGCATTCCAGATGTTCTAATTTTTGAGTCCATTTGTATAAAAGATCAAGATGTTGAAAAATGAATTATTTTGGGGCATTCCTTTCAACAATTTTCAACTACTTCAATACAAAATTCAAAAAAATGAAAAATTTGAAACAAAAATGCTTGGATGGTCAGGCATGTACTTTGTTTGAAGTCGATCTTGCATCTTCGAAGTTAAGCTCACGGACAGTTGGGTGAGCTTGAGCTCATACGAGCCTCACTCTTTTTTCTTTTCTTTTTTTCACAACAAGCATAAGAGGACTGTTTGCAGTTTGTGAAGAAAACATGCGCTATGTTGTAAATTTTTAATAATTTTTTAATGGTTCCACAGGTGTATGGATATAGAATGTCCCTGTGGGCTGAGCATCTAGGCATGGTGGATCACTGTTTCAAGGAACCCAATCACCCTGAAACTATCAAATTTGTGAATCAAATAGCCGAAAGAAATTGGGAAAATTTTGCGGGAGAGGAAATGAAGTCATTACAAGGGCACCTACTAAAATACCCGATGAAAGTAGAGGCTGATGGTAAGGTCGTGCCGCTACCAAATTGTGAGTGCTTTCCTGATGTAGGTGGTAAGATCTTTGGTGCACCTACTAATCTTCCTGACACACTAACAATGTAAATTGTCAAGGGATAGACGAGTTGTGACAAAAATTTACTTTCTTAGAAGAATGGAAAATGAAATTTTGTGGGAGGTATCTTTCAAGGGTTGATCAGTTCAATAATGTTTCTTGTGATTTTTTTTTGTGATTTCTGTAATTTCTGATTTGGTTTGTTGATTTGTTAATTGTACCGGGAAATTGTTTCCAGATGTCATTATGCTCGTAGGATACCTGTAAATGCTTTGTTTAATACTCGTTGAAATGGAGATTTCTTGAAAATTCTTTCTTTTTATTTTAACGTTTGTAAGATTCACTATATGAGATCTTGAAAAATGCTGTTTAGGAGTAGCTAAATGGAATACCTTCCTTATTATTAAGATATTAGAAAAGAAAATTTCAGTACAATCAGAACCGTAGATATTACAGATGGTTTATTCCGCTAGACAAGAGATAGTCCATAAACTTTGATTATATATAAGCCTGTCGATCAAAAATTAAAAAACAATCACATTCACATAAGAGGGTGCCAACGGATCGGATAGTGGTAAAGCTATATCCGTATCTGCTTTTATTTTATTTTTTGGATGCGGATTTGATATCTATTTTTTTATAATAGTGAATAACATAAAAAATTTCACAATATATATTAAACTGTATTGATATATCTACTATTCGGATACGGATAATGAAAATTTCAAACTATATCTATATATGTATTTGCACATATATTCGAATATTAGATATCCATTTCTAATTTTCACATACGAATTTAGATACGAACAAATAATATCCAGTCTGTTTGCACCCCTATATTCACATCACATGATGAAATTAGAGCTCTCAACAGGTTTCATGGATCAGAGCGAGATAAATTAGCTTCATTTCTTATTCCGTGTCAAATACAATACTCTTTTTTTTTTTTACTAAAAAAAGGTGGAGATCTAGCTTATCAATTTTCATTTAATGTTCATAAAGAACTTCCCATTCGGATTTTGAACTTACAACCTCTTACTTAGAGGGTGCTGTTTTTTGTCACTAGACTAAGGGCTTGTTCAGCAACAAGGAAATTTTGTGGGAATAAGAATTTTTAATATGCGAATGAGAATTTCAATTTGTCAAAACCAAAGTCATTTAACTTACGAAATTTTTTAGAATATAGGTGTTCGGCAAATACATGGAAAATTTGTTAGAATGTTTTTTTTTTCTTTTTATAGAAATTGTAATATTAAAATTAAACTATATATAAGTTTCTCAAAAAAATTAAATGAGTGAATATAAATGAACGGCTGCAAAATTACAAAGAGCTATTTATTCTTGGTCATGCACAACTTAGAAACCATATTTAAAAACTTGTTTAATTGTGTTTGTTTTATTATATTATTAAATTGTGTTTGTTTAATTGTGCTTGTTTATGGAAAAACGAAATAGCTTCAAAGTAAATTTGGTTTTGAAAATTATAGTTAGTATATAAAATGAATAAATTTCATGATTAAATATGATTTCAACCATTGTAATAAATAATTGGAGCATTATACAGTTAATTTTTAAGTACTGTTTGTCCTATATAGTTGGAGTATTATTAGAAGCAAGAATTTTTGGGCTTGAACAACTTCAAATTAATTTAGCTGGAGAGAGCTACGTTGGGGAAAAAACGGAGCTAAGACTTAATTTTTTTTTTCTCCATAAAAATGGAAGGCTGTTGGGATCTAAACCCTTCTAGGAAAATGAAATAGGAAATAAAAAAATGCTGCCGAACGGTTGAAAATGTAGTCATTTTTCGTGAGAAAACTCATGGGATAAGGAGCTACTGAACATGCCGTAAGTGTTGGTTCTTCAAATACAATATTCTTAATTGTTAAATGTGTAAAATTTGATAAATAGATGACTCCCGATTACTTTTTAATTTCTATATAAATGTTTCTAGTAATTTTTTTTTTATTTCTTACATTTTATACTAATATGTGCCAATTTATTCATGATAGACCTCAACATGACATCGTATCTTCCCAAAATTTAAACATCTAACTCATGAATACGGCATATTATCTCCCTAAGATATACATATTATTTACCCCCATATAATTGAGTTGCATGATTTTCACTATCCAAAATAAATCTGAAAATAACCATAGGATTACATTAGATGTGCTATTAGGAAGGTATTAAGTATAATGTTATATGAATTAGGTTATGGCGCTGTGTGTAGTTAGTGACAAGCTGTCCTACAATTTATAATATTTATTAGAGAGTAGAACTAAGGTGCTCTTAAGCTCACCAAGCCCATTGTGAGCTTAACTCAAAAACCTATCCGATTGACTTCAAACGACATTTTCAAACCGTTAGATTTTCAATCTATATTAAAATGTGCTTGGAGACCAAATTTTTCATTTTTTGGAATTTTTTTACTATTTATTAAGCTCGTTTGAAAATCGCTGTTTTTATTAACTTATACTTTCCAATGCTTTGACTTGTAATTTCTGATTATCTGACTTATAATTCTAATTACCAATCAAAATTTAACAAATTTATTTCAATTTTAACCCTAAATTTAACTCAAATTACAAATCAAATGTCCATAGAGGGGCAAAAAAATTTCAGAGGAGGCAAAGTCGGTCAGAACCGATAAATCTCCACTAAAACTCAAAATCCAAGAGGGGCAGCTGGATCTGCCCCTGTATCTGTTCATCGTTTATATTTCAAAAGGTATGGGATTTTTGTAAATCAATTTATATGAGCATTTAAGTGATATATATGTTTCCAATCAACTATAAATAATTTGAATTACAAGAAAAAAATACAGACATGGAATTAGATATACATATAATTTATTTATTGAATTTTTCTACAATTTATTTTTGTTAAATAATGGATTAAAGAGCCATTCAATCTAATTTTTTCAAGAGAATAAAAGTATTATTCAATAGGCATTTTGACGATTTCAACCATCTCCTTTCATATTTTGTAATTTTGTAATTAAATCAGGTGATATCTAGTTTTCTTTTATGATGAAACAGATTTCCGCTACCCTCTAAATTTTTTTTTTTTTTTTGGTTCTAGAAACTTTTGATTCAATTTATATGATCAAATTCAAATGTCCACTACCCTTTAAAAAAAATTCTAGAAATTTTTAACTTGACGGAGCGGTCTACGATCTCCCTCTCCTCAGCATCATACAGTGTAGCCTTGATCCACTTGAGAGTTTGCATCAGTCACTCCAGATCCTCCTCAGCAGCACGAGCGCACCTCTTTTGTGAGTTATTAGAATTTTCTGATGAGGAAGAAGGAGCCTGCGCAGAGGCTGTAATTGAGGGGAACAATTTGGTTCCTATAGAGAGAAGAGAGGTTATCAAAATAGCTGCCATATTTTGCAGGGAACAAGCTAGTGTGTGACTTTGCCTATGCTCTGTAGCTTTGAAAATTAGAAATGAGTAGAGAGCAGCAGAGGAAAGCTCTTGGAATGGCGTAAAGAAGATTGCTGCTTATGAGAAACAAAACAATTGACTTTGAATTGTGATTGGCTGTTTCTGTCTGTCAGCTCCTCCTAGCCACGTTTGGTAAATTTAAGTGGATAATAATAAAATGATATCTAAATAGTAAAATGAAAAAGTATAAGTGGATAATATTATTCAGAAAATAGTTAAAATAATATAATTTGTATTATTTAGAAGAACAAAAATATTATTTGATAAACAGCGAGTTGGATTAATATAACATTATACCATACTGTGATATAATAACAGTAGTAGTAATGTAATTTGTATCATTGTGCTCTATCTATTTGTCATTCGTGTTCGAAATTGACCAAATTCTAATAACATTCTAATAAACACATAAGAAATCCGTTCATTTGTGAAAATGCCCAATTTCTGATGTTGATTCAGAAAATCTCAATTTGTGATGTTCATTTCAGAAAAGCCCAATTAAAGTGATTGACCAAGGCGGGATCAGCCTCTGTGTGTCATCCCTCTCAAGTTCTTTGAAACAGATTTTTTTTAAAAATATAGCACTGTTATGTGAAATCTTATAGCCTCGATTTTTCTGAAAAAACAGTTGTAAATTCAAACGGCGTTTCAAACGCTCTTTTCCTCTTCGCTAATAAAATTCACAAGTCCATAAATCCATTTTCTCTAACCGGTCGGTCACAGCGCAAATTCATAAATTCATAAATAACGCTCCTTTTTTTAGCGGCTCTTGAATTGAGAAATAAGCAAGTAAACAAAAAGAAAAAGAAAAAAAGGAGAAAGTTTAATTTGTCAAAAGTTATTTAGTACACCTCTTTTTTACTCTATAATAAAGACACACACGTTGCCTTCTTCCTAACTGATTACGTTGTATACATAGATGACACGTGTAACTTTGTAGTCTAGCCGGTACCGGCAACACCAAGATCGGGTTTACCATCATCTTCCCCAGCACCAAAGACGGGCCCACCTAAACCGGCCGCATCCTTGACCTTATCCTCCAACTTACTGACCGGCACCCCCAGCTCGTCCTTGTCAGACCTTATGGCCATCCTCGGTGGATCTTCTGTGGCAGAACCCGGCGCAGTGTGGTAGGTGGTGGCACAGTGACAATATTCGCGTTTTATTCGCGAATAAAACGTTTTTGGAGTGTTTCCGAACCGAATGGCGTATTATTCGTTGACCGAACCTTTGACCAAATAAAACGCGAATAAAACGCGAATAAAATGCGAATTTAACGAATTTTACGAATAAAATGCATTTTTTTTCACTTTTTTTCGGAAAAAAAATTTGAAAAGCCGCGCACAGTAACCAATTACCCCATTCGCGCACAGTGCCAGTGTCCAACTGTCCATTCTCCATTGCGCATTGTCCTCAGGCACCCACGTGATGAGCACATTTTTCCATTTTCTCATATTTTTGACTATATTGATCTTCTGTGGCAAATAAAAGCAGTATATCGTATAGTAAATCATCGGTAATGAATTAAATATGCACTGAGGTCTCGTATTGTAATTCCGAATCATTCCCGAATTACACCCGAATTATTTCCAAATCACAAATTTTTGACCTGCCGAACCGAACCCGAATTATTCATTTGTTAATGTGGGTGGTGGCAGTGAAAGACCCCTTTGGTTGTGCTCCTTGCGCGCCTGACATTAATATTTCTTTTTTATTGCAAAATTGATACTGATGGAAAAATAGTAGCAAGTACTTATCCGGAACTGAAGTAGAGTGAGATTTGATTTGTAGAAATCGAACGAAAGAAAGAGAATTGGGAAAATGATTTATATGAAGAAGCTACTAGCTAAGGGATGAATTTGGTGGGGGGACCCGACACGTAGGATAGTTGACTGACACGTGTCAGAGAGATTTAAAGATGGAGAGACGTGTGTAATTGTAAATATGTAATTGCACAACACTTTGTTTAAGACTTCAAGCTTCAGCTTGGGTCTAAAATAAAAAAATGTATTTTGGTTCATTTTAAAACTTGTGGGAAAAAAAATTACAAATATGCTCTCACATTTTGTAAAATTACCTTCTAGATTACCATTGGAAAAACCAGCGGTAGCTAGAGATATTTTTTTAATTTTTTCCTTTTGCAGCATGTTTTTTGTTTTTGTTATATGATTTTCCATAACATATTAAATGTTGTGTTATATGTTTTTAACATGTTAATTAATATATATGTTTTTCATATTGATCGTAATGTGACTCTAATGTTTGACGATGTTACTTGATTAGTGTATTGTTTTTTATATTGTATTTTTATATGATTAAGGGTTACCTTTTTTTTTTACTAAAGTTGTATCCAAATGAACTAATAATATATAGGATAAACAGTAAAAAAACAATATAACATAAAATAAGTTAATACAGATAGTCTCTCTCCATTATTTCCAATTTTAAGAAGCTAATACATATTTGATTTTAGAATTAAATAAGTTCAACAATCTATTTCTTTTCATATTTAATCCTCAAGCTTTGGAAAGAAAAATTTCAGCGGCATAAGTAAATTAATAGAGTTAGGTGAAATGGCAGTGAAGATGGTTAACAGGTGTCCCTCACAAACAAATTTTAATCTTAAAAGAAAATTCTTTTAGTTATTCTTATTACTTAATAATTAGTTGATTAGTGAACAGCTCCTCTTTTTATTTAAGTATTAAAATTAATTTATAACATACTAACTTTCTAATTAACATGCTGTTAAATAAATCTAAATTCTAATAAACAGGTTGCTAAGTATATTTTAAAAATATTTCAAGGCTAATAGAAAATCTATCTAATCACTAAATGACTATACAATCAGATAACTTTGAAAATAGTTGTTCATCTCAATTCATATAAATTTAAAATAAATTTTAACAAGTTACGATGACACTATAAAAAAAATTTCAATTACGTGTTTCACATAATATCAAATAAAATTTCCAAATATATGAAAAATTGGGATGTTACACAGGTTGGCTTGTATGCATGTTGTTTAGATTTTAAAAATTAATTGATGCACTGCCAGGATACACCTCTCTGCAGTGGCGAGTGAAATAGTGGCATCAGAGATGTAACAATCACTGTGATCCGATATGTCACGGCACGGTGGTACGTTTTCATCACAGCACTTGAGCTGATTATGTGCTGTGACTTGCATGTTTCGTGCCGCGGTTATCTTTTGAAAATTTGACATGGCACGTTACACAAAAAATTTGATCATGACACGGCACATGGTCACGTGAGTCATATGTAATTAGGACAGTCATATATTGATCGAATGGTGAATCATGAATAAACTAACTTAAATTATAAAAAAACATAGTTAAATGTAACAAAATGTAACCAGTCACAATGTCACTAATGTGTCGTGATCATCCTTCCAAATTTGATCACGGCACATCACGTATAAATCTGATCCAAATCACAGCGTGATTAGTCATGACACGGCACGTCATGTATTTAGATCCCTAGCTAAGTGAAGTGCAAGGGAATGTTCTCTGTATTTGAGTGATCTCCGAATCGAGTTTGAAGATGTCATGTATCCTATCCAACCTTTCACACAATAGATATTGTTAGTTGGAGTAAAATTAGGGTGGTCTTATGTTCATCAAGCTACTTTGTAAATATAATTCTAAAATCTATCGAATTGACTTTAAACGATGAATTCAAATTGTTGAAACCAATCTATTTTACGAGTGATGCGTCTACATGTAAAAATTTTAAATTTTAAAATTAATTTAGTATAGAGTTAAGTGATAAAAAAATGTTCAAAATATAAATGTGCTAAAATTAATTTATAAACCTTCTATTTTTGAACATTTTTTAATATATTCACATGTAGGCACATTACTCGTAAGATAGATCGGTTTCAACAGTTTCAATTTGCCATTTAAAGTCAATCTGATAAGTTTTAGAGTTAAGTTCACAAAAGAACATGGTGAACTTCAGAACACCCTAGTTCTACTCTTGTTAGTTGTCTACTTATAACCCCCCCACCACACACACACAAAGGAAACAATAAAAGGAAAAAGAAAAAAAGTGAAGTTCGAGGTTTTATTGACGTTTGATGTATTACTTATTTGATTGTTTTATACAGCCAATGAGCCTCCCAAGAAATTTTGAAACAGTAAATCAGATAAATCTTAGTTGTTGTAAATTTTTTGTTTCTTTGTCATACCTTTTTATATTTTACAACAACTTTTGTTTCCTATAATTTAGAGGCTTTTCTGATAAGAAATTTGCAAAAGGAAGCCTTGCTGAATGCAACATAGCTCAATTCAAACAAATTACATGTCAGGCATGAATCAATTTCTTGCTATTACCTTTTTTTGGTACATTTTTCTAGTGATTATGTTTTAGAGATGGACACTACTATACCTTGCTGGATATCTAATTCTCTTATTACAATTTAATAGATTTATTACTAAACATAACACAAGTGATTATATTTTATTTTCCCATCATGCCCATATTTTATCTGATGGTTCAAAAACAATGTACTGGAGCAATTAACAAAAAATAAAAATATTGTGGATAAATAATAAGGAAATTGCAATTTTCATTTTGTATCTTAGATTTTTTGTAAAACAAGATTTAATCTTAAACTCGTTGGTTTGGATGAGTTATTGTTGGGTTTTGAGGCTACCCAAAGCCATTAGGCTTAAGCTGCGAAAAGACCGTAAAACAAAATTTTTACTTCTAACTCAAGTCAAAAAGGATTGAAGTGGTATGTCGGATAATCTACCGAGAGTTACATACCTGTTCAATCCTTTTCTTAGATTAAAACCAGTAAGTAAAACTTTACTCATTCAGATCATAGATTAAGTAGTATGTCGGATAATAATCGAGAGTTATATACCAGATTAATCCTGTATAGACCCAGAGTAGTAAAACCGTATTTACTTGTATTTTAATCAATTTATAGATCTACTCCTTTGATTGATTTCTAAAAGATTAAATCTATTTAACAATTAAATAGATTAATATAACATTTATTTACCTTGCTTCCAAATTCAAATTGGAATGCAGTCTGACCCGGCTATCTGACCCGGTTAAGCAAGCACCAAAAATTATAGTGCCTCTATCGGTTATCCACCAAGACTGATCGAGAGAGCGGTTTATTTCTTTTACCAGAAATACTGTAAACCGCGGAATCTGACAAAAACACTATTCACGTGAAAAAGGAAATAATAATTACGACTCTCGTAAAATATTATTTCTAAAACCCGTAAACTCTGATTAGAACGAATCTGAGGAAAGAGAGAATTATCGATCGATCGAATCGAATCGGTATTCAGGAATTGAATGATTTCTCTTATGACTTTGATTACATATTTATAACCTTTTCTTAAAACCGCCATATCAATTCTTGTATTTATATACAATCAAAAATTGAGTCGGCAAATCAAGTCGGCAAAATCAACGGCCAAAATCAAGTCGGCAAAAATTATCAAAATGAAATTACCATTTTGCCATTGGCCCATTAATACTTGATTAATTTTGGGCTTTGATTTGGGCTTTTGATTTGGGCCTTTAATCTTTAATTAGTGATTTATTCTTAATGGGTTTCAAGCCCAAAATATAAATCCAATAATTAAATATTCTAAGTCCAAATCAAATACATATTTTCTCGATCGTTCGTTCGGTAACTTTTATGCAACGTGTCAAACACGTTCATAAATTAACCAATGTTTCTTCTTGTCATTTAAATGACATTTATAATTTAATTATATCATATATAATTAATTTTATCCATCTTATTATTAATTATAATAATTATAATTAATCAATAAGATTCTCCGACTAGTTCCTATATGGTGTGACCCAATAGGATCTGTGTTATGTTGGCAAATAGAATTAAAACTATTTTAATCTCTATTTATCATAGGTGGCACCTGACAAGTACATTATGACACCAATTACACAGATGATGTTGTACCGTACAATATCATGATCCAGTAAACGATTTACTTCGTGTTAATCCATTTGCAGGATGTTTTTTATTTTTGTTATATGATTTTACATAACATATTAAATGTTGTGTTATATGTTTTTAACATGTTAATTAATATAGATGTTTTTCATATTGATCGTAATGTGACTGTAATGTTTGACGATGTTACTTGATTAGTGTATTGTTTTTTATATTGTATTTTTATATGATTAAGGGTTATCTTTTTTTTTTTTACTAAAGTTGTATCCAAATGAACTAATAATATATAGGATAAACAGTAAAAAAAAACAATATAACATAAATTAAGTTAATACAGATAGTCTCTCTCCATTATTTCCAATTTTAAAAAGTTAATACATATTTGATTTTAGAATTAAATAAGTTCAACAATCTATTTCATTTCATATTTAATCCTCAAGCTTTGGAAAGAAAAATTATTTCAGCGGCATAAGTAAATTAATAGAGTTAGGTGAAATGGCAGTGAAGATGGCTAACAGGTGTCCCTCACAAACAAATTTTAATCTTAAAAGAAAATTCTTTTAGTTATTCTTATTACTTAATAATTAGTTGATTAGTGAACAGCTCCTCTTTTTATTTAAGTATTAAAATTAATTTATAACATGCTAACTTTCTAATTAACATGTTGTTAAATAAATCTAAATTCTAATAAACAGGTTGTTAAGTAAATTTTAAAAATATTTCAAGTCTAATAGAAAATATATCTAATCACTAAATGACTATACAATCAAATAACTTTGAAATAGTTGTTCATCTCAATTCATATAAATTTAAAATAAATTTTAACAAGTTACGACGACACTATAAAAAAAATTTAATTACGTGTTTGATTTTATGTCAAATAAAATTTCGAAATATATGAAAACTAATTGATGCACTGCCAGGAATCCAGGATACACCTCTCAGCTCGAAATTTTTATTTATACCACAACCAAAAAAAAAAATCAAAACACTCCGGTTTTGGAGACATTCAAAATTTACCCATACCGCTCAAGCATTCTGCGGTCCAAAAAACTAGGGTCCGCACAATACCGCTACGTCCCCAGTCAGGAGGCCACACAATGCTCCTGCAGCCCTCTTTTTTTATTTTAGCACAAAAATTTAACATAAATTTATTTAACAGAACATGCACAAATTCCAAAGTACAAATTTTATTTCACAAAAAATGCAGAAATTTTTGGTTTTATTCACCAGCAAATGCACAAATTCCAAAGAGCTTACAAAAAAAAATGGGGCCGCAGCGGTATTGTGCGGGCCCCTGTCTTTGGGGCAGCAGAATGCCTGAGCGGCCTGGGTAGAAATTGAATTTTCAGAAATAGAGATGTTTTAGTTTACTTTTTTTGGGATTATGTTATAAATAAAAATTCCGACCTCTCAGCAGTGGCGAGTGAAATAGTGGCGTTAGAGATCTAAAAATCGTTGAGATCACGGCACGGTACATTTTTATCACAGCACGTGAGCTGGTTATGTGATGTGACTTGCATATTTTGTCGCAACCATCTTTTGAAAATTTGGCATGACACGTCACATGGAAAATTCGGTCATGACACGGCACGTGGTCACGTGAGTCACATGTAATTAGGAAGGTCAGATTTTGATCGAATGGTGAATCTTGAATAAGCTAACTTAAATTATGAAAAAAAATAGTTAAACATAACAAAACATGACCAGTCACAACGTCACTAACGTGTCGTGACTATCCTTTGATCACGACACATTACATATAAATCTGACTCAAGTCACGGCGTGATTAGTCACGACACGGCACGTCACGTATTTAGATCCCTAAGTGAAGCGCAAGGGAATGTTCTCTGTATTTGAGTGATCTCCAAATCGAGTTTGAAGATGTCATGTATCCTATCCAACCTTTCACACAATAGTCGATATTGTTAGTTGGAGTAAAACTAGGGTGTTCTTATGTTCATTAAGCTCCTTTGTGAACACAACTCTAAAATCTATCGAATTGACTTCAAACGATGAATTCAAATCGTTAAAACCAATCTACTTTAAGTACAGGTTTTATTGATGTTTGAAGTATTTCTTATTTGATTGTTTTATACAACCAATGAGCCTCCCAAGAAATTTTGAAACAGTAAATTAGATAAAGCTTAGTTGTTGTAAATTTTTTGTTTCTTTGTCATACTTTTTTATATTTTACAACAAAATATGTTTCCTATAATTTAGAGGTTTATCTGATAAGAAATTTGCAAAAGGAAACTTTGCTAAAAAACAACATAACTCAATTCAAACAAATTCAAATGCAAAGGCAAATGCAGGTGGCGTAGTTTCTTTCCCATTCCTTTTTTTTTCATAAAAAACCTCCCATTTCATTGATTTGTTATCAAATCAATCAATATCTTGCTTTTACATGTCAGGCATTAATCAATTTCTTGCTTTTACCCTTTTTTAGTACATTTTTCTAGTGATTATGTTTTATAGATGGGCACCACTATACCTTGTTGGATATCTAATTCTCTTATTACAATTTAATTGATTTATTACTAAACATAACACAAGTAATTAGATATTCTTTTCCCAGGATGCCCATATATATATTTGATCTGATGGTTCAAAAACAATGTACTGGAGCAATTAACAAAAAAAAAAATTATGGTGGATAAATAATAAGGAAATTGCAATTTCCATTTTTTATCTTGATTTTTGTAAAAGAAACTCTAATCTTAAACTCGTTGGTTTGGATGAGTTACCGATCCTCTGTTTTGTGTAATGTACAATAATTCATGACCCCATGTGCAAAGTCATTGATAGGCTTTTATAGCTTTGCAGATGCATTATTGTTTGGGCACACGTAGTGTTTCCTTCCTTGTGTTTCAATTTAATAAAAATTCTAATAAAAACAAATGTGAATATTAGAAAAAGGACGGATTGCAGAGTAGGGTCCTCTCTCTTCCTTGGGTCACAGGGCAAAAGTAATTGAAGCAATAATTGTTCCACCAACAAAGTGTTTCTCAGAAAATCCAATACAGCATTTACTGACAGTGTAACGGGTCACTGACTAGTGCGTTCTATTCACCTGCCGGGATTGTAACTCTGTGAATGCCACATAGCATCTGTTATTCTACAATAATGCAGAAGACTTGAGATTTTGAAGTCAAGCTCTAGATTAGTGCGTTCTATTAACCTTTTACACAACTAAATTCAATCTATCTATTTCTGTTACTGCATTCAAACTCTATTCATCTCCTCTCTTTTGCAACTAGATTCAATCTATCTTGCAATCTCTGATTTTGAAGAAATTAAAAATTTATCTAGACCGCTCAAGCATTCTGCGGCCCAAAAAACTAGAGTCCGCACAATGCCCCTGCGGCCCTCATTTTTTTTTATTTTAGCACAAAAATTTAACAGAAATTTATTTAACAGAAAATGCACAAATTCCAAAGCACAAATTTTATTTAACAGAAAATGCATAAATTTTTGGTTTTAGTCACTAGCAAATGCACAAATTCCAAAGCACTTACAAAAAAAAATGGGGCCGCAACGGTATTATGCGGACCTCTATCTTTGGGGCAGTAGAATGCCTGAGCGGCTTGGGTAGAAATTGAATTCCCCAAAAATAAGAGTGTTTTGGTTTATTTTTTTTGGAATTATGTTATAAATAAAAATTTCGGCCTCTCAGAAGTGGCGAGTGAAATAGTGGCGTCAGAGATCTAAAAATCATTGTGATCAGATATGTCAAGGCACGGTACGTTTTTATCACAGCACGTGAGCTGGTTATGTGATGTTTCTTGCATATTTTGTGTCACAGCCATCTTTTGAAAATTAGGCATGGCACGTCACACGAAAAATTTGGCATGACATGGCACGTGATCGCATGAGTCACATGTAATTAGGAAGGTCAGATCTTGATCGAATGGTGAATCTTGAATAAACTAACTTAAATTATGAAAAAAATAGTTAAACGTAACAAAACGTGACCAGTCACTAACGTGTCGTGACTATCCTTCTAAATTTGATCATGGCACATCACGTATAAATCTGACTCAAATCACGGCGTGACTAGTCATGACACGGCACGTCACGTATTTAGATCCCTAAGTGAAGCGCAAGGGAATGTTCTCTGTATTTGAGTGATCTCCAAATCGAGTTTGAAGATGTCATGTATCCTATCCAACCTTTCACACAATAGTCGATATTGTTAGTTGGAGTAAAACTAGGGTGTTCTTATGTTCATCAAGCTCCTTTGTGAACATAACTCTAAAATTTATCGAATTGACTTCAAACTATGAATTCAAATCGTTAAAACCAATCTACTTTAAGTACAGGTTTTATTGATGTTTGATATATTTCTTATTTGATTGTTTTATACAACCAATGTGCCTCCCAAGAAATTTTGAAACAGTAAATTAGATAAAGCTTAGTTGTTGTAAATTTTTTGTTTCTTTGTCATACTTTTTTATAATTTACAACAAAATATGTTTCCTATAATTTAGAGGTTTATCTGATAAGAAATTTGCAAAAGGAAACTTTGCTAAAAAGCAACATAACTCAATTCAAACAAATTCAAATGCATAGGCAAATGCAGGTGGCGTAGTTTCTTTCCCATTCGTTTTTTCATAAAAAACCTCCCATTTCATTGATTTGTTATCAAATCAATCAATATTTTGCTTTTACATGTCAGGCACTAATCAATTTCTTGCTTTTATCCATTTTTAGTACATTTTCTAGTGATTATTTTTGATAGATGGACACCACTATACCTTGTTGGATATCTAATTCTCTTATTACAATTTAATTGATTTATTACTGAACATAACACAAGTAATTAGATATTATTTTCCCATAATGCCCATATTTCATCTGATGGTTCAAAAACAATGTACTGGAGCAATTAATAAAAAATAAAATTATTGTGGATAAATAATAAGAAAATTGCAATTCCATTTTGTATCTTGATTTTTGTAAAAGAAACTCTAATCTTAAACTCGTTGGTTTGGTTGAGTTACCGATCCTCTGTTTTGTGTAATGTACAATAATTCATGACCCCATGTGTAAAGTCATTGATAGGCTTTTATAGCTTTGCAGGTGCATTATTGTTTGGGCACATGTAGTGTTTCCTTCCTTGTGTTTCAATCTAATAAAGCATTCTAATAAAAACAAATGTGAATAAAGTGCTTCTGACAGTGTTCCACCAACAAAGTGTTTCTCAGAAAATCTAATACAGCATTTACTGACAGTGTGGCGGGTCACTGACTAGTGCATTCTATTCACCTGCCGTGATTGTAACTCTGTGGATGCCACATAGCATCTGTTATTCTACAATAATGCAAAAGACTTGAGATGTTGTAGTCAAGCTCTAGACTAGTGCGTTCTATTAACCTTTTACACGACTAAATTCAATCCAGCTATCTTCTCTTTTGCAACTGCATTCAATCTATCTTGCAATCTTTGTTTCCGACTCTCTCGGATCTGTTTCTCATCTCAGCCCTCTGCTCGATCTGTTGTCATCGGGTACACGGTATCTCTTTCCAAAATCTCTAATTCTCATTTGTCTTGCTAATTAACCAACCAATCTCTGTCTTTTGCTATTTTCATTCTCTCATTCACCAATTTAGTACGTGTTTACCAAAAAAAAAAAAAATACATTTTGCTACTTGTTATTTGTCATTCCCAAGCAACACTAGCAAGGAAAAAACAAAAATCGAATAAAAAAAAGCAATCGCAGTAGAAGAAAGAAGAAACTTCAAGATGGCTCTTTCAACCATGGCAAGCCTGGCAGGTTCCGCTGCTTTGACCATTTCTGAGTGGGCGGGGTCTGCTGTTATTGGGGAACTCATCAGCACGGGTTTTTCATACCTGGGTGACCGTAACCTGCCAGCCAACAGCGAAGCCGAGCTAAAGAGGCTAGAGACAGCTCTTCCCGAAATCAAAGCTGTCATGGGCATTGCGGAAGCACTCAAGATGAAGCACCCGGATGCTGGAAAATGGGTCGAGCAGTTTAGGCAGGCTGTTGAAGCATCCGAAGACGTGCTTGATGAGTTGGAGTACAAAAAAATGGAGGATATGGTGAAAGACCGAGATGAGGCGGGTGGATCCGCTTCTAGTTCAAAGAAGAGAAAACGATGTCCTATCAATGATGATACTTTGGAGAGGTTGAAGAAGGCTGTAACAATGTTGGATCAGGCTGCTAACGGTGTGGAGCGTCTCCTTCAAGTTGCCACTTCGCTAGGTATTCATGATCTTTCTGAATCACGACAAGAAATCTGTAAAGTTTCAAGTCGCGAAACTACTTCCTTTTTAGTTGAAAGAGAGTTGTTTGGCCGGGAAGTTGAGAGGCACAAGATAATTGATTGGCTAAAGCGGCCAACTGATGTCTGCCTCTCTTCGTTTGGTATTGTCGGGGTGGGTGGACTAGGAAAGACCACCCTTGTACAATTTGCATATCAAGAGATGCGCGGGTCGAATCATTTCGACAAAACAATATGGATTTGTGTTTCAACTAACTTCAGTGTTGAAGATATAACGAGAAAGATGCTTGGTGAACTAGGAGAAAATAATTGTTGTAATAAACCATTAAATGCACTTCAAAAGACCTTGAAAGAAAATATACATTTAAAGAAAATTCTTCTCGTTTTAGATGATATATGGGATGATGAGAAAAGGAGCCACTGGGACCAACTGATTGCTCCTTTGAGGTTTGTACAAGAAGGTAGTAAAATATTATTTACTACTAGAATGAAATCAGTGGCAGACTTGCTTGCAAGTGTGATAAGTACAGAGCATGAATCTCTATCATTACAAGGCTTAGGAGAGCAAGAGTTGCAATTGCTCTTTCAGAGCTATGCATTTAGTGGTTTTAACCTTGATAATCATAGAGATTTGCAAGCAATTGGAGATCAAATACTAAAAATGCTCCGAGGTAGTCCATTAGCAGCAAAGGTGATCGGAAGCTTGCTGAATTCACGTATGGACCACCAGTATTGGAGAAGAGTTTTGAATCACGGGTCTCTATTTAACTTAGAGCAAGCAAAGGATGTGGTGGAAGTTTTGAAATTGAGCTACTACCATTTACCAGCAAATTTGCATGTATGCTTTAGATTTTGTAGCATATTTCCTCAAGATCATCAGTTTGATAAAGATGACTTGATCAAAATGTGAATCTGTTCTGGATTTGTCCGGCAACAATCAAGTCAAGAAGAAAGGCCAGAAGATATTGGAGAAGATTACTTCAATCTTCTTTTAAGGAAGTCATTCTTTGAATATGTTGAACCATGGGAAGGTGAAAGGAGATATGTTATGCATGATCTGGTACATGAGTTGGCCCAAAACGTTTCCTATGGAGAATGTTGTAAAATAGAACCTAATGATAAATCAATTACCATACCTACCACTGTACAACATGTTTATGTGCATGAAAGTGAAATGGAAAAGGTGTCCCATCTTGAAAATTTACGCAGCTTGATTGTAACCACTTATTCGGATTCATTTGTTCTTCCAAATAATTTAATGAAGAAAAATTTACGTTTATTGAAAATATGTGGATACAGATGGGACGGAAATATTGAAATGCCCAAAGAGATAAGCTGTTTGGTACACCTTCGCTACCTGTCCGTAGAGGGATCTGGACCTTATTATGTCATTGATAAAACGTTCAAGTACTTCCTCCTTGCTTCAGTTTACAAACTTTATCATTTGCAAGTACTAGAAATTCCAGGAGATAATGAGGTTGCGATCTATTCAGTAATGGAAACAACTGGAGTGACCAATCTACTTAGGTTGCGTTATATGAGGCTTCCAAAGGAGATAATGCAAACCATTCATGGAGTCCGTAAGCTGACGTCTCTCCAAGAGTTAACCTTTTTTGTTGGACAAGAGAGTGGTCAACGTATAAATGAACTGGGCACACTAAAGAACCTCCGACATCTGTTTATTGAAAACATTGAGAATATAGGAGAGCATACTGAAGAAGCTAAGAGTGCCAACCTATTAGAGAAGAATAATCTCATGTCGCTCTCCCTGAAATGGACCTCAGAGAGCAATCCTATTCACTCTGAGAAAATCATTGATTTCCTCCAACCCCCTCCCAGTCTCATGGAATTGACAATTAACAATTATAATGGTCAAAGATCTCCTAATTGGATGGAGGATTCACCGCCTTTAAACCTATCATCCCTCAAATTACTTAATTGTCCTCTTTGGAAAAACCAATTATTTTCTGGGTATATACCGTATTTGAAAATTCTTGATATACGTGATTGTCAAAATCTGGACAAGTTACCTGATATGCCACTTTCTCTAATTGAATTCCGAATTAGTAATCTGGGCTTGACTTCTCTTCCAGCTTTGTACCAAAATTCTGGTAATAACACTCCTGTGCCATTATCCCTAAAATCATCACTAAGAGTAGTGGAGCTAAAAAACTGCCAAAACTTGAGATCTTTGAACGGATTCCTGCTGCAAGACAACATAGATTTTCAGTATATCGAGGAGATAGTAGTCATAAATTGCAAGAATCTCGTACATCTACCAATTGGTGCATTTGGGAAATTTGTATCGCTACAGAAATTAACAATAAGTGATTGCCCAATGGACAAGTTACCTGATATGCCACTTTCTCTAATTGAATTCCGAATTAGTAATGTGGGCTTGACTTCTCTTCCAGCTTTGTACCAAAATTTTGGTAATAACACTCCTGCACCATTATCCCTAAAATCATCACTAAGAGTAGTGGAGCTAAAAAACTGCCAAAACTTGAGATCTTTGAACGGATTCCTGCTGCAAGACAACATAGATTTTCAGTCTATCGAGGAGATACAAGTCGAAAGTTGCAAGAATCTCGTACATCTACCAATGGGTGCATTTGGCAAATTTGTATCACTACGGAGATTAACGATAAGTGATTGCCCAATGCTAATGGCAGTTGATAACCAGAGCACCCTCCTTCCCATGGTACTCAAATACCTTTCAATAAAAAACTGCGGCAAAGTTGATGAGCCAATGCTGGAATCAGCATCAAGCCTTCCTACTCTCACTTATCTATGGATTTCTGATTGTGCAAATATTTCTCGGATTCCCTCCTCAGAAAATGTATTCAGATCTCTCAATGTGCTACATATATCAGGATGCAAGAAGCTCGTTGAACATTCATCTAGGGAACAAGCACATGGTGCTGACCGAGGAAGTAGCTTGGTTTCTTTAAAGATCAAGAACCTTTTCATTGATGACCTCTCTCTCCTTCTCATTGAACCACTAAGAAGCCTAAGCTTTGTTAGCGACCTACGTGTTTTCAATTGTTCATGGATGGAGGCTTTGCTGGAGCAATGGTTTCTGCAAAACAGCAGTACCCTCAAGAGGTTGAATTTCTGTTCTGTGAGAAATCTCAATACATTGCCTGCAACAATGGTGAGGCTCACTGTGCTTGAAGTGCTGATAATCCGTGGGGCTGATTTGCTGGAGGAGCTTCCGGAGTTACCTGCTTCTCTAAGGGAGTTAGATATCTGGGGTGCAAGCTCTCTGAAGTCATTGCCTGCTACAATGGGGAGACTCACTGCCCTAGAAAGCCTAAGAATTTGGAAAGCAGATTTACTTGAGGAGCTCCCGGAGTTACCTGTTTCTCTGAAAAAAAAGAAAATTGAAGGCCGTGGTGGCCGATTGCTTTGAAACATAAGGACACTCTGCTTTTATAACAGATCCCCAACTCATGTTGAAAAAACATAACCATCTAGAAATCAAGAAAGTTGATTTGCTGGAGGAGCTCTCGGGGTTACCTGTTTCTCTAAAAAATAAGTCCATTAAAGGCCATGGTGGAATGTGGCTTCTCTGAAACACTCTGCTTTCATAACAGAAATAAATCAGATACATGCAGTAGGATAATGCTTCGTAACTTACCAACCCTGTATTAATAAGGTACATTCTTTTCCAAATTTATTGAATAAATTAAAGGCTCTTGCAATAGATATTCTTATTTGTGACTCTTCTTGTTTCAAACTTCAAAAACTTTGTAGGTTATTTCTACTGTTGACTCATTCCTGCACAGACAAGGCCCACAACATAACAGTGCCAACTCGACTGTTGCATATACCTCAAATAACAGTACCTTCCCTGCAGGTATATATGATATATCTCACCTTGTTTCCAAGCAAATGAGCTTAGTATGATAAAAAGAAAAACAATTGCAATTAAACGTGTTTCATGTATTAATAGTTCTCGTTTAGATCACAATTTTTTATTTATTTGCATAATCAAGGTTTCACTGAGCTGTGCTATAACCATCAAGTGTTGTACCAGTAAGATAGTGCACCAGTGTGAATCAGACACATGTACTGGTACGGGAATGGTAAGATAAACCTTAGTATGATAACAAAAAAATAAGTACTAAAACAGATTAATTTACCTCATTGTTCTACTCACTGAGATATGGGATTGGCTCTCAAATCCAAATGACATTGCTTTCACAGCATATCTCCTCTGCTATGTCAAACATTTCAAATTTATCAGACAGTATTGTCTTAGGGTTACCAGTACTTGTACTGAAAATAGAAGATAAATACTTAAAAATTGATTGAATTGAAACTTAGCGAATCACAAGCAGCTATATTGAAACCAAACCTGTGAGTGGATTCATGTGTGGTGCTCTTGCCACGTCTCAATCCGCGAGAGTTGAAGCGCCTTCTCTGGATTCTTCGGCCGACTGTTTTATTTTACTTTCTTTATTTAAATTTGAGGGATACTAACATATTTCAAATTTTTAGTTTTTCCTATGTCTAAATGATATAGCTGGTCTCAAGCCCGGATAAAAGGAGGAGGGTTAACAATAAAAAAAATTGAAATGTGTTAATTAGAAGAATAGCAACTCAAATTAAAAAAAAGACACTGAAATTTGCAAAAAGAACTGAAATAACTGAAACTATACAACACAAAAAAGGTTTATTTTGATAAAAAAGCGAATGTTCTTATTTAAAAGAAAATGCACAAAATTCACAAAGCGTCCAAACCATAGAAGGCAAAATCGGCCGTTCCGGAGAGGGGTCGGATGGTGCCGATCCGATTTTAGGCCAATTTACACGGATAGTGCAGATTTCGGCCAATTTCGGCCGTTCTGTTCAGATTTTGGAACATTCCGTCAAGATTTCAGCCCGTTCCGGTCAGATTTTGGCCGAAACGCGAATTAATAAACAAACACAAAAAAAATTTGAGCTGCGTGGATCGAACCCAGGTCCTTTAGGAAGAGAGCAAAGCTATTTACCACCACACCATCCAACTTTTGTTGTTATATAACACAACTCATTTATATATAACAATTGTAATTCACTAATTTGTACCAATCCATTCAATCACGGATTTGTAATGCTTGTATCTTGTATTATATTGTATTAGTGATTATTAGATTGTAATAATTTTTCTAAATTTTTTTATCATTTTTTCCCTATTTTTAGTATAAAACAAGCTTCTGGCGAAAAAAATCTGATTTTCCAATCCGATACCAACCGATTCCGATTCCGATTTTTCCTTCTATGGTCCAAATTTCATTTCTAACAAGTTTGCGTAAATTCCTTGTTGAAGTGTCTGATGTTGTTAGCTGAAATTATTTTTTAGTGTATCTTTGCCTTTAATTGGTACCTGTTGAGGAAGATTTTTTTTTTTGGTTCTCTGAGTGATCTGCTTTCTTTACATGGATAAGAAAGTATGTTGTCCCGATTTGAACTAAACTGCATCTGTAACCACACTGGTACAGTACCTGTACCAGATATGATACAAGAGCTTTCAATGAGAGGGGGCTAGATGCCAACTCTCTCACCTGATGAATTTTCACTAAAAATAGGGACCATAGTAACCTCCAATTTCAGACGTGATTTGCAAATAATTAGGGTTGCAGGCGTATAGATCAACTTTGTTTTTTCAGATGAAATGAAAACTGCTTGTGAGTTTTGACGTTGTAGGATAGGTTTATGGGGCTCATTTCAGTGACATCAGGTCAGCTGGGCTAATATGTTGTGATACATTTAATATTTCATATGATTGAGGAAACCATGACTGTTAAACCATACTTTCATCAGAGTTGTGTTGTGGTATTTATTCCTTGGTTGCACTAATTTCTTGAGGGGCACACCAGTGAAAGCCTTGTTGCTAATCAGTTTAAATCATTAAAAAATTTACCACTTAATCTTGGATACGTACTAACTGAGATTCTGACCTCTCTTGTTGAATGCATATGATAAGACCATATATTACGTACACTGGTCCTTTGCTGAGTTGTTTTCATTTAAGGTATCCTTCACTAATTCTTTACCAAACTTGCATATTGGACCTCTTTGAGGGCTCTTAATTAATGTTTTCCCTTCATGGATACAGGTGATGACCGGTTGAACAGTCCTCGAACTGCAGCTGGAAGTGCAAAATCAAAGCAGAGGGGCTGCAGCGCAATTTTACCAAGTTCAAAGGAAAGAAGTTCAAAATTGCCACAGAGGGGCTGCAGCACAATTTTACTCCAGCTGAGGAGATCAATGAGGTTAGACTATCAAATGAAAAAAAAGTGTTATTAGTCATATCTCTAATTCAATAGTACAGCCCTATTTGCCACAGGTGATACTTGCTAACAAGTATAATGAACAATATCAAGCAGCCTAATTGGATATGTATAGTTATATCATGTGATTTTGGACAGAATACTGGGTATGTGAAAATGGTATTAGTGTGCAAATTACACAAAAAACGAAACACGTTGGGAACGAATATGAAAATTGAATGTATATACACATTGAAAATCATTTGATAATTTTGCGCTGTCTTACAAGAGCAGAAAATTGTCAAAGAGATTTATGGAATAATAAGGTGTAAGCATGCAAACTTTTCGTTGCTGATTGAATAGTTAACAACAATATGACCCAATCCTCATTGACAATTTTATCCCTAAAATAAAAAAAAAAAGACATGATTTTTGCTACATGGCAATCTATTGAATGAAAAAAGCCATGATTATAGATAGAATCTAGCATTCATTAACTACCTACAGAGGTACTGGATTTTCATTAACTTGTTTCATTTTCTAATTAATATTCTGATTAGAGATTAGGGAAGCAATGGTGGGAATGCTAAGTGATTTTGTACTGAAATCATGATTCACTGGTATAGCCTTCTCTAGCAGAAGTTTATTTTGGTGGCAATGATCGGTGTAAACTGCATCCCTACGGCCTGAGTCTGTATGTGGCTCTGTCGGAGTACAAGGACAACATGTGACAAATCAGGCTTTACATCAGGTTAAATTTGAACCCTATTGCAGTTCCAAATTGTATACTGAAAAGGTTAAATTTGGTGAGCCCAAGGCCTGATTAAAGGTTTGAATTAAATTGGCCCACAAGTTTAATTTTGGTTACAATATATATTAATATTTAATAACACTGGCACTGGCGTATGCTTCTAATGCCGTTGAGAAGCACGCCTTGTTGAGAAATAAGTAAACAAAAAAAATATATCTATTTGGCACACCTCTTTTTTACTCTATAATCAACATATATATAAATATCCATTGCCTTCTTCCTAACTGATTACATTGCATACATAGATGACATGTGTAACTTTGTTGTCTAGCCGGTACCAGCAACACCGAGATCGGGTTTACCATCATCTGTCCCAGCGCCGAATATGGGCCCACCCAAGCTAGCTGCATCCTTGATCTTATCCTCCAACTTGTTGACCGGAACCCCCGGCTCATCCTTGTCAGACCGTATGGCCATCTTCGGTGGGTCTTCTGTGGCAGCACCCGGCGCAGTGTGGTAGGTTGTGCTCCTTGTGCACCTGACATTGATCTTTTTTTTTTTTTATCTGCAAAAATGATACTGTTGGAAAATAGAAATAGCAAGTACTGAAACCTGAACTGAACTAGAGTGAGATTTGGTTTGCAGAAATTGAACGAAAGAAAGAGAAATGTGGAAAACATTTAAATGAAGAAGCTACTATCTAAGGGATGAATTTGGGGGCAACCCGACACGTAGGAGAGTTGATTGACACGTGTCAGGAAGATTTATATGAAGAAGCTTCTTGGGTTAGTCCCTAATATGAATTTGCTATTGATATTTGCTATTAGTCCCTAATGTGAAGAATATTTATATGAATTTGCTATTGACATTTTAGATCCTTCTTGGGTTAGTCCCTAAAAGAAATTTGTTCCAGAAATTATAATAGATTATCATGTATGTTATTTAATGATGGCTAAATTTGGAAAAGTACATTCATTTAAACTTTGGCACTCATGTTCCTAAATATTTTGGTCAATATTGCTGTTTTTTTACTGGTGGTCCCTACGGTTTCTTGCCATGTGCAATTTTTTAAATTCAAATTGTATTTATTGCAATTGACGAGATCTTTTTCTCTTTTACAGATTCAGACTCAAGTAGTTACTCAGGAAGTGGTTCAGATGCCAAAGCCTCAACACTGCATGAAAACAAGGTACATTTTTTTTATTGTGATTGTATTTGTTAGGGCTACTAAGCATCCACTCGATGATAAAAATTTTACTGGTATATTATCTTATGGACATTTTTTCACACTTCAATCTGCAGGAAAAAGCTTCTGGGCCTGCTTTGGATCGTGAAAAAAGTAACGTAACTTTGACTGTTTTATAGCTTACCAGTACAGACTGGTAACATAAAATTGCTCCGGGACTGTCCTTTCTGGTGACCATTGGCAAAGAAACCAAAACAATTAAAAAAAGGGAAATACCAATGATCAATTGTTTTGTTGTACCAGTAATAACTCGGTATTGTACTGTGCATCTTATGAGATGAGATAGCAATGAGATGAGATGATAAAATTATTTACCTAATAACCATTTTATTCTTGTTATCAATACAGAATCATCTAACGGGTCGAAACAATCAGATGCAGATGACCTGTTAAACCTAGCCAATCCTACTGACATGGATGCTCAAATGGATGGTAAGTTTCCTCAAAAGAAAGAAAAAAAAAAATGAAAGTCAGCCCTCCTATGTGATATAAATATGAGAGGATACTAAGTGTTATCATATCCTGCATGAAATAATATAGGGGACAGTGATTCTGCCAAAAAGCCAGAACCTGACAAGCAATACCGAGCTGCACTCTTGCGGGGCCCCTTTGCTGATACTATTTTGAAAGCTCGTGAAAAGACTCTTGACCAGGTTTTCAATTGTTTCCTTTCTATTTGACGACAAATTTTGTAGGGCTTTAAAGTACTACCAGCTGGGTTGATGCATAGCGCATAGTGGTCCGCACTATGGATCCATATCTCTATTTTTGAAGTCCAAACAGACGATGCGAACCGCTTTATATGATCTTCATATAAATATGTACTTGATTGTCAAATATTACATTTTTTTGAATTTTTTACTATTATTTTATATAGGTAGAAAATCACTCGATCTAAAGATTGTGGATCATGTGCTACAAGCAGAGGCAAAAGCAGCTGAGGAAGCAAGGAAGCGGGCCGAAGCTGAGGAGGCAAAGCGCAGGAGAGCCCAAGAGAGAGAGGCAGTCCGTCAAGCCCTGCAACAAGTAATCTTTCCTTTTAATTTGAGACTTTTATTTTAATCAAATGAGCAGGTTTATGTGTATGTCTATTTAAAATTTCAAAAAATTTGCATGTGCTCTGTCAATTGAGAATTATAATTTGTCCATTGCAAAATGAAATATCATGTGTATATCCTCCAAGAATTAGAAATTTCTTATAAAAAATATCAAAATTAGTCCTCTATATCTCAGTATAACTTGCAAATTATAGAAGAGTAAATATGATAATTTTGATGAATTAGGGCCAAGATATTTGACATATTTGATGCTCTCTTTGGGCAAATATTGCTCCTAATTGTAATCCTTGGTTCATATTTTGGATTCTTTCTTGACATCTCTGTGCTAAATAAGAGATTTCATATCATACTTGCAAATGCTCATAGTCCTTTTTATACCATATATTTGAAATAGAGTGAGGCTATGGTACTACGCATACCGCAGATTGGTCCCAACTACGGATCAATATTTTGTTTTCTGAGTTCAAAAATGTTCAACATGATCTTCTAATGAAAATGTACTAAATTTTATATTTTTTAGATTGGTCCCAACTACGGAGTTACCTGCTTCTCTGAAAGAAACGAAAATTGAAGGCCGTGGTGGCTGATTGCTCTGAAACATAAGGACACTCTACTTTTATAATAGATCCCCAACTCATGTTGAAAAAACAAAACCATCTAGAAATCAAGAAAGTTGATTTGCTGGAGGAGCTCTTGGGGTTACCTGTTGCTCTAAAAAATAAGTCAATTAAAGGCCGTGGTGGAAGGTGGCTTCTCTGAAACACTCTGCTTTCATAACAGAAATAAATTATATACATTCTTCATCTTACCAACCCCGTATTAATAAGGTACTTTCTTTTCCAAAATTTATTGACTAAATTAAAGGCTCTTGCACTAGATTTGGTTTATTTCTTATCTGTGACTCTTATTGTTTCAAACTTCAAAAACTTTGTAGGTTATTTCTACTGTTGACTCATTCCTGCACAGACAAGGCCCACAATTTCCATGCGGTTAATCACAAGGAAAGGAACGAACATGTCTATACCATATATGCACTACAATTAATTACTACAGTACCTTCCCTGCAGGTATATATCTCACCTTGTAAGTTCGCACTTCTCCCTTCTTACCTTACTTCGATTGATTGAGTTGATACCATCTGTTAGGTCACAGTGTGATGCATATGTGGATCAATTTGTCAACACAGTGAAAGGTGATAAATCAAAGAATTATTTATTTTTCAGTTAAGTTAAAACAGAAAAGTTCATTTTTGTTTTTCTTTAATTTCTTTCCCAAATATTCTCAGGGAACATAAAGCTTGTAGAAGAACACCCAGTTGAAGTAGCTGGAGTTGCCACAGTTGCCGACTTAGTTCTTATATGAGGTACTGATGATTAATATTGTTGAAAAGGATGCGCATCCCTCTCTCGCTCTCTTTCCACACGGTCGGCTTTTGATTGGCCACACCGCTGCTGATCTGGCAGTACCATGACTGCATCCCTCTGCTATCTCCCATGGACCCCACCTGTCGTCTTTTCTTTTCTTCGACAACAGAACTGGGTTTGTCTCAATTAGACTTTCTCATCTTTTCTTTTGATTTATTTTTTGTTGCTGATTGTCTTGGTCAAGGGATCAAATAATCAGTGTGAATTTTTCACAGGTTATATTAGCTTGTTTACTTATTTTTAGGATGGGGTCGATTTAGCTGAGGTTAGTTTTGATATTCTCAAAAGACAGTGCTTCAAGTAAAAGATCTATATTTTTGTTTCATCTGTAGCTACTAATTTATCCTACTTTTTTGTACCAACTGTTTAATTTTTCATCAACTGCAGATACTCCAAACTGGGATTCGCTGGTAACTCGGAGCCTTCATTTATTCTCCCAACAGTAGTAAGCGTGAATGATTCTTTTCTAAAGAATCTAAGGCAAACAGATGCAAGCGATAACAGTAATTGGTTAGGAAGGTGACTTCGACTCCCCGAACTCCTGCCAGGTACTGAGCAAGCTCCCTTTCACTGCCTCTTGCATTAGAATCTCGCAAGATTCATAACCCAAATAAGCATCTATATATGTTAATTGGTCGAGCCACCTGAATTATATGTCTCAGGTTGTATCCTTTATCCAAGCAACTATCACACTAATGTCCCCTTTTTTTGGAAATATCTATCACTCTATTGTCAAAAACTGTGAGGCTCAGTACTATGAGATACTGGTACGCACCAGCTAGCATTCAATGAGGCTTGTTGAGCATATTTTGAAACAAAACAGAACATCCTAAATTCGATTCAAACCTTTTTGCATTGATAATTTGATATTGATTATAACCACTCACAATTCAATCCATATAAGCATGATTTAGATAATGCAGTGCATAACATTTCTGGTAAACTCTGTAAATTTTCCCTGAACTTCATCCAGCTGCTAATTACTGTGCATATATTAGAAGTACCATTGTGGAGCTTTAGGAAAAATTCTCAACCAGCCTCTCTAGCAATTTTAAAGCTCAAGTTCCTTCGTCTATGAAGCAGTTCAAAGCTCAGGGTCAAAATAGTCAAATCAAAGAAATATTTTATTGAAATATAATTAATTTCTATTTTTATTAGTTTTTGAAACCAATTTCTCTTTAGTTAATCTTTGATGCTGCCATTGAACACTGTGGAGATATCTACCCACCAGCATGGTTGTTGTGTCATGCAGAAGTGCATCTTTTATTTCTTGAACAAGATTTTGTTTTGCTAGAAATGATCTTTCATTTCTTTTCTTATTCTACTTTTCTCCCTTGTCTGCAACATATTTAACTCTGTGTGCATTTCTTTTAATTTGAAAGGTGAAAATCGGGCTGAGGGTTCTGACGAGACCATTGCCAGAGAAACTACTGACAATATATAGAACCCTAGGAGAGAATTTCAATGAGAGAGTGCTTCCTTCTATTATTCATGAGACTCTCAAGGCTGTCGTTGCTCAGTACTATGCCAGCCAGCTCATCACTCAAAGAGAGGTTGCCTTTGTTCCCCTTTTCCATTTTTAACCTTCAATTGACAAGATTTTTTGATAAACAATTTATTTATCTTCATTTATCTTGAACATTTTTCAATGTTTAGCTGCTGGATCAAGCTATCCTTAGAATTGGCAAGGAAATGGAAAAATGTTTATTTTATTAGTTCGTTCCTACACAATATTGCATATCTATAAACATGAATTTAAATCTGCTTGCAAGTTATTGTAACATGATCTGCAATAGTATTGGGTAAATAATTTCAGGTTCAAACTGTTATTGAATTTGTATCACATTAAATGATTGAGACTTGTTCGTCTCTAGGGAACAAGTGAGGTCTGAGTTTTCTGTTATTATTCTATAAATAGACAGTGAGCAGGGAGATGAGAAAGATTCTGACGGAGTGGGTCCACAACTTCAACATGGCCGTTGATGACGTGTAAATCCCCAGCCTGAGTTTTGGCAAGGAGTTCACTCATGCCATTGAGGCCAAGCAGGTAGCTGCTCAGGAGGCTAAGCATGCTAAGTTCATAGTTGAAAAGGCTGAGCAGGACAAGAAGAGTGCTATTATTAGAGCTCAGGTGCGTTTTCTTTTTCCTTTATTCTTATTTATTATTTTTGTTGTTAAGTGAGTTTATGGTACTATGCATAGCGCGGATTGGTCTGTACTATGGATTAATATTTTCGTTTTCAAAGTTCAAATAGTCGATCTAAACCTTTCAACATGATCTCCATATGAAAATGTGAAAATGGTATTAGTGTGCAAATTTAATTGTTTACACAAAAAACCGAACACGTTGAGAACAAATGTGAAAATTTGACAGTTTTGTGCGCTCTTACAAGGGGAAAGCATGCAAACTTTTCGCTGCTGATTGAATAGTTAACAACAATGACCCAATCCTCATTGACAATTTTGTCCCTAAAATAAATAAAAAAAGACATGATTTTTGCTAAATGGCAATCTCTTGAATGAAAAAAAAAAACCATGATTATAGATAGAATCTAGCATTCATTGACTACCTACAGAGGTACTGGATTTTCATTAACTCATTTCATTTTATGATTGATATTCTGAATAGAGATTAGGGAAGCAATTGTGGGAAATGCTAGGTGATTTTGGTACTGGAATCATGATTCACTGGTATATCCTTCTCTAGCAGAAGTTTATTTTGGTGGCAATGATTTGTGTAAACCGCAATGTCGGAGTACAAGGACAACATGTGACAAATCGGGCTTTTCATTAGGGTACTTCTCACTTGATTTATCAATTCTCAATCTTCATTTTCTTTTGATGAAATTTTTGTTCCTTATTTATAAGAGCTCCATACTGTTTTTGAACTAGGTGTCTGTTACCTATCATTTGTTGCAGTATCCTGGTTATTGTACCAGACAGGGGCTGGTTGGTATCAGTATTAGTTGGAAACTTGGGAATACCTGATTGGTGGTTTGCAGAATTTTAGCCCAAAATGAGACTTGACTGAATATCCAAATTAGGAATTGCCGATAGTAAAATTAGACAAAATATTTGTTTGACAAAATGGTACCAGCATAATTGTTTGACAAAATATTTTTTTGTAACTTTTTTCCTACCTTTTGAACATAAAACAAGTTTTCTGATTAACTTACTGCTTCCGATTCCAATTTTCATAACAATGGCTGATACATACTTCATGTAAATTCACAAACACTTGCCCTAAGGTTTAAAAAACTAAACAACTTGGCTAATTTGCATGTTGATAATTGTTAAAATTATAGTGGCAGCAGAGATATTGAAAGCGATATGTGGTGCTAAAATTCAAATCACAAGTATACAAATTGATTTGTTTTGAACATTTTTCAATGTTTAGCTGCTGGATCATGCTATCCTTAGAATTGGAAAGGAAATGGAAAAATGTTTATTTTATTAGTTCGTTCCTACCCAATATTGCATATCTATTAACATGAATTTAAATCAGCTTGCAAGTTATTGTAACATCATCTGCAATAATATTGGGTAAATAATTTCAGGTTCAAACTGTTATTGAATTTGTATCACATTAAATGATTGAGACTTGTTCGTCTCTAGGGGATTTGCAATTCTCACTATTTGATAAATTACATACTTCAAAAAAAAATTTTGGATATTCCACGGAACAAGTGAGGTCTGAGTTTTCTGTTATTCTATAAATAGACAGTGAGAAGGGAGATAAGAAAGATATTCTGATGGAGTGGGCCCACAACTTTAACATGGCCGTTGATGACATGTAAATCTCCAGCCTGAGTTTTGGCAAGGAATTCACTGATGCCATTGAGGCCAAGCAGGTAGCTGCTCAGGAGGCTAAGCGTGCTAAGTTCATTGTTGAAAAGGCTGAGCAGGACAAGAAGAGTGCTATTATTAGAGCTCAGGTGCGTTTTCTTTTTCCTTTATTCTTATTTATTATTTTTGTTGTTAAGTGAGTCTATGGTACTATGCATAGTGCGGATTGGTCTGTACTATGGATTAATATTTTCGTTTTCAAAGTTCAAATAGTCGATCTAAACCTTTCAACATGATCTCCATATGAAAATGTGAAAATGGTATTAGTGTGCAAATTTAATTGTTTACACAAAAAACCGAACATGTTGAGAACAAATGTGAAAATTTGATAGTTTTGCGCGCTCTTACAAGGGGTAAGCATGCAAACTTTTCGTTGCTGATTGAATAGTTAACAACAATGACCCAATCCTCATTGACAATTTTATCCCTAAAATAAATAAAAAAAGACATGATTTTTGCTACATGGCAATCTCTTGAATGAAAAAAAAAACCATGATTATAGATAGAATCTAGCATTCATTAACTACCTACAGAGGTACTGGATTTTCATTAACTTGTTTCATTTTATGATTAATATTCTGATTAGAGATTAGGGAAGCAATTGTGGGAATGCTAGGTGATTTTTGTACTGGAATCATGATTCACTGGTATAGCCTTCTCTAGCAGAAGTTTATTTTGGTGGCAATGATTTGTGTAAACCGCAATGTCGGAGTACAAGGACAACATGCAACAAATCGGGCTTTTCACTGGGGTACTTCTCACTTGATTTATCAATTCTCAATCTTCATTTTCTTCTGAAGAAATTTTTGTTCCTTATTTATAATAGCTCCATATTGTTTTTGAACTAGGTGTCTGTTACCTATCATTTGTTGCAGTATCCTGGTTATTGTACCAGACAGGGGCTGGTTGGTATCAGTATTAGTTGGAAACTTGGGAATACCTGATTGGTGGTTTGCAGAAATTTAGCCCAAAATGAGACTTGACTGAATATCCGATAGTAAAATTAGGAATTAAATTGGCCACAAGTTTAATTTTGGTTACAATATATATTAAAATTTAATAACACTGGCACTGGCGTATGCTTCGAATGCTGTTTAGAAGCACGTCTTGTTGAGAAATAAGTAAACAAAAAAAATAGAAGGCACAACTTTAATTTGTCAAAATCTATTTGGTACACCTCTTTTTTACTCTATAATCAACACACCTATTTGGTACACGTGTAACTTTGTTGTCTAGCCGGTACCGGCAACACTGAGATCGGGTATACCATCATCTGCTCCAGCACCAAAGCCAGCCACATCCTTGATCTTATCCTCCAACTTGTTGACCGGCACCCCCGGCTCATCCTTGTCAGACCGTATGGCCATCTTTGTTGGGTCTTCTATGGCAGAACCCAGTGCAGTGTGGTAGGTAGTGGCAGTGAAAGACCCCTTGGGTTGTGCTCCTTGTGCACCTGACATTGATATTTTTTTTTTTTAACTGCAAAACTGATACTGTTGGAAAATAGAAATAGCAAGTACTGAAACCTGAACTGAACTAGAGTGAGATTTGGTTTGCAGAAATCGAACGAAAGAAAGAGAAATGGGGAAAAGATTTATATGAAGAAGCTACTAGCTAATGGATGAATTTGGGGGCAACCCGACACGTAGGAGAGTTGACTGACACGTGTCAGGACGATTTATATGAAGAAGCTTCTTGGGTTAGTCCCTAATATGAATTTTCTATTGACATTTGCTATTAGTCCCTAATATGAAGAAGATTTATATGAATTTGCTATTGACATTTTAGATCCTTCTTGGGTTAGTCCCTAAAAGAAATTTGTTCCAGAAATTATAATAGATTATCACGTATGATATTTAATGATGGCTAAATTTGGAAAAGTACATTCATTTAAACTTTGGCACTCATGTTCCTTAATACCTTGGTCAATATTGCTGTTTTTTTTTACTGGTGGTCCCTACGGTTTCTTGCCATGTGCAATTTTTTAAATTCAAATTTATTGCAATTGACGAGATATTTTTCTCTTTTACAGATTCAGACTCAAGTAGTTCCTCCGGAAATGGTTCAGATGCCAAAGTCTCAACACTGCATGAAAACAAGGTACATTTTTTATTGTGATTGTATTTCTTAGGGCTACTAATTAAGCATCTACTCGATGATAAAAATTATTTTCCTGGTATATTATCTGATGGACATTTTTTCACACTTCAATCTATAGGAAAAAGCTTCTGGGCCTGCTTCAGGTCGTGAAAAAAGTAACGTAACTTTGACTGTTTTATAGCTTACCAGTACAAACTGGTAACATAAAATTGCTCCGGGATTTTCCTTTCTGGTGACCATTGGCGAAGAAACCAAAACAATTAAAACAAGGGAAATACCAATGACCAATTGTTTTGTTGTACTAGTAATAACTCAGTACTGTACTGCGCAACTTAGTCTCTTCTCAACATGTCTAAATTTGTCTTGCCTTTCATTTTGCAATGAGATGAGATGATAAAATTATTTACCTAATAACCATTTTATTCTTGTTATGCATACAGAATCATTTAACGGGTCGAAACAATCAGATGCGGATGACCTGCTAAACCTAGCCAATCTTACTGACATGGATGCTCTAATGGATGGTAAGTTTCCTCAAAAGAAAGAAAAAAATGAAAGTCAGCCTTCCTATGTGATATAAATATGAGAGGATACTAAGTGTTATCATATCTTGCATGAAATAATATAGGGGACAGTGATTTTTCCAAAAAGTCAGAACCTGACATACAATACCGAGCAGCACTCTTGCGGGACCGCTTTGCTAAAACTATTTTGAAAGCTCGTGAAAAGACTCTTGACCAGGTTTTCAATTGTTGCCTTTCTATTGTTGACCAGCTGAGTTGATGCATAACACACAGTGGTCTGTACTATGAATCCATATCTCTATTTTCGAAGTCCAAACAGACTATCCAAACCACTTTATATGATCTTCATATAAAGATGTACTTGATTGTCAAATTTTACATTTTTTAGAATTTTTTACTATTCTTTTAGATAGTAGAGAATCACTTGATCTAAAGATTGTGGATCATGTGCTACAAGCAGAGGCAAAAGCAGCTGAGGAAGCAAGGAAGCGGGCCGAAACTAAGGAGGCAAAGCGCAGGAGAGCCCAAGAGAGAGAGGAAGCCCGTCAAGCCCTGCAACAAGTAATCTTTCCTAATTTTAATTTGAGACCTTTATTTTAATCAAATGAGCAAGTTTATGTGTATGTTTATTTAAAATTTCAAAAAACTTGCATGTGCTCTGTCAATTGAGAATTATAATTTGTCCATTGCAAAATGAAATATCATGTGTATATCCTCCAAGAATTAGAAATTTCTTATAAAAAATATCAAAATTAGTTCTCTATATCTCAGTATAACTTACAAATTATAGAAGAGTAAATATGATAATTTTGATGAATTAGGACCAAGATATTTGACATATTTGATGCTCTCTTTGGGCAAATATTGCTCCTAATTGTAATCCTTGGTTCATATTTTGGATTCTTTCTTAACATCTCTGTGCTAAATAAGAGATTTCATATCATACTTGCAAATGCTCATAGTCCTTTTTATACCGTATATTTGAAATAGAGTGAGGTTATGGTACTACACATACCGCAGATTGGTCCCAACTACGGATTAATATTTTGTTTTCTGAATGAAAATTTGTTCAACATGATCTCCTAATGAAAATGTACTAAATTTTACATTTTTTAGATTTGTTTTACTATCTATACATTTGAATGGTCTAGAATCTTTATATCGAGTGATTTTCTACCTATCTAAACAAATAGTAATTTAAAAAACAAATTGTAAAATTTGATCTACAAATACAGTTTCATATGGAGATTATGTTGAACGGTTCAGATAAGATTGTTTGCACTTTGAAAATTGTGATATTGATCTATAGTACGGACCAATCTATGCTATACATAGTACCATAGCCTCACTCTTTGAAATATTACAAGATTATATATATTAACTTCTCTCATTATCAGATGGAGAACTGTAGAAATTGACAAAGGAAATCTATTCACGAGAGATCTCGAGATGCTGAGAACAGCCCCAGAGCATATAGCCAGTTCAGTTGGTGAGACCAGTCCAATGGATTGTCAAGAGGGAATCGGAACGGGTTTCAGACCCGGTACAAACCCGCTAGAGCAGCTGGGGCTATTCCATGTGTTGATAGAAATTGTTTTGGGTCCTATCTGATCCAAGAAATTGTTGTTAGTATAACTTAGTTTCATTACTCTTCTACTGTGCTAGTTTCTTTGCTGAATTGTTGTCTAATATTATCATGGTATTTGATATTAAACATGATACTGCAAAAGAAAACTATTTATAATTTGTAACTGGGTTTATACACAAGTATTTTCTGGTTGCGTTAGATTTTTAATATTTTGACTTTATACTTGATATTTTGCAATGATTTGGTCAGTTTTTATTACCAATGAAAAAAGGCTACAATTTTGCATAGAAAAAGTTCATAACAAACACAATAAAAAGATAAAGATGTACAACCTTTCATATTTTTAGCTTAAACCTACATTCAAATACCAATTATTATGTGTCATACAACTAATATTAAATTCCACACTGCAATTTTTACCTTTAGTATTCCATAAGAAAACAACCTTTTTGACTTTATGTGTAAAAAAATGCTCTATTTTTTTTAAATAACATGTCTCAAAAATTAAATAGCTTCACTAAAAAAACCAATTAGTCCTAGATAATTAGTGTGGTTATTCATATTTTCTATAACTAATTTATTAGGTTTGAATATTGTAAACAATAACTTGCTACATATTAGTTCCATATATCTCGAAAAATGCATGTAGTTATGTATTATTATTATTATTATTATTTGCTTTTCCCCTTTCTCTACCTTCTTGTGTATAATTAAATATTGTAATTTTTCCCCATTATAAAAAAACATAATGGATTGCTTAATACGGTGCAAGATCTTGTCATGGAACACGTCCATCTAACTTGAGCACCAACAATCGGTGGTGTTTTCTTACAGTATTATTTCTAAATATATTTTATTAGGTATATTTTTCAATAAATACCTCTTTCATGTGGACCCTCTTTCTCATAATTAAGGATTGTTCTTAGCCTCTGTTACATAATTCAGGAGAAGTTACTAATGTGTTTTATATTTAACTTCTTATTGAAATATTTTTATGAATCTAGCACAAGTTAAATTAATCTTGTAGGAAATTAATGTAATATAGTCAATTCCCACTGCAACGTGTAGACACTTGATTACTAGTAAAAAAAATTGATTATTCTACATTAACTAAATTACAATAACAATATGAAAAGCCTTTGTAAAAGTTAAATATTTAAAGAATGGGATGATTGTCACAACTAAATTAAGAAAAAGTAGAATGAAGTTTGCAACAATTAATCCCTGTATTTATATTCCGACTTTTTTTTTTCTGAAAATCTTTCATAAAATTCCATCCAACTCAAATTAAAGAAGCATATTAAAATTTTCTTCTGAGTGAACAATTAGTGGAGATAATCACTTTCTGAAACTCTCGTAATTAGGAAACGCAAATGTAACGTCATAAAGAAGAAAAGGTTCTCTATTGATCTATTCTTATATGGGTACGTTTGAATGAACTCTAGAATAGCTAAGTATCTTCCTTCATTTGCCAATTCCATATTTCCTTAGTCCAGCTCTTAATGCCAATTCTTTTTTGTCAGTCCATTTTAAATACATTTTTTCCTAGTAATTCAGAAATCAAATGTTCATATAAAATAAGATTAATATGCGGGAATTGAATCAATTCTAAGATAATAGAGCTGAAAATGAACTTTTACATATTGAAACTCTGTTCTAAGACTTTGGCTTTTGAAAAAAAAATACCTAGGAATATTCAATAATCCAAGGAAAAATTGTAACAGATACAGAACATCTCAAAAATTACAATATAAAAATATAAAACTAATGTAGTCGAAATTGTCAATTAAAAGAAATTTCATGGGACCCAATCATAGAGATATAATTCGCATTTTATTCACAAATAAAATGTCTTTTAGGTGTTTTCAAAATGAACAGCGAGTTATTCGGCTGATCAAATTATTCACGAATAAAATGCGAATTATGAATTATTCGCGAATAAAAATGCGAAAAAATACGAACTTTTTTTTGGATATTTTTTTATTTCTTGGGGACTGAATCATTCCCGAATTATGAATTTTTGACATGCCGAACCGAACCTGAATAATTCATTTGTCACTGTGGACCCAACTCCTGCTACTCTCCACAAAGATGAATAATTGTTTATGGTAAACAGTGAATAGGATAGAATTGCACATGCACGCAGTCACCACAATCCCCTTCAATCACTGTCAATTTCAATTTAAATATCTATACACCATCGATTATGTTACAACAAAACCGTGTATGTGTTTGGTTGCATAATTCAAACTCCCATGCATCTCCAGAAAAAATAATAATAAAAATTGACCAATCCAATCCACTGATCAGACGCCGTTGAAGAATTCAAACCAACTTCTCTATCGTTTCAAAACCGCGTTTGATAGTTTGGAGAATGTTAATTTGTTATTTTATTTCTTTTATTTATGGTTTCATGCATGGCTCACATGGTGACATGACACAGGGTGTTAAATTAGTGGTTATCTGTTCAGGGGTGGATCCAGGATTTTCATCGGGGAACAAAAAAATATTGAATTAGGTTTAATTACCTAATCAGGTTTAAATCCATTAACCAATTGAGTAGTCGATAAAAAATAATATTTTAACTTATATTTTCTAATGCTTTGACTTGCAATTTCTGATAATCTGACTTATAATTCTAATTACCAATCAAAATTTAACAAATTTATTTCAATTTTAACCCTAAATTTAACCTAAATTACAAATCAAATGTCCAAAGAGGGGCAAAGTCAGTCAGAACCGATAAATCTCCACTAAAACTCAAAATCCAAGGGTGCCTTGGATCCGCCCTTGTATCTGTTCGTCGTTTATATTTCAAAAGGTATGGGATTTTTGTAAATCAATTTATATGAGCATTTAAGTGATATATATGTTTCCAATCAACTATAAATAATTTGAATTACAAGAAAAAAAATACAGACATGGAATTAGATATACATATAATTTATTGATTGAATTTTTCTATAATTTATTTTTGTTAAATAATGGATTAAAGAGCCATTCAATCTAATTTTTTCAAGAGAATAAAAAAATTATTCAATTGGCATTTTGACTATTTCAACCATCTCCTTTCATATTTTGTCATTTTGGAATTAAATCAGGTGATATCTCTAGTTTTCTTTTATGATGAAACAGATGTCCGCTAGCTACCCTCTAAATTTTATTTTTTTTGGTTCTAGAAACTTTTGACTCAATTTATATGATGAAATTCAAATGTCCACTACCCTTTAAAAAAAATTCTAGAAATTTTTGACTTGACGGAGCGATATACGATCTCCCTCCCCTCAGTATCATACAGTGTGGCCTTGATCCACTTGAGAGTTCGCATCAGTCTCTCCAGATCCTCCTCAGCAGCACGAGCGCACCTCTTTTGTGAGTTATTAGAATTTGCTGATGAGGAAGAAGGAGCCTGCACAGAGGCTGTAATTGAGGAGAACAACTTGGCTCCTAGAGAGAGCAAGTGTGTGACTTTGCCTATGCTCTGTAGCTTTGAAAATTAGAAATGAGTACAGCATAGCTTTGAAAATTAGAAATGAGTAGAGAGCAGCAGAGGAAAGCTCTTGGAATGGCGTAAAGAAGATTGCTGCTTATGAGAAACAAAACAATTGACATTGAATTGTGATTGGCTGTTTCTGTCAGCTCCTCCTAGCCACGTTTGGTAAATTTAAGTGGAAAATAGTAAAATGAAAAAGTATAAGTGGATAATATTATTCAGAAAATAGTTAAAATAATATAATTTGTATTATTTAGAAGAACAAAAATATTATTTGATAAACAGCGAGTTGGATTAATATAACATTATACCATACTGTGATATAATAACAGTAGTAGTAATGTAATTTGTATCATTGTGCTCTATCTATTTGTCATTCGTGTTTGAAATTGACCAAATTCTAAAAACATTCTAATAAACACACAAGAAATCCGTTAATTTGTGAAAAAGCCCAATTTCTGATGTTGATTCAGAAAATCTCAATTTGTGATGTTCATTTCAGAAAAGCCCAATCAGTCTGTGTGTGTCCTGTCACTGTCATCCTCTCCCTCTCAACTTCTTTCAAACAGATCTTTTTTTTTTTTTAAATATAGCACTGTTATGTGAAATCTTATAGCCCCGATTTTTCTGAAAACAGTCGTAAAATTCAAACGGTGTTTCAAACGCTCTTTTCCTCTTCGCTAATCAAATTCACAAGTATTAATAAAAAAAAATAAAAAAAAATCAAATTCACAAGTCCATAAATCCATTTTCTCTAACCGGTCGGTCACAGCGCAAATTCATAAATTCATAAATAACGCTCCTTTTTTTAGCGGCTCTTGAATTGAGAAATAAGCAAGTAAACAAAAAGAAAAAGAAAAAAGGAGAAAGTTTAATTTGTCAAAAGTTATTTAGTACACCTCTTTTTTACTCTATAATAAAGACACACACGTTGCCTTCTTCCTAACTGATTACGTTGCATACATAGATGACACGTGAAACTTTGCAGTCTAGCCCGTACCGGCAACACCGAGATCAGGTTTACCATCATCTCCCCACCACCAAAGACGGGCCCACCTAAACCGGCAGCATCCTTGACCTTATCCTCCAACTTACTGACCTTGTCAGACCTGATGGCCATCCTCGGTGGATCTTCTGTGGCAGAACCCGGCGCAGTGTGGTAGATGGTGGCATAGTGACAATATTCGCGTTTTATTCGCGTTTTATTCGTGTTTAATTCGCGAATAAAAAGTTTTTGGAGTGTTTCCGAACCGAATGGCGTATTATTCGTTGACCGAACCTTTGACCGAATAAAACGTGAATAAAACGCGAATTTAACGAATTTTACGAATAAAACGCGTTTTTTTCACTTTTTTCGGAAAAAAATTTGAAAAGCCGCGCACAGTAACCAATTACCCCATTCGTGCACAGTGCCAGTGTCCAACTGTCCATTCTCCATTGCGCATTGTCCCCAGGCACCCACGTGATGAGCACATTTTTCCATTTCCCATATTTTTGACTATACTAATCTTCTGTGGCAAATAAAAGCAGTATATCGTATAGTAAATCATCGGTAATGAATTAAATATGCACTGAGGTCTCGTATTGTAATTCCGAATCATTCCCGAATTACACCCGAATTATTCCCGAATCACGAATTTTTGACCTGCCGAACCGAACCCAAATTATTCATTTGTTACTATGGGTGGTGGCAGTGAAAGACCCCTTTGGTTGTGCTCCTTGCGCGCCTGACATTAATATTTCTTTTTTATTGCAAAATTGATACTGATGGAAAAATAGTAGCAAGTACTTATCCGGAACTGAAGTAGAGTGAGATTTGGTTTGTAGAAATCGAACGAAAGAAAGAGAATTGGGAAAATGATTTATATGAAGAAGCTACTAGCTAAGGGATGAATTTGGTGGGGGGACCCGACACGTAGGATAGTTGACTGACACGTGTCAGAGAGATTTAAAGATGGAGAGACGTGTGTAATTGTAAATATGTAATTGCACAACACTCTGTTTAAGACTTCAAGCTTCAGCTTGGGTCTAAAATAAAAAAATGTATTTTGGTTCATTTTAAAACTTGTGGGAAAAAAAATTACAAATATGCTCTCACATTTTGTAAAATTACCTTCCTAGATTACCATTGGAAAAACCAGCGGTAGCTAGTAATATTTTTTTTATTTTTTCCTTTTGCAGCATGTTTTTTGTTTTTGTTATATGATTTTCCATAACATATTAAATGTTGTGTTATATGTTTTTAACATGTTAATTAATATATATGTTTTTCATATTGATCGTAATGTGACTGTAATGTTTGACGATGTTACTTGATTAGTGTATTGTTTTTTATATTGTATTTTTATATGATTAAGGGTTATCTTTTTTTTTTTACTAAAGATGTATCCAAATGAACTAATAATATATAGGATAAACAGTAAAAAAACAATATAACATAATTAAGTTAATACAGATAGTCTCTCTCCATTATTTCCAATTTTAAAAAGTTAATACATTATTTGATTTTAGAATTAAATAAGTTCAACAATCCATTTCTTTTCATATTTAATCCTCAAGCTTTGGAAAGAAAAATTATTTCAGCGGCATAAGTAAATTAATAGAGTTAATTAGTGAAATGGCAGTGAAGATGGCTAACAGGTGTCCCTCACAAACAAATTTTAATCTTAAAAGAAAATTCTTTTAGTTATTCTTATTACTTAATAATTAGTTGATTAGTGAACAGCTCCTCTTTTTATTTAAGTATTAAAATTAATTTATAACATGCTAACTTTCTAATTAACATGTTGTTAAATAAATCTAAATTCTAATAAACAGGTTGTTAAGTAAATTTTAAAAATATTTCAAGTCTAATAGAAAATATATCTAATCACTAAATGACTATACAATCAAATAACTTTGAAATAGTTGTTCATCTCAATTCATATAAATTTAAAATAAATTTTAACAAGTTACGACGACACTATAAAAAAAATTTAATTACGTGTTTCATTTTATGTCAAATAAAATTTCGAAATATATGAAAACTAATTGATGCACTGCCAGGAATCCAGGATACACCTCTCAGCTCGAAATTTTTATTTATACCACAACCAAAAAAAAAAAAATCAAAACACTCCGGTTTTGGAGACATTCAAAATTTACCCATACCGCTCAAGCATTCTGCGGTCCAAAAAACTAGGGTCCGCACAATACCGCTACGTCCCCAGTCAGGAGGCCACACAATGCCCCTGCAGCCCTCTTTTTTTTATTTTAGCACAAAAATTTAACAGAAATTTATTTAACAGAACATGCACAAATGCCAAAGTACAAATTTTATTTAACAGAAAATGCAGAAATTTTTGGTTTTAGTCACCAGCAAATGCACAAATTCCAAAGAGCTTACAAAAAAAAATGGGGCCGCAGCGGTATTGTGCGAGCCCCTGTCTTTGGGGCAGCAAAATGCCTGAGCGGCCTGGCTAGAAATTGAATTTCCAGAAATAGAGGTGTTTTGGTTTATTTTTTTTGAGATTATGTTATAAATAAAAATTACGACCTCTCAGCAGTGGCGAGTGAAATAGTGGCGTCAGAGATCTAAAAATCGTTGTGATCGCGGCACGGTCCATTTTTATCACAGCACGTGAGATGATTATGTGATGTGACTTGCATATTTTGTTCCGCAACCATCTTTTGAAAATTTGACATGGCACGTCACACGGAAAATTTGGTCATGACACGGCACGTGGTCACGTGAGTCACATGTAATTAGGAAGGTCAGATCTTGATTGAATGGTGAATCTTAAATAAACTAACTTAAATTATGAAAAAAAATAGTTAAACAAACAAAATGTGACCAGTCACAGCGTCACTAACGTGTCGTGACTATCATTCCAAATTTGATCACGGCATATCACATATAAATCTGACTCAAATCACAGCATGACTAGTTATGACACGGCACGTCACGTATTTAGATACCTAGTGAAGCGCAAGGGAATGTTCTATGTATTTGAGTGATCTCCAAATCGAGTTTGAAGATGTCATGTATCTTATCCAACCTTTTACACAATAGTCGATATTATTAGTTGTAGTAAAACTAGGGTGTTCTTATGTTCATCAAGCTCTTTTGTGAACATAACTCTAAAATCTATCGAATTGACTTCAAACGATGAATTCAAATCGTTAAAACCAATATACTTTAAGTTAGAGCTGTAAATGAGCCGAGTTTGAGCGAGTTACCCCCAACTTGAACTCAGCTCATTAAATAAATGAGCGAGTCAACTCGAGTTGGGATAATAACGAGTTGTAGAGCCAACTCGAACTCAACTCGTTATCAACTCGAGTTGGCTTACAACTTGTTTATAACTCATTTAACCAGTTAATTATATACTACTAGTAAAAGAATTTATTAGTATCCAGTAATTTTTCATACAACAATAGTACATAAGCACCAGCAATTTTTCATACAGCAACTTAAAACATAAGTACCAGCAATTTTTCATACAGCAACTTAAAACATAAGCACCAGTAATTTTTCATACAGCAGCTTAACAAAAACAATTTCAGGGATTTATTGTGACCAAAGGTATGTAACTCGAGTTATAAATGAGCAAGTTAGGGTAAGCTCAAACTCAACTCATTTATTAAACGAGTCAGCCAACTCGAGTTGGAACTGACTCGAGTTGTAAATGAGTGAGTTAAAGCGAGCTGTAAATGAGCGAATTATGAGCGAGTTACGAGTTTGAGCAATTTTGCCAGGCCCTACTTTAAGTACAGGTTTTATTGATGTTTGATGTATTTCTTATTTGATTGTTTCATACAACCAATGAGCCTCCCAAGAAATTTTGAAACAGTAAATTAGATAAAGCTTAGTTGTTGTAAATTTTTTGTTTCTTTGTCATACTTTTTTATATTTTACAACAAAATCGGTTTCCTATAATTTAGAGGTTTATCTGATAAGAAATTTGCAAAAGGAAACTTTGCTAAAAAACAACATAACTCAATTCAAACAAATTCAAATGCAAAGGCAAATGCAGGTGGCGTAGTTTCTTTCCCATTCCTTTTTTTTTCATAAAAAACCTCCCATTTCATTGATTTGTTATCAAATCAATCAATATCTTGCTTTTACATGTCAGGCATTAATCAATTTCTTGCTTTTACCCTTTTTTAGTACATTTTTCTAGTGATTATGTTTTATAGATGGACACCACTATACCTTGTTGGATATCTAATTCTCTTATTACAATTTAATTGATTTATTACTAAACATAACACAAGTAATTAGATATTCTTTTCCCAGGATGCCCATATATATATTTGATCTGATGGTTCAAAAACAATGTACTGGAGCAATTAACAAAAAAAAAAATTATGGTGGATAAATAATAAGGAAATTGCAATTTCCATTTTTTATCTTGATTTTTGTAAAAGAAACTCTAATCTTAAACTCGTTGGTTTGGATGAGTTACCGATCCTCTGTTTTGTGTAATGTACAATAATTCATGACCCCATGTGCAAAGTCATTGATAGGCTTTTACAGCTTTGCAGATGCATTATTGTTTGGGCACACGTAGTGTTTCCTTCCTTGTGTTTCAATTTAATAAAAATTCTAATAAAAACAAATGTGAATATTAGAAAAAGGACGGATTGCAGAGTAGGGTCCTCTCTCTTCCTTGGGTCACAGGGCAAAAGTAATTGAAGCAATAATTGTTCCACCAACAAAGTGTTTCTCAGAAAATCCAATACAGCATTTACTGACAGTGTAACGGGTCACTGACTAGTGCGTTCTATTCACCTGCCGGGATTGTAACTCTGTGAATGCCACATAGCATCTGTTATTCTACAATAATGCAGAAGACTTGAGATTTTGAAGTCAAGCTCTAGATTAGTGCGTTCTATTAACCTTTTACACAACTAAATTCAATCTATCTATTTCTGTTACTGCATTCAAACTCTATTCATCTCCTCTCTTTTGCAACTAGATTCAATCTATCTTGCAATCTCTGATTTTGAAGAAATTAAAAATTTATCTAGACCGCTCAAGCATTCTGTGGCCCAAAAAACTGGGTCCGCACAATGCCCCTACAGCCCTCATTTTTTTTATTTTAGCACAAAAATTTAACAAAATTTATTTAACAGAAAATGCACAAATTCCAAAGCACAAATTTTATTTAACAGAAAATGCATAAATTTTTGGTTTTAGTCACTAGCAAATGCACAAATTCCAAAGCACTTACAAAAAAAAATGGGGCCGCAACGGTATTATGCGGACCTCTATCTTTGGGGCAGTAGAATGCCTGAGCGGCCTGGGTAGAAATTGAATTCCCCAAAAATAAGAGTGTTTTGGTTATTTTTTTGGAATTATGTTATAAATAAAAATTTCGGCCTCTCAGAAGTGGCGAGTGAAATAGTGGCGTCAGAGATCTAAAAATCATTGTGATCAGATATGTCAAGGCACGGTACGTTTTTATCACAGCACGTGAGCTGGTTATGTGATGTTTCTTGCATATTTTGTGTCACAGCCATCTTTTGAAAATTAGGCATGGCACGTCACACGAAAAATTTGGCATGACATGGCACGTGATCGCATGAGTCACATGTAATTAGGAAGGTCAGATCTTGATCGAATGGTGAATCTTGAATAAACTAACTTAAATTATGAAAAAAATAGTTAAACGTAACAAAACGTGACCAGTCACTAACGTGTCGTGACTATCCTTCTAAATTTGATCACGGCACATCACGTATAAATCTGACTCAAATCACGGCGTGACTAGTCATGACACGGCACGTCACGTATTTAGATCCCTAAGTGAAGCGCAAGGGAATGTTCTCTGTATTTGAGTGATCTCCAAATCGAGTTTGAATATGTCATGTATCATATCCAACCTTTCACACAATAGTCGATATTGTTAGTTGGAGTAAAACTAGGGTGTTCTTATGTTTATCAAGCTCCTTTGTGAACATAACTCTAAAATCTATCGAATTGACTTCAAACTATGAATTCAAATCGTTAAAACCAATCTACTTTAAGTACAGGTTTTATTGATGTTTGATATATTTCTTATTTGATTGTTTTATACAACCAATGTGCCTCCCAAGAAATTTTGAAACAGTAAATTAGATAAAGCTTAGTTGTTGTAAATTTTTTGTTTCTTTGTCATACTTTTTTATAATTTACAACAAAATCTGTTTCCTATAATTTAGAGGTTTATCTGATAAGAAATTTGCAAAAGAAAACTTTGCTAAAAATCAACATAACTCAATTCAAACAAATTCAAATGCATAGGCAAATGCAGGTGGCGTAGTTTCTTTCCCATTCGTTTTTTCATAAAAAACCTCCCATTTCATTGATTTGTTATCAAATCAATCAATATTTTGCTTTTACATGTCAGGCACTAATCAATTTCTTGCTTTTATCCATTTTTAGTACATTTTCTAGTGATTATTTTTGATAGATGGACACCACTATACCTTGTTGGATATCTAATTCTCTTATTACAATTTAATTGATTTATTACTGAACATAACACAACTAATTAGATATTCTTTTCCCATAATGCCCATATTTCATTTCATGGTTTAAAAAACAATGTACTGGAGCAATTAATAAAAAATAAAATTATTGTGGATAAATAATAAGGAAATTGCAATTTCATTTTGTATCTTGATTTTTGTAAAAGAAACTCTAATCTTAAACTCGTTGGTTTGGTTGAGTTACCGATCCTCTGTTTTGTGTAATGTACGTACAATTATTCAGACCCCATGTGTAAAGTCATTGATAGGCTTTTATAGCTTTGCAGGTGCATTATTGTTTGGGCACATGTAGTGTTTCCTTCCTTGTGTTTCAATCTAATAAAGCATTCTAATAAAAACAAATGTGAATAAAGTGCTTCTGACAGTGTTCCACCAACAAAGTGTTTCTCAGAAAATCTAATACAGCATTTACTGACAGTGTGGCGGGTCACTGAGTAGTGCATTCTATTCACCTGCCGTGATTGTAACTCTGTGAATGCCACATAGCATCTGTTATTCTACAATAATGCAAAAGACTTGAGATGCTGTAGTCAAGCTCTAGACTAGTGCGTTCTCTTTACCTTTTACACGACTAAATTCAATCCAGCTATCTTCTCTTTTGCAACTGCATTCAATCTATCTTGCAATCTCTGTTTCCGACTCTCTCGGATCTGTTTCTCATCTCAGCCCTCTGCTCGATCTGTTGTCATCGGGTACACGGTCTCTCTTTCCAAAATCTCTATTTCTCATCTCTCTTATTTATTAACCAACCAATCTCTGTGTTTTGCTATTTTCATTCTCTCATTCACCAATTTAGTACGTGTTTACCAAAAACAAAAAAAAAATACATTTTGCTACTTGTTATTTGTCATTCCCAAGCAACACTAGCAAGGAAAAAACAAAAATCGAAAAAAAAAGCAATCGCAGTAGAAGAAAGAAGAAACTTCAAGATGGCTCTTTCAACCATGGCAAGCCTGGCAGGTTCCGCTGCCTGGACCATTGCTGAGTGGACGGGGTCTGCTGTTATTGGGGAACTCATCAGCACGGGTTTTTCATACTTGGGTGACCGTAAGCTGCCAGACAACAGCGAAGCCGAGCTAAAGAGGCTAGAGACAGCTCTTCCCCAAATCAAAGCTGTCATGGGCATTGCTGAAGCACTCAAGATGAAGCACCCAGATGCTGAAAAATGGGTCGAGCAGTTTAGGCAGGCTGTTGAAGCATCCGAAGACGTGCTTGATGAGTTGGAGTACAAAAAAATGGAGGATATGGTGAAAGACCGAGATGAGGCGGGTGGATCCGCTTCTAGTTCAAAGAAGAGAAAACGATGTCCTATCAATGATGATACTTTGGAGAGGTTGAAGAAGGCTGTAACAATGTTGGATCAGGCTGCAAACGGTGTAGAGCATCTCCTTCAAGCTGCCACTGCGCTAGGTATTCATGATCTTTCTGAATCACGACAAGAAATCTGTAAAGTTTCAAGTCGCGAAACTACTTCCTTTTTAGTTGAAAGAGAGTTGTTTGGCCGGGAAGTTGAGAAGCACAAGATAATTGATTGGCTAAAGCGGCCAACTGATGTCTGCCTCTCTTCGTTTGGTATTGTCGGGGTGGGTGGACTAGGAAAGACCACCCTTGTACAATTTGCATATCAAGAGATGCGCGGGTCGAATCATTTCGACAAAACAATATGGGTTTGTGTTTCTACTAACTTCAGGGTTGAAGATATAACGAGAAAGATGCTTGGTGAACTTGGCGAAAATAATTGTTGTAATAAACCATTAAATGCGCTTCAAGAGACCTTAAGACAAAATATACATTTAAAGAAAATTCTTCTCGTTTTAGATGATATATGGGATGATGAGATCGAGAAAAGGAGCCAGTGGGACCAACTGATTGCTCCTTTGAGATTTGTACAAGAAGGTAGTAAAATATTATTTACTACTAGAATGAAATCAGTGGCAGACTTGCTTGCAAGTGTGATAAGTACAGAGCATGAATCTCTATCATTACAAGGCTTAGGAGAGCAAGAGTTGCGATTGCTCTTTCAGAGCTATGCATTTCGTGGTAACCTTGACAATTATAGAGATTTGCAAGCAATTGGAGATCAAATACTAAAAATGCTCCGAGGTAGTCCATTAGCAGCAAAGGTGATCGGAAGCTTGCTAAATGCACGTATGGACCACCAGTATTGGAGAAGAGTTTTGAATCACGGGTCTCTATTTAACTTAGAGCAAGCAAAGGATGTGGTGGAGGTTTTGAAATTGAGCTACTACCATTTACCCGCAAATTTGCAGGTATGCTTTAGATTTTGTAGCATATTTCCTCAAGATCATCAGTTTGATAAGGATGAGTTGATCAAAATGTGGATCTGTTCTGGATTTGTACGGCAGCAATCAAGTCAAAAAGAAAGGCCAGAAGATATTGGAGAAGATTACTTCAATCTTCTTTTAAGGAAGTCATTCTTTGAAGATGTTGAATCATGGGAAGGTGAAAGGAGATATGTTATGCATGATCTGGTGCATGAGTTGGCCCAAAACGTTTCCTATGGAGAATGTTGTAGAATAGAACCTAATGATAAAGCAATTACCATACCTACCACTGTACGACATGTTTATGTACATGAACGTGAAATGGAAAAGGTCTCCCATCTTGAAAATTTACGCAGCTTGGTTGTAACCACTTTTTCGGATTCATTTGTTCTTCCAAATAATTTAATGAGGAAAAGTTTACGTTTATTGAAAATATGTGGATTCCAATCCACAAACATTGAAATGCCCAAAGAGATAAGCTGTTTGGTACACCTTCGCTACATGTCCGTAGAGGGACCTGGACCTTATTATGTCATTGATGAAACGTTCAAGTACTTCCTCCTTGCTTCAGTTTACAAACTTTATCATTTGCAAGTACTAGAAATTCCAGTATATGATGAGTATGCGATCTATTCAGCAATGGAAACAACTGGAATAACCAATCTACTTAGGTTGCGTTATATGAGGCTTCCAAAGGAGATAATGCAAACCATTCATGGAGTCCACAAGCTGACATCTCTCCAAGAGTTAACCTTTTTTGTTGGACAAGAGAGTGGTCAACGTATAAATGAACTGGGCACACTAAAGAATCTCCGACATCTGTTTATTGAAAACATTGAGAATATAGGGGATCATACTGAAGAAGCTAAGAGTGCCAACCTATTAGGAAAGAATAATCTCATGTCGCTCTCTCTGAAATGGACCTCAGAGAGCAATCCTATTCACCCTGAGAAAATCATTGATTACCTCCAACCCCCTCCCAGTCTCATGGAATTGACAATTAACAATTATAATGGTCAAAGATCTCCTAATTGGATGGAGGATTCACCGCCTTTAAACCTATCATCCCTCAAATTACTTAATTGTCCTCTTTGGAAAAACCAATTATTTTTTTGGAATATACCGTATTTGAAAATTCTTAATATACGTGATTGTCTAAATCTGGACAAGTTACCTGATATGCCACTTTCTCTAATTGAATTCCGAATTAGAAATGTGGGCTTGACTTCTGTTCCAGCTTTGTACCAAAATTATGGTAATAACACTCCTGCGCCATTATCCCTAAAATCATCACTAAGAGTAGTGAAGATAGAAAGGTGCCCCAACTTAATATCCTTGCATGGATTTCTGCAGCAAGACAACCTAGATTTGCAAGCTATTGAGGAATTAACCATCAACGGTTGTGAGAGATTGGTACACCTGCCAACTCATGGGTTTGGGAAGTTAACGTCCTTGAAATACTTAGAGTTAATAGATAACCGAAATCTAGTGGCGATGGATTTTGAGGGCTACCTCCTACCAACAAAACTCCAACGACTTCACATGGGAAATTGTGGTGAACTTGATTTACCCGTACTTGAGGCATCATATGGTATCACTACTCTCACTGAGCTGAAATTACAAAATGCAAATATTATATCCATTGCTGCTGCAGAAAACTCATTTAGATCTCTTAAAAGGTTGGATATTAGGAATTGTTCAAACCTAAACAGATTTCCCACTTCGCTGCCACTTTCTCTAACTGAATTTTGCACCAATTGCGTTGGATTGAGTGCTCTTCCAGAATATTATCAAAGTTCTGACTCTAGCAGTGGCCCATCAACATCGTCACTAAAAATAGTGCATATACAAAACTGCCAAAACTTGAGATCTTTGAACGGATTCCTGCAGCAAGACAACATAGATTTTCAGTCTATCGAGGAGATAGTAGTCATAAATTGCAAGAATCTCGTACATCTACCAATGGGTGCATTTGGGAAATTTGTATCTCTACAGAAATTAACAATACGTAATTGCCCAATGCTAATGGCAGTTGATAACCAGAGCACCCTCCTTCCCATGGCACTCAAAAACCTTTCAATAGGTAACTGCGGTAAAGTTGATGAGCCACTGCTGGAATCAGCATCAAGCCTTCCTACTCTCACAACTCTATCGATTTCTGATTGTGCAAATATTTCTCATATTCCCTCCTCAGAAAATGCATTCAGATCTCTCAATGCGCTACATATATCAAGATGCAAGAAGCTCGTTGAACATTCATCTAGGGAACAAGCACATGGTGCTGACCGAGGAAGTAGCTTGGCTTCTTTAAAGATCAAGGAGCTTTACATTGATGACCTCTCTCTCCTTCTCATCGAACCACTAAGAAGCCTAAGCTTTGTTAGCAGCCTATCTGTTTTCTGTTGTTCATGGATGGAGGCTTTGCTGGAGCAATGGTTTCTGCAAAACAGCAGTACCCTCAAGAGGTTGATTCTCTGTTATGTGAGAAATCTCAATACATTGCCTGCTACAATGGGGAGACTCACTGTGCTTGAAGCGCTGACAATCTATGGGGCTGATTTGCTGGAGGAGCTTCCGGAGTTACCTGCTTCTCTAAGGTGGTTAGATATCTCTGGTGCAAGCTCTCTGAAGTCATTGCCTGCTACAATGGGGAGACTCACTGCCCTACAAAGTCTAGAAATTTCGAAAGCTGATTTGCTTGAGAAGCTCCCAGAATTACCTGCTTCTCTGAAAGAAAAGAAAATTGAAGGCCGTGGTGGCCGATTGCTCTGAAACAGAAGGACACTCTGCTTTTATAACAGATCCCCAACTCATGTTGAAAAAACAAAACCATCTAGAAATCAAGAAAGTTGATTTGCTGGAGGAGCTCTCAGGGTTACCTGTTTCTCTAAAAAATAAGTCCATTAAAGGCCGTGGTGGAAGGTGGCTTCTCTGAAACACTCTGCTTTCATAACAGAAATAAATCAGATTTATGCTTCATAACTTACCAACCCTGTATTAATAAGGTACTTTCTTTTCCAAAATTTATTGAATAAATTAAAGGCTCTTGCACTAGATTTGGTTTATTTTTTATCAGTAAGATATTCTTATTTGTGACTCTTATTGTTTCAAACTTCAAAAACTTTGTAGGTTATTTCTACTGTTGACTCATTCCTGCACAGACAAGGCCCACAATTTCCATGCGGTTAAGCACAAGGAAAAGAACGAACATGTCTATACCATATATGCACTACAAATAATTACTACAGTACCTTCCCTGCAGGTATATATCTCACCTTGTAAGTGCGCACTTCTCCCTTCTTACCTTACTTCGATTGATTGAGTGAAGGCTTGATTTGACTGATATCTGTGATTTGTTCTACTCTTTTAACTGGTCAAATTTGGATGGTTTCTGCAATATCAGAATGTTAATTAATCAAATTATCCCTAATTTCTTATGTTCTTCCGTCTGTAATATTTTGTAGGAGTTGATACCATCTGTTAGGTCACAGTGTGATGCATATGTGGATCAATTTGTCAACACAGTGAAAGGTGATAAATCAAAGAATTATTTATTTTTCAGTTAAGTTAAAACAGAAAAGTTCATTTTTGTAACGCTTTCATTTCTTTCCCAAATATTTACCACAGTTGCCGGCTTAGTTCTTATACGAGGTACTGATGATTAATATTGTTGAAAAGGATGCGCATCCCTCTCTCGCTCTCTTTCCACACGGTCAGCTTTTGATTGGCCGCACCGCTGCTGATCTGGCATTACCATGACTGCATCCCTCCGCTATCTCCCATGGACCCCACCTGTCGTCCTGCCGTCATCTTCGACAACGGAACTGGGTTTGTCTCAATTCGACTTTCTCATCTTTTCTTTTGATTTATTTTTTGTTGCTGATTGTCTTGGTCAAGGGTTCAAATAATCAGTGTGAATTTTTCACAGGTTATATTAGCTTGTTTACTTATTTTTAGGATGGGGTCGATTTAGCTGAGGTTAGTTTTGATATTCTCAAAAGACAGTGCTTGAAGTAAAAGATCTATATTTTTGTTTCATCTGTAGCTACTAATTTATCATACTTTTTTGTACCAACTGTTTAATTTTTCATGAACTGCAGATACTCCAAACTGGGATTCGCTGGTAACTCGGAGCCTTCATTTATTCTCCCAACAGTACTAGGCATGAATGCTTCTTTTCTAAAGAATCTAAGGCAAACAGATGCAAGCGATAACAGTAATTGGTTAGGGAGGTGACTTCGACTCCCCGAACTCCTGCCAGGTACTGAGCAAGCTCCCCTTCACCGCCTCTTGCATCAGAATCTCGCAAGATTCATAACCCAAATAAGCATCTATATATGTTAATTGGTCGAGCCACCTGAATTATATGTCTCAGGTTGTATCCTTTATCCAACCAACTATCACACTAATGTCCCCTTTTTTTTGGAAATCTCTATCACACTATTGTCAAAAACTGTGAGGCTCAGTACTATGAGATACTGGTACGCACCAGCTAGCATTCAACGAGGCTTGTTGAGCATATTTTGAAACAAAACAGAACATCCTAAATTGGATTCAAATCTTTTTGCATTGATAATTTGATATTGATTATAAGCACTCACAATTTAATCCATATCAGCATGATTTAGATAATGCAGTGTGTAACATTTCTGGTAAGCTCTGGAAATTTTCCCTGAACTTTTGGAAAAATTCTCAACCAGCCTCTCTAACAATTTCAAAGATCAAGTTCCTTGGTCTGTGAAGCAGTTCAAAGCTCAGGGTCAAAATAGTCAAATCAAAGAAATATTTTATTGGAATATAATTAATTTGGATTCTTATTAGTTTTTGAAACCAATTTCTCTTTAGTTAATCTTTGATGCTGCCATTGCACACTGTGGAGATATCAACTCACCAGCATGGTTGCTGTGTCATGTAGAAGTGCATCGCGCATTCTTCTGAGGAACACATTCTGTTCAAATGGCCTAGATCTTGCTAAAGATTATTTTGGGTAGATTTCAAGAACTTTTTGTTATCTATGTAGTGTGGGTATAGGTACACATTCTGTTCACTCTGCACAAATATCGGTGCAAGCTTCAGATAAAGGATATGAAACAGAGTGTACTTGATGGTGTATAGGTTCCCAAACTTAACCTGGCTAGGACTAGCAAAGATGACCAGAAACATTACAGTACAGGCTGATTTTACGTACCAGTACTGATATTCATATGGGTACCAGACAAGACCGGTAAAGTTACTTGACCAGTACAACAACTAGGCAGCACGGTATTTCATGGAAGTACTGGTGCCAAAATGTTTGATATATGGTGTCATGTGATCAATTTTGATAATGAAATTAGAAATATTTCGATTTGAGAAACTTGATGATTCGTTTTAGCAGTATTGTTCTCATACCTTCTCATGACCAGCTAAGAAATCATATATGCAAAAATAATCTCCTTCTGACTCTCATGGGCCTTGTTTCTCAGGAACTATGTCGTGCAATATCTCCTAGAATCAAAACATTCCTCGGCACTCCCGAAATTAGTGAACCAGTTTGAAGGGAAGTATTAACCATTGACTAATACCTGATCCCCCAGCTTGAAGGGAAGTGTTGAGGTAACAAGGAGAATCAAATTTACTGGCACTAGGTGTGCTGGAGCATCCTGAGCCCCTTCTCAATAACAGCTAACTAAGATTTTTTTACCAGTGTTAAGACTTAAGAGGAAGGTTAAGGTTTTTATTTTTTTAAATGTACTTTCCATCTTCATTTATTATTTTAAAACTGAACATTGTTAGAATAAGTATAGTAATGTTATACTGTTACTTCTGTATTGTTGTATTGATATCTGAGACTTTCAGTTAATGAAAGAAAACATGTAGTATGATAGTATTTACTGGTACCATTGATGACTCGGTATCAAATTAATATCCTTTTGTGTTAATATGGAAGAAATCTTCATATAAGGGCACAACTGTCATTTTATTTTAAATGAAATCATTTCTCTCGTATTATTATGTATACTTTCCAATAAAAAATCTGAGAAGAATTTAATTGTTTTTCATTTTTATTCCGATCAACAAAGTTCAATTGAAATTCATCTCTATTGAATTGAAATCAATTGAACTCCACTTAATGACGTGTTCCGATCAGAGTGTTATTCCGCTCAGCAAAGTTCAAATAGAAATCATCTCTATTAAATTCTACTGGATTGAAATCAATTGAACTCCAACACCTCTATTATTCTGATCGGACCCTGAATTAATACAGATCTGGTACCAGTATCTAACCTTACCAGTATTATTACTCCAGTACAGATTGGTGCATTTAAATGTTGTTCTCTTATATTGGGATAATTTTTATTCTTTCTTTATGTTAATTCAGCTTAGGCCTAAAGCCCAATATTCTTGTTATTCATTGTTTTCTTTTCATAATTCTGATAATAGATGGGAGTTGGTGTCAGAACCTGTTGATTGTTCAGTTTTTTTCTTTTTAATTTGTGCCTTGTCATGTTAAGTCCTGCAGTTGCAATTTTTTTCTAAGGAGTCTGAGTCACATCTCTTCAGGAATTTTAGTTGGAACTACATTTTTAGTTTAATTCTAAATAATTCTTAATAATCCTAAATTTGAGATTTGTATATGAAGGTATTTATACCCTGAAGGAACCCACTTTATGATCCATGGTTTGAGAGACCGATAATCTATGACGTTCGGACCCGACCCCATCTTGTTGAGAGCACTTCTGGTAGCCGTGATCTGCAGATGGTATTTACTCTGATTTATTTCCGCTGTTATTTGTTCTAAAACAATTTATAATGGATCTATTTAAAAAGGGCCCCGATTACCCATTAGTGGCGTGATTCTGATCCATTTTATTTATATCAGACAGATCAGTCTGGAAAAACAAGGTTTAAGTCGAGAATAACAGCAGTTATGGACATAAAGAGATTAGGGAAGCAATGGTGGGCGCCAGGAGGCCTGTAAATTCCTTCAATCCCAACCTTATGCAATGTGATAATGTACTGAAATCATGATTCACTGGTACAGCCTTCTCTAGCAGAAGATTATTTTTGTGGCAATGATTTGTGTAAACCACATCCCTAGCAGAAAATCTATTTGGTACACCTCTTTTTTACTCTATAATCAACATATATATAAATATCCGTTGCCTTCTTCCTAACTGATTACATTGCATACATAGATGACAGTGTAACTTTGTTGTGTAGCCGGTACCGGAAACACTGAGATCGGCTTTACCATCATCTGCTCCAGAGCCAAATACAGGCCCACCCAAGCCAGCCGCATCCTTGATCTTATCCTCCAACTTATTGACCGGCACCCCCAGCTCGTCCTTGTCAGACCTTATGGTCATCTGCAACGAATTGAGGCTAATTTGGGGGTAGCCGTTAGGAGGAGTGATTTAAATGAAGAAGATGAGATGGCTGGTCAGACGGGCAGAGAAACGGGTAAGTCGTTTAATACTCAAGTGGTCGCTGCAGGTGGTCCCAACGCGGGCAAGACAGAGCCTTGTTACTCTGACAAGATGGGTCCGACTAGTAAGAAAGGGAGAGGAACAGGAGGCTCAACTGGAGAAGAAAGCTGAAGAACTATTTGCAGAATCGGTTACGAGTTTGTTAAGCCATCAGCTCTCTACGCTGACGTGGCGCCTTATGAATAATTCTATAGATTCCTGTCTTCGTTTTGTTTACTTTTTCTTACGAATTGCATCGCCTATATAAGGCAAAACTGATGTGTATTTTCTTTTTATGTCATTAGTTGTGATTTTAGGCGATTTGCTTGTTTAGCAATCGACCTTGCTGTTCTTATCATACTTCCAGTTCATATATGAAATTGCTCCGATTTATTGAGTAATTTTGATTCTATTTTCTTGATTCAATCCCTATTCTCTCTTTTTTCTATCTCAGCGATTTAAAATCGCTGCAAGTGGTATCAGAGCCTCTCGGTCATAGCTGGGAAGCTGAGCTACTGAGAGGACATGCCGCCAAAATCGAAAACCACTGAAACCACTGATGATGTGTCGATGGATCTGATCGCGATCAATGATCGGATCACTCAACTGGCTCGCGATTCTCAATTCTCCCAACAGACTCGAGATGATCAGATTCAAGCACAGTTTCGTGATCAAGCAAATCAGATGGCCGAGTTGAGAACAGCATTTACTGAGTTCTCCAAGTTGATCAAGGAAGTAGTGATGGAGAAACGAGATATTGGCCAAAACAGTAGTACTGGTCAGCGAAATGACTGGGACGTGCGTGGGAAAGATGGGGAACGTCCAAATCCTGATGCTGAGCGAGATGTTGGAAGAGGCAGTTCATACCAGGACCAACCGAGAGGATTCATGCCTCGGATTGAGATGCCCGTGTTTGATGGGAGTAAGGCTAGCGAATGGCTGGAACGATGCAATTTTTACTTCAACTACTATCAAACCGCAGAGTTATACAAGGTGGGCTTGGCTACTCTGAATTTCATTGGTGATGCAGAGGAGTGGTATAGTTGCTACCGAATTGAACATCCAAACCCGACATGGCCAGCACTGGTAAATGCTTTATTTGAGCGTTTTAAAATGAGATGTCATCTAAATCCTGTGGTTCAATTTAAAAGGGTACAGCAGACCAGTACAGTGGAGGAGTATATTAGAGAATTTCAAAGAGCAAAGTCAAGGTTGTTGGTAGAAACTGGTATTACACAGGAATATTTTTTTGTGTGGAGTTTTATTTGCGGATTGAGAGAAGAGATCCAAAACTCCATGAATTTATTCAAACCCCAGACCTTGAGTGAGGCATTCAATCTAGCTCTTGAACTTGAAGTGGTAGTGGGACCTACTGACAAGAAACCTCTATTCTTCAGATCACAAGGGCAATTAAACTATAAACCATTACCTAATCCCAATTACAAACCAATGAGACAGCCAGAGGGAGCTGTGAGAAAGAATACTGAAAACTCCTCCCAAAACTTTCCATTATACAAACCACCTCACAAAAATGTGACCAATCTGTCCTTAGATCAAAAAAGAGCATTGGGCCTTTGTTTTAAGTGCCATGAGAAATGGGGTCCAGGGCACAAATGTAGTAAAGGGTTACATGCCCTAGAAGGAGAAGAAGAAGAGGAAATTGAGGAAGGGGAAGTAGATGAAGAAGGGAAAATAGTGCAATACTCAAAAAATGAAAATGTGGAAGAGGAGGAAATAGTTACCTTGAGTGTAGGTAATGGTACAGGAAATTGCAAAACCCCAAAATATAAAGGGCAAATTGGTGGTATTTCCATTATGTTGTTGGTGGATACTGGTGCCACTCATTCTTTCTTACACCCTCTCATAGCCGAAGAATTGAAATTACCTACAACACCCACAACAACCTTGTTAGTGAAAAGTGCTAGTGGAGAGCAACTTGTCACTAACAGCCTTTGTAAGAATGTATGTTTCAGCATTCAAGGGCATCAATTTTGTGCTGATTTCAGAATTTTAGAAGTTCAGGGATATGATTTGATTCTTGGTGTGGATTGGATATCTAGCTTGGGAAATATTAGAATGAATCTCATGAAAGGGGTGTTTTCTGTAGAAAAGGAGGGTAAAGTGGTAAAGTTGTTGACTGAAGGTAGAGGAAATGAGTTGAAGGTTTGTGAGGGGATCATTAATGTGGAGAAGGAGAATAAGAATGGGAACCAAGTCTATCTAGCACACCTGTACAAAGTAGAAGAAAGTAGTGGAGAAAGGAGGTTTGATATTGACCCAAAAGTTAATGAAGTGTTGGAGAAGTTTCCAGAGGTGTTTGATGAACCAAAACAACTACCACCAAAAAGGCCAGTAGACCACAAAATCCACCTATTACCTGATGCCAAGCCAGTGAATTTGAGACCTTATAGAATGTCACACCACCAGAAAACCGAAGTTGAGAAAATAGTGCATGAACTGTTGCAAAAATCCTTTATACAACCTAGTGACAGCCCATACTCTTCTCCTGTGTTGTTAGTCAAGAAAAAAGATGAATCATGGAGGATGTGTGTGGATTATAGGAGATTGAATGAGGGTACAGTGAAAAACAAATTTCCTATTCCCATCATAGAAGATTTGCTGGATGAGTTGAATGGGGCCCACTATTTCTCTAAACTAGATTTGAGGGCTGGGTATCACCAAATAAGGATGGATGAGAGAGATATTCATAAAACAGCTTTTCAAACCCATGAAGGCTTATATGAATTTACAGTTATGCCCTTTGGTTTAACTAATGCACCTGCCACATTCCAAGCTTTGATGAATAGCATTTTTAAACCGTTTTTGAGGAAATTTGTGCTGGTATTTTTTGATGATATTTTGGTTTACAGTAAGGATCTAGAGAGTCACTTAATACACCTCAAAACAGTGATGCAAACTCTCAAAGATCAGCAGTTGTTTGTGAAAAGATCAAAATGTGAGTTTGGGGTCCACAAAATAGAATACCTTGGCCACATCATTTCAAGGGAGGGGGTTGCAACAGATCCTAAAAAAATTGAGTGTATGGTTGATTGGCCAATTCCAAAAAATATTAAAGGGTTGAGAGGGTTCCTTGGCCTTACTGGCTACTACAGGAAGTTTATACAAGGGTATGGAGTTATATCTAAACCTCTTACTAATCTTTTGAAGAAGGATGCTTTTAGGTGGGACCAATCAGCTCAACAGGCATTTGATCACTTGAAGCAAGCTATGGTGCAGGCCCCAGTACTCAAGCTCCCTGATTTCCACCAGCCTTTTGTGGTAGAAACTGATGCCAGTCAAGAGGGCATTGGGGCAGTACTGATGCAGTCCAAAAGACCAGTAGCATTTTTCAGCAAAAAACTGGGGGTAAAAAATCAGGCTTTATCCACATATGAGAAGGAACTCATGGCCTTGTTCACAGCAGTTCAGAAGTGGAGACATTACCTATTAGGCAATGAATTTGTAATCAAAACTGACCAAATCAGCCTCAAATATCTGTTGGAGCAAAGAGTTAACACACCAATGCAACATAAGGGCCTAAGCAAACTGCTCGGGTTGAATTACAAAATTGAATACAAGAAGGGTGTGGAGAATAAGGTTGCAGATGCTCTATCTAGGAGAGAGGGGCAAGATAATGATGGAGGTTTGACAATACCTGAATTACATATACTAAGTGAGCTGATTCCTAGTTGGGTTCAGGAAATTAAATCAAGTTACATTGGAGATGAGTGGATACAGAAACTGAAGATGAAATTGAAGGAACACAGTACTACCCATGATACAAATCATATCACTGAGTATCAAGGTATTTTGAGATATAAAGGAAGGATTTGTGTGGGATCTAATGAAGGGTGGAGGCAGAAGCTATTGAAGGAAATGCATGGTTCCACTTTAGGAGGGCATTCTGGTATTACAGCTACCTATCAAAGGGTAAAAAGGTATTTTTATTGGCCTTCTATGAAAGAAGCTGTTCACAACTTTGTTCAACAATGTGCCAACTGTCAACTCAATAAAAATGAGCATGTAGCATCTCCTGGACTGTTACAGCCCTTGCCGATTCCAGTGGAAGCTTGGTGTAGCATTGGCATGGACTTCATAACTGGACTGCCTAAATCAAAAGGGTATGAGGTTATTCTTGTGGTGGTAGATAGATTGACTAAGTATGCTCATTTTATTCCCTTAACTCATCCTTTTACTGCTGCAATTGTTGCCCAAGTGTTCATAGATCATGTTTATAAATTACATGGGTTACCAACTGAAATTGTGTCGGATAGAGATCCGGTATTTACCAGTAAATTCTGGGGTGAACTTATGTCTAAATTGGAGGTCAAATTGAACATGGGCACAGCATATCACCCTCAATCGGATGGTCAAACGGAGAAGGTTAATCAATGTTTAGAACAGTATTTGAGAAGTATGGTTTATGATAAACAGTACAAGTGGAAAGAGTACCTATCCCTGGCAGAATGGTGGTATAATTCAAGTTGGCACAGTGCCATCAAATTGACTCCATTTGAGGCCCTTTATGGTTACCCTCCTCCCCAATTGGCTATTGGAAGTGTTCCCCGCAGCCAAGTCGAAGCAGTTAATGTTTTTATGAAGGACAGACAAGCAACCTTGACTCAATTGAAGGAAAATTTGAGAAAAGCCCAGGATCGTATGAAAAGAAATGCAGATAAGCATAGAACTGAGAGGAAATTTTCGAAGGGCGATTGGGTTTATCTCAAATTACAACCTTATCGCCAAGTCTCGGTGGGAGGTATGCGAAACCAGAAACTGAGTTCTAAGTTTTATGGCCCATTTGAGATTAATCAGAAGATTGGCACTGTCGCATACAAGCTCAACCTGCCACCCGATTCACTCATCCATCCCGTCTTTCATGTTTCACAGCTTAAAGGCAAGTTAGGGAATGCTCAATTACCTTCTCCATCACTACCGGTCATAGGCCCGGTCACTGTTGCTACACAGGAACCTCAAGAAATTCTGGCTCGCAGAATGGTGAAGAAAAGGAATGCTGCACAGACTCAAGTATTAATTCATTGGAAAAATCAGCACAAGGATGACGCCACATGGGAGGATTATGAATTAATTGCTCAAAGGTTTCCTAATTTGTTTCGTGAGGACACGAATATTGTTAAGGGGGGAGGACTGCAACGAATTGAGGCTAATTTGGGGGTAGCCGTTAGGAGGAGTGATTTAAATGAAGAAGATGAGATGGCTGGTCAGACGGGCAGAGAAACGGGTAAGTCGTTTAATACTCAAGTGGTCGCTGCAGGTGGTCCCAACGCGGGCAAGACAGAGCCTTGTTACTCTGACAAGATGGGTCCGACTAGTAAGAAAGGGAGAGGAACAGGAGGCTCAACTGGAGAAGAAAGCTGAAGAACTATTTGCAGAATCGGTTACGAGTTTGTTAAGCCATCAGCTCTCTACGCTGACGTGGCGCCTTATGAATAATTCTATAGATTCCTGTCTTCGTTTTGTTTACTTTTTCTTACGAATTGCATCGCCTATATAAGGCAAAACTGATGTGTATTTTCTTTTTATGTCATTAGTTGTGATTTTAGGCGATTTGCTTGTTTAGCAATCGACCTTGCTGTTCTTATCATACTTCCAGTTCATATATGAAATTGCTCCGATTTATTGAGTAATTTTGATTCTATTTTCTTGATTCACTCCCTATTCTCTCTTTTTTCTATCTCAGCGATTTAAAATCGCTGCATCATCCTCCGTGGATCTTCTGTGGCAGCACCAGGCGCAGTGTGGTAGGTAGTGGCAGTGAAAGACCTCTTGGGTTGTGCTCCTTGTGCACCTGACATTAGTTTTCTTTTCTTTTTGTTATTATTGGAAAACTGATACTTGATGGAGAAATAGAAGTGGAGTGTACTGAACCTGAACTGATAGTAACTAGAAACGACACGTAGGAGAGTTGACTGACACGTGTCAGGAAGATTTAAGCATTGAGGGCTCGTGTAATTGTAATTGCACAGCACTCTGTCTGGGCCTTCACGCTTCTGCTTGGGCCCAAAATATAAAATGCATTTTGTTTCATTTTTTAAACTTGTGAGCCCACAACGGATCCAAAAATATTTGTGATGATTGGTTCATGAACCATAATGCTTTTTGAGGCTCTAGTTTGTCTGCTATAAGATATATATACGGATGGATATCTTTTAAAAGATTGTTCGATCCTTCTCTGGTATGTATTTTATTTTTACATTTTCAATCTGATTACGAGACGCTGCATGCAAATCACAGTTTTTCTAGAATTTTTTACTATTTTTTTATAAATTTTGAAAATCACAGCTTTTCATTAAATAAAAAAATAATACAAAATTCAGAAAAACACTGATTTTCAAAAATTCAAAAAAAATGTAAAGTTTGGTCTCCAAGCACATTACAATATGAAGATGCTATTTTTTTTTGTATGATTAGAGGTTATCTCGAATAAAAAATTGAAAGATGCTATTTTTTTCTGTACCACATTCTCCCTTTAAATTGTCTGTGACAATATAATATTGTTTTAGAATCTCTGTACCCAAAATTTACAAGTATATATTATTTGCCCATCATGTGGCACTACTACAGAAAAACAGATTGTACACAGACATAAATGGAGAAGCTACACGGATTTCCTGCCGTGTTGGCTGTGAGGGTGTACGAATCGGTAAATAATTACACACGGATATAAATCCGTGTGCGATTGTAACGATTTCTACACGGATTACTTGACAAACAGCCGTGTACGAACACCTGCCTGTGTCGCTCTTTATATAACCGAGCTACATGGATATTATCTTAACATCCGTGTACAATTTCTCTTTCTACACGGACATTTAACTAAATATCCGTGTAGCTCTCATCTTTCTACACGGTCTTTTAACGAAATATCCGTGTACTAAGCATTTCCATCTGAAGATTTAGTGTAAATGAATTCATATTATTAACAAGTTCTCCTAATTTATTGCTTTAATTTAACTATCCAAACTAAATTTCTAGAAACATTTTGCATTTCACTTTATATTCAAGTTCTTTAATTGAACCGTAGCTAGTATACATATTATAAATAAAAAAAATATAAACTTTTTTTCTGGTTGACAAAAACAAGTCTTCATTATTTGAAAATGTTAGGATCTAGCTATATTTTAAATGAAACTTTATGGAAGTGGTCATGTACTAAGCAGACTTCTTCTAAGAGATTAAACAAAACATAATTCTCCTAGATCCTCTAAATCTCTAATTGGTTCAAGATTTTATTATGTTTGTGATAAGAAACTTCTAATGATATAAAAAGTAATTTTAAAAGTTATTGGTACTAATGAACTCCCTAACATAACAAAAGAAACTTCCATGCAATATATTAATTATCAAGAAATTTGATTGACTAGAATTTTGAGGATAATGCGTTTGAGAAAGATTTTTTTTTTTTCAATTACAAATTTAGACAAGTGAAACGTACTGAAGCATATGTAAGAATTGATATTATTATTTTTCTGACATTGAATTTTTCACAATGCCATTGAAGACAAAATAGATTTTAAAATGTCATGATTTTATTATTGAATATATTTTTTTACTTTTTTAATAATATTGCAGTGCTTACATTAAGCAACAACATAATATTCCATGGATATTCAACTTTCAATTTTTTGCATGAGAAGTCCATATGTATAAATTGAGGAGGCGAACGGAGAAGCATATACAAAGAAAGGGATAGCGGGGACAGATAAATAAAGAGAGGGAGAGAAATGGGTTATTTGATGTTTGCTGCAATATTTGTTGTATCACTTTTTGCATCAGTTCCCTTATCTAGTGCCTGGGGTACAGATGGCCACTACATGGTTTGCAAGATTGCCCAGGTAATTTTATTATTATTTTCTTGGAACAAATCAACAAGATATTAGTTGTCTAGTATTATAGTAGTGCCATAGTATATGTAAAGAAATGATTTGAAATTTGCAGAGTTATCTCACTAGTACTGCCTCAAGCGCTGTGTTACAATTGCTTCCATCCTCGGCCAATGGAGATCTCGCATCTATGTGCAGTTGGGCTGACAACGTGCGCACGGCATATCCTTGGTCGTCGGCACTTCATTATGTTGATACTCCTGACAACTTGTGCACCTATGACTACACCAGTAAGTTGTTTTGTTTTTCACATTTTACCGAGTTAATTAACTGAAAGTTGTTACCGATTCAAAAGAAACCAACGGAAGAGACATAAAGAGAGAAGGAAGAAGAGGCAATGCATGTAAGAAAGCTATCATCTTCTACACAAGCAATGAACACTTATGATATTTTGGTCTCTCAATTTGTTTACCAGGAGATTGCCATGACAGTAGTGGATTATCAGGACGATGTGTGGTTGGAGCCATTAACAATTACACAACGCAGCTTCAAACTTATCCTTCGACAACTTGTAAGATGTTGTTTAAAATAACTTAATTTTAAACAAATAATATCTTACAATGATGTCGGCTTAGATTCTTACTAAATGCATACAATCCTCTATACGGTGGACTTTTTTTAATTAACATCGATTCTTTTTTCGAATTTCTTTTTACGAATCACTCAAGTCTTAATGTAAGATATACATGCTTATGGTAAACATATGCTTAGTAAGCATTTGGTAGTTTCTCCCAATAATCCTTGATCATAACTATGACCGAAAGAATAAAAAGATGAAATACTTTATTTGTTATATTAAATGAGTGTTCTTTTTTTCTTTTTTCTTTTCTGCTCCTTAGACAACTTGACTCAAGCACTCATGTTCATGTCACATTTTATGGGAGATGTTCACCAACCACTTCATGTTAGTTTTACAACGGATGCCGGTGGGAATAGCATTACAGTGTATTGGTACAATGTTAAGACCAACCTTCACTCAGTAAGTCATTCTCATTTCACTATATTGCAACAAAAAATGAATATCTAGCCTTATATGTAAATTAATTTTTTTTATGTCATGCAAAGAACACATTCTTTGTATTTGTCAAGTAAATTGACATGCGCTCTGTTTTATTTTTTATTAGGTATGGGACACAAAAATAATACAATCCTCAGAATCTAACTACTTTGGCAATGATGTGAATATAATGTCTGATTCAATTAAAGCAAACATTACGGTATGGCGAGTTGCTTGCAATTCTAAGAGCGTATATATTTTCCATCCTTTTCTGTATAGATTGAGTATAAGCAATCTTTTATATTTTCTTATAATGCAGTCTACTCAAATAAGTCAGTGGAACTCATGTGGCTCTACTTTGTCCGCTTGTGCAAACACATAAGATAAAGATATTGTTTAGTTAAAAAATAAACTTTATTTTTTGTTTATTGTAAATGCTAAAATAATACTTGTAATCCCACGTTATTTATTTCAGCATTGCATCGGAGAGCATTTCACAGGCTTGTAGTTATGCATACAAAGATGCCCCCAATGGTACCTACTTAAGTGGTATGATGCTTTGCTTGTGACAAAAAAAACTAAATTAAAATTATATTTTTTTAATCTGTATACTAAATTTATTTGTTCAATTACAGATACCTATTACTCAACTCGAAAATCTGTGGTAAATACAAGAATAGCTCAAGGTGGTGTGAGATTGGCTAATTTCCTCAACCAAATATTGGTATAAAATTATGAGATCTTATCATAATGAGCGACATATGCAATAAATCTCAATTCAATGAATAATAGTTGCCACGAGCCATTTACATTTTATTATATCTCATACTTGTTGTATGGATGTTTCGTTTAATGTTGAAATCAAAATGTACTTTATATATGTTGTTGACTCATTTATTTGACTGTGGAATTTCATTTGTTTAAGACTTGAATTTAAATTAATGATATCACCTGAAGCATTAAAAGTTAAAAACCCTGGAAGGTTCACCAAGTTGCAACTATCTCTCTAATACTCACTATCTATTCAAATGGAACACCGATCAAATATAAGACCGATATTTTTCTTAAACAAGCTACAACTTTTTATGTTTTTTATAAAGATACAATAGGTATTTTATATATTTAAAATGAGTATTCATATAAAAGACAATAAAATAGGTAAATTTTTGAGTTTTGGATGTTCACAGAGGGAAATACCTAATTTCAAAATTTAAAATGGAAATTACGTAATTTTGAAATTGTTGAGGGATATACATGAAATTCCCCTAAATTTTTAGTGAGCACTAGCCCATTCCCTCGGAAGGTCTTGACAAGCACAAAAGTTGTGGAATATAGCTAATTGCTCAGACTCATTTTTCACAGAGAGACACACTAGCACCACAACAACAAAATAGACACTTTTCGCGACGGAACTTCGTCGCGAAAAGTACCGTCGCAAAAAGAAAAGCACATTTATGACGGTTTAGCGTCGCGAAAAGTCACTTTTTATCCTCGCGAAAAGTGCCTGTCTGAGCTACCCGAAATTTTAATATTTGATATTAAGAAAAAAAAAAAAACTAAATAACCACTATTTTTTCAAAATTCGATATTTGACACGGCTGCAACTTGATATTGCGGACATAAATAGAGTGTCCGCAACATCAAGTTGCCGACAACACCTTTTTTTTCCTACTTCCATCGCTGCAACATATCTTTTGTGGGCTCCATAGATATGTTTTGCACTGTTTGATGGTGAAACTTTCCTTCGCGTATGATTAGTAAAAAAAATGGTGCAAAACACTGTTTGAAAGTCAAAGATGGTGAATATATATATCCGCCATTTGTAGTTTTGGATGTGTCAAATATAAAATTTTTAGGAATTCGTAGTTATTTGGTTTATCTATTTTTTTAATGTCAAATTTAAAAATTTCATATCCTTCACGAAGATATCTAAAAAATGGTACCATAACAATATTTAAAAAAAGAAAAGTACCAAACTAACTTAATTACTTTGAAACTTACGAAAATCATCGATTAGTACCGAATGAGAAACTCAGTACACCCCTGCCACACAGTTACACCAAAAACCACACAAATTTGGAAAAAAAAAAATGGGGTGACTCAATCTATGATTCGTCATTTTTTATTTTTAGATTTTCATATACCGATTTCTTTTTATATATGTATTGAACTAGAAATTCTATTACACATTGGCTTGTTTAAAAAGTTGTTTCTAAAAAAGAAATATTAAAAGTTTCAATTTTAAACAAAAAAAAATATTACACATTGGCTTTTTTTTTTCCTTTTGCTCTTTTTTTTCTCCTTTTGAACAGTACCTTCGGCCCATAAAACTTCATTGTGGTCGGATCGCATGTAGTTTGCTTCGTCTATTTCTTCAATTGTTGCTACCTCAGTTTGCATGTCGGTACAAAATGGAGGTATTTCGTCGAATTGGTCATACTCTTCTTCGTCCACAACGTTTTCTACCCCAACAATCCTTCTTTTTCCGGATAGGACGACGCTCCACCTATCATCACTCGGGTCAGTGGCATAAAAGACTTGGATGGCTTGCTTGGCGAGTATAAACGGATCATCAACATACCCAACTTTCTTAAAATAACGAGTGTGAACCCGTCGTTATCAACTTTAACACCCCGGTCTTCGACCCATTGACACCGAAACAAGGGAATGCTAAGGTGAGGATTGTAAACAAGCTCCCAAATTTCTTCAATAAAGCCATAATATGACTTCGATGCTATTACAGCCCGGGCATCTCCGGATCTACTGAATTCTTGAGACGTCGCCACCAACGTCACCCCACTATTTTGCATCGTGCTCTTATCATTTTGTAATTTAGTGTAAAATGTAATTTAGTGTAATTTAGTTCTGTTGTTGAAGGATTGTCATGTACTCATCTATATAGGGAATAACATTTGTCACACTAGTGGAAAAACGCACATCAGCATCGGCCTATTAGCATCGGACTTTCAATAATGCGATACTAATATATATCAGGATCGGTCTTTATAAACAACCGATCTTAAAAAGGGCTATCAGGGTCGGTTATATATAATCAACCGATGCTAAAAGTGCTGGCTGAATCAGGATCGGTTCTTTATAAAGAACCGATTCTGTTGTGTCTGTTTTAGAATCGGCCTTCTAAAAGACCCAACACAGATAGTATCAAGATCGGTGTTGTTTAGTCAGCCGATTCTAAAAGATAGAGGATAAGGTCGGATTAAAGGGAGCCAGTCTCTCTAGTCGCCCAGAGCCTCTTATTTTTTTCTTAAGTCACGCTAGGTTTCTCAAGCCGCTGTTCTCCATTTTCGTCTCCTCTTTTTTCTAATCACGCTAGGTTTCTCAAGCCGCCGTTCTCCGTTCACCCTCTCCTCCGCTCAGCCTTGCCTCTTCTCTTCAGCTGATTCTCGTTCCCCCTCTCCTTCGCCCAACCACTGGTCTCTCTCCACGCGGTTCTCTCTAGACGCTGCTCATCTGCCACTCGTCTCTCTCTCCGTCTCCGACGCCGCCGCGCCTTAGGTAAATATTTACATTCAGGGTTTAAGTTGTGATTCTAGGGTTTGCTTTCTTACCGATTCTAGGGTTTAGCCTTCTTACCGACAGCAAATATCTCAAGCTGTGATTTTGGATTTTGTGGGATCAATCTATGATTTTAGGGTTCAATGTGTGATTTTGAGAATTAAATCTGTGATTTTAGGATTTAATGAGTGATTTTGACATTTCGATTGCTGAAATTTAGATGCTATGTCACTTGGATTCTATATATGTTATCTTTATTGTTAATGTGACGATTTTTTCTGGTAATAACTTAAAAATTAGTGGGAAAATTGTTATATTTATTTTCTCTGGTAAAAGATGAGAAGTAGAAACACAAGGTATGGTGAGCAAGTTCCTTGGAATTACTCTTGGGATAGCATTAGCTAACAAAATTGGTTCTTCTGCTCTTTTGGCGCGTTGTTCCTATGCTGTTATAACTGCAATTCACATGTACTGCAACCTAAAATCATACCAGTCTATTCAACTCAGGACCCTTAATGTACCAATTCAGTTCAAACTTATACCAGTAAATTATTGCCTATTTCTAATTGTCTAATCGATATACTAAAACAAAACCTTGATGTATGTTTCATTATGTTATATTTTAATTAATATGTTTGGACAGGTTTGTTTGTTCAGTGAATATGTTTGGACAGGTTCAGTGAATATGTTTCATACCAGTTAATATGTTTGGACAGGTTTGGTGTTCAGTTAATACTACTTACCTTTAGTGATGTTGAAATTATTTTCATTTTGGTTCTGTGCTGTCCTCATTATATATCATTGCTTACTGAGCACCTTGTGCACAAATTACTAGCTGCCACATGGTTATTTACTCATTTTTTAATTCGTTTATATCTCACACTCTTTCTTTGGTATCTCAAATAAGATATTGACAGGATTGTTGATTTTTTTTTTTTGTATTGGTGCTGTGAAAGGGTCAACCTTGATTATTGTCCTCAGAAGCGAAGGATGCAGCAGCTGTCATTTGTCGCCGGTTAAAACTTGGTTGTAAGCTAAGTGAAGTTATAAACAACAAGCAGTATGCAGTTGCATTATTTGAGCTCTTCAAAGATGAAGGCTACATACTAACTCAAAATGATGGGAAATTCTGTGTAAGTTTCCCCCCTGTCGATAAGTTTTCTCTTCAATATTTCACGTCCTTTCAAGTGTTGTGTTCCTAAATAATGAATATATGCTATTTTACTTTATTAGAATAAACTATGAAATAGTAAACCTTTCTTATCAGTAATTTGTATAAAAAAATAAATGATTGAATTGCATGTAGATAATTCTGAAGGAGAAGTGCTTGACAGAAGACATGCTGAAGTCGGTGTTTCAGGTGAATTACCTGTACTGGCTGATCTGTTACAAAGGGTCATAATTGTTGTTGCTTGTGCTTGACATCGATGTTGCGCATGGACTGATGCAAAGTGCCACAGTTATGATGCTTGACATATATATATGTTGTTATACTAACTTTTCATACAACTGAAATTGCATTTCTATTTCAGTTTGTAAATTAGTGTACAAATGCTAGTTAGATGATTCTATGTAATTGTGATACTTTGATAATTCATTGTTATTATTTTGTTAAGTGACATGGCTGATGTAGTTTGATTAATCGTTGGAATTGTGATTGTTGAATATTATTTTGATAATTCTTTTGTTTGTGATTGTGGCATATTAATTATTGACCAGCTTTAAAAAAAAAAAAAAAATTAAATTAGCATCGGTTATCTACAGTAACCGATGCTAAAAGTGTGAATTAGCATCGGCGATTTGTAAATAACCGATGCTAAAAGTGTGAATTAGCATCGGTTAATATAAATAGCCGATGCTAATTCACACTTTTAGCATCAGTTACTGTAGATAACCGATGCTAATTCAAACTTTTAGCATCGCCTGTTCAACCGACCCAGATTAGTACCGCATTTGCGACGCCTGGGTCAGCATCGCCTCAGGGTCCGATGCTAATGTGCGTATATAACCGACCCTGATGTGTGTTTTTCCACTAGTGTCATGTGCTGAAGTACAATAAAATGTGTCTAGTTAATCTTTATCAACAACTATGGCTTTCAACCCAATTGTCCCTACTCCTTGGAGCCTTCCCTCGTATCGAGATTTTGGAATGCCAATAGGACACACAACGGTCTGTAGTTGGTGTAAAAATCAATCACCTCTTCGGTGGAATATCCTTCTATAATGCTACCTTCGGGTCGATGTCGATTCCTTACGTATTTTTTCAAAATGCCCATGTATCTCTCGAATGGATATATATACCGCAGGAACACGGGACCACAAATCTAAATTTCTCTGACAAGATGAACAACAAGGTGAACTATAACATCGAAAAAAGACAGCGGAAAATACATCTCAAGTTGGCAAAGAGTAACGACGACCTCCTTTTGCAAAGAGTCCAATTTTAGAGGGTCTATCACTTTGGAATTTATTGCATTGAAGAAAAAACAGAGCTTCGTAATGGTTTGCCGAACGTGCTTTGGTAAAATTTCTCGAATTGCAACAGGAATCACATGTGTCCGTAAAACATGACAGTCGTGGGATTTCAGACCAAACAATTTCAGGTCCTTCATCGACACCAGCTTCTTAATATTCGAAGAATATCCTGATTGGACTTTAATACTATGAAGGCATTCACAAAAGCTTGTTCTCTTTCTTCGACATTGTGCACATTGCGGGGGGTAGGTATGTGCGCTTCCCTTTCTATTGCAGTGCAAGCTCGGGTCGTATTCCCATTTCTAACATGTCTTTTCGAACTTTAATATCATCTTTAGTCTTCCCCGGAATGTTTAATAATAAACCAATCAAACTGTCGCAGACATTTTTTTCAACATGCATGACATCTATGCAATGTCTCACTTCTAAATATTCCCAGTATGGTAGCTTCCAAAATATGGATCTCTTTTTCCAAATATTTTTCGGTGGTGCTTTGGCACATCTAATGGACGACGGGCCACTCCAAGCTCAATTTTCTCGTTGAATGCTTTCTTCTTCTTACGGTATGGGTGATTAACAGGAAGAAACCTACGATGCCCCATGAAAACATTCTTTTTACAATTTTTCAACCTCAGCACCTGCGTGTCATCTTCACAGATAGGACACGCTTTTGCTCCTTTAGTACTGTAACCCGATAAATTCCCGTACGCGGGGAAATCATTTACGGTGCCAAACACCATGGCCCGCAATTTAAAGACCTCTTTGCTGTACGCATCCCACACCGGGACGCCATCACGCCACAATTTTTGGAGGTCCTCAATTAATGGTGCGAGATATACATCTATGTCATTTCCGGGTTGTCTGGGTCCTTGGATTAGTAATGACATCATTATATACCTGCGTTTCATGCACAACCAAGGAGGAATATTGTAGATGGATAAAAGAACTGGCCAAGTACTGTGCCGACTACTTAAGCTTCCAAACGGACTCATTCCATCTGTGTTCACCACAATCCTAAGGTTTCTCATTTCGGAACCAAATTCTTTGAAATGTCTATCAATGTTTCTCCATTTAGGAGAATCGGCCGGGTGTCTTAGTTTACCGTCCTTTTTGCGCTCTTCTTCATGCCAACGCAATAATTTCGCATATTTGGAATTTGCAAATAACCGTTTGAATCTCGGTATTATCGGCAAATACCACACCACCTTAGCCGGAGGCCGGCCCTTTTTGTAGTCGTTACACTCTTCAGTGTCCTGGTCCTTACGTTTATACCGTGAAATACCGCATTTATGACAAACATGCATGTCCTCGTACTCATTACGATACAATACACAGTCATTCAGACATGCATGTATTCTTTCGATCTTCAAACCCATTGGACATATCAACTTCTTCGCCTGATATATTGTACAGGGTAACTCGTTGTTATCTGGGAGCATTTCTAGTAAAAGTTGTAATAAGTCCGTGAAACTCTTATCGCTTCAACCATTGTCTATTTTTAAGTTAAATAGTTTCAACACAGCTGACAGTTTTGTAAATTTGGTACACCCAGGATACAACGGCTTTTAGGATTCATTAGACAAACACTGAAATTTATCATAATTTTTATCACTAATTTCATCTTCCATATCACGTAACATGTTCTCCAGATTTTTAGTAAACTCGTGTTCTACATTTTCATCAATATTCATCTCCAGCTCATCATCGTTGTTGCAATCAAATTCAACATTATCAAAAATTTTGACATTCTCATCATCATCGTTCCAATCAAGTTCAAAATTATCAAAAATTTCTACATTCTCATCATTCTCTTCGCAACGATTAGAATTTGTATTGGTCCTACTACTTTCCCCATATTTCTCACCATGCATGAACCAACATGTATATCTTTTCTTAAATCCCCGACAAATCAAATGAGCTCTAATTTCTTCGGAGTCCCCAAATCTTAAAAAAATTTACAATCTCTACAAACCAAACAAAATGTTGTCATCTTTTTTCTTCACTCTATAACTCTCAGCAAATTTTATAAACTCATCAACGCGAACCAAATATTCTTCACTATCACGTCGCAATTCATACATCCAACTTCGATCCATCTGTAAATTAAATTAAAAAAATGATTTCAATTAATCATGCATGGTCAACATATAAACTGTACCGAATTATGGGCTTACAAAGGGCCGGTTTACAATCCTAACCCACTCTTTGAATATTATGTCCCAAATTCTGGGCTTACAAAGGGCTGGTTCACCATGCACGGTTATTTATAAAACAATTCGTGTAGCATTACCCTTTCTACACTGATATTTGATAAAAAAAACCGTGTAGCTCTCTAACCATTCTTCACGGCTATTTATAAAAAAAACCGTGTAGCTCTCTAACCATTTCTACACGGATTTATTATCAAATATCCGTGTAGCTATTCATACACGGATTTTTGTTGAATATCCGTGTAGCTCTCTAATAAATAGTACACGGTATTTTTTCCAAACAATTATACACAGATTCTTTAATAAATATCCGTGCAGGCTTTCCACAGATTTTTCGGGCTTTCAAAAAACCAATTTGGTACACGGTTTTTATATAAAATTGGCAAAACCGTGTACGATGTGCAGTGTACGATTACTATTTCTGTAGTAGTGTGGTGAAAAAAATTGATGAATAAATTGTTTTTTGTCACATGCATCACATTATAATCAATAAAGAATACTTCTTTTAATGTTGTAATATGCAAATTTAAAAAATGGAAAAATGTACACAAAATATTTTCATCCGTACCGCATATTATGTATAAAATTAAAGGTCAAAATCATGTTTTTTTTACTATTTTAGAATATCCAAACAAAAAAAAAGGTTCATAAACACATCATCGATATTTTGGAAGTTCAAAAAAAAAAATGCACAAAGATGTACATGAAACATTCTTATATATACCACACAACAAGTAACAAACATTTCTTAACAATTCTTTACTGTAGGGGATACAAAAAGGAAGCACATTTACAATTATAATATTATTCGTGCATCTTGCAGTAAAGAAAGTTTGTCAATAAACTATTTTTTCGCATCATATATGATCAATATTTTATATTTCTTCTATTATATAATTAAATATTTGGACTATAAGCAACAATCATATTTTCTGGTTAAAAATTGTAAAAATAATTGATCTTTTATGAATCTAGTTTGAAAGTTCTACATAATTATGAGCATGTGCGTAAAATATAATTAATATAGGATTTCTGCTGTATTTAAAGACGAGACAGCTTTTTTCAAAACCAAATTAACTCAATCTTACAATGAGAGATATTTACATTTAAAAATTGAAAATAATTTACCATAAAATAAAATAGTTGTAGTTTAAAATATTTAGAGGGAAAGAATCCGCATTTGATCTAATGGCAAAGGCACATATTTCTGATACAAGAGGTTATTGTTTGAAAATTGGATGAGAAAAATTATTTGTATTAACATGAGTTTGAAAAAAAATTGAGTGACTTGACCCCAATCCTCTTATTCAAAAAAAATATATATACAGAGGGCTTACGAGAAAAACGAAAAAAAATCCATAGAGGAGCTCTGATCTAGCCTACTTCAAATGTATAATAGTACAATTTTTTTTCATTTATAGCAATTTATGAATAACCGCATAGATGCATTTTAATCTAATCTCTTACGCACTTTTCACTCGCCATTTATAGCAATACGATTAAAAGATATAATATTGTAATGCGGGTCATAATCGCTCTATAATGAGTTACAAAAACATTGCTCTAGCATTCCGATTTCTAGGGATACACAAAAAGCTCTTGATTTGTAATTCGTTCGGAATCAGTTCGGATTCAACTCACTTACAACTTGAGTTAATTCTGACTCAAGTTAACTGATTACTCATAAGTTGAATCCGAATTGCCTCCAACTCGATTCAAATTCAACTCACTAACTCGGACCAGCCTCTAACCCCATTTGCCAAGTCCATTTCTCTATGATTCTTCTCTTGACATGCTTATTTGGTAGAATTTTATGATGCGGTTTTAACAACATAGAATTGTACATTTTTCTAAGTCGACTTCTGAATCCAAATTTGGGTTTGATCGATCTTAATTCGTCTTTTAGGTTGCAAATTGTTTTTTTCAGACTGAGCAGTTTGGAGCAGGGCCGCAGTGGGCCCGCTGAGGCACATCAGCTACCTCAAGGAAAGGACACGTGGCGCTCTTTGGATAACTAAAACCAATTAAAAAAATGTTTCTTTGTTAAGGGACTGAAGGGGTTCTACATTAACATTCGTAAATACGATTTAGATTTACGGAATGATTTTTAATTGATACTCCTGAGTGCATTATCTTATAGATTTTGACAATAAATTCATATTTTTTTACCGGTTCTTCGTGGGAGAACTTATTCATTGAATTCAACAACTTTTTTTTAGTTACAACTTTTTGCGCAAATTAAAAATTAAGAAGATGTGCTTTGTGTTTTCGTATTTATGATGTCGATATTTTATGTAAATTTTGTCAACAAATTTATTTTTTTATCCATTGCTATATTTTTGTGTGATAACTTTGTAAGGATTGGTGATATGTAGTTAACCTATACATTGATGTCAAGTCTTCATTTTGTTAACAAATTTTGAGTTTTTTGAAATTGTGATGACGTGCTTTGGCTTTGTATTTGGTATGTTGATATGTAATGTAGACTTTAACAATAAACTCACTATTTTATCCATTGCCGGTTTTTTTTTCCATGTATCAATTTGCATAATTTAGAATTAAGATGATTTGTTTTGAGCTTTGAATAGTCATAATTATATAGGATGTCGATGTTTGATGTAAATTTAATTGCATTTGTTATAAAACAAATTTTAGGTAATATATAATATATTACATCGTTTTTTTATTTAAATTTCGGATATTAAAAAAACATAAGTATTCTAAATGTATGAATTTTCATCTACAATAATTATAATACAAATATTTCATCTAAAAATTTATATAAAAAACAAGAACGTGTTGCTAAAATTAATAATTAGGTCACAAATATCACAAACAAAAATAAAATCAATTTACTTTTAATTTTTGTTGTCACAGCATATAAAAAAATGAGCAACACATTTTTTTTTATTAGTTTTTCAATTTAATCTTTTTAGAATGTTGATATTTAGATAGTTAAATGCTCATACACAAAAACTAAATGGTTTTGAATACATTAATGTCTAGAAATATTTACAAATTAAAATTTGTGGATAATATTGTACAATATGTTGTTACATTAAAATCTAAAACAAGGACAATATTTATATAAGGATCAGTGTTGTATGTTGATGAAATTGACATAATAGAAATTAAATTTGTATTTAGCATTAAAATCAAATTTACAAAACAGTTGGTGATGGTATTAATTTCATTTATTAATTACTACTTAGGCAATGTTTAAACAAAAAAATTAAAGAGAAAATAACCATTTTATAACTAATAATCCCGAACGTGGGCCTTTGAAGAGTAAGTTATCAAAATGAGGTTGGAAATTATTTAAGTTAAATATATCACAAATTAAAGTGTTCTAAGAAAAAAAACTAAAAACACATATATGAAATTTGACAAATTGTTAAGTTATTGTAAATTTTCCTAATATAAAAGAATATGATGTCAATATAGGTTTTCTCCAATAACTTATATGTGATTATTTCTTCTTAATTATCTCGGTAGACTTATTTGAATATTTCATAATAAAAGGTGAAACAAATAAGGTAAACTTTTGTTTTCAATATTTCTTAATTAATATAACGACTATTTGAATAAAAAAAATAGAAGTATGTTATCTCTTAAAAAATTCTGCTATACTTTTAAACTAATGAGTCATGTAATTAATATGAGGTTCCACCGAACATATCATACAAAAAATATGTAAGAACATACATTTTTATGCTCACTTTACATTCACACATTAATTGTGTATGAAAACTAGCAAATTGTTTTTCTTTTTTTTCTTAACTAGTCAAGTGCCCGTGCTGTAACATTACGCAAAATATGTATATGAAATTCATAATTGAAAAAAAATACGATTTGATTGAAGGGTTTTTTAGTGAGTATTATTTAAAGAACAAATATTATTTTACTGAATTAATTAGCCAATATGATCAATTTACATTGAAACTATCAAAACAATTATTTGTAATTCTATTTGCTGAGATTAATTCGAAAATTTTAAAATATTGAGAGTGACATAGGAGTATGATTAATATATAACTGATAATATATATGAACGTCTTTAAATTACCAGGGACTGATTTGCAAAATATAAAAAGTTAAAGGTTCAAAGTACAAAATTAACAAAAAGAAAAAAATTAAAGAAAAATGACCAACGTGGCACATGCCATGCTGCCCATGATGAGTGAAACACCCCAACACCTTCATTCCCCTAAATTAAGGGTGTTTCTTCTCTCTCCCGTAGAAATGAAAAGAAGAAAAAAACAGAAAAACAAAAAGAAATAGGAAAAGAAAAGAGAAAAGAAAACATTGGAGTTTTTCTCTGATCTCTGTCGCTCGCTTGCATGTTTGACTTGCAAGATTTCTAAGCTAATTTTAGATGATTGGAATTCTGTTACAGTGCAACTATAGTAATTTGAGTACCAGCCAACTGCAAATGTAATTACCATATATGGACTAGTATTCAAATAAGAAACAAATAAGGCAGAACAATGCAGATTAATTTCATTTAGTTCGAAATCTGAAGTGATATGTAATTTTTTTTTATGATGTTATATTGTGATAATTAAACTTAATTTCCTATAAAAATGGGAGATGATATTAATATATTACATTATTTTGTAATTCAGTTTTGATTTTTTTTTTTTGAGTAAAAATAGGGATCTAAGTCCCTATTATTTCAGTTTTGATATTATAACTATAAATATTGTATAAATATGAATGTAAAGTAATTTCTTACAAAATGTACGTATATGTCATTAAAAAAATGCAAGAAATAATTGTGTATTACTAAAATTAATAATTATATGTTACAAATATCATTACAAACAATAATAAAATAAAATTTTGTTTTAGTTTTTCAAAATGTAAAGGTATCGTCAGTTTTCTCTAATAACTTATATTTAATTACCTTTCTAAAGTTATATATGTTGAATATTTTTCAGAATCAAAATGTAAAAGGAACTCCTAGTTAACATTTGTTAATATTTCTTAATATATATAACGACTAGTTGGAAAGAAATTAAAGAGTATTTTGCATCTTTAAGAGAATAGATCATATAATTAATCTCATGTTTAACCGAACATATCATACAAAAAACATGTAAGAATATGCATGTTTAGGCTCACTTTACATTCACATGTTAATTGTGTACGAAGACTAGTAAATTTATTTATTATTTTTCCTTAATATAATTCATTTATGTACACATTATGTGACTATGATCAAGAATGCAAAATATGTTTTGATCAATATATTGTATTGAAATTGTAACTATAATTCTAAAATTAAAAACTAATTATTTTCATAGTAATTTTGTATAATTAGAGGTTATCTCGCAAATAAAAGTGAAAGATGCTATTTTTTTCTGTACCACATGCTCCCTTAAATTGTCGATAACAATATAAAATTATTTTAGAATTTTTGTACCAAAAATTTACGAGTATATTATTATTTGCGCATCATGTGGTGAAAAAAATTGATGAATAAATTGTTTTTTGTCACATCACATTATAATCAATAAAGAATACTTCTTTTAATGCTGTAATATGCAAATTTAAAAAATGGAAAAATGTACACAAAATATTTTCATCCGTACTGCATATTATGTATAAAATTAAAGGTCAAAATCATGTTTTTTTTACTATTTTAGAATATTCAAACAAAAAAAGATTCATAAACAAAACATCATTTTTCTTTACCATATGATCTGCATTAAATTGCGAGAAAAACGTGCAACCGAACCAGTTTCAAGAAAAGAAAAAAAAAAGGCAGAAAGATATGTACATGAAACATTTTTATCTATACCACACAACAAGTAACAAACAGTTTTTAACAATTCTTTACTGTGCAACTTGCGGTAAAGAAAGTTTGTCAATAAACTATTTTTTCGCATCATATATGATCAATACAAAAGAACTATAAAATCAATATTTTACATTTTCCTTTTATATAATTAAATATTTGGACTATAAGCAACAATCATTTTTTCTGGTTAAAAATTGTAAAAATGATTGGTCTTTTATGAATCTAGTTTGAAAGTTCTACATAATTACGAGCATGTGCGTAAAATATAATTAATATAGGATTTATGCTGTATTTAAAGACGAGATAGCTTTTTTAAAACCCAAATTAACTCAATCTTACAATGAGAAATATTTACATTTAAAAATTTAAAATCATTTACTGTAAAATGTTTGTAGTTTAAAATATTTAGAGGCAGGAATAGACTTTGATGTACTGGTAAAGACACATGTCCTTTGACGTGAGAGGTTATTACATTTTCAAAGATTGTTCTAACCTTCTTTGCTATGTATTATATTTTTACATTTTCAATCTGATTACGAGACGCTGCATGCAAATCACAGTTTTTCTAGAAATTTTTACTATTTTAAAAAAAAAATTGAAAATCACAGCTTTTTATTAAATAAAAAATTAATAAAAAATAGTAAAAAAAACACTGATTTTCAAAAAATCACAGCTTTTTCTAAAAACGCTGCATGCAAAACACTGATTTTCAAAAAAATTTAAAAATAGTAAAAAAAGTTTCAAAAAATATAAAATTTGGACTCCAAGCACATTACAATATGAAAATCATGTTGAGAAGTTTGAATCGATAGTTTAAACTTTGAAAATTAAAATATGAGCGGAAAGTAAAACACCCTCTTTACTTTCCAAGCATTGTAGCATCACTATATAGAGTAGAACTAGGGTGTGATGTGCTCACCAAACTCTTTGGTGAGCACAACTCTACATAAACTATCGGATTCACTTCAAACGAGATTAATCCAACCGTTAAAACCGATGTACTTTACGAGTGATGGGCGTACATGCAAAATTTTGAATTTTTTGAATTCATTTAGTCTCAAGTCAAGTGGTCAAAATTGAGAATTTTTTGAATGCATTAAAACAACTTCATTTTGGATCATTCATTTTTCATCAATTTTGACCACTTGACTTGAGACTAAATGAATTCAAAAAATTCAAAATTTTGCATGTACGCCCATCACTCGTAAAGTACATCGGTTTCAACAGTTGGATTAATCTCGTTTGAAGTGAATCCGATAGTTTATGTAGAGTTGTGCTCACCAAAGAGTTTGGTGAGCACATCACACCTTAGTTCTACTCCACTATATATATATATATATATATAGAAGTTGTATGATCAATATCTATACTGTTGATCAGGATTCATGCCATTTCTGCCAAGGCAATTCAGAAATTAATGAATATCAAAATTTTGTGAATTTAGGAGCAATATGTATAGCAATTTCTATACTGTTGTCACTTCAGGACACCTCCATTGTTACAAAAATGGAGGGGATTGGACAAAAAAAGTAAATAATAATCAGTTAGAGCATATGTTAAAAAAATTAACTAAACCTATTGTATCATTTTAAATTTGGATATTTTTATGCTTAATTTAAAAATAATCATACACTTCTCCAGATTAGTTTAAATTTTGTATGCATATCTCAATCCTTAGTTACATATCTTATTTGTATACACTGTAAGAAACCAAATTAATAATTTTGTTCTTTCTATTAGAATTTTTTTTTCCATATATCCGGTTTTTTATAAAATATTTGATACATTGTAAAAATAAATATTTCTCCTTTTATCTCATCATACACCTTGATCGCCATTTTATCTCTTCACACACTCTCTCTCTTCAGTAACCTTATTTTTTTAGTTTTGATTCGGACCGTTCAATCAGAAAGTCGGGTCAATCCGGCCCGTAATGGAATGCACAGGGTCCTTAATATTTGTGTTAGAGCAGATCGGACGGTCCGGATGAAAACTAAAAAAATGTATTATTTAGGGATCCGAATTATAACTGTAGTGGATTATTTAGGGATCCTTAATATTTTTGTTTGAATCACGGCCGTCCGATTAGAATCTGGGTCAATCCAGCCCGAGGTGGAATGCACAAAACTACTTTAATAGTCGTGCAGATTCTAATTGGACAGTCCAGATCCAAACAGAAATATTCTGTTACCTTAGGTGATACGAATTCGTAGATCAATAGAGTAGACACCATAGTGACAATATTTGCAATTTATTCGCGAATAAAACATTTTTGGAGTGTTTCCGAACCGAATGGCGTATTATTCGTTGACCGAATCTTTGACCAAATAAACGCGAATAAAACGCGAATTTAACGAATTTTACGAATAATACGCGTTTTTCTCACTTTTTTTTCGGAAAAAAAAATTAAATTCTCGCAGTACTGTGCGGCTGTGCGCACTGCGCAGTTTCCCCAGGCTGCCAGGCTGTCCATTGCGCTATCCCCAGGCACCCCACGTGACTTGAGCTCATTTCCCCATTTCATTTTAATATATTTTTTACTATATTGATCTTCTGTGGCAAATTCTAGCAGTATATCGTATAGTAAATCATCGGTAATTAATTAAATATGTACTGAGGTCTCATATTGTAATTCCGAATTATTCCCGAATTATTTCCGAATTACGAATTTTTGACCCTGCCGAACCGAACCCAAATTATTCATTTGTTATTATGGTAGACACTACAAAGCTTCAAACTTCAAGGCGCGCCACATAAATTTTTTTGGTGTTATATAAATGAAAGATATAAATTTGGTGAGGTGGAATAGAAAGACACAGTTATCAATTTAGTTATTCAATCTAGATCACCTGATTTGATTGAATGTCAAGATCTCTATAAATGAATATTAGACTTGCATATACCGTTTGGAGGTAATTAAATCTAAAATGAAGAAATTTGGAGGTAGCCAAAATCCATTCTTTGAACTAAATCAAATTCCATGAATGTATTAAAGGCAGTGTTAATGTAAAAAATGCTATGTTTGGTGCCATTCTAAAATAATTCAAATTCTTCAATTTTTTTATGTGCTATATATACACAGATGTATGTATGGTTTTTATGGTGTTATTATTATCGAAATAAAAAATTGTATTTCTTCTCATTCAATTTTTAAACAAAATGTGTTGAAATAATTCAGATTTTGGAGGAAATCAAATATAAAGAGGCTCAACCCGACATTTTGTTGGTAAGACTTTGGTTTCGCTCTTATTTTTCATCATATTATTTGTTCAAGTATTTTTGTTGAATAATGACCATATTCCTCTGAACAAATATGTTCTTGGAATTTGTCCGTATACTATTGAGGTTATTTTTCATCTCTCTTGTGCAGACCAGAACCCTTTTATCTCCTTGGAGATTAACACAAATACAAATTCCAAACACCCCTTCTTAAAATCCGCACGGAAACCACCACCACCCCCAACCCAAAAAAAAGGAAACAATAAAAGGAAAAAGAAAAAAAGTTAGGTACAGGTTTTATTGATGTTTGATGTATTTCTTATTTGACTGTTTTATGCAAGCAATGAGCCTCCAGAGAAATTTTGAAACAGTAAATCAAATAAAGAGCTTAGTTGTTGTAATTTTTTTATTTCTTTGTCATACTTTCTTTAATTTTACAACTTTTGTTTCCTATAATTTGGAGGCTTTTCTGATAAGAAATTTGCAAAAGGAAACTTTGCTAAAATGCAACATAACTCAATTCAAACAAATTCAAATGCAAATGCATGTGGCGTAGTTGCTCTCCCTTTCCTTTTTTTCATAAAAAACATCCCATTTCATTCATTTTGTATCAAATCAATCAATATCTTGCTTTGACATGTCAGGCATGAATCAATTTCTTCCTTTTACCTTGCTTTGGTACATTTTTGTAGTGACTATGTTTCATAGATGAACACTACTATACCTTGCTGGATATGTAATTCTATTTTTACAATTTAATTGATTCATTACTAAACATAACACGAGTGGTTATATTTTATTTTTCCATAATACCCATATTTCATTTGATGGTTCAAAAGTAATATACTGGAGCAATTCTCAAAAAATAAAATTATTGTGGATAAATAATAAGGAAATTGCAATTTCTTTTTTGTATCTTGATTTTTGTAAAAGAAACTCTAATCTTAAACTCATTGGTTTTGTACTCATCAATTATCGAATTCAGACTCATTAACTAATCATGTTCAAATCTATTAACTAAATATGTACTAGATAATTAACACTAAAAGTAGTCACTTACATAATAAAAAAACAACAAAATAATATTATTTTATATATTGAAAACAACAAAAACGATAAGAGGGAACAAAATTAATTAAAAAAAAACAAATTAGACCAAACCTATTAAATCAAAATTATTTTTTGAAAGAAGCAATTTAATCGTAATTCTTTTCATTTAAGTTTTCGAGTAGAACTAGGGTGCTCCTAAGCTCACCAAGCCCTTCCGTGAGCACGACTCTAAAACCTATCGAATTGACTTCAAACGACATTTCCAAACCGTTAGATGTTCAATCTATATTAAAATGTGCTTGGAGACCAAATTTTACATTTTTTGGAATTTTTTTACTATTTATTAAGATGGTTTAAAAATCGCTGTTTTCCAATGGTGCAGAATTTTAATAAAAACAGCAATTTTCAAACCATCTTAATAAATAGTAAAAAAATTCCAAAAAATGTAAAATTTGGTCTCCAAACACATTTTAATATAGATTGAACATCTAACGGTTTGAAAATGTCATTTGAAATCAATTCGATAGGTTTTAGAGTCGCGCTCACGAAGGGCTTGGTGAGCTTAGGAGCACCCTAGTTCTACTCTAAGTTTTCACTGCATACGAGGTTTTTGCACATGTGAATATTTGTTAGTTTGAAAAACTAAGAAATTTAAACTGACATTTGAAGATGCAACTGCCAACTACTAATCTACTATGTTGTTTTTAAAAATAATGTCTATATGTAATATAACAATGATATAATGGAAGCAACATAAATAGCACACGGTCCAGTGATGCAGTGGATCCATCCGACAGTTTTTTGAAATTAAGTGCCTTTTAGAGTGAAAAGTGGAGCAATCACATGAAATAAAGTGCTTCTCACGTGACAAAAGTAATCGAAGCAACGAAGTGTTTCTCCGAAAATCTAATACAGTATGCCGGGTCACTGAAGCTTCCAGTTAACCTTTGTTTACCAACAACTTGTTTTGTATTCGTATCCTACAGGGATAGTAACTCTGTGAATGCCACATAGCATCTGTCATTCTCCAATAATGCAGAAGACTTGAGATTTTGAAGTCAAGCTCTAAACTAGTGCGTTCTATACTTCTATTCACCCTTTACAACCAGAAGACTTGAGATTTTGAAGTCGACCTCTATTCATCTCCTCTCTTTTGCAACTATCTTCAATCTATCTTGCAATCTCTGTTTCCGACTCTCTGATCACTTGCCGTAGGGTACGCGTCCAAATCTCTGCTCGATCTGCTGCCATCGGGTACACGGTCTCTCTTTCCAAAATCTCTAATTCTCATCTCTCTTGCTTATTAACCAACCAATCTCTGCCTTTTGCGATTTTCATTCTCAATCGATCTGTTCTCTCAATCACCAATTTAGTACGTGTTTAAAAAAAAAAAATACATTTTGCTACTTGTTATTTGTCATTTTTCCAAACAACACTACCAACGAAAAAAACAAAAATCGAAAAAAAATAGAGAAAAAAACTAGCGGCTTTGAGGAAGCTGCCGCAGTAGAAGAAAGAAGAAACTTCAAGATGGCTCTTTCAACCGCTGCTTGGACCATTGCTGAGTGGGCGGGGTCCGCTATTGTCGGAGAACTTATCAGCACGGGTTTTACGTACTTACGTGACAATGTGCTGCCAGCTGACAGTAAAGCCGAGCTAAAGAGGCTACAGGCAGCTCTTCCCCAGATCACAGCTGTCATGGGCATTGCTGAAGCACTCAAGATGAAGCACCCGGATGCTGGCCAATGGATCGAGAAGTTTAGGCAGGCTGTTGAAGCATCCAAAGACGTGCTTGATGAGTTGGAGTACAAAAAACTGGAGGATATGGTGAAAGACCGAGATGAGGCGGGTGGATCCGCTTCTAGTTCAAAGAAGATAAAACCATGTACTATCAATGATGATACATTGGAGAGGTTGAAGGAGGCTGTAACAATGTTGGATCAGGCTGCAAACGGTGTGGAGCATCTCCTTCAAGCTGCCACTGTGCTAGGTATTCATGATCTTTCTGAATCACGACAAGAAACCTGTAAAGTTTTAAGTCGCGAAACTACTTCCTTTTTAGTTGAAAGAGAGTTGTTTGGCCGGGAAGTTGAGAAGCACAAGATAATTGATTGGCTAAAGCGGCCAACTGATGTCCGCCTCTCTTCGTTTGGTATTGTCGGGGTGGGTGGACTAGGAAAGACCACCCTTGTACAATTTGCATATCAAGAGATGCGCGGGTCGAATCATTTTGACAAAACAATTTGGATTTGTGTTTCTACTAACTTCAGTGTTGAAGATATAACGAGAAAGATTCTTGGTGAACTAGGCGAAAATAATTGTTATAATAAACCATTAAATGCACTCCAAGAGACCTTGAAAGAAAATATACATTTAAAGAAAAAATTTCTCGTTTTAGATGATATATGGGATGATGAGAAAAGGAGCCACTGGGACCAACTGATTGCTCCTTTGAGATTTGTACAAGAAGGTAGTAAAATTTTATTTACTACTAGAATGAAATCAGTGGCAGACTTGCTTGCAAGTGTGATAAGTACAGAGCATGAATCTCTATCATTACAAGGCTTAGGAGAGCAAGAGTTGCGATTGCTCTTTCAGAGCTATGCATTTCGTGGTTCTAACCTTGACAATCATAGAGATTTGCAAGCAATTGGAGACCAAATACTAAAAATGCTCCGAGGTAGTCCATTAGTTGCAAAGGTGATCGGAAGCTTGCTGAATTCACGTATGGACCACCCGTATTGGAGAAGAGTTTTGAATCACGGGTCTCTATTTAACTTAGAGCAAGCAAAGGATGTGGTGGAGGTTTTGAAATTGAGCTACTACCATTTACCAGCAAATTTGCAGGTATGCTTTAGATTTTGTAGCATATTTCCTCAAGATCATGAGTTTGATAAAGATGACTTGATCAAAATGTGGATCTGTTCTGGATTTGTCCGGCAACAATCAAGTCAAGAAGAAAGGCTAGAAGATATTGGAGAAGATTACTTCAATATTCTTTTAAGGAAGTCATTCTTTGAACATGCTGAATCATGGGAAGGAGAAAGGAGATATGTTATGCATGATCTGGTGCATGAGTTGGCCCAAAACGTTTCCTATGGAGAATGTTGTAGAATAGAACCTAATGATAAATCAATTACCATACCTACCACTGTACGACATGTTTGTGTACATGAACGGCAAATGGAAAAGGTCTCCCATCTTGAAAATTTACGTAGCTTGGTTGTAACCACTTATTCGGATTCATTTGTTCTTCCAAATAATGTAATTAAGAAAAGCTTACGTTTATTGAAAATATGTGGATACGAAGCCTGTAACAGTGAAATGCCCAAAGAGATAAGCTGTTTGGTACACCTTCGCTACTTGTCTGCAGAAGGACCTAGACTTTATTATGTCATTGATGACACGTTCAACTACTTCCTCCTTGCTTTGGTTTACAAACTTTATCATTTGCAAGTACTAGAAATTACAGGACATAATGAGGTTGCGATCTATTCAGCAATGGAAACAACTGGAGTGACCAATCTACTTAGGTTGCGTTATATGAGGCTTCCAAAGGAGATAATACAAACCATTCATGGAGTCCACAAGCTGATGTCTCTCCAAGAGTTAACCTTTTTTGTTGGACAAGAGAGTGGTCAACGTATAAATGAATTGGGCACACTAAAGAACCTCCGACATCTGTTTATTGAAAACATTGAGAATATTGGGGATCATACTGAAGAAGCTAAGAGTGCCAACCTATTAGAGAAGAATAATCTCATGTCGCTCTCTTTGAAATGGACCTCAGAGAGCAATCATATTCACCCTGAGAAAATCTTTGATTGCCTCCAACCTCCTCCCAGTCTCATGGAATTGACAATTAACAATTATAATGGCCAAAGATCTCCTAATTGGATGGAGGATTCACCGCCTTTAAACCTATCATCCCTCAAATTACTTAATTGTCCTCTTTGGAAAAACCAATTATTTTTTTGGAATATACCGTATTTGAAAATTCTTGATATACGTGATTGTCTAAATCTGGACAAGTTACCTGATATGCCACTTTCTCTAGTTGAATTCCGAATTAGTAATGTGGGCTTGACTTCCCTTCCAGCTTTGTACCAAAATTCTGGTAATAACACTCCTGCGCCATTATCCCTAAAATCATCACTAAGAGTAGTGAAGATAAAATGGTGCCCCAACTTAATATCCTTGCATGGATTTCTGCAGCAAGACAACCTAGATTTGCAAGCTATTGAGGAATTAACCATCAACGGCTGTGAGAGATTGGTACACCTGCCAACTCATGGATTTGGGAAGTTAACGTCCTTGAAATACTTAAAGTTAACAAATAACCAAAATCTAGTGGCGATGGATTTTGAGGGCTACCTCCTACCAACAAAACTCCAACAAATTTACATGGGAAACTGTGGTGAACTTGATTTACCAGTACTTGAGGCATCATATGGTATCACTACTCTCACTGAGCTGAAATTACAAAATGCAAATATTATATCCATTGCTGCTGCAGAAAACCCATTTAGATCTCTTAAAAGCTTGAATATAATGGGTTGTTCAAACCTAAACAGATTTCCCACTTCGCTGCCACTTTCTCTAACTGAATTTTGCATCAATTACGTGGGATTGAGTGCTCTTCCAGAATATTATCAAAGTTCTGACTCTAGCCGTGGCCCATCAACATCGTCACTAAGAATAGTGCAGATAGAAAACTGCCAAAACTTAAGATCTTTGAACGGATTCCTGCAGCAAGACAACATAGATTTTCAGTTTATCGAGAGGATAGTAGTCGAAAGTTGCAAGAATCTCGTACATCTACCAATGGGTGCATTTGGGAAATTTGTATCGCTACAGAATTTAACAATAAGTGATTGCCCAATGCTAATGGCATTTGATAAACAGAGCACCCTCCTTCCCATGGCACTCAAATACCTTTCAATAAAAAACTGCGGTAAAGTTGATGAGCCACTGCTGGAATCAGCATCAAGCCTTCCTACTCTCACTGATCTTTGGATTTCTGATTGTGCAAATATTTCTCGTATTCCCTCCTCAGAAAATGCATTCATATCTCTCAATCAGCTATATATATCTGGATGGAAGACGCTCGTTGAACATTCATCTAGGGAACAAGCACATGGTGCCAACCGAGCAAGTAGCTTGGCTTCTTTAAAGATCAAGGAGCTTTACATTGATGACCCATCTCTCCTTCTCATGGAACCACTAAGAAACCTAAGCTTTGTTAGCGACCTAAATGTTTACCATTGTTCATGGATGGAGGCTTTTCAGGAGCAATGGTTTCTGCAAAACAGCAGTACCCTTAAGAGGATGCATCTCTTGGATGTGAGAAATGTCAATACATTGCCTGCTACAATGGTGAGGCTCACTGTGCTTGAAGTGCTGAGAATCGATGGGGCTGATTTGCTGGAGGAGCTTCCGGAGTTACCTGCTTCTCTAAAGTCATTATATATCTCTGGTGCAAGCTCTCTGAAGTCATTGCCTGCTACAATGGCGAGACTCACTGCCCTAGAAAGTCTCGATATTTTGAATGCTGATTTACTTGAGGAGCTCCCGGAGTTACCTGCTTCTCTGAAAAAAAAGAAAATTGAAGGCCGTGGTGGCCGATTGCTCTGAAACAGAAGGACACTCTACTTTTATAATAGATCCCCAACTCATGTTAAAAACAAAACCATCTAGAAATCAAGAAAGTTGATTTGCTGGAGGAGCTCTTGGGGTTACCTGTTTCTCTAAAAAATAAGTCCATTAAAGGCCGTGGTGGAATGTGGCTTCTCTGAAACACTCTGCTTTCATAACAGAAATAAATCAGATACATGCTTCATAACTTACCAACCCCGTATTAATAAGGTACTTTCTTTTCCAAAATTTATTGAATAAATTAAAGGCTCTTGTACTAGATTTGGTTTATTTTTTATCAGTAAGATATTCTTATTTGTGACTCTTATTGTTTCAAACTTCAAAAACTTTGTAGGTTATTTCTACTGTTGACTCATTCCTGCACAGACAAGGCCCACAATTTCCATGCGGTTAAGCACAAGGAAAAGAATGAACATGTCTATACCATATATGCACTACAAATAATTACTACAGTACCTTCCCTGCAGGTATATATCAGTGATTTGTTCTACTGTTTTAACTGGTCAAATTTGGATGGTTTCTGCAATATCAGAATGTTAATTAATCAAATTATCCCTAATTTCTTATGTTCTTCCGTCTGTAATATTTTGTAGGAGTTGATACCATCTGTTAGGTCACAGTGTGACGCACATGTGGATCAATTTGTCAACACAGTGAAAGGTGATAAATCAAAGAATTATTTATTTTTCAGTTAAGTTAAAACAGAAAAGTTCATTTTTGTAATGCTTTCATTTCTTTCCCAAATATTTTCAGGGAACATAAAGCTTGTAGAAGAACACCCAGTTGAAGTAGCTGGAGTTGCCACAGTTGCTGGCTTAGTTCTTATGCGCATCCCTCTCTCGCTCTCTTCCACACGGTTGGCTTTTGATTGGCCACTGATCTGGCATTACCATGACCCCACCTGTCGCCCCACCATCATCTTCAACAACGGAACTGGGTTTGTCTCAATTCGACTTTCTCATCTTTTCTTTTGATTTATTTTTTGTTGCTGATTGTCTTAGCCAAGGGTTCAAATAATCAGTGTGAATTTTTCACAGGTTATTTTAGCATGTTTACTTATTTTTAGGATGGGGTCGATTTAGCTGAGGTTAGTTTTGATATTCTCAAAAGACAGTGCTTGAAGTAAAAGATCTATATTTTTGTTTCATCTGTAGCTACTAATTTATCATACTTTTTTGTACCAACTGTTTAATTTTTCATGAACTGCAGATACTCCAAACTGGGATTCGCTGGTAACTCGGAGCCTTCATTTATTCTCCCAACAGTAGTAGGCGTGAATGATTCTTTTCTAAAGAATCTAAGGCAAACAGATGCAAGCGATAACAGTAATTGGTTAGGAAGGTGACTTCGACTCCCCGAACTCCTGCCAGGTACTGAGCAAGCTCCCCTTCACCACCTCTTGCATCAGAATCTCGCAAGATTCATAACCCAAATAAGCATCTATATATGTTAATTGGTCGAGCCACCTGAATTATATGTCTCAGGTTGTATCCTTTATCCAACCAACTATCACACTAATGTCCCCTTTTTTTTTTGGAAATCTCTATCACACTATTGTCAAAAACTGTGAGGCTCAGTACTATGAGATACTGGTACGCACCAGCTAGCATTCAATGAGGCTTGTTGGGCATATTTTGAAACAAAACAGAACATCCTAAATTCGATTCAAACCTTTTTGCATTGATAATTTGATATTGATTACAACCACTCACAATTCAATCCATATAAGCATGATTTAGATAATGCAGTGTGTAACATTTCTGGTAAACTCTGTAAATTTTCCCTGAACTTTATCCAGCTGCTAATTACTGGGCCTATATTAAAAGTACCATTGTGGAGCTTTTGGAAAAATTCTCAACCAGCCTCTCTAGCAATTTCAAAGCTCAAGTTCCTTTGTCTGTGAATCAGTTCAAAGCTCAGGGTCAAAATAGTCAAATCAAAGAAATTTTTTATTGAAATATAATTAATTTGGATTTTTATTAGTTTTTGAAACAAATTTCTCTTTAGTTAATCTTTGATGCTGCCATTGAATACTGTGGAGATATCAACCCACCAGCATGATTGTTGTGTCATGTAGAAGTGCATCCCGCATTCTTCTACGGAACACTGAGAAAGATGGATTGATGCTATCTGTACAAATGGCCTAGATCTTGCTAAAGATTATTTTGGGTAGATTTCAAGAACTTTTTGTTATCTATGTAGTGTGGGTATAGGTACACATTCTGTTCACTCTGTACATATATCGGTACAGGCTTCAGATAAAGGATATGAAACAGAGTGTACTTGATGGTGTATAGGTCTCCAAACTTAACCTGGCTAGGACTAGCAAAGATGACTAGAAACATTACAGTACAGGCTGATTTTATGTACCAGTACTGATATTCATATGGGTACCAGACAAGACCGGTAAAGTTACTTGACCAGTACAACAACTAGGCAGCACGGTATTTCATGGAAGTACTGGTGCCAAAATGTTTGATATATGGTGTCATGTGATCAATTTTGATAATGAAATTAGAAATATTTTGATTTGAGAAACTTGATGATTCGTTTTAGCAGTTTTGTTCTCATACCTTCTCATGACTAGCTAAGAAATCATATATGCAAAAATAATCTCCTTCTGACTCTCATGGGCCTTGTTTCTCAGGAACTATGTCGTGCAATATCTCCTAGAATCAAAACATTCCTCAGCACTCCCGAAATTAGCGAACCAGTTTGAAGGGAAGTATTAACAGTTGACTAATACCTGATCCCCCAGCTTGAAGGGAAGTATTGAGGTAACAAGGAGAATCAAATTTACTGGCACTAGGTGTGCTAGAGCATCCTGAGCCCCTTCTCCATAACGGCTAACTAAGATATTTTTACCAGTGTTAAGATGAAGGTTAAGGTTATTATTTTTTTAAAGTTACTTTCCATCTTCATTTATTTTTTTTAAAACTGAACATTGTTAGAATAAGTATAGTAATGTTATACTGTTACTTCTGTATTGTTGTATTGATATCTGAGACTTTCATTTAATGAAAGGAAACATGTAGTATGATAGTATTTACTGGTACCATTGATGACTCGGTATCAAATTAATATCCTTTTGTGTTAATATGGAAGAAATCTTCATATAAGGGCACAAGTGTCATTTTATTTTAAATGAAATCATTTCTCTCGTATTATGTATACTTTCCAATAAAAAATCTGAGAAGAGTTTAATTGTTTTTCATTTTTATTCCGATCAACAAAGTTCAATTGAAATCCATCTCTATTGAATTCTATTGAATTGAAATCAATTGAACTCCACTTAGTGATGTGTTCCGATCAGAGTGTTATTCCGCTCAACAAAGTTCAATTAGAAATCATCTCTATTAAATTCTACTGGATTGAAATCAATTGAACTCCAACACCTCTATTATTCTGGTCAGACCCTGAATTAATACAGATCTGGTACCAGTATCTAACCTTACCAGTATTATTACTCCAGTACAGATTGGTGCATTTAAATGTTGTTCTCTTATATTGGGATAATTTTTATTCTTTCTTTATGTTAATTCAGCTTAGGCCTAAAGCCCAATATTCTTGTTATTCATTGTTTTCTTTACATAATTCTGATAATAGAAGGGAGTTGGTGTCAGAACCTGTTGATTGTTCAGTTTTTTTCTTTTTAATTTGTGCCTTGTCATGTTAAGTCCTGCAGTTGCAATTTTTTTCTAAGGAGTCTGAGTCACATCTCTTCAGGAATTTGAGTTGGAACTACATTTTTAGTTTAATTCTAAATAATTCTTAATAATCCTAAATTTGAGATTTGTATATGAAGGTATATATACCCTGAAGGAACCCACTTTATGATCCATGGTTTGAGAGACCGATAATCTATGACGTGCGGGCCCGACCCCATCTTGTTGAGAGCACTTCTGGTAGCCGTGATCTGCAGATGGTATTTACTCTGATTTTATTTCAGCTGTTATTTGTTATAAAACAATTTATAATGGATCTTACTTTAAAAAGGGCCCCGATAACCCATTAGTGGCGTGATTATGATCCATTTTATTTATATCAGACAGATCAGTCTGGAAAAACAGGGTTTAAGTCGAGAATAACAGTAGTTATGGACATAAAGAGATTAGGGAAGCAATGGTGGGAGCCAGGAGGCCTGTAAATTCCTTCAATGTGATATTGTACTGAAATCATGATTCACTGGTACAGCCTTCTCTAGCAGAAGATTATTTTTGTGTCAATGATTCGTGTAAACCGCATCCCTAGCAGAAAATCTATTTGGTACACCTCTTTTTTACTCTATAATCAACATATATATAAATATCCGTTGCCTTCTTCCTAACTGATTACATTGCATACATAGATGACAGTGTAACTTTGTTGTGTAGCCGGTAACGGCAACACCGAGATCGGGTTTACCATCATCTGTCCCAGCGCCGAATGCGGGCCCACCCAAGCCGGCCGCATCCTTGATCTTATCCTCCAACTTGTTGACCGGCACCCCCGGCTCGTCCTTGTCAGACCTTATGGTCATCCTCCGTGGATCTTCTGTGGCAGCACCAGGCGCAGTGTGGTAGGTGGTGGCGGTGAAAGACCCCTTTGGTTGTGCTCCTTGCGCGCCTGACATTATTGGAAAACTGATACTTGATGGAAACATAGAAGTAGAGTGTACTGAACCTGAACTGAACTAGACTGAGATTTGGTCTGTAGAAATCAAATGAAAGAAAGAGATTAGATGAAGAAGCTACTAGTAACTAGAAACGACACGTAGGAGAGTTGACTGACACGTGTCAGGAAGATTTAAGCATTGAGGGACTCGTGTAATTGTAATTGCACAGCACTCTGTCTGGGCCTTCACGCTTCTGCTTGGGCCCAAAATATAAAATGCATTTTGTTTCATTTTTTAAACTTGTGAGCCCACAACGGATCCGAAAATATTTGTGTTGATCGGTTCATGAACCATAATGCTTTTTGAGGCTCTAGTTGGTCTGCTATAAGATATATCTCATGAATTCCAGCCCATATATCTTTTAAAAGATTGTTCGAACCTTCTCTGGTATGTATTATATTTTTACATTTTCAATCTGATTACGAGACGCTGCATGCAAATCACAGCTTTTTTTTAGAATTTTTGAAAATCACATCTTTTCATTAAATAAAAAAATAATAAAAAATTCAGAAAAACAGTGTTTTTCAAAAATTCTATTAAAATAGTAAAAGAATTCCACAAAATGTAAAATTTAGGAATCTGAATTCTAACTGTAGTGGATTATTTAGGGATCCTTAATATTTCTGTTTAAATCACGGCCGTCCAATCAGAATCCGAGCCAATCCGGGCAGAGGTGGAATGCACGGAACTACTTTAATAGTCGTGTAGATTCTGATCGGACAGTCCAGATCCAAACATAAATATCTTGTTACCTCAGGTGATATGAATTCGTAGATCAATAGAGTGGACACTACAAAGCTTCAACTTCAAGGCAGCCAAAATCCATTCTTTGACCTAAATTAAATTCTATGAATGTATTAAAGGCAGTGTTAATGTAAAATAAGCTATGTTTGGTGCCATTCTAAAATAATTCGAAATTTTCAATTTTTAATGTGCTATACACACACACACATGTATGTATGGTTTTATGGTGTGATTATTACTGAAATAAAAAATTGTTTTTCTTCTCGTTCAATTTTTAAACAAAATGTATTGAAATAATTCAGACTTTGGAGGAAATCAAATATAAAGAGATGCAACGCAACCCGACATTTTGTTGGTAAGACTTTGATTTCGCTTTTATTTTTCATCATATTATTTGTTCAAGTATTTTGTTGAGTAAAGATCATATTCCTCTGGACAAATATGTTCTTGGAATTTGTTCGTATGCTATTGAAGTTATTTTTCACCTCTCTTGTGCAGACCAAAACCCTTTATCGCATAAAAGAAAGGAAACAATAAAAGAAAAAAAGAAAAAAAAAGTTAAGTACAGGTTTTATTGATATTTGATGTATTTCTTATTTGATTGTTTTATACAGCCAATGAGCCTCCTAAGAAATTTTAAAACAGTAAATCAGATAAAGCCTAGTTGTAAATTTTTGTTTCTTTGTCATACTTTTTAATATTTTACGACAACTTTTGTTTCTTATAATTTAGAGGCTTTTCTGATAAGAAATTTGCAAAAAACAACTTTGCTAAAATGCAACATAACTCTCAATTAAAACAAATGCAAATGCAAATGCAGGTGGCGTAGCCGCGCGCGTAGTTGCTTTCCCATTGCTTTTACATGTCAGGCATGAATCAATTTCTTGCTTTTACCTTGCTTTGGTACATTTTTCTAGTGATTATATTGTATAAATGGACACAACTATACCTTGATGGATATCTAATTCTATCGTTACAATTTAATTGATTTACTACTAAACATAACCCAAGTGACTATATTTTATTTTCCCATAATGCACATATTTCATCTGATGGTTCAAAAGCAATGTACTGGAGCAATTAAAATAAAATAAAATTATTGTGGATAAATAATAAGGAAATTGCAATTTCCTTTTTGTATCTTGATTTTTTGTAAAACAAGATCTAATCTTAAACTCGTTGGTTTGGATGAGTTACTAGGGCTGAAAACGGAGCGAATTCGGAGCGGATAATGCCAATATCAAATTCGTATTTGTTTTTCAATGAGCGAATACAAATACGGATACAGATAGTAAACGGATGCCAAAATGTAAAATCAAATCTTCTTTAAACGGATACAGAGCGGATAATTCATCAATACAGATTCAAATATGAATACGAAACGAATAATTACTGGATAATCAAGTTACATATATTTTAAGATACAAATACTAATTAATAAATGAGGAGGGATCCAATTACACCTTTTTTAGTGACACATCATGACACCATTTTTTTTATAGGTCAATTTTGCGATTTCAAAATTCAAATATTCCATCCGAACCGTTCAATATGATCACCATATTAAAATGTGCTAGGAGATCAAATTTTACATTTTTTTTGAATTTTTTTACTATTTATTAAGATGGTTACAAAATTGTTATTTTTCAATGGTCTGAAAACAACGATTTTGTAACCATCTTAATAACTAGTAAAAAATTAAAAAAAATGTAAAATTTGATCTCCAAGCACATTTTAATATATCCATCATGTTCAACGGTTTGGATCGACTATTTGAACTTTGAAAATAGTAGATGTCAAAGTGTGTCACAAAAAAAAGTGTAGTATGATCCCTTCTCTTAATAAATAGATAAAAAAACGACAGAGGATACGGTTTATAAAAACCGATAGTCCATGTTTTCAATTAGAGATAATATCTTAGACAAGAGTGGGAAAAATGGCACGGCGGAGCCGGCTCCGTCACGGAACGGCACGGCACGCGTGTCGGTTACGTGCCGTGACTCGCGTGTCCCGTGCCGTGACCATTCGCGTGCTGTGACTAATTGTTGGCAAAGAAGACACGGCACGGAAATTGCCTTGGTCACGGCACTGAACGGAACACGGAACGGCACGGGTCACGCGAGTCACGGAACGATAGACACGGAAGACACGCCAGTCACGGCAGTCACGAGGCAATACACTAACATACCTTCCTATAAGTTATAATTTTATTTTAATTAAAATATTTACATTTAAATTTCGATTAAAACATTTGAATTTTAAAGAATCGTTTCATTTTTTTTTTAAAAACGTTAAATGCGATCAAACATGACTAACACACGTTTGGTCACAGCACGCGAGTCACGCCGTGACTCGCGTGTCGTGACCATCCCTCGTAATTTTTGTCACAGCACGGCACGTGAAAAATTTACTTGGTCACGGCACGGCACGTGATCAAAATCACAGCGTGTTAGTCACAGCACGGTATGTTTTTCCCACTCTATCTTGGACTAATAAATGGTCTCAGTTTAAAAAAAAACAAAAAGATGTACCGCTACTCTATCACATCTCTGCGTTGCGCTGACTGCAAGTGTTAATGGGCTAAATTTCGAAATCAATACTTTAGGAAAAAGATATAAGGAATGCATTTTCTCTGTGTTTTATCACCTTGATACACCACCATATCTGTGCTATAAGTTCAGCGTCCATGATACATTTTCGAAAAAAATAATCTAATTTGGTTTTGTTTTTAAATCAATTGTTTTAAAATAAATCAGTTTTAATAAAAGTGTTGGAATGTCGTGAATTTTGATTTATATTTTATTATAACAAAATTTGTTATGTTCAAAACTTCAAATAACAAACTTATTGAATTGGAAAAAAAAACAACAAAAAAAAGCAAAAAAAAAAAACCGGACCGGACAGGACCGTGGACCGTGGGAACCACAGTCCAAGCACGGGCCGATTTTGGCCTCCCAATTTTAGACCCGTGGTACCCCTCCCGTCAAACCCGTCCAACCCGCCGGACTCGTGGACTGTCTTACCCGTGGACTGGACGGGTTTGGACCGGACCGGACCGGCCCGGCCCATTGTACAAACACTAGATACATAATAGATTTGGATCTGTTTTCAGCCCTATTAATTGCCGATCCTTTGTTGTGTATAATGTACAATTAATTATTCATGGTCCCTATTTGTGGATCACTGAGCGTGACCCCATATGTAAAGTCATTCATAGACTCTTATAGCTTACATTTTTAAAAATACCCTAAGTTAATTAAAGATTAATAAAAATGCCCACGGGTCGCAATTTTTATTAAAAATGTCCAAATCGGCCATTAAATGGTCGATCTCGCAACTTTTTTTTTTATTAAAGAGGGGAACCGGCCATTTAATGGCCGGTCCCGTTATTTTTTTTTTTTTTAGAGACAAATAGCTAAAATGCTGAAATATAACACTAAAAAGTTGAATTATTTTTTTAAATATTTGCTATATTAATTTTTTGATAGCATATTTATACTAAAATACACAATGAATAGGACCAATTTTGTGCTAAAATACGGTAAACAAATTACAATAATTATTCTAAAATACGGTAAATTTACTAAAATGCTGAAATTACAATAATTATGTAGAATGAGTGAGGCTATGGTGCTATGCATAGCACCAATGGCTAGTGTACTACGGCTCAATATGGTACTTTTTAAAATCCTAACGGTCGATCCGACCGTTCAATGTGATATCCATATGAATATGTACTTGCAAACTAAATTTTATATTTTTTCGAATTTTTTTACTATTTTTTCAGATAGGTAGAAGAATCAGTGTTTTTTGAAAATTCTGGACCATCAAAATTCTACCTATCTGAAAAAATAGTAAAAAAATTCGAAAAAATATAAAATTTAGTTTGCAAGTACATATTCATATGGTTATCACATTGAACGGTCGGATCGACCGTTAGGATTTTAAAAAGTACCATATTGAGCCGTAGTACACTAGCCATCCGTGCTATGCATAGCACCATAGCCTCACTCATGTAGAATTATGCTAAAATACAGTAAATTACGCTAAATTACGTATGAATAGAGCCGATTTTGTGCCATCTTTCATTAATCATAAAAAATAGTAAAAAAAATCCAAAAATAATAAAAATTGGTATTCTACAAGTTCATTATATAACTAATTTATTGAGCTACGTAGATTGGAGAATAGAAATGAAAATCTTAATCGGAAACTTCAACTGAAGTTTTCAGGCCCTTCTCTTTGTTTTTTGGCGATTCTGAATTTAAAAATTTGGCATCACAAGTTCAAACGCATGTGTATTTTCACAAACTTTTCGAAAAGTGGTCATTTGCTGAAATCGGACACTCGAGCGCCGTTTTATGGCCGTTTGAAGTTTCGTCGTCGTTTTTCGCTTTCTCAGTAAAGATATCATCCCTATTCATACGTAATTTTGCCTAATTTAGTGTATTCTAGCATAATTCTACATAATTATTGTAATTTAACATAATTTAGTGTAATTCAGCATAAATTAACATAATTTCAAGTAATTTAGTGTGTTTAGTATAAATATGCTAATTATATATAAAAAATGTAATCTAGCAAATATTTGAAAAAACAATTCGATTTTTTAGTGTTAGATTTTAGCATTTTAGCTTATTTGTCTCTAAAAAAAAAATCACAGGACTGGCCATTAAATGGCCGGTTCCCCTCTTTAATAAAAAAAAAAAGTTGCAGGACCGACCATTTAATAACCGGTTTGGACATTTTTAATAAAAGTTGCGACCCGTGGACACTTTTATTAATCTTTAATTAACTTAGGGTATTTTTAAAAATGTCGGCCCTTATAGCTTAGGTAAGTGCATTATTGTTTGGTGCTTTGGGCACATGTAGTGTTTCAATATAATAAAATTTTGTTTTTAATTCATTATTAGTTTTTAACGGATGTTTTGGGTTTTGTGAGAAACCCACTTCCGTGATTTATATTAATACCCTCCACAAAAAAATATAAAATTTACTTCTGATTTTTTTTTTATAAACGCCCTGACCGCCCAGTGATTGGGCGGTCCAATCTCACCAGAAAACCGCCTCTTCACTGGACGGTCAGGGATCAATACCAGACCGCCCCACGTTTGGGCGGTCTGGTTTAAATATTTTTTTTAAATAACAGAAATTCAATTTTGAAATTTGTTATAATTTGTTATAGTTTGTTATAATTGACGATTATATTTTTATTTGTTGTAATGTTTTATTGTAGTTTTATTTGTTATAAATTTAATAATAAGTTATATTTATTTTATTATAATTGACGATTATAATTTTATTTGTTGTAATGTTTTAAAATATGTTATATATTTATTGTAGGTTTATTTGTTTATCTGTTATAATATGTTAAAAATTTGGTTTTTTCTCGACTAGATAAAATTAAAAACAACAAAACTAAATAATCTAAATGTCACACCCCAAACTGGGATTTCCGGATTAAGGCGTGATCAGTCCTCGTCTCGTGTTTAATTACCATAAAACACGCAAGGCTAAATAATACAAATAATAACATAAATGCACAGCGGAAACAGAAGATATAAATAACATGAAGCAACAGTCATACAATCCACAAATAAACATAAACATAAATATATCGGTCCATACAACCCACAGGATAGTAAAACATAAACTACTGAAGGGAGATACATGATCTACGGCCCCGAGATATAACAAAAGTCTCGAGACCCTAAAACCCTAACAAAAGTCCTATAAATCCTATATCAAGCGGCGTGGCCCTCAGAGACAGCTCCTGGCATCTCCTGCTGCGGAATACCAGTCTCTGTACCTAAAAATCCCACATCAAAAGGTGGGTGAGCGACTAATCGCCCAGTATGTGACCCAGAATTACCCCTTCAGGGATCCTCTTTGGTCAAAACACATTTAATATTTAAATCTACGTAAAGTTAATGTCGTAACTTTTAAATGCACATGATTTAAATATAAACAACCTATTATATTATCTATTAAAGAAAAGTACATATAATAGATGACATGATGCGATTATCCTATCATGACAGCATGCAAAATTTTCCAAAACAAAATACAAGGCAGATAATATATAAGTATTCAACTCGGAGTCCAATACCACAGTATTGTGTGTCAAATCCAATGCATAATAATAGTACGAATATAATATCACCCCGTGCCGTGCAATTTGAATTTGAAAGGTACACATATTGTAATTCAACATGACATAATCCAAGGACCGCGATCAAGGGGTGCAATGATACCCGATGCCTAGTGACATCGAGCATTACCCCACATGTCATTGCACGCTCGCCGATGGTTATATCCAAAAATTCGTGTGTTTTCCTTGCTCTAAAACGATCCTTCAACTTACATATACAAATAGGAGAAATCTACAAGCAAGTCGTAAAGTTTAGTTAATCCGTCTCCTCATGAGCAGACGACGGAACTCCACCGCCTGGCCAGACCAATGGGACAGTCAAGAGACACGCAGCCTCGTATAAAAACCTGGGACACGCAGCCCCATATCACACACCTGAGACACGCAGCCTCATATCACACACTGAGACACGCAGCCTCAAAATCCGTATATGGCGAGTAGCTCCTAATGTAAGGGAGACCAAGCTCGAATCGTTTCGTACCCGGCGACCGCAGCCTCCGATGTACGTAAATGTAAAATGAACGAGTATATATAATTCCAACTTTAATACATATAATATTTCCTAATGCAAGACCACCCGAGAGATCAAGTGATCAAACGGCTCAGTGGCTAACGGGCCGTCTCGTATCCCATACTACGAGACGGAACGCAGTCACTCAGTCTCTACTCAGCCCTCACCAATGCATATGATCGTTTAAATGATTATACTATTGTCCTCTACGAGAAGAGGACAAATAATAGCCTAATATCTATAAAGTCTAAAACCTATAATTAAATTACTCTACTCCTATTTAAAAGCAGTAAATTTTCATTTAGAAGGGCTTATGCAATTTCTAATTACAGTTCTGAAAGGATAAACATGCTCTAATGCAACTACAATTTAAAGTGCGTATGACAGGTCAAGTGATCGACTGGTTAGAGTACGCCACGAAAGAAATAATTCAGATATCCCACACCTGTAGGGCAAGCTGAAGGCGTGCGCTAATCGCCTCTGAAATCCGCGCGCTCTGCGTATGCCCCGGTACCGCCGTCAGCAGGATCGGTTCACGGGTCGGGATCAGGATGGGTCGGATGTCCTGAAATTCGTAACATAATCTAATTAGGATCGAACTAATTATCGTAACCCTTGCTACCCTTATTTTATTTGTTCATAAATTTTAAATTTGAAGCTAAACTGTTTTAATTAAATTTTCCTAAGTATTTTAAAAGAAACCCTATTTACTTATGAGATTAAAACACGTAGATAATTTATTAAGTTAATTATTACAGTAATTAATTGTGTCTAAATGTTCGTACGAAAATAAGTATTTTATCTAACTCTCTAATAGCCAATTTAATTTATTCTTAAGTATGTATTTAAATAAAATACGTTACTAACCAATTGTTAAATAATCGATATGATACGAAAATCATCAATACAACTTAATTTATATCTTTGTAAATTCTTAAAATACTTATAATATTATGACAAATTTTATTACTAATTAAAATAGATAATTAAATTACTTAACTAACTTAAATCTAATTTAAATGTGTTTATCCTAATTAACTATTGTTGAGACTTTTAAGTTTTTTGATGTGTTTCGGGATCATACGGTGCCCATATTTGGATCATTGTATCTGCTCAAATTATGTTATGAGGCAACTGTATCCAGGGCTAGTCTAATCATCTCCCGAGCTTTAAATGAAACCCCGGATCGAGCCAACCAATTGGAGACTCGAGACCTGAAGCAAATAAATCGGATTTTATTTCACTTATTTGTTGCAAAAGCCCACTTTTATTTACTTCTCAATTTCGGCCTAGTTTTTCAAACATTTATTTTTCCTTATTTCGGTTTGAGCCAAGTCCCAAAATCACACATAATCATATCCAAGCCCACATGATTCAAAGGCTCTCAGCCTTTCTTTTAAATTAGGCATCCAAGTCCAAAACCGAATGGCCCCAATTCCTCTCATTAATTTCTCAAGGTCTAAACCGAATAAGCCTAATAAGTGTCATAATTGCAATTCAGCCCCTACTTTAATTTAACTTGCCCCAAGGCCTAAATTCTTTTCCAGATTCAACCTCAAACTTTCAAATTTTCGAATCTTGCAATTTAGCCCCTGAAAGTTTTCCTTATTGCATCAAGGGCTCAACCATTACTCTATTAGCCATACATTTATCTCATATTTTACGATTTGGTCCCTGTCAGTTCAAAAGGCTAGTATTCCGGAGTCAGACCCGACTAGCCATCCCCAAGCACCAAAATACTGGCCAGTACCAGATCGGTACCAGAAATAGAGCAAAGCACACCCAATATCACCAAAACCAAAAAGTCAGTGCCAAAACCAGCACAACCAGGAAACCAAGTAGGGCACCAGCAAAGCACACAAAGCAACAAACTAGCACAGACAACCCAGCAAGGCAAAGGCACGAAGGCCGATAGGACAAAGGAAGGCCTAAAGGCCACAGATCAAAGCAAACAGGCACGAAGGCCACAGGTCAAGCAAGGAGGCACGAAGGCCACGGATCAAGGAAACAGCCACAAAGCCAAAATCCAACAAAAAGGGTCAAGATTACCCGTGTGAAGAGCAACCGCAAGAAGGGGCAGGGACTAGCCGGTTCCGAGCTCCTGCTCGCCTCTCAGCCGTCAAAATCAACAGCGCCTTCACACGTCCGAGGCAACAACTAGTCAGGGCCAGCACCACCACCGCAATCACAACCCAGTTCTCGGCAGAAATCGCACCCACCGAACAAATCACCAAATCGCAACAATTAGGCCGCCAAAGAAAAGTTCAAGCGTCACAATGGTAAAAAGGCACGGGAGAGAGAGGGATTTGTGTTTCAGGCAACAGAGAGGAAAACCGAAGGGTGAGAGGGGGTAGGGTCCGGGATAGCGAGAGAGAGAGCGGGGAAATAGAGAGGCGAAGAGGAGGGAAATGGAAACAGGGAGGGAGGGTCTGTCTCCAGCGAGAGAAGGGAGAGGTAAAGGTATAGGGAGAAGGGCCCGGACCCGAAAAAAAACTTTTCAAAGATTTTAAAATTTCAAGTCCGATCTGGTGTGGCCAATGGTGTAGTAACTAAAATACAAGTTTGAATTTTTAAGTTTTAAATTCTTGTTTCTTAGTTTCCTAATAAATTTCAATTAGTCGTAACTTCTGATTATTAGGCGATTTAATTGTACTTAGATTCACGGAATGTAACACTAAATGGTAAGTCTAAAACATAAAATCTAACAACCCAAACATGAAATATAACAATCCAAACATAAAATCCTACAAATTCATCTAACTAAAAATAAATAAAAAACCTAGGGACGAGGGCGGCGACGACCAGAGAGATCCAACCTAGCAGGTGGATGGCATTCCCTGGACGGCAGCTGACGCCTCAAGTAAACCTCCTCCTCGTCATCTTGGAGATTGTCCACATCCATCTCTGACGCCGCACCGGCCGCCCAGGGGTCCTCCTCCTGCAAAGATAACTGTGTACAACGGCCCCATGGATCGGCCGGCTGTGTACGCATCACCCATGGATCGGTGTGCCAAATATAGCAGAGGCAAAGGCATCTGCAGCCTGCCGGGTATCGTGGTCGTGATCTCTAGTCTCTGTGTATTGTGGTATGCGGAGGAGGCTCTGTACCTCATACCCGGTATCATCTCCAGTATGATCAGTCACAGTGAACTCGGAGTTGGCCAGCCAGGTAGGATCCCTATGCTGCATAAAAACAATGTTAGTTTTGCTACATACATACAAATAACTAGTAAGTTAATGTTGGGTTTGTTTTGAGGCTACCCAAAGCCATTAGGCTTAAGCTGCGGAAAGACCGTAAAACAAAATTTTTACTTCTAACTCAAGCCAAAAGGATTGAAGTGGTATGTCGGATAATCTACCGAGAGTTACATACCTGTTCAATCCGTTTCTTAGATTAAAAGCCGTAAGTAAAACTTTACTCATTCAGATCATAGATTAAGTAGTATGTCGGATAATAACCGAGAGTTACATACCAGATTAATCCTGTATAGACCCAAAGTAGTAAAACCGTATTTACTTGTATTTTAATCAGTTTATAGATCTACTCCTTTGATTGATTTCTAAAAGATTAAATCTATTTAACAATTAAATAGATTAATATAACATTTCTTTACCTTGCTTCCAAATTCAAATTGGAATGCAGTCTGACCCTGTTAAGCAAGCACCAAAAATATAGTGCCTCTATCGGTTATCCACCAGGAACTACCAGAGAGTTGGTATTTCTTTTGCCAGAAATACTATACCAACGATATTCAAAAAGTCGCAGTTATCGGTAAATCACTATTCATCGAAAGTACAAAATTTCTGACAAAACACTATTCACAAGAATAAATTTTATTCTCACAAAAATATATATATGGATAATCAGATTTTCTGCAAATCACTATTTGAGAGAGAAAATTAGATACGAATCGAATCAGATTCTGATTCGTACTTTGATTTGGACTTCAAATTGATTTCTATATTTTCTCACATTTCATACCTATTTATAGCCATTATATGGTGGTTTAAAAAGGGTCGGTTTTAGAAGTCAAAACCAAATTAAATTTGGTTATATTTGTTTAATATATTAATTAAACATTTTCATTTAATTTATTTAATTTAATTTAGGCTTTAATTAAATTCTAAATTTAATTAAGGCCTAAATTCAAATTGGACTTTTGGTCCAAAATATTAATTCATAATTAATATTTTAATCCATATAATATATATATACAATTATTCTGAATAATTGTATTTCTTGTGTTTGCGATAAATTTATACGACATGTCATACACGTTTATAAATTTAATTCAGTTTAAGCATGTCATCTCCATGACATATATTTTATTCTTAATTATAACACTTTATAATTAATCATAAAATTTCTCTGATTACTTTCCTATTGGTGTGACCCTATAGGATCTGTGTTATGTTGGCAAATAGAATTAGAACTGTTCTAACTTCTATAATCATAGGTGGCACCTGGCAAGTACATTATGACACCAATTACACAGATGATGCTGTACCATACAATATCACGATCCAGTAAACGATTTACTTCGTGTTAATTCTTTTGTCTCATAGCTATCAGATTAGTTTCAAGGTAGGTGTGTGTTATCCTTGCAAACTTAATCTTTTCTTGATCCTGAATAGATTATCAAATATGTTTACTCTTGTAATCATACTGAATCTAGATAATCATATTCTATCAAGGGACCCAGTGATGCTATAGCTCGTATTGAGATACGAGGGACAATAGTACTTTTGATAAACCATCTTTTCCTCCGCATAAGCTATGTATACCGAAGAACTACCCTTATAGCTACTTTTTACGGATATCGTTATATAGCAATCACACATATACATCTCTTATGTAGAAAAAATGAATATCTCATACTTTAGAACTTAACACTAAAATGAAAACATTAATGACAGAAACACAATTCCATTTAATGTTTCATTTGGGGTCTGTCAAATATCATGTTCTCTAACATGTATCTGTGTGATTAAAATGACAACTCTTTGTTTATGGTTTGTAAAACTTAACCATCATTTAATCTACACACTAACCTTATCGCGGTAATTAGTGTTCCTGCTAATTACCTTGGTTAGAGACTTTTAAGAGTATTATCATCTATATTATGAAGTTTCACAATTCCAGTCATGAACTCGTAATGATTCATAAATTCAATAATACTCAAGGTAACAAAATGACTAAATACAAAATGATTAAACATTCAATTCATCAACAAAGCTTTATATAACAAATTTATCGTATTATTGACTTCTAGATTATTACAAACTAACAGTTAATTAAATAATAAAGAAAATCACTGACCTCGCCAATCTGCACCGGAACTCCATACTTATTGTAGTAAGCGTTCCATGCGTTGTTATTCAACACCCAGTTGTGGAACGCCCAACCGGAGTTATCCTCTTCAGAATTGAAGATAACTTAATAAGAATAGATTTTTAAAGAGAAATGATTATGTATGGCAGCTTCATATTAACTTGTAATCACAGTTGGGCGGTCTGGTATGCATAGGTGACTGCCCCATAGTTGGGCGGTTTGGTTGGGATAGTGGACCGCCTGAACGTGGGGCGGTCAGGGTATTTATAAAAAAAAAAATTGAGGGCATATTTGCTATTTTTTATTGAGGGTATTAATAAAAATCACGAAACCCACTTCCTAATTCAAAAAATTTGTCTCTTCTTAAGATTGGATTCAGAATTTATGTTAGGGATTGGATTCAAATAACTTATCAAATTCAAACTCATTATAGTCAGATTCAAATCCATTAATTAAATAGGTATTAGATAAATAACAACAAAAGTAGTCACTTACATAATAAAAATAACAAAATAGTCTCTCACATAATAAAAAATAAAAAATAATATTATTTTACATATTGAAAACAACAAAAATGATAAAAGAGAACAAAGTCAATGTAAAAAAAAAACAAATTAGTCCAAACCTATTAAATCAAAATTACTTTTAAAAAGAAGCAATTGAACCATAATTCTTTTCCTCACAAGTCTTCAGTCCACCATGACTGTATATGAGGTTTTTGCAGAGTAGAACTAAGGTGCTCTTAAGCTCACCAAGCCAAACCGTGAGCTTAACTCAAAAACCTATCAATCCGACTTCAAACGATATTTCCAAACCGTTAGATTTTCAATCAATATTAAAATGTGCTTGGAGACCAAATTTTTCATTTTTTGGAATTTTTTTACTATATTAAGCTGGTTTGAAAACCGCTGTTTTTCAATGCTCCAGAAATTTAATAAAAACAACGGTTTTCAAACCAGCTTAATAAATAGTAAAAAAATTTCAAAAAATGAAAAATTTGGTCTCCAAGCACATTTTAATATAGATTGAACATCTAACGGTTTGAAAATATCATTTGAAGTCGGATTGATAGGTTTTTGAGTTAAGCTCACAGAGGACTGGAATGAGAGTAGGTCCGATGCCCATCGGACCTACCTTGGTTCGATGGGTGTGATGACCATTCGATCTGCATCAAGATTCGTGTTCTCTGCATCAAAATATGTGCAAGTCTGTATCAATTTCCGTGCACATAAATCTTGATGCTAATCGTACGGTGATAGAGCTAATTGAACCCAACTCTAGGTCCGATGCCCATCGGACCTACTCCTATCTCTAGAGGACTTGGTGAGCTTAAGAGCACCTTAGTTCTACTCGGTTTTTGCATATATGAATATTGTTAGTTTAAAAAATTAAGAAATTTAAACTGACATTTGAAGATACAACTGCCAACTACTAATCAACTATGTTGTTTTTAAAAATAATATCTATGTAACAATGATATAATGGAAGCAACATAAATAGCACACGGTCCAGTTGTGCAGTGGATCCATCCGACAGTTTCTTGAAATTAAGTGCTTTTTAGAGTGAAAAGTGGAGCAATCACATGGGTAGAGTATCAATAAAACAAAAGAACAAGGGTTCTCTGATCTCTCTCTTCGTGATGGAACAAAGTGTTTCTCCCAAAATCCAATACAGCACTTACTACAGTGTGGTGGGTCACTGACGCTTCCACTTTGCCTTTACCAATTACCAAATACCAACTGTTTCGTATTCCTATCCTGCAGGAATTGTAACTCTATGAATACCACATAGCATCTGTCATTCTACAATAATGCAAAAGACTTTGAGATATGGAAGTCAAGCTGTAGATATATGCTTCTATTCACCTTTCACACAGCTAGATTCAATCTATTACTGCATTCAATCTCTATTCATCTCCTCTCTTTTGCAACTAGATTCAATCTATCTTGCAATCCCTATTTCCGACTCTCTGATCTCCTGCCGTGGGGTACGCATCCATTAATCTCTGTTTCTCATCTCAGCCGTCTGCTCGATCTGTTGCCATCGGGTACACAGTATCTCTTTCCAAAATCTCTATTTCTCACATCTCTTGCTTATTAACCAACCAATCTCTGCCTTTTGCTATCTTCACTCTCAATTTGTTCTCTCAATCACCAATTTGGTACGTGTTTACAACAACAACAAAAAAAAACATTTAGCTACTTGTTATTTGTCATTCCCAAGCAACACTGGCAAGGAAAAAACAAAAATCGAAAAGAAAGCCGCAGTAGAAGAAAGAAGAAAATTCAAGATGGCTCTTTCAACCGCTGTCTGGACCATTGCTGAGTGGGCGGGGTCCGCTGTTGTTGGAGAACTTATCAGCACGGGTTTTACGTACTTACGTGACCATGTGCTGCCAGCTGACAGTAAAGCCGAGCTAAAGAGGCTACAGGCAGCTCTTCCCCAGATCACAGCTGTCATGGGCATTGCTGAAGCACTCAAGATGAAGCACCCGGATGCTGGCCAATGGGTCGAGCAGTTTAGGGAGGCTGTTGAAGCATCTGAAGACGTGCTTGATGAGTTGGAGTACAAAAAACTGGAGGATATGGTGAAAGACCGAGATGAGGCTGATGGATCTGCTTCTAGTTCAAAGAAGATAAAACCATGTACTATCAATGATGATACATTGGAGAGGTTGAAGGAGGCTATAACAATGTTGGATCAAGCTGCTAACGGTGTGGAGCGTCTCCTTCAAGCTGCCACTGTGCTAGGTATTCATGATCTTTCTGAATCACGACAAGAAACCTGTAAAGTTTTAAGTCGCGAAACTACTTCCTTTTTAGTTGAAAGAGAGTTGTTTGGCCGGGAAGTTGAGAAGCACAAGATAATTGATTGGCTAAAGCGGCCAACTGATGTCCGCCTCTCTTCGTTTGGTATTGTCGGGGTGGGTGGACTAGGAAAGACCACCCTTGTACAATTTGCATATCAAGAGATGCGCGGGTCGAATCATTTCGACAAAACAATTTGGGTTTGTGTTTCTACTAACTTCAGTGTTGAAGATATAACAAGAAAGATGCTTGGTGAACTAGGAGAAAATAATTGTTATAATAAACCATTAAATGCACTTCAAGAGACCTTGAAAGAAAATATACATTTAAAGAAAGTTCTTCTCATTTTAGATGATATATGGGATGATGAGAAAAGGAGCCACTGGGACCAACTGATTGCTCCTTTGAGGTTTGTACAAGAAGGTAGTAAAATCATATTTACTACTAGAATGAAATCGGTGGCGGACTTGCTTGCCAGTGTGATAAGTACAGAACATGAATTTCTATCATTACAAGGCTTAGGAGAGCAAGAGTTGCGATTGCTCTTTCAGAGCTATGCATTTCATGGTTTTAACCTTGACAATCATAGAGATTTGCAAGTAATTGGAGATCAAATACTAAAAATGCTCCGAGGTAGTCCATTAGCAGCAAAGGTGATCGGAAGCTTGTTGAATTCACGTATGGACCACTCGTATTGGAGAAGAGTTTTGAATCACGGGTCTCTATTTAACTTAGAGCAAGCAAAGAATGTGGTGGAGGTTTTGAAATTGAGCTACTACCATTTACCCGCAAATTTGCAGGTATGCTTTAGATTTTGTAGCATATTTCCTCAAGATCACAAGTTTGATAAGGATGAGTTGATCAAAATGTGGATCTGTTCTGGATTTGTCCAGCAACAATCAAGTCAAGAAGAAAGGCCAGAAGATGTTGGAGAAGATTACTTCAATCTTCTTTTAAGGAAGTCATTCTTTGAATCTGTTGAAACATGGAAAGGTGAAAGGAGATATGTTATGCATGATCTGGTGCATGAGTTGGCCCAAAACGTTTCCTATGGAGAATGTTGTAGAATAGAACCTAATGATAAATCAATTACCATACCCAGCACTGTACGACATGTTTATGTACATGAACGTGAAATGGAAAAGGTCTCCCATCTTGAAAATTTACGTAGCTTGGTTGTAACCACTTATTCGGATTCATTTGTTCTTCCAAATAATTTAATCAAGAAAAGTTTACGTTTATTGAAAATATGTGGATCCAGATGGACCGGAAACATTGAAATGCCCAAAGAGATAAGCTGTTTGGTACACCTTCGCTACATGTCCACGGAGAGACCTGGACCTTATTATGTCATTGATGAAACGTTCAAGTACTTCGTCCTTGCTTCAGTTTACAAACTTTATCATTTGCAAGTACTAGAAATTCCAGGAAATAATGAGGTTGCGATCTATTCAGCAATGGAAACAATTGGAATAACCAATCTACTTAGGTTGCGTTATATGAGGCTTCCAAAGGAGATAATGCAAACCATTCAAGGAGTCCAAAAGCTGACGTCTCTCCAAGAGTTAACCTTTTTTGTTGGACAGGAGAGTGGTCAACGTATAAATGAACTGGGCACACTAAAGAACCTCCGCCATCTGTCTATTGAAAACATTGAGAATATAGGGGATGATACTGAAGCTAAGAGTGCCAACCTATTAGGGAAGAATAATCTCATGTCGCTCTCCCTGAAATGGACCTCAAAGAGCAATCCTATTCACTCTGAGAAAATCATTGATTATCTCCAACCCCCTCCCAGTCTCATGGAATTGACAATTAACAATTATAATGGCCAAAGATCTCCTAATTGGATGGAGGATTCACCGCCTTTAAACCTATCGTCCTTCAAATTACTTAATTGTCCTCTTTGGAAAGACCAATTATTTTCTGGGTATATACCATATTTGAAAATTCTTAATATACGTGATTGTCTAAATCTGGACAAGTTACCTGATATGCCACTTTCTCTTATTCAATTCCGAATTAGTAATGTGGGCTTGAGTTCTCTTCCAGCTTTGTACCAAAATTATGGTAATAACAGTCCTACACCGTTATCCCTAAAATCATCACTAAGAGTAGTGGAGATAGAAAACTGCCCCAACTTGAGATCTTTGAACGGATTCCTGCAGAAAGACAACATAGATTTTCAGTCTATTGAGGAGATAGTAGTAAGAAGTTGCAAGAATCTCGTACATCTACCAATGGGTGCATTTGGGAAATTTGTATCGCTACAGAAATTAAGAATAAGTGATTGCCCAATGCGAATGGCAGTTGATAACCAGAGCACCCTCCTTCCCAGGGCACTCAAATATCTTTCAATAGAAAACTGCGGTAAAGTTGATGAGCCACTGCTGGAATCAGCATCAAGCCTTCCTACACTCATTGATCTTCAGATTTCTAATTGTGCAAATATTTCTCGTATTCCCTCCTCAGAAACTGCATTCATATCTCTCAATCAGCTACATATATCAGGATGCAAGAAGTTCGTTGAACTTTCATCTAGGGAACAAGCACATGGTGACAACCGAGGAAGTAGCTTGGCTTCTTTAAAGATCAAGGATCTTTACATTGATAACCTTTCTCTCCTTCTCATCGAACCACTAAGAAGCCTAAGCTTTGTTAGCTTACTATATGTTTCCCGTTGTTCATGGATGGAGGCTTTGCTGGAGCAATGGTTTCTGCAAAACAGCAGTACCCTCAAGAATTTGACTCTCTGGAATGTGAGAAATCTCAAAACATTGCCTGCTACAATGGTGAGGCTCACTGTGCTTGAAGTGCTGACAATCCATGGGGCTTATTTGCTGGAGGAGCTTCCGGAGTTACCTGCTTCTCTAAGGGACTTATATATCAGTGATGCAAGCTCTCTGAAGTCATTGCCTGCTACAACGGCAAGACTAACTGCCCTAGAAAGGATAGAAATTTCAAAAGCTGATTTGCTTGAGAAGCTCCCAGAGTTACCTGCTTCTCTGAAATATAAAAAAATTGAAGGCCGTGGTGGCCGATTTCTCTGAAACAGAAGGACACTCTACTTTTATAACAGATCCCCAACTCATATTGAAAAAACAAAACAAAACCATCTGGAAATTAAGAAAGTTGATTTTCCGGAGGAGCACCCGTGGTTACCTACTTACCTGTTTCTCTAAAAACTAAGTCCATTAAAGGCCATGGTGACAGGTGGCAGGTGGCTTCTCTGAAACACTCTGCTTTCATAACAGAAATAAATCAGATACATGCAGTAGGATAATGCTTCATAATTTACCAGCCCCGTATTAATAAGGTACTTTCTTTCTTGCAATAGATTTGGTTTTTTTTTTATCAGTAAGATATTCTTATTTGTGACTCTTCTTGTTTCAAACTTCAAAAACTTTGTAGGTTATTTCTACTGTTGACTCATTCCTGAACAGACAAGGCCCACAACATAACAGTGCCAACTCGACTGTTGCATATTCATGTTAATGTCCAGAGGAATGGAGGATTATCTCAAATAACTACTACAGTACCTTCCCTGCTGGTATATATCTCACCTTGTTTCCATGCTATCTGTTTTACTTTACTTTGTTTATTTAAATTTGAGGGATACTAGCATATTTCAAATGTTTAACTCTCCCTATGTCTAAATGATATAGTTGGTCCCAAGCCCAGAAAAAAAGAAGGGTTAACAATAAAAAATTTGAAAATTAGAAGAATAGCAACTCAAATTTAAAAAAAAAAAAAGACACCCAAAATTTGCAAAGAGAACTGTAATAACTAAAATTATACAACAAAAAGGAGGTTTATTTTGATAAAAAGCGAAAGTTCTTATTTAAAAGAACATGCACAAAATTCACAAAGCGTTTAAACTGCAAGTTCCACTTTATTGGGACTAGTTTGCCTAAATTCCCTGTTGAAGTGCCTGATGTTGTTAGCTGAAATTATTTTTAGCTGTTCTTTCCTTTTGCTTTTCTTTTTTTTAAATCATTTTTTTAAGTGGTGCTGGCCAGCAGTTACCTGTTTTGATTTTTTTCAGTTCTCTGAGTGACCTGCTTTCTTTACATGGATAAGAAAGTATGTTGTCCCAATTTGAACTAATCAAAATCTGTAACCACACTGGTACAGTACCTGTACCAGATATGATACAAGAGCTTTCAATGAGAGGGGGCTAGATGCCAACTCTCTCACCTGATGAATTTTCACTAAAATTAGGGACCATAGTAACCTCCAATTTCAGATGTGATTTGCAAATAATTAGGGTTGCAGGCATATAGATCAACTTTGTTTTTTCAGATGAAATGTAAACTGATTGGGTTTCAATTATAGCTTACGAGTTTTGGGGCACATTTCAGTGACATCAGGTCAGCTGGGCTAATATGTTATGATACATTTAATATTTTCTGATTGAGGAAACCATGAGTGTTAAACCATACTTTCATCAGGGTTGTGTCATAGTATTTATTTCTTGGTTGCACTAATTTCTTGAGGGGCATACCAGACTACCAGTGAAAGCCTTGTTGCTAATCAGTTTAAAACTTTAAATCATTAAAAAATTTACCACTTAATCTTCGATACGCACTAGTTGAGATTCTGACCTCTCTTGTTGAATGAATATGATAATACCATATATTACGTACACTGGTCTTTTGCCGAGTTTTTTTCATTTAAGGTATCCTTCACTAATTCTTTACCAAACTTGCATATTGGACCTCTTTGAGGGCTCTTGATTAATGTCTTCCCTTCATGGATACAGGTGATGACCGGTTGAAACAGTCCTCGAACTGCAGTTGGAAGTGCAAAATCAAAACAGAGGGGCAGCAGTGCAATTTTACCAAGTTCAAAGGAAAGAAGTCCAAAATTGCCACAGAAGGGCTGCAGTGCAATTTTAATCCAGCTGAGATCAATGAGGTTAGACTATCAAATGAAAAAAAAAATAAACAATATCAAGCAGCACTCAAGCCTATTTGGATATGTATAGTTATGGCATGAGATTTTGGACATAATACTGGTTATGTGCAAATTCAATTGTTTACACAAAAAACCGAACAAGTTGAGAACGAATGTGAAAATTGAATCTATATACACATTGAAAATCATTTGACAGTTTTGCACTGTCTTACAAGAGCAGAAAATTGAGATCGCTTGTGAAAGATATTTATGGAATTTTAAGGGGTAAGCATGCAAACTTTTCGTTGCTGATTGAATAGTTAACAACAATGACAATTTTATCCCTAAAATAAAATAAAAAGACATGATTTTTTCTACATGGCAATCTATTGAATGAAAAACGCCATGTTTATTGATAGAATCTAGCATCATTAACTACCTACAGAGGTACTGGATTTTCATTAACTTGTTTCATTTTCAGATTAATATTCTGATTAGAGATTAGGGAAGCAATGGTGGGAATGCTAGGTGATTTTGTACTGGAATCATGATTCACTGGTACAGCCTTCTCTAGCAGAAGTTTATTTTGGTGGCAACGATTCGTGTAAACTGCATCCCTATGGCCTGAGTCTGTATGTGCCTCTGTCGGAGTACAAGGACAACATGTGAGAAATCAGGCTTTTACATCAGGTTAAATTTGAACCCAATTACAGTTCCAAATTGTATGCTGAAGAGGTTAAATTTGGTGAGCCCAAGGCCTGATCAAAGGTTTGAATTAAATTGGCCCACAAGTTTAATTTTGGTTATAATAAGTAAACAAATTGGCCCAATTGCAGTTCCAAATTGTATATTAATATTTATAATATAACACGCCTTGTTGAGAAATAAGTAAACAAAAATAATACAAGGCACAAGTTTAATTTGTCAAAATCTATTTGGTACACCTCTTTTTTACTCTATAATTGGGCTTCTTCCTAACTGATTACATTGCATACATAGATGACACATGTAACTTTGCAGTCTTGCCGGTACCGGCAACACCGATATCAGGTTTACCATCATCTGCCCCAGCACCAAAGACGGGCCTACCCAAGACAGCTGCAACCTTGACCTTATACTCCAACTTATTGACCGGCACCCCCGGCTCGTCCTTGTCAGACCATATGGCCATCTTCGGTGGGTCTTCTGTGGCAGAACCCAGTGCAGTGTGGTAGGTAGTGGCGGTGAAAGACTCCTTGGGTTGTGCACCTGACAATGATTTTTTTTTTTTTTTTTAACTGCAAAACTGATACTGTTGGAAAATAGAAATAGCAAGTACTGAAACCTGAACTGAACTAGAGTGAGATTTGGTTTGCAGAAATCGAATGAAAGAAAGAGAAATGGGGAAAAGATTTATATGAAGAAACTACTAGCTAAGGGATGAATTTGGGGGCAACCCGACACGTAGGAGAGTTGACTGCCAAGTGTCAGGAAGATTTATATGAAGAAGCTTCTTGGGTTAGTCCCTAATATGAAGAAGATTTATATGAATTTGCTATTAACATTTGTAACGTTCCGTCACGTTCAGAAAAATAAAATTTAAGTCATTAGGTAATGGATTAATTTAGTTACACTATTAAATTAATTAAGAAACCCAAAAAAAAAAATTAATTAAGAAGCCCAAGAAAAAATTAAAAGCCTAGCCCACAATTCCAAGCCCAATTCCCTAATTAATTTATTAAACCTAATAACCCCTATTTAAACACCCCCCCTCTCTCAAAAAAATACTGTCGGCCACAAGTCAAAACCTCTCTTTAATTTCTCTCTACCTCATTTGCTCCTATTTCAAGGTAATCATTCATTTCAACTAATTAAATTAGTATTTCCTTGCTTTGAGTAAATAAATAATAAATCTATCAAAAATAAACAAACATGTACCTTGGACACGTTTAGGTTTCTTTGTAGTATTTTATTTTAGTTTATCTTATTGTTCTTTTTCTTTTCTTTCTTTCTCCACAAAAATAAAATAATAAATCCAAGGCATAAACGATGTATAACATCTATACGGCTTGGTTTGGTTATTGTTCTTTCTTTTATATTGATCTTTTCATAATCCGACCTATAACCGGTGCAAGACACCTACACGGGTCATGTTACGATGACAACTCCAAAGGGAACCTTAGATGTTCCAATAGTTGAAGTAACAATAACTTTGAATCTTATACAATGATTCTATTTATTTATTTTCCGCAATTCATTTCTCTTTGCAATTATAAATTATTAGTGTTACAAATATACATAGATGATATCATGAATTTCTTTTCTCCATTAATTTATCTTATTAATCCTAGTTATAATACCGAAGGAAGTATATGAAGCTAGAATTTTGTTAATATTAGAATCAGATGGTAATCAAAAATAATACCTTCCTTTAATAATTTACTTCCCATACTTTCAAATATTTGGATGCCTTCTTTGTCTGTTGACTTATTTTCTTTACTCATATACACATATTTTATATTACTAAATATATACATATACTGACAACTAGTGAGGATGCACTTCTAAATCTGTCACGCTATTCAAAAGTCCAAAATCTCTATTTATACATAATTAATGAAACTCATTCTAGATTAATCACTCATTTAAGATATTGTGTTTTTCTTTTTCTTTTCTTTTTCAATTACTATCTCAACAGAATTTAATATAGGTCCGTTATTTAACAATTCACTTGAATTAATAAAATTAGGTCTCCTACATTGAAAAGGCCTTATTAAAACTATTTAAACATTGATTGTTCCTTTATTTTCATTTGTTTCTTGTCTCAGCCGACGTCAATACATTTCTTTATTCAACAATCATTTAATTGATAGAATTAAGCCTCCTAGATTGAATAAGTCTTTTTATTTATTTATTTTATTTTATTCATTATTTATTTGATAATCCGTTGCCTACATAAATCGGTTACCGGATTTAGCTACTAAGTTCTTTTGTTAATGCTTCGATTTAATGGTCTGATTTATTTTGGAATATCTTTTCTGGTGCCTTTATTCTCTGCTAGAGATTTTAATGAATATTTGTCTCGGTTAGAGTACCTATCACCTTTTAATTCTTTATTTTATTGTTATTTTAGTTTTAACAATTTAAACACGTAACATAGACTTTAGGAGTTATAAATAAGTTAGTCAGTAATCAAAGAACTCTAGAATATTTAAAATAAAGTACTAACTTAGGGGCAATGTATATATGTCGTTTAGGTTCGAACTCTGGAATTCTAGAAGATCTCGAGACGTCTAACGACTTCCCTACGATCACAGGTGCGGGTTTCCTAGACTTTATAAAACTATTTTACTTGCCTATTGTCATTCAACTGTTTATTATCATAGCATTAGTTGAATTTATGCATGTTGTTTTCGAACCATTCATATGACTTGAGTAGAACATGAATAAATTGCATGAAATGATAGGATTCATATTGACCAATGGACTTGCATGAATATGATGTATTGAGCATGGCATGAATTGTGTATTGAATAAATGTATGTGAATTGAACGACTAAGGAAACTGAACAGGGGCCGATATGCTTGCATATTGGGATGTATACATTGGGTCTAGTGTTCGACTGGACCCCTCGATAACGTGACTGTAGGCGAAAGCGGTCCTGTCACGGGTCAAGATCTAGCGTAGGGTGGACTCCCCGTCTAGTGAGACAACCTCTCGCTGTTGGTTGGACTTCCCAGCGAGTTGGCGGCCTTTCCAATGTTGGTTGGACTTCCCATTGGTTTGGCGAGTAAATAGTTAATTTTCGAAAAAGTGAAAATAATATGAAAGTAGACGTAATAGAAATATATGCATTGCATTAGAGAATACATATGCATTTTACTTCTTATCATATTTGTGAGAAAAAAAGTAAAGGTTTTATAAGCTCTGGGCTGGAACTAAATCCCGCACTGAGAGAAGGTTCGATCTCTCACCCGTTCCACTTTTATGTGGGTTCCAGGTAACGAAGATGAAGGATTCGAGCAAGTACAAAAGTGAGACCAAGCGGGAAGGATTATGATTAATTGCCACATGTTGTTTAATTTTATTTCCATGATTCAATAATTGATACATTGAGCAGGCATGGCAGTGTTGTGTTACTAGCCATGTCTGTCGTGATCGTTTGTTAAACTCTTTTGATTATGAAATAAATGTGGCTTTATTTATATTGTTATTGATAATGTATGTGATGTGCATACGCCTTACGTAGCAATACGTGGCGGGTTGTCTCGGGGTGTGACAACATTTTAGATCCTTCTTGGGTTAGTCCCTAAAAGAAATTTGTTCCAGAAATTATAATAGATTATCACGTATGATATTTAATGATAGCTAAATTTGGAAAACTACATTCATTTAAACTTTGGTACTCATGTTCCTTAATATCTTGGTCAATATTGCTGTTTTTTTACTGGTGGTCCCTACGGTTTCTTGCCATGTGCAATTTTTTAAATTCAAATTGTATTTACTGCAATTGACGAGATCTTTTTCTCATTTACAGATTCAGACTCAAGTAGTTCCTCAGGAAGTGGTTCAGATGCCAAAGCCTCAACACTGCATGAAAACAAGGTACATTTTTTTTTATTGTGATTGTATTCGATGATAAAAAATTTACTGGTATATTATCTGATGGACATTTTTTCACACTTCCATCTGCAGGAAAAAGCTTCTCGGCCTGCTTCAGATCGTGAAGAAAGTAACATAATTTTGACTGTTTTATAGCTTACCAGTACAGACTAGTAACATAAAATTGCTCCGGGACTGTCCTTTCTGGTGATCATTGGCGAAGAAACCAAAAAAATTAAAACAAGGGAAATTCCAATGACCAATTGTTTTGTTGTACCAGTAATACTGTACTGTGCATCTTAGTCTCTTGTTAATTGACATGAGATGATAAAATTATTTACCTAGCAACCATTTTATTCTTGTTATGCATACAGAATCATCTAACGGGTCAAAACAATCAGATGCGGATGACCCGTTAAACCTAGCCAATCCTACTGACATGGATGCTCAAATGGATGGTAAGTTTTCTCAAAAGAAAGAAAAAAAATGACTATGTGATATAAATCTGAGAGGATACTAAGTGTTATCATATCCTGCATGAAATAATATAGGGGACAGTGATTCTGCCAAAAAGCCAAAACCTGACAAACAATACCGAGCTGCACTCTTGCCGGGCCGCTTTGCTGAAACTATTTTGAAAGCTTGTGAAAAGACTCTTGACCAGGTTTTCATTTGTTGCCTTTCTATTGTTGACGACAACCTTTGTAGGGCTTTAAAGTACTACCTGGGTTGATGCGTAGCGCACAGTGGTCCATACTCCATACTATGGATCGATATCTCTATTTTCAAAGTCCAAACAGACTATCTAAACCGCTTTATATGATCTTCATATAAAGATGTACTTGATTGCCAAATTTACATTTTTTAGAATTTTTTACTATTCTTTTAGATAGTAGAGAATCACTTGATCTAAAGATTGTGGATCATGTGCTACAAGCAGAGGCAAAAGCAGCTGAGGAAGCAAGGAAGCGGGCCGAAGCCGAGGAGGCAAAGCGCAGGAGAGCCCAAGAGAGAGAGGTAGCCCGTCAAGCCCTGCAACAAGTAATCTTTCCTTTTAATTTGAGACCTTTATTTTAATCAAATGAGCAGGTTTATGTGTATGTCTATTTAAAATTTCAAAAAAAATTCATGTGCTCTGTCAATTGAGAATTATAATTTGTTCATTGCAAAATGAAATATCATGTGTATGTCCTCCAAGAATTAGAAATTTCTTATAAAAAATATCAAAATTAGTTCTCTATATCTCAGTATAGCTTACAAATTATAGAAGAGTAAATATGATAATTTTGATGAATTAGGACCAAGATATTTGACATATTTGATGCTCTCTTTGGGCAAATATTGCTCCTAATTGTAATCCTTGGTTCATATTTTGGATTATTTCTTAACATCTCTGTGCTAAATAAGAGATTTCATATCATACTTGCAAATGCTCATAGTCCTTTTTATACCGTATATTTGAAATAGAGTGAGGTTATGGTACTACACATACCCCAGATTGGTCCCAACTACGGATCAATATTTTGTTTTTTGAATTAAAAAATGTTCAACATGATCTCCTAATGAAAATGTACTAAATTTTCAATTTTTTAGATTGGTTTTACTATCTATACATTTGAATGGTCTAGAATCTTTATATTGAGTGATTTTCTACCTATCTAAACAAATAGTAATTTAAAAAACAAATTGTAAAATTTGATCTACAAATACAGTTTCATATGGAGATCATGTTGAACGGTTCAGATAAGATTGTTTGCACTTTGAAAATTGTGATATTGATCTATAGTACGGACCAATCTGTGCTATACATAGTACCATAGCCTCACTCTTTGAAATATTACAAGATTATATATATTAACTTCTCTCATTATCAGATGGAGAACTGTAGAAATTGACAAAGGAAATCTATTCACGAGAGATCTCGAGATGCTGAGAACAGCCCCAGAGCATATAGCCAGTTCAGTTGGTGAGACCAGTCCAATGGATTGCCAAGAGGGAATCGGAACGGGTTTCAGACCTGGTACAAACCTGTTAGAGCAGCTGGGGCTATTCCAAGTGTTGACAGAATTAGTTTTGGATCCTATCTGATCCAAGAAATTGTTGTTAGTATAACTTAGTTTCATTACTCTTCTACTGTGCTTTTTTCTTTGCTGAATTGTTGTCTAATATTATCAAGGTATCTGATATTAAACATGATACTGCAAAAGAAAACTATATATAATTTGTAACTGGGTTTTTCATTGTTACAATTTGCAATGAAAAAGGCAGAAACTGGTGCACCATTCCTTTTCTTTGGAGATAACACTAGATTAAACTTGAGATTTGCTTCTTACTCCAGTTTTCAAAAGTTTTTACTATAATGGATTTAGTTTCTCTCAACTGAATTGGGGAACATTTTTAGTAAAAGGTTCATAACAAACAAAAATAAAAAGATAAATATGTACAACCTTTCATATTTTTAGCTTAAACCTACATTTAAATACCAATTATTATGTGTCATACAACTAATATTAAATTCCACATTGCAATTTTTAATTTATGTGGTAAAAAATGTTCTGTTTTTAACTTTTTTTTAAATAACATGTCTCAAAAATTAATTAGCTTCCCTAAAAAACCAATTAGTCCCAGATAATTAGTGTGGTTATTCATATTTTCTATAACTAATTTATTTTGTATTATTATTATTATTATTATTATTATTATTATTATTATTATTATTTGCTTTTCCCCTTTCTCTACCTTCTTATGTATAATTAAATATTGTAATTTTTCCCATTATAAAAAAAAATAATGAATTGCTTAATACGGTCACTACTACAAAAAAGAAGATTATACACGGACAAAAATGGAAGAGCTACACGGATTTCCTACCGTGTTTAAATCGAGGGTGTATAAATAGGTCAATAACTACACACGGACATTTGTCCGTGTACAATCTCAACTATTATACACGGATAACTACACAAACAGCCGTGTAAAAAGCCCAGAATGTGTCGCTCTCCATGATACAGAGCTACACGGATATTACCTAAACAACCGTGTACGATTCTTTTCGTACACGGACTTTTAACTAAAAACCCGTGTAGCTTGACCCTTTCTACACGGACATTTAGTAAAATGTCCGTGTAGCTCTCCTCTTTATACACGGACATTTAACTAAATGTCCGTGTAGCTCTCCTCTTTCATACACGGACTTTAGTTAAATGTCCGTGTATGAAGACCATTTTTTTTTTTTTTTGTATTTTTTGTTTTTCGGCTAGCCTCCAGTTTTGTTACAGAGAACTATTCCATATTTCCCATATTTTCCAGATTTCATATAACAAGAAATCCATATTTTCCAGATTACCAAGAAATTCATATTTTCCAGATTACCAATAAATCCATATTTTCCAGATTAGCCAGAAATTCATATGCAATAAATTATACAATATTCACATACACCAAATTATACAAAATTATGGAAATCCATGTTGAGCATTGCAAAATTCTGATACAAACCACCTTGCCCACACACACCTGATATCGTCGATCTGCTCCTTGGTGTAATGCGGTTGCTTTGGCAAATTCTACAATTACAATTTGGTATTAGTTAGTAACAAGAAAAGGTAGATGAAATACAGTCGCAAATATCAATTGCTATTATATAGGAACAATTAATATGAATTACATACCGAGTTTGGGAATTGGAATTGTATTCTTTCGACAAAGTCAAACATGAAAATCATCGTGTAGTAAGCGCATTCCCAACCCTCCAACTGTTGCGGGCCCTGAAATTTGCATTTAGCGGCCTATGTTAGAATGATAATATTTTTTTCGACAATATATATGAAATTATAAATTTATAGTGTGCTCACCAGCAGCCACTTCCAACACAACTTGGTTTTCTTGCTCTTGTTATGCGATCCTCCCTCTTTAACATATTTCGCAAAAGCCCTTACAAAATTGAGTGAATGTTTATAGCAATTTTATAATTTGATATAATTGAAAAAAATTAAAACCAATTAAATTATTATTACTTACTTGTTGACATAAGGGAATATGTCTTTGCACTTGTTAGCCGGGATATTTCCTCCGGGCTTACAAGAATCAACAATTATGCACGTATTTAGGTAAGGCACAATTATTATCAGACACCAGTGCTTGCTGTGGGAGGATAAAAATTAAAGTACTTTAGCATATAATAGTAACACGAGTGTTTGCTAATATGAACAATACATAAGCTAAGGTTAGAATTAACATCTGGTGGTACGGCAAGAGAATGTATTTCTTCTCCGCCTCCTGAGCATGATGCAGCGCTGAACAAATGTACTCGATACCCTCCTTCGAAGAACGTCTTAGCATTGTAGCACTCACCATCTCGGGGTCCAGAAATACGCACAAGTTCTTCCTTTCTACCATCTCATCACAATTTCGGATTAGCTTCCTGAAAACTCAAAATTTTACATTAGAATTATATTTGAGTTGTATACAATAATGAAAATAATTTCGAGTCACTAACATGAGGAAAATGGAGATGAACGACACATCGAGCCATTTATCGGATGACGAGTGGTGGAGAATGTCCCTGAAGTCTTTGAACGACATAGTGATCATGCCGCCGGCATGTAAAAACATCCCAGGTGGGACGGGGATGAAGATATCCCTCATGCTTTCGGGTGTCGACATCAAGCGGTCGTGGAGAAGGCGCAAATCACCGGGCAAACGGCTGTATTCTTCTTCGGTGACCAAAGGACGGTCTGGTGATCCTGGCGCGTCAGCCCCAACGTCGCAAGCCACAACAGTCCGTACCGGTGACATCAACTCCTGTGCACCGATGTCATCATCTCCTCGTGTCTACATTAAAATTAACATATCTTCTTCAATTATTTGAAAAAGAATGATTTGAATGTAACAAAAGAAATGAATTATTTAGATATTACCTGATGCAAAACAATCTGACTCCTGGGCCATTGGACAAATGACTTGCGGACATCATCAAGAACGAACTGAGCGACGGTAGGGGCAGGAAGAGGTATGCGCCCCCATCCCTCCACGACTGAGTCAACCTGCACACATGCATAGTCGGGCAAGAGCTGAGCATGGTGTACAATCGAGACTCCTGGAAGTACAACGCCCGTGGCAACGGTCAGAGGAGAACTACCCTGCCACAGGACGAGGTCGCATGCTCTGGGGTCCTGCAATTATCAAAAAGTTGTTACTTTTTAATGGTGCGATGTTGTCTAACAATGCTACAAACAGGTATGAATTACCTTTAGACTACAAAACAGTAGTGATTACCTTTAGATTTTCCAAATCATCTAAGGCCCAAGTCCCGGATGCTTGGCTACTTCGCCGAACTCCCGGCGAAATAGGAGGTGGTTGCTCGGATTGCTGCGCAAGAGATGAAAACCGGTTCAACAACCTTGATTCCATCTCAGCCATCTTTGCGTCGTACGCAGCCATCTTGGAGTCGTACTCTCTGCTGACCTCCGCGCGTACCTGCGCAACTATCTCGTCTTTATCAACTCTGGCACGAGGTTTTCTTCGAGATTTTTCACCCTCAACTCGGAACACCTCCTTCCAGCCCCTGTAGGCCCCTACACCCCTTACCCGGCCCGTGTGTTCTGGATTCCCGAGCGCTGCGGCCAAGGAATCATTTTGTCGTTCGACCGACCGGGCACCCGAACTGACCTCCTGCTCCACCTCCAACTGTTAATAAAAAAATTAGTTAGAGCAAAAGATCAAGTGATGTACATTCGAAGTTATAATTTCGTTTGAATGACACAAAGTTATAACAAAGGACTCTTACCATTCTCTGAGCCACGGGCTGCAATTTCTCTGGGAGTACTATCCTCCCGTCAGCGGTTAACTCAGATCTACCCATGAACCAACATTGGCCCCTAGGATTTTGGATCTGGACCACGGGTGAGTCTGAATTTCTGTTTTGCTCCAGTGCTGTCTTCCACTCTGCCGACTTACCCTCGTAACCAGCTGACCCTAAATGGTGCGGATACTTGTTCATGCCAGCGATCCTCTTGCCTTCTTTACTTTTTGCCTTCACATGTGCAAGAAAATCAATTAGTTTTAGAAAAATAATTGAAAATCGAGAAAAAACATAAACTACTTTGGATAATGTTACATACCTTGAACTCTTCTGTGGACTTCAAAGCTTGAAACTCCTCCCACACCTCTTGTGTTACCCAAGGATAGTACCCTACCGGACTTCTCCCTTCGTCCATGAACTCTGTCTTCAGCGTGCTCTTGAATTGCTTCCAACCTTCGTTCATGATCCTCAGAGTCTTGACCTTTGGGGTATCGCTCTCGATGTTCCACTGAGCCTGAGTGACACCAAAACAGAAATGCATTTAATTTCATGTACAACAATGAAAAAAAAGTAAAGAGTTGTTCGGTGCTTTACCTTCAACATGTTCCACCAGTCGTTCTTCTCCTCTTTATCAAACTTATTCCAACTCTCTACAAGGATACTTGCCTTTCGCTTCACCAAATTGCAACACCAATTTGAGTACGCCATTCGATTTGGACCTTCCGCACGCCCGTCGTCCGTGAACTGGATTTCCAACTGCTTCTTCTCAGACGTGCTTGTGCACATTGTCGGACCTCTTTTCCTTCTTTCTGATGAGGCAGTAGCTTGCTGATCATCTTCTGCCATCGCATCTATGTGCTCACCCTCATCCGACATGGTTCTGCCATACAAAGAAATATTAAAAGAAATATTATATAAACACCAAATGGAGAGAATTAGTTTACTCATATATGCACATTAAGTTATGCACATTAAGTAATGGACCTATGTGCAAAACAAACACCACAGTAAAATGGAGGACTTCAAAACACACAAAATGGACCTTAATTTCATATTTTTCTGATTTTAATTCGATTTTATATGATTTTCCAAAGTTCAGCCTCTCAAAATGAAAATTCTGCACCTTTAAACATCAGATTTTCTCAAAATGAAAATGTGAACTTTAAAAAATCATATAAAATGGAAACAAAATCATAAAAATATGAAATTTGTGTCCATCTTGTGTGTTTTGGAGTCCTCTGTCTGTTGGTCAAGTTATAATCTTGTTTTGGTCACGGCATTGATCTGCACTGATCAATTTACCAGCAGAGGTCATTTTGGCCGTTTAGAGTACATTTCACTACTTTGCACATAGGTCCTCAAATAATGTTGAGATAAAAAAATAAATCAAATAGGTCACTACATACATTAACAAATATGTCACTACTGCAGAAATTAAATAGGTCACTACTTCAAATAGGTGCAAGGCGATTTTTTTTTTGTCTTAGGGATAGTAAAGTGGCACCAGCACAATTAACTATATCCACCAGAAATTTAATAGGTTTTGAACTATAGGCACAGCACAGCAAAGCAAAGCAGAAAATTTAATAGTCACAGCACAGCAAAGCAGCACAGCAAAGCAGCACAACAAAGGCAGCACAACACAGCAAAATAAGCAAAAAAAACTTACAAATCAGTAGTGAGAACAGCAGGCGGCGACAATGAGCACAGCACAATGAGCACAGTAGAGGCGGCGACAATGAGCACAGCAAGGCAGAAGAGGCGGTGACAGAGGCGGCGGAGAGGGTGACAGAGGCGGCTAAGAGGGAGGGTGATAGAGGCGGAGTAGTGAAAAGGATTTTGAAAGAGAAGAGAAGGATTTTGAAGCAGCTCGTTTTCAGAAAGAAATTGGAAGAGAGCTTTTGAAAAACATGGTACACCTCTTTCTACACGGACATTTAGTAAAAGTCCGTGTACAACTCCCCGGTTTTTCTACACGGACTATTTAGTAAAAGTCCGTGTATAATTAGTCTTTCTACACGGACTATTTAGTAAAAGTCCGTGTATAATTAGTCTTTCTACACGGACTATTAAGTAAAAGTCCGTGTAGCTCTCCGAACCTTTATACACGGTTTTATCGTAAAATCCGTGTACAATGACTATTTATAAACGGACTATTAACTAAAAGTCCGTGTACAAAAAGTTGAAACATATTAAATTATGTTTCTTTTTTATTTTTTATTTCATTATTTCAGATTTCACTAATATTTTAAAAACTAATACTAATATTTGAACTAGAATTTTTTTAATATTATTAAAAAAATGAACTAATATTTGAACTAGAGGAATCTAATATTTGATATTTGAACTACAAATGTTTAATTATATATTACAAAGTTGTTTCTAAAAAGGAAATATTACAAGTTTAAATTTTAATGATATTATTTAGACAGATTATTTAAGTTAATTTTAAATAATTTACTTTTTAGTTTTTATCCATGAATTAATTATTTGTTGGTTGTTTTGTACTGCTAATTCATATCTATAACAGTATTTATTTAGATAGCATGAAGTATTTAACAAAATAGTTAAACGGAAAGAAAACAAAATGCTGATTAAATTAAGAACAAAAATATATTACATCAAAACAAAACGAAAAAAAAAGCTAAATTAAATTAAACACTCCTTCACTGGCCTGACCCCCTCCTTTTAATCCAGGGTCTCTTTGGCCTGATCCAGGGATTGCCCCTCCTTTTGTAGGGCTTTGGTGGTGGGTGCTCCCTTGGGCTTCGTCGTGGCACATTTGAGGGCGGCCATGGCCATGTCCTCCTGTAGTTGGGAGGAGGCATTTCATAGCCGGGAGGGACTTCGGGAGCATCTTCGGGGGGCAATGGCCATGGCACATTTGCGTCTTCTTCCGGTGGCACCGAAGCTGCCATTTCTTAGCTTCCAAATTCTCAGAGAAAAGTAATCGAAAAGGGGGAGTTTCTCATCAGATTATATTGAATTTTGAAGTCTTTTCGTCTTCTTAATTAAAGAGATAATTAAGGCAACTTCTCGAATTCCATGTACAAAAGGCTTTTCAAGGTCGTTTAATTTTGAATTTCGTCTTATAAGAATCATACACGGTCATTTAATTAAAAATACGTGTACAAAAGCAACGTACACGGGCTATTAAGTAAAAGTCCGTGTAGCTCTCCGAACCTTTATACACGGACTATTAAGTAAAAGTCCGTGTAGCTCTCCGAACCTTTATACACGGTTTTATCGAAAATCCGTGTACAATGACTATTTATAAACGGACTATTAACTAAAAGTCCGTGTACAAAAAGTTCAAACATATTAAATTATGTTTCTTTTTATTTTTTATATTATTTAAACTAATAATAAATTATCTAAAATATATAGTATCACGTCTAATATTTAAAACTTATACTAATAATAACTAATACCCGGTTTTTTATTATTATTATAATTTGAACTATAGACATTTAATATTTGTACTAGTAATTAAAAACTAATACTAATATTTTATATTTTATTTTTATTATATAATATCTTAACTAATATTTTGAAAACTAATACTAATATTTGAAATAGAAATTTTGTACCATTATTATAAAAAATGAACTAACATTTGAACCAGAGAGCTACAAATATTTTATTTTTGAACTACAAATATTTTATTCGTAATATTTAATATTCATACTAAAATTTAAAAACTAATACTAATATTTTATTTTTTATTTCATTATTTCAGAATTCACTAATATTTTAAAAACTAATACTAATATTTGAACTAGAATTTTTTTAATATTATTAAAAAAATGAACTAATATTTGAACTAGAGGAATCTAATATTTGATATTTGAACTACAAATGTTTAATTATTACAAAGTTGTTTCTAAAAAGGAAATATTACAAGTTTAAATTTTAAACAAAAAATAAATATTACACACCGGGTTTTTTTTTTTCCTTTTTCTCTTTTTTTTCTCCTTTTCAACAGTACTCTCGGCCCATATTCCTTCATTGTGGTCGGATCGCATGTAGTTCGCTCCGTCGTTTTCTTCAATTGTTGCTACCTCAGGGTCCATGTCGGCACAAAATGGAGGTATTTCGTCGAACTGGTCATACTCTTCTTCATCAACGACATTTTCTACCCCGACAATCCTTCTTTTTCCAGATAGGACGACGCTCCACCTATCATCACTCGGGTCAGTGACATAAAAGACTTGGGTGGCTTGCTTGGCGAGTATAAACGGATCATCAACATACCCAAATTTGTTAAAATCAACGAGTGTGAACCCGTCGTTATCAACTTTAACACCCCGGTCTTCGACCCATTGACACCGAAACAAGGGAATGCTCAGGCGAGGATTGTAAACGAGCTCCCAAATTTCTTCAATGACTCCATAATATGACCTCGATGCTGTTACAGCCCGGCCATCCCCAGATCTACTGAATTCTTGAGACGTCGCCACCAACGTCACCCCACTATTTTGCATTGTACTCTTCTCACTTTGCTGTTTAGTGTAAAAAGTATAACCGTTAATTTCGTATCCTTGGAATGTTTTGACAACAATTTGGGGTCCTTCGCCCAGCAGTTTAACAATTTCAGGTACGGGGTGTGACTTCACTCTTTCTTTCAGCCATCCTATAAAAGAACGATTATGCTCGTTAGTAAGCCACTTCTGACTTCTCGTGTAGTTCTGTTGTTTAAGGATTGTCATGTGCTCATCTATGTAGGGAGCAACATCTGTCATGTGCTGTAGTACAATAAAATGTGCCTTATGTAGATCATTTATATCAGCAACTACGGCTCTCAACCCAATTGTCCCGACTCCTTGGAGCCTTCCCTTGTATCGCGACTTCGGAACGCCAATTGGATCCACACCGGCCATGTAGTTGGTGCAAAACTCAATCACCTCTTCTGTGGAATATCCTTCTATAATGCTACCTTCAGGCCGATGTCGGTTCCTCACGTACTTTTTCAAGATGCCCATGTATCTCTCGAACGGATACATATACCGCAGGAACACGGGACCACAGATCTGAATTTCTCTCACAAGATGAACAGCAAGGTGAACCATAACATCGAAAAAAGATGGCGGAAAATACATCTCAAGTTGGCAAAGAGTAACGACGATCTCCTTTTGCAAAGAGTCCAATTTTAGAGGGTCTATCACTTTGGAATTGATTGCATTGAAGAAAGAACAGAACTTCGTAATGGTTTCCCGAACCTCCTTTGGTAAAATTCCCCGAATTGCAACCGGAATCATATGTGTCAGTAAAACATGACAGTCGTGGGATTTCAAACCAAGCAATTTCAGGTCCTTCATCGACACCAGCTTCTTAATATTCGAGGAATACCCCGATGGAACTTTAATACTATGAAGGCATTCACAAAAACTTGTTTTCTCTTTCTTCGACATTGTGCACAGTGCGGGGGGTAGGTACGTGCGCTTCCCTTTCTCCTGCGGTGCAAGCTCGGGTCGTATTCCCATTTCAACCATGTCTTTCCGAACTTTAATACCATCTTTAGTCTTTCCCTTAATGTTCAACAGTAAACCGATCAAACTGTCGCAGACATTTTTTTCAACATGCATGACATCTATGCAATGTCTCACTTCTAAAAATTCCCAGTACGGTAGATCCCAAAATATGGACCTTTTTTTCCAAATATTCTTCGGTGGTGCTTCGGCACATTTTCCAAAAATAACATCAAGGTTTTTTACCCGATTGAAGACACTTTTCCCGTCTAATGGACGACGGGCCACTCCAAGCTCAATTTTCCCGTTGAATGCACTCTTCTTCTTACGGTATGGGTGATTAACAGGAAGAAACCTACGATGCCCCATGAAAACATTCTTCTGACAATTTTTCAGCCTCAGCACCTGCGTGTCATCTTCACAGATAGGGCACGCTTTTGCTCCTTTACAAGTGTAACCCGATAAATTCCCGTACGCGGGAAAATCATTTACTGTGCAAAACACCATGGCCCGCATTTGAAATACCTCTTTGCTGTACGCATCCCAGACCGGGACGCCATCGCGCCATAATTTCTGGAGGTCCTCAATTAATGGTGCGAGATACACATCTATGTCATTTCCGGGTTGCCTGGGTCCTTGGATTAGTAATGACATCATTATATATTTGCGTTTCATGCACAACCAAGGAGGAAGATTATAGATGGCTATAAGAACTGGCCAAGTACTGTGCCGACTGCTCAAGCTTCCAAACGGACTCATTCCATCTGTGCTCACCACAATCCTAAGGTTTCTCATTTCGGAACCAAATTCTTTGAAGTGTCTATCAATGTTCCTCCACTGAGGAGAATCGGCCGGGTGCCTTAGTTTACCGTCTTTTTTGCGCTCTTCTTCATGCCAACGCAATAATTTCGCATCCTTGGAATTCGCAAACAACCGTTTGAATCTCGGTATTATCGGCAAATACCACAACACCTTAGCCGGAGGCCGGCCCTTTTTGTCATCGTCACAATCATTAGTACTGTCCTGGTCCTTACGTTTATACCGTGAAACACCGCATTTAGGACAGACATGCATGGTCTCGTACTCGTTACGGTACAATACACAGTCGTTCGGACATGCATGTATTCTTTCGATCTTCAACCCCATTGGACATATCAATTTTTTCGCCTGATATATTGTACCGGGTAACTCGTTGTTATCTGGGAGCATTTCTTGTAAAAGCTGTAATAAGGACGTGAAACTCTTATCGCTCCAACCATTGTCTGCCTTTAAGTTTAATAATTTCAACACAGCTGACAGTTTCGTAAATTTGGTACACCCGGGATACAACTGCTTTTTGGAATCATTAGACAAATTTTGGAATTTATCATAATTTTTATCACTAATTTCATCTTCCGCGTCACGAAACATTTCCTCCAGATTTTCAATAAACTCGTGTTCTACATTTTCACCAGAATTCATCTCCATCTCATCATCGTCGGTTCCGGGTTCAATATTATCAAAAATTTCGGCATCCTCGTAATTCTCGTTCCAATCAAGTTCAAAATTATCAGAAATTTCTACATTCTCATCATTCAATTCACAACGATTAAAATCTTTATTGGTACTACTACTTTCACCAAATTTCTCACCGTGCATGATCCAACATGTATATCTCTTCTTAAATCCCCGACAAATTAAATGACCTCTAATTTCTTCGGAGTCCACAAATCTTAAAATATTTTTACAATCTCTACAAGGACACAAAATGTCTTTTTCTTTTTTCTTCACTCTATACATCTCAGCAAATTTTATAAACTCATCAACGCGAACCAAATATTCTTCACTGTCACGTCGCAATTCGTACATCCAACTTCGATCCATCTGGAAATTAAATTATAAAAATGATTTGATCAATTAATCAAGCATGGTCAACATATATTGTACCAAATTTTGGGCTTACAAAGGGCCGGTTTACAATCCTAACCCACTCTTTGAATATTGTGTCTCATATGTGAACACATATTAGCGAGTTTTAATTAGTATTTGAGAAAAATTCGGCAGCATTTCCCCTTAACTCCCCAAGTATGCGTACGAACCACATACTCGTAGGAGCAATAAGGGAAAATACCGTCGAACTTTCCTCAAATACTAATTAAAACCCACTAATATGTGTTCACATCCTAAATGAGACACAATATTCAAAGAGCAGTCCCAAAACGGGGACTGTCCAAAATTAATCCCTATTGGATTAATTTTGAACGGGCATGGACCTAAAAATCATTTATAGGTCGGTTATTGGACAACAATACACTAATTATATATTTACATTACCTAATTACTAATTAAATCAAGCATGCATGCATATATTACACACCTAAGTAAATAAGCAATAATAATTACTAAACAGAAAATTAGAGAGGAAAAAGGAAAATATGTATATACTAACCTTCGAAATTTAGAGAGGAGAAAATAAAAACTTCAAAGATGACAGCTTCCAGCTATGCTAGCCTTTAATTTGCGGAAATCAGATCTCAGTTCAACACAGACAGAGGGCGTATTAATTACTTGATCAAAACGGCGCAGCTGGAGCTAGAAGTCTCTGGAAGAGAAGGGCCCTTTTATATTGGATAAAACCCTACGCGGATTTTCTACACGGATTTATACTTAGCAATCCGTGTAGCTCTGTCACAATTTAAACACGGTTATTTATTAAAAAAGCCGTGTACAATAACCCTTTATACACGGATATTTGATAAGAAAACCGTGTAGCTCTCTTAATATTTGTACACGGATATGTTACTAAAAACCGTGTAGCTCTCTTAATATTTGTACACGGTTATTTAATCAAATATCCGTGTAGCAATTCATACACGGATTTTTGTATAATATCCGTGTAGCTCTCTCAATCTTTTCCACACGGTTTCGTTCCACGCGGCTTTTTTCGCCCTAATAAACCGTGTAGCTCTCTCAAACAATTCTACACTGATTTATAACTAAGTGTCCGTGTATAATTCCTCAATATTTTTAACCCTTTCACAATTTCATATTTGACACACGGTTTTTATATAAAATTAGAAAAACCGTGTACAATGTGCAGTGTAGAATTAGCTTTTTTGTAGTAGTGGGTGCAAGATCTTGTCATGGAACACGTCTATCTAACTTGAGCCAAAAAAGAAAAAGCTTACTTGTGAGTGGGGCTCACTTGATGGTTGTATTACAATTGTGTAGTGCATTATGGTTAGTACCATAACTTTTTGATCATTTATCGTGACTTTGTTGGCTATTTAATTAGGGTCCGACTAATTGTACCCAAAGAGTTGTATCCAATTTTTACCCAAAAAAACTGTCATTTGACTTGCGCGAATACTGTAAAATACTATAATCAATACTGTAACTTCAACAACAAATCATGCATAATACCTAATTCAAAATTCAAACAACCCAGTTTTTACCCAAGTTAGTTAAAAACTGTTAGCAACTAGAAAAGTAAATGTACTTCCAACTGTACTTTCAGCTTCTAGAAGATTTAACTCAAACCACTTCCAAAACTTGTACGGCTGTACTTCAAGCTTCTAGAAGATTTGAAAAACACAATTCTAAAACTTGTTGTTATTTACAAATTACACTTAAAATTATGCAAAATTAATTTTTTTGCATCAAAATTAAAAAAAAATTCGAAATTAAAATTTTAAATTTTTTTTGAATTTTTTTATTTTAAATTCATCATTTTTTCTTCAATTATTAATATTTATACATGGATATATATCATGTAAAATAAGATTTCAATACTGTAAAATTAGCAGATGCAAACTATAAATCTAACAGATGTTAACTATAAGATTTCAATACTGTAAATTTGACACATGAAACTATAAAAACATCATATACAAACTATAAAATGTCACCAGTCACAAAAAAGTCATATACTGTACCATTTCACCACAGAAAGTTCATTAAAATCAACTGTACCATTTAACCATTTTATTTTACCATTTCACCATCAACTGTACCATTTACCATTTCACTATTCACAAATATTTTCAACTGTATCTAACATCAACCGTATCTAACATCAACTGTATCTAACATCAATATAAAACAAACACAAACAAAAAACTGTTCAATCATTGCAATATTTGGATGGTTACTTCATACACCGCTGATGCGAATTATTTGGATGCGTGAGGAGCTTCATTGCTAGAACGACACGTTCTTTAGAAATGTCATCCTATAAAAAAAAGAATTGTAAGAGATTTAGATTTATGCACATCAGTAGAGAGGAAAATGATAGGGCGCATAGGTTACTCACAAGTCCTAATCTTGTGAAATAACTCATACATCTTATAAAACTAACGCATGAATCCTGCAAAATAACTCATATATCTTATAAAACTTAGACATGAATCCTGTAAAATAACTCATACATCTTATAAAACTATTGTATGAATCCTGTAAAATACCTCATATATCCTACAAAACTGTTAAGTATATTATGTAATAGTTTAATGCATTTCAACACCTAATCATTTAAACCATTGGCAGAATCATGAAAAACTAGTTGAAGAATTTTGTAAAAAGGATGCATAGATAATTTTTAAAGAAAACACTCACAAGTCATAATCCTGTAAAATAACTCATACATCTTATAAAACTAAGGCATGAATCATGTAAAATAACTCATACATCTTATAAAACTATTACATAAAACATGTAAAATAACTGATATATCCTATAAAACTATTGCATGAAACCTGTAAAATAACTGATACATCCTATAAAAATATTGCATAAAACCTGTAAAATAACTGATATATCATATAAAACTGTTAAGTAGATCATGTAATAGTTTAATGCATTTCAAGTTCTAATCCTGTAAATTATTGGCAAAATCCTGAAAAACTAGTTGAATAATCACGTAAAAAGTTGAATATAATTTTTTTAAAACAAACACTCACAAGTCCTCCAAGAAAGAAATTCTTTAAGCCAGCTGATGGTGTGCCAGTGGTACTTCAAGCCTGCAAAATCAATCCATGATATGTAAAATAAAAAAAATGAAAATTATTGCATAAAACCTGTAAAATAACTATTGTATCCTATAAAACTGTTAAGTAGATCATGTAAAATATTATACATCTAAGACCATCTCAAAAAGCTGCAAAGTCAATCCATGCTATGTAAAATAAATAGAATGAAAACTGTTGCATAAAACCTGTAAAATAACTATTGAATCCTATAAAACTGTTAAGTAGATCATGTAAAATATTGTACATTTAAGACCATCTCAAAAAGCTGCAAAGTCAATCCATGATATGTAAAATAAATAGAATGAAAACTATTGCATAAAACTTGTAAAATAACTGTTGTATCCTATAAAACTGTCAAATAGATCATGTAAAATATTTTACATTTAAGAACATCTCAAAAAGCTGCAAAGTCAATCCTATAAAACTATTACATGAAACCTGTCAAATAACTGATATATCTTATAAAATTGTTAATCATTTCATGTAAAATATTGTACATTTAAGAACATCTCAACAAGCTTCAAATTCAATCATGTATATGTAAAATAAATAGAATGAAAATTATTGCATAAAATCTACAAATTCACTTTCATCAATTGAGTTGTCCTCAAACTCTTCCTACCAAATAGACAATTGTCAAAACATACAAATATTTCTCAAATAAATCAACACATACAATTATATGCATAAACCCATTATTTTTTTAATTCCCTTCAATTCCATACACAAAGATTTACCATTCACATAAAGCATATATACAACACATTCTTTGAACTAGTTGTGTATTTAGAAGGATTAGTCACATGCTATTGAACTACATCAAAATTGTGACCCTATGTTGTCTGAACCAGCTGCTGGTACGCCAGTTCAAATGACTTTTTCTCAATATTTTCCCATACATGACCCCCTAAAAATTTTACACAACCCTACCCTATGTGTCTACTAGTATCCCATAAAATATCAAGTAAAAATAAGCAATGTAGCATCTGTTTCTGCATATTTTTCTCCAGCAGTCCAGAATTTCTCAAAATCTGAACCAGTCAGAGAAAAACCCGTACCAGTAGATATTAGGGTAACAATTTAGACTAAAGTAAAATATTATCACAATGTTCACTTCAAATCCCAGTTGCTCACCAAGTTTTATGGTCATGTGCCTTTGGGAGACCCAGTTTTGGAGCCTTCGAACTTGACATAACTTGCTGCAGTTTTCTGAACAGCAGCTGGTACGCTAGTTCAAATGGCTTTTTCATGAAGGTTTAGCTGAAAGAAAAAAATAATATCAACATCTTTACTGTATAATTACTTCAAATATGGCATGAATCCTGTAAAATAACTCATACATCTTATAAAACTATTGTATGAATCATGTAAAATACCTCATATATCCTACAAAACTGTTAAGTATATTATGTAACAGTTTAATACATTTTAACATCTAATTATGTAAATCATTGGCAGAATCATGAAACACTAGTTGAAGAATAATGTAAAAGGTTGCATAGATAATTTTTAAAGAAAACACTCATAAGTCCTAATTCTGTAAAATAACTCATACATCTTATAAAACTTAGGCATGAATCCTGTAAAATAACTCATACATCTTATAAAACTATTGTATGAATCCTGTAAAATAACTCATATATCCTACAAAACTGTAAAAGGTTGCATAGATAATTTTTAAAGAAAACACTCACAAGTCCTAATCCTGTAAAATAACTCATACATCTTATAAAACTATGGCATTAATCCTGTAAAATAACTCATATATCCTACAAAACTGGTAGAACCATAGTGAAGAAATTTGCATTGACAATTTTCTGTATTCTTACTAGGATGACTTAAGGCCGTGTGAAAAATCACAAGAATATTACTTTAATTACTTGAAGCATTTCCATCATGCAATTAGAGAATGCATCTAACCAACTTAACTGTAGACATTGTATTTATGCCTGACTTAATATATGATGTACAATTACAATTTTACTCAAAATAAGTATCTAGCTAACTAAAAGATACAAAATCACTAATATGACTTGTATTAGTCCACATATGTAGTGTTTTAACAAGCCGGTATTGAAATCAATCAACTGCATAAAATCAGGCTACATAAATCACGCTACAGTTTAATTTATGAGTAAAGGAGAACTTAGAAAAAGAACATGGCATGAAATGTAGACTTACCAAAGGGACTTTAGTCTTGGGAACTCCAAAGCACAACTCCAAACAATCCTCCTCTTTGCAGATCTGACAACCTCACTCTGAAAAATTACCAACCCCAAATCACATCTACCAGAGTTGATAATCCCTTATCAATTAATATTATCCTCAATCCATCATTGTATTTCAAGAGGAATCAGTTTACCTGAAGTATATCCAACTCAGCAATTTCAAAATGAAGCTTCTTCTCCAATTGCCACTCCTAAAATAAGTAAGATATCAGGAAAGCATGAATTAACATCATATAATAACAGTTATCATCCTAATGATTATTGATTTAAGACTAATAGTTATACTCACATTTGGAATTTTAAATAGGAAAGCGTCTTCTCTAAATCCAGCATTCCTGCTCTCACCATAAAGGAAATCAGCTAATTCCTAGACAAAATATGAACCTTCAGATAATCAGATTATTATATTGGGAGTTCGAATTAAAGTAAATTAATTATAATCAGTTATTCATGATTAATTATAATCAATTAAAGTAATTATTATATCAGGGAAAATAAGGACCTAAAATTGAGAAAAAATTAATTAAAAAATTGAAACCCTAGATCCTTTAAAAAAATCGAATCAATCAAAATTAAATCTGAGAAAATCAATGAATCATAACTGGACCAAAGTTTAAGATGCAATAAAGCGATTGTATGATTTTGAGGGCTGAAATTGAAGGAAAACCGAAGCCGTGGTCTGAAATCAAAACCAGTTCGATATTCAAGAAAATTGAGGTATGAAATCAAAATTAAATCGGCTTCGAGAGGGACGAAGCTGTAGCGTGACACCAAAGCTGTATTCTTTGTCATCCAAATGGTCCAGTACTTTGTCGCCGTTGCTGACGTCGATAGGTAACTTTCTTTTTCTTCGCCGTCGCTCGCGCGTCGCTGCCGTCGCAGTCGCGTCGCTGCCGTCGTTCACGTCGCTGCCGTCGCTGCCGTCGCTACCGTCGCTCGCCCGTCGCTGCCGTTGCAGTCGCCGTTGCTGCCGTCGCGCGACGCTGCCGCCTGTTTGACGCTGTTAGGACCTTGCTATACAGATCGTAGATCATGTAAAATATTTGATATATCATGTAAAACTGTTAAACAGATCCTAAAAAATACTCTAGAATATAATATGATGCATAACGGGAACACAGAAGGAATAAGAGATACAAAAATTAAACAAATAGAAACTCATCTGAATCTCCACTCTCGTATGCATTTGCACGTGTTATGAAAATCCAAATCGAAAAGATCAAAACAGAAAAAAAAAAAAGACAAATAGATCAGTAAAATTACGCTTAAACCCCGGGACAAGCTCAGATTGATTACAAATTCTGATAAAAATGAGTAGAGAATATTTGTTTTTATTTTATAATTTTTAGTAAGAATTTTTTTACTAATCTAATAAAGTAAGCAATATTTCTTACCAAAGCTTGGAACGATGCATGCACTGTTTGGAGTAGCGAGCCAGAATCGAACCAGCCCGGCTGATTGAAGCAAATATTTCCATCTGTTCACTACTTTTGTTAACCCGGTTTGACTAATTGAGAGAACAGCTTCTGCTTTCAAAAGAAATTACGTCACGACCTTGATCGGAGAGAGTTGATAGAAGGAACAACAAGAGAAGAGAGGACGATGACACAGAGACAAATAGATCTGTTTTGTTGAACCGTTGAGGAGGAAGCCCGCGGCCTGACTGGGCGGAGGTGGTCTCACCTTCCAATGGGAGGTGGTCGATCTTGACGTAGATGTGAGATCTGACGATGATGATCTGATCGGGCGGAGATGGCCTGACCGGAGCGTTGGTGGAGAAAAGGTTTTAGAGAGAAGGAGATTTGGGATTGAATACGGAGGAAGATTCTTAAATAAGTGAAAGTTGGAGACGGACAGTTAAAAGCAGTTGAAACCTTATCCGAAACATTTGGGTATAAACCGGGTACAAAAGGTTGGGTACAAAAACCTTTTCTCATTTAATTAATATTTCAAAATCCCAAGTTCATACTATGAATTCAAACCATCGACATTATTTTTCGAGTTAATTTGATACGAAATCAACATAACAAAAATGAATGAACCAAATTAGTGGTAATATACAAAATAATTTCATTCATTTTACGGGCAATTATATTTTGTAAACAAAGTGTGAATAAAAAAAATTGAGAACCAACAATCGGTGGTGTTTTCTTATAGTATTATTTCTAAATATATTTTATTAGGTATATTTTTCAATAAATAGCTCTTTCATGTGGATCCTCTTTCTCATAATTAAATATTGTCCTTAGCCTCTGCTACAGAATTCAGGAGAAGTTACTAATGTGTTTTATATTTAACTTCTTATTGAAATATTTTCATGAATCTAGCACAAGTTAAATTAATCTTGTAGGAAATTAATGTAATATAGTCAATTCCCGCTACAACGCGTAGACACTTGATTATTAGTAAAAAAATAAAAAGTAAAAAAAATTGATTATTCTACATTAACTAAATTGCAATAACAATATGAAAAGCCTTTGTAAAAGTTAAATATTTAAAGAATGGGATGATTGTCACAACTAAATTAAGAAAAAAGTAGAATGAAGTTTGCAACAATTAATCCCTGTATTTATATTCCAACTTTTTTTTTCTGAAAATCTTTCATAAAATTTCATCCAACTCAAATTAAAGAAGCATGCATATTAAAATTTTCTTTCGAGTGAACAATTAGTGGAGATAATCACTTTCTGAAACTCTCGTAATTAGGAAGTGCAAATGTAATGTCATAAAGAAGAAAAGGTTATCTATTGACCTATTCTTATATGGGTACGTTTGGATGAACTCTAGAATAGCTAAGTATCTTCCTTCATTTGCCAATTCCATATTTTCTTAGTCCAGCTCTTAATGCCAATTCTTTTTTGTCAGTCTATTTTAAATACTTTTTTTCGTAGTAATCCAGAAATAAAATGATTATATAAAATAAGATTAATATGCGGGAATTGAATCAATTCTAAGATAATAGAGCTGAAAATGAACTTTTACATATTGAATGATACAGTGGAGGAGAAATTTTGAGGGAACGAAAGGTTAAAGAAATTAAGCAAACAATTAAATGTGTAATTATGCAGATTAGTACAGTAGGGAAGCTGCATTAAGTAAGAAAGAATTAGAAAAGTGAGCCTTAACAACAAAATGTCGGATTACATCTCTTTATATTTAAATCTGCTAGAAAACAAATTCCAAATACAAGCACTTGGCTAATCTGATTTTCTTAAAAATCTTAATTATTTTAATACATTTTTTGTTAAAGCTTGAACAGATTAGAAGAAAGATGAATTTTAGTTTTCCCTCAATAAATTCACAGCATAAGACCATACCTACATACGTGTGTGTATAACATATCAAAAATTTAAGAATTTGAATTATACGAGTTAAAAGTAATACTCTCACAATAAATTAGTTTCTGTAGTTCATTCAAATATCGTGCAAATAGCACAATTTGTGCACATTATATCATGTTTTTCTCCATTCCATAATATATATACATGCTTAATTCAACATTTGTTTTGTCTTCACAGTACTAGCAAGAAAAGAATAACTTAATTCAACATTTACATAGAGAGAGAATGGCTAATATCAAAACGTTTGTTCCTGGACTCAGGAACAAACAATTTTGTTCTCTAATTTTCAAAGTTCAAACAACAAATCCAAACTGTTAGATGTTCAATCTATATTAAAATGTGCTTGGAGACCAAATTTTACATTTTTTGGAATTTTTTTACTATTTATTAAGCTAGTTTGAAAACCGCTGTTTTTATGAAATTTCTGCAACATTGAAAAACAGCGGTTTTCAAACTAGCTTAATAAATAGTAAAAAAAATTCCAAAAAATGTAAAATTTGGTCTCCAAGCACATTTTAATATAGATTGAACATCTAATGGTTTGGATTTGTTGTTTGAACTTTGGAAATTGGAGAACATAATCGTTTGTTCCTGAGTCCAGGAACAAACGTTTTGATATTAGCCATTCTCTCTCTCTCTATATATATATAGATATATAGAGGTTGGCTAATATCAAAACGTCTATTCCGGAGTCATGGTGCAACCAATTGATTTTTTTATTTTTAAAGTTCAAACGGTTGATCCGAACTGTTAGATGTGATCTCTATATTAAAATGTACTTGGAGACCAAATTTTTTATTTTTTGGATTGTTTTACTATTTATTAAGTCAATTTTAAAATTGCTGATTTTAATAAACAGTGAAAATTTTCTGGATCATTAAAAACAGTGATTTTAAAACTGGCTTAATAAATAGTAAAAAAATTCCAAAAAATATAAAATTTGGTCTCCAAGCACATCTTAATATAGATTGAATGTTGAACAGTTTGGATCAACTGTTTAGACTTCACAAATGTGAAAATCAAAGCGTTTGTTCCACGGTCTAGGAACAAACATTTTGATATTAGCCACTCACTATATATATATATATAGAGAGAGGGAGAGAGAGAGAGAGAGAGATGGGCTATTTGTTAGTGTTGGTGTCCTAGACCCAGATCATATGTATGATATGTTTAGTTTATTAGTGAATGATTTTATCATTTTGTACCTTGAGTATTCATATTAGTGGATCATTTGAGTGGATGACTCAAATTGTAGAACTTCACAACGAATAAATTTGTTTACTCTTAAATGTTCCTTATCTTGGCAATCAGCAAGGTACACTGGTTGACCATATAAGATAAGTGTAGTGATTAGATAATGGCCATGTTCTACAGGTTATAGATAAGGGGTTATCGATCTAATCACACATGTGCATACATGGAGATGTATGGCACTGGACAGACCTAAGAATGAAATATCATATGGATTGTGTTCTGTGTCATTAATATTTCATTGTGTCTAGAATTCTTTGGTTGAGATATTTATTTTTCTTACATAAGAGATGTGTATTGTTGGTACTATCCAACGCTCACTTTAACCAGGAGTTATATAGGCAGTTACTGCAGTGCATATAACTTATGTGGAAGAACGATACGTATCAAGAAACCATTGTCCCTTATATGTTAATATAAGCGATGATATCTCTGGGCCCCTTGATAAAGTTTGTATTATGTGCATGCAATATGATTATATGATAATCATATCATAATTAAACTTCAGGAAATCAAGAAAGAATAATTGGTAAGGATGACACATTCCTACTTTACGATTATTTGGATATCATGTGGCAAGGAATTGACACAACAACATTTTTAATGTTACAGGGATCGTGATTTTGCATTGTGCTTTTTCATCCACATCATTTGGGTAATCAATATACCATGGCTAGTTGTATCATTGATTTATGGAATTAAAATGTTTAATTTCATTGCCATAATGATGGGATCCCATAGGGTCACACCATATGAAAGATTAAAAGAAAATATATTAATAAAGCATATGTGATATGTATATAATATGTGCTATGTTAATTATAAGGAGTTATAATTAAATTTGTACAAATTATATGTTATTAATATATGAACAATTTTTATAACATGGAGATGTTGTAAAATAATCCTAGTAATATTTAAAGTATGTGTGACATATTTTAAATGACTTTTGACACATGAGAGATGCATATAAATTAATATAGAATATTAATTTATATGTTGGCCTTTTAATGTATGGGATTGTGGACTTAATTAAATATTAATATGATTACTATGTAAGCCCAAAGCCCAAATATATGCTGGGGAGAATTGATTAGTGATGGCATGATTTAAGGAATATTTAAATATGTCATTAAATCTAATCAATCTCATTAAAGAGGAAATAAATTTCTGGACATATTTTTTAGGTAAATTTGAACTGGAATTTGAAAGGACAAATCTTAACCATTCTGGACGTATGACCTATGTAATCTGTAGCCCTTGGAGTCGACAATCCAATGGTGAAGATTTCAAGTCGTTTGGAGTTACCTAGAAAAAGATATAAGGGTTTTAGTACCGAAAGGTCAAAATTCTGTGAAATATATCTTGGCCGAAATTTGCTCTTTTCTCCTCTCTCCCATTTTTCTCTCATGAGTTGAGATCTAGAAATCCTCTAAGAAGTTTTCAGAAATTAACAAGAGGGTTAAACTAGGATTAAGGTTCTATTTGTTAATCTCTTACTAGCCTTAGAGATACAAGTATTTCTTTAATCTTTCGGTGGATACCTAAGGAGGCTCGTCATTTGAAGGGCTAAGCACAACCACCATTGAAAGAGAAAGGGAATAAGAAGTTGCTAAGCAAGACAACCCTTCTTGATTTGATTTGGAGATCAAATCCAAGGTATTAGTTTATTCCCTTCTTGATTAGGCTAATTAAGATTGTTTCTTGCACTTACAATAACTAGATCGTTTGTTTTGAGTCGAATAAAATTTTTGTTTTATTCCTTGCTATCTAAGCATCAAAACATTCACTATTGTGCAAAGTAAAGCGAATGTTTTACTTCAGGCTCGTTTTCAGATTTTCAAAGTCCAAATAGTCGATCCAAACCGTTAGATGTTCAATCTATATTAAAATCTGCTTGGAGACCAAATTTTACATTTTTTGGAATTTTTATACTATTTATTAAGCCACTTCAAAAATTGCTGATCTGGGTGAACAGTAAAAATAGTGCAACAAAATTCTGAACCATGTGATAAGCAATTTCAAAGTGGCTTAATAAATAGTTAAAAAATTCCAAAAAATGTAAAATTTGGTCTCCAAGCAGATTTTAATATAGAGATCACATGGAGACCAAATTATATATATATATATATATATATATATGTAGAGTAGAACTAGGGTGCTCCTAAGCTCACCAAGCCCTTCCGTGAGCGCGACTCTAAAACCTATCGAATTGACTTCAAACGACATTTCCAAACCGTTAGATGTTCAATCTATATTAAAATGTGCTTGGAGACCAAATTTTACATTTTTTGGAATTTTTTTACTATTTATTAAGATGGTTTGAAAATCGCTGTTTTCCAATGGTGTAGAATTTTAATAAAAACAGCAATTTTCAAACCATCTTAATAAATAGTAAAAAAATTCCAAAAAATGTAAAATTTGGTCTCCAAGCACATTTTAATATAGATTGAACATCTAACGGTTTGAAAATGTCGTTTGAAGTCAATTCAATAGGTTTTAGAGTCGCGCTCACAAAGGGCTTGGTGAGCTTAGGAGCACCCTAGTTCTACTCTATATATATATATATATATATAGAGAGAGAGATAAGCTACCATGCTTTGCAAATTAAAGCACCTCTTGTGCTTTGCGCTCCTTTTCGGATTTTCAAAATTCAAAATGTCGATCCGACCGTTCAAGTTGTTCTCCATATTGAAATTTGCTTGGAGACCAAATTTTACATTTTTTGGAATTTTTTTACTATTTATTAAGCCACTTTGAAAATCGCTGATCCAATGGTCACACTAGGAAAACAGTAAAAAATTCTGGACCAATGGATCAGCGATTTTCAAAGTGGCTTAATAAATAGTAAAAAAATTCCAAAAAATGTAAAATTTGGTCTCCAAGCACATTTCAATATGGAGAACAACTTGAACGGTCGGATCGACATTTTGAATTTTGAAAATCCGAAAAGAAGCGCAAAGCACAAGAGGTGCTTTAATTTGCAAAGCATGGTAGCCTATCTATATATATATATATATATATATATATATATATATATATAGCTGGGCTTAGCTAAGCCATAGAGTAAAACGACTTGGTGCTCCAAATCTCATTATTTCCATTTTGAAAATCCAAACTACCGATCCGAACCGCTCAACATGATCTCCATATTGAAATGTGCTTGGAGACCAAATTTTACATTTTTTGAAATTTTTTTACTATTTATTAAGCCACTTTGAAAATCGTTGATCCATTGGTCCAGAATTTTTTACTGTTTTGCTACTGTTCATCAAGATCAGTGATTTTCAAAGTGGCTTAATAAATAGTAAAAAAATTCCAAAAAATTTAAAATTTGGTCTCCAAGCGCATTTCAATATGGAGAACAACTTGAGCGGTTCGGATCGGTAGTTTGGATTTTCAAAATGGAAATATAGCGTGGAGTACAAAGCGTTTTACTCTATGGCTTAGCTAAGTCCATCTCTCTCTCTCTCTATATATATATATATATATATATAGAGTAGAGCTAAGGTGCTCTTAAGCTCACTAAGCTTTCCGTGAGCTTAACTCAAAAACCTATCAATCCGACTTCAAACGACATTTTCAAACCGTTAGATGTTCAATCTATATTAAAATGTGCTTGGAGACCAAATTTTATATTTTTTGGAATTTTTTTACTATTTATTAAGCCGGTTTGAAAACTGCGTTTTTATTAAAAATCTGCACCATTAGAAAACAGCGGTTTTCAAACCGGCTGAATAAATAGTAAAAAAATTCCAAAAAATGTAAAATTTGTTCTCCAAGCACATTTTAATATAGATTGAACATCTAACGGTTTGGAAATATCATTTGAAGTCGGATTGATAGGTTTTTGAGTTAAGCTCACGGAAAGCTTGGTGAGCTTAAGAGCACCTTAGCTCTACTCTATATATATATATATATATGAGGGATGCTTCGGTGGACATAAGGACCTATTTGTAAAATGAGTACTATTTTCATTTTCAAAGTTCAAACCGTCGATCCGACCGTTCAACATTATCTCCATATTAAAATGTACTTGGAGGTCAAATTTTACATTTTTTTAAATTTTTTTACTATTTATTAAGTATTTTACAAATTCAATCGTCTGAATTTGACTAGTTTTTGTAAAATACTTAATAAATAGTAAAAAAATTTAAAAAAATGTAAAATTTGAGCTCCAAGTACATTTTAATATGGAGATAATGTTGAACGGTCGGATCTACTGTTTGAACTTTGAAAATGAAAATAGGACTCATTTTGCAAATAGGTCCTTATGTCCACCGAAGCAAATGCCTATATATATATATGAGGGATGCTTCTATGGACACAAGGACCTATTTGTAAAATGAACATATTTTCATTTTCAAAGTTCAACATTATCTCCATATTAAAATGTACTTGGAGGTCAAATTTTACATTTTTTTTAATTTTTTTACTATTTATTAAGTATTTTACAAAAACTAGTCAAATTCAGACCATTGAATTTTGTAAAATACTTAATAAATAGTAAAAAAAATTCAAAAAAATGTAAAATTTGACCTCCAAGTACATTTTAATATAGAGATAATGTTGAACGGTCAGATCGACTGTTTGAACTTTGAAAATGAAAATATGTTCATTTTACAAATAGGTCCTTATGTCCATAGAAGAATTTGCCTATATATATATATATATAGTGCTGGGCTTAGCTACTTCATGGAGTAAAACGACTTGGTGCTCCACGCCTCATTATTTTCATTTTGAAAATCCAAACGACCGATCCGAACCGCTCAAGTTGTTCTCCATATTGATATGTGCTTGGAGACCAAATTTTACATTTTTTGGAATTTTTTTACTATTTATTAAGCCACTTTGAAAATCACTGATCCGGCGGTCCAGAAATTTTTACTGTTTTTTACTGTTCATCCATATTTTCAGATTTTCAAAGTGGCTTAATAAATAGTAAAAAAATTTCAAAAAATGTAAAATTTGGTCTCCAAGTACATTTCAATATGAAGAACATGTTGGAAGGTTCGAATCGACTATTTGAACTTTGAAAATGAAGATATGGCGTGGAGTACAAAGGCATTTTACTCCATGAAGTAGCTAAGTCCATCTCTATATATATATATATAGAGAGAGAGATTGACTATGGTGAGTTGTAAAGTAAAACGTCGTTTTACTTCACGCTCATACTCCATTTTGAAAATCTAAACAACCGATCCGAACCGCTCAACATGTTCTCCATATTGAAATGTGCTTGGAGACCAAATTTTACATTTTTTGGAATTTTTTTACTATTTATTAAGCCACTTTGAAAATCTCAGATCCAGGTGAACAGTAAAAAACAGTAAAAAATTATGGACCATTTGATCAGCGATTTTCAAAGTGGCATAATAATTAGTAAAAAAATTCCAAAAAATATAAAATTTGGTCTCCAAGCACATTTCAATATGGAGAACATGTTGAGCGGTTCGGTTCGGTTGTTTAGATTTTCAACATAAAAATATGAGCGTGAAGTAAAAATGACATCTTACTTCGCAACTCACCATAGCCCAGCTCTATATATATATATATATATATAGAGAGAGAGAGAGAGAGAGAGAGAGCTGGTCTATGGTGAGTTGCGAAGTAAGAGGTCATTTTTACTTCACGCTCATGTTCTTATTTTGAAAATCTAAACAACCGATCCGAGCCGCTCAACACAATCTCCATATTGAAATGTGTTTGGAGACCAAATTTTACATTTTTTCAAATTTTTTTACTATTTATTAAGCCACTTTGAAAAACGCTGATCGAATGGTCCATAAGTTTTTACTATTTTTTACTGTTCACTCAAATCAGTGATTTTCAAAATGGCTTAATAAATAGTAAAAAAATCCCAAGAAATGTAAAATTTGGTCTCCAATCACATTTCAATATGGAGATCATGTTGAGCGGTTCGAATCAATGTTTTGGATTTTCAAAATAGGATATGAGCATGAAGTAAAACGTTGTTTTACTTCACAACTCACCATAGTCTATCTCATATATATATAGAGTGGCTAATATCAAAACGTTTGCACCAAGGCCCTCGTGCAACCAAGTCATTTTCAGATTTTCAAAGTCCAAATGGTCGACCTAAACCGTTAGATGTGATCTCTATATTAAAATCTGCTTGGAGACCAAATTTTACATTTTTTGGAATTTTTTTACTATTTATTAAGCCACTTTGAAAATTGCTGATCACATGGTTCAGAATTTGGTTGCACTGTTTTTACTATTCACCCAGATCAGCAATTTTCAAAGTGGCTTAATAAATAGTAAAAAAATTCCAAAAAATGTAAAATTTGGTCTCCAAGCAGATTTTAATATAGATTGAACATCTAACGGTTTAGATCGACCGTTTGGACTTTGAAAATCTGAAAACGACTTGGTTCACGAGAGCCTTGGTGCAAACGTTTTGATATTAGCCACACTCTCTCTCTCTCTCTCTCTATATATATATATATATATATATATATATATATATATATAGGGATGGGCTATGGTGAGCTATGGAGTAAAACAAGTTTTTACTCCACACCTCATTATTTCCATTTTGAAAATCCAAACAACCAATCCGAACCATTCAACATGATCTCCATATTGAAATGTGCTTGGAGACCAAATTTTATATTTTTTGGAATTTTTTTACTATTTATTAAGCCACTTTGAAAATCGCTGATCCATTGGTCCAGAATTTTTTACTGTTTTGCTACTGTTCACCCGGATCAGCGATTTTCAAAGTGGCTTAATAAATAGTAAAAAAATTCCAAAAAATGTAAAATTTGGTCTCCAAGCACATTTCAATATGGAGAACAACTTGAACGGTTCGGATCGGTTGTTTGAATTTTCAAGATGAAAATATGGCGTGAAGTACAAACTCGTTTTACTCCATAGCTCACCATAGCCCATCCCTATATATATATATATATATATATATATATTCGAGCAAAGAACGTTACTTTTGCATCCCCTAATTAAAGGAGAGCAGGGTGTTCACTAATTGTTCACTAGAAAATGACTAATACAAAAAATGAAAAGAAAAAAAAAGAGAGAAGGGAAATTTTGCCTAAATAAATACTTGTATTTTGAACACATACTTTAAATAATTAGGTAAAATACAACAGAAAATCAATCTGACAAAAAATTATATTTGCATGAATAAGCTACCTGCTAAATTCATTTGCAACTAAAATGTGTTTTTATGACCTTTTTTTAAACATGTATTAAATTATCCTTGAAACTCTGCTCTAAGACTTTGACTTTTGAAAAAAAAATACCTAGGAATATTACAAGAATCCAAGGAAAAAATTGTAACAGATACAGAACATCTCAAAAATTACAATATAAAAATATAAAACTAATGTAGCCGAAATTGTCAATTAAAAGAAATTTCATGGACCCAACCATAGAGTTATAATTCACATTTTATTCGCAAATAAAATGTTTTTTAGGTGTTTCCGAACCAAACGGCGAATTATTCGGCTGACCAAATTATTCATGAATAAAATGGAAATTATGAATTATTCACGAAAAAATGCAAACTTTTTTTTGGGTATTTTTTTCTTTCTTGTGGGACCAAATTATATCCGAATTACGAATTTTTGATCCTGCTAAACCGAACTCGAATAATTCATTTGTCTGTGGACCCAATACTCCCAATAATCTCTACAAAGATGTTGTATTATATGTTTAGGTACAATGATTGTTTATGGTAAACAGTGAATAGGATAGAATTGCACATGCACGCAGTCACCACAATCCCCCTTCAATCACTGTCAATTTCAATTTAAATATCTATACACCATCGATTATATATGTTACAACAACATAAAACCGTGTTTGTGTTTGTGTTTGTGTTTGGTTGCATATTCAAACTCCCATGCATCTCCAGAAAAAATAATAATAAAAAATGACCAATCCAATCCACGGATCAGAGGCCGTTGAAGAATTCAAACCAACTTCTCTATCGTTTCAAAACCGCGTTTGATAGTTTGGAGAATGTTAATTAATTTGTTATTTTATTTCTTTTATTTATGGTTTCATGCATGCCTCACATGGTGACATGGCACAAGGTTTAGATTAGAGGTTATCTGTTCAGGGGCGGATTCAGGATTTTCGTCCAGGGGGGCAAAAAAAAAATTGAATCAGGTTTAAATTCATTAACTAATTGGGTACGTACTCGATAAAAAACAATGTTTTAACTTATACTTTCCAATGGTTTGACTTGTAATTTCTGATTATCTGACTTATAATTCTAATTACCAATCAAAATTTAACAAATTTATTTCAATTTTAACCCTAAATTTAACTCAAATTACAAATCAAATGTCCAGAGGGGGGCAAAAAAAATTCCAGGGGGGCCAAAGTTGGTCGGAACCGATAAATCTCCACTAAAACTCAAAATCCAGGGGGGCAGCTGGGTCCGCCCCTGTATCTATTCGTCATTTATATTTCAAAAGGTATGGGATTTTTGTAAATCAATTTATATGAGCATTTAAACGATATATATATGTTTCCAATCAACTATAAATAATTTAAATTAGAAGAAAATAATACAGACATGTAATTAGATATACATATAATTTATTGATTGAATTTTTCTACAATTTATATATTTTTGTTAAATAATGGATTAAAGAGCCATTCAATCTAATTTTTTCAAGAGAATAAAAGTATTATTCAATAGGCATTTTGACTATTTCAACCATCTCCTTTCATATTTTGTAATTTTGTAATTAAATCAGGTGATATCTAGTTTTCTTTTATGATGAAACAGATGTCCGCTACCCTCTAATTTTTTTTTTTTTTTTTGGTTCTAGAAACTTTTGACTCAATTTATATGATCAAATTCAAATGTCCACTACCCTTTAAAAAAAATTCTAGAAATTTTTGACTTGACGGAGCGATATACGATCTCCCTCTCCTCAGCATCATACAGTGTGGCCTTGATCCACTTGAGAGTTTGCATCAGTCACTCCAGATCCTCCTCAGCAGCACGAGCGCACCTCTTTTGTGAGTTATTAGAATTTGCTGATGAGGAAGAAGGAGCCTGCACAGAGGCTGTAATTGAGGGGAACAATTAATTTGGTTCCTAGAGAGAGCAGAGAGGTTATCAAAATAGCTGCCATATTTTGCAGGGAACAAGCTAGTGTGTGACTTTGCCTATGCTCTGTAGCTTTGAAAATTAGAAATGAGTACAGAGCAGCAGAGGAAAGCTCTTGGAATGGCGTAAAGAAGATTGCTGCTTATGAGAAACAAAACAATTGACATTGAATTGTGATTGGCTGTTTCTGTCAGCTCCTCCTAGCCACGTTTGGTAAATTTAAGTGGATAATAATAAAATGATATCTAAATAGTAAAATGAAAAAGTATAAGTGGATAATATTATTCAGAAAATAGTTACAATAATATAATTTGTATTATTTAGAAGAACAAAAATATTATTTGATAAACAGCGAGTTGGATTAATATAACATTATACCATACTGTGATATAATAACAGTAGTAGTAATGTAATTTGTATCATTGTGCTCTATCTATTTGTCATTCGTGTTCGAAATTGACCAAATTCTAATAACATTCTAATAAACACATAAGAAATCCGTTCATTTGTGAAAATGCCCAATTTCTGATGTTGATTCAGAAAATCTCAATTTGTGATGTTCATTTCAGAAAAGCCCAATCAGCCTGTGTGTGTCCTGTCACTGTCATCCTCTCCCTCTCAACTTCTTTCAAACAGATTTTTTTTTTTTTTAAATATAGCACTGTTATGTGAAATCTTATAGCCCCGATTTTTCTGAAAACAGTCGTAAAATTTAATCGGTGTTTCAAACGCTCTTTTCCTCTTCGCTAATCAAATTCACAAGTTCATAAATCCATTTTCTCTAACCGGTCGGTCACAGGCTCACAGCGCAAATTCATAAATTCATAAATAACACAGACACACACGTGTTACTTGTCAAAAGGAGAAAGTTTAATTTGTCAAAAGTTATTTAGTACACCTCCTTTTTACTCTATAATAAAGACACGTGTAACTTTGTAGTCTAGCCGGTACCGGCAACACCAAGATCGGGTTTACCATCGTCTTCCCCAGCACCAAAGACGGCCCCACCTAAACCGGCCGCATCCTTGACCTTATCCTCCAACTTACTAACCAGCACCCCAGCTCGTCCTTGTCAGACCTTATGGCCATCCTCGGTGGATCTTCTGTGGCAGAACCCGGCGTAGTGTGGTAGGTGGTGGCACAGTGACAGTATTCGCGTTTTATTCGCAAATAAAACATTTTTGGAGTGTTTCTGAACCGAATGGCGTATTATTCGTTGACCGAACCTTTGATCGAATAAAACGTGAATAAAACGCGAATAAAACAAATTTTATGAATAAAACGCGTTTTTTTCACTTTTTTTTTTCGGAACAAAAATTTGAAAAGCCGCGCAGAGTAACCAATTACCCCATTCGCGCAGAGTGCCAGTGTCCAATTGTCCATTCTCCATTGCGCATTGTCTCCAAGCACCCACGTGATGAGCACATTTTTCCATTTTCTCATATTTTTGACTATACTAATCTTCTGTGGCAAATAAAAGCAGTATATCGTATAGTAAATCATCGGTAATGAATTAAATATGCACTGGGGTCTCGTATTGTAATTCCGGATCATTTCCGAATTACACCCATATTATTCCCGAATCACAAATTTTGATCCTGCCGAACCAAACCCGAATTATTCATTTGTTACTATGGGTGGTCGCAGTGAAAGACCCCTTTGGTTATGCTCCTTGCGCGCCTGACATTAATTTTTCTTTTTTATTGCAAAATTGATACTGATGGAAAAATAGTAGCAAGTACTTATCCGGAACTGAAGTAGAGTGAGATTTGGTTTGTAGAAATCGAATGAAAGAAAGAAGCTACTAGCTAAGGGATGAATTTGGTGGGGGGACCCAACACGTAGGATAGTTGACTGACACGTGTTAGGGATATTTACACCTTGTTTGGATGGAGAGTACATGAAGGAAGGGGAGGTGAAAAATAAAAGGGAATGGAATAGAATAGAATAGAAGATTAACATATTTAACTTTTTTGTGTTTCAATGAATAATGAGGGACAATAAATTTAATTTTCCATTCCGTCTAATTTCTTGTTTAGTTGATTAAAATCTAGAAGGTTAATGAGAAATTCGGTGGTTGTTGTAGATTTGTGACAAAAAATTTATATGAGACTTATATAAGTAAGATATAGAGTTGGACATTTGTGTTTTTTGTTCTAAAAATATTTGCAACAAAATTTCTTTCCATACGTTACATCTCAAATTGGGAGGGATACCGATTCTATTAATTATAATGATATAAGGTTAAACTTTTCACCTCCTGTACCCTTCATCTCCGATATAATTTTGTCAATCAAACACGATTCGACGAAAAATTTTATTTTCTTTCCATTCCCTCCCTTCCTCTACTCTCCATCCAAACAAGGTGTTAAAGATGGAGAGACGCGTGTAATTGTAGCACAACACTCTGTTTAAGACTTCACGCTTCAGCTTGGGTCTAAAATAAAAAAAAAACTGTATTTTGGTTCAATTTTAAAACTTGTGGGAAAAAAAAAATTATATATGCTCTCACATTTTGTAAAATTCTAGATTACTTCTTAGATTACCATTTGAAAAACCAACCATTGTCTTTCGGAAGACAACGGTTGATTTTTTTTCATTTGCAGGATGTTTTTTTTATTTTTGTATATGATTAAGGGTTATCTTTTTTATATGATTAAGGGTTATCTTTTTTTTTTTATATATATGATTAAGGGTTATCTTTATATAGGATACACAGTAAAATCAATATAACATAAAATAAGTTAATACAGATAGTCTCTCTCCATTATTTCCAATTTTAAAAAGTTAATACATATTTGATTTTAGAATTAAATAAGTTCAACAATCTATTTCATTTCATATTTAATCCTCAATCTTTGGAAAGAAAAATTATTTCAGCGGCATAAGTAAATTAATAGAGTTAGGTGAAATGGCAGTGAAGATGGCTAACAGGTGTCCCTCACAAACAAATTTTAATCTTAAAAGAAAATTCTTTTAGTTATTCTTATTACTTAATAATTAGTTGATTAGTGAACAGCTCCCCTTTTTATTTAAGTATTAAAATTAATTTATAACATACTAACTTTCTAATTAACATGTTGTTAAATAAATCTAAATTCTAATAAACAGGTTGTTAAGTAAATTTTAAAAATATTTCAAGGCTAATAGAAAATCTATCTAATCACTAAATGACTATACAATCAAATAACTTTGAAATAGTTGTTCATCTCAATTCATATAAATTTAAAATAAATTTTAACAAGTTACGACGACACTATAAAAAAATTTCAATTACGTGTTTCATTTTATGTCAAATAATTAAAATTTCGAAATATATGAAAATTGGGATGTTACACAGGTTGACTTGTATGCATGTTGATAGATTTTAAAAACTAATTGATGCACTACCAGGAATCCAGGATACACCTCTCAGGCCGAAATTTTTATTTATACCATAACCAAAAAAAAATAATAACAAAACACTCCGATTTTGGAGAAATTTAAAATTTACGCAGACTGTTCAGACATTCTGTGGCCCAAAAAACTGGAGTCCGCATAATGCCGCTACGTTCCAGTTAGGGGGCCGCACAATGCCCCTGCGGCCCTCATTTTTTTTTGCACAAAAATTTAACATAAATTTATTTAGCACAAATTTTATTTAACTTTTGGTTTTAGTCACCAGCAAATGCACAAATTCCAAAGCACTTACAAAAAAAAATGGGGCCGCAGCGGTATTGTGCGGACCTCTGTCTTTGGGGCAGCAGAATGCCTGAGCGGCCTGGGTAGAAATTGAATTCCCTAGAAATTGGGGTGTTTTGGTTTATTTTTTTTGGGATTATGTTATAAATAAAAATTCCGGCCTCGCAGTAGTGGCGAGTGAAATAGTGGCGTCAGAGATCTAAAAATCATTGTGATCACGGCATGGTACATTTTTATCACAGCACATGAGCGTGAGTCACATGTAATTAGGAAGGTCAGATCTTGATCGAATGGTGAATCTTGAATAAACTAACTTAAATTATGAAAAAATAGTTAAATGTAACAAAACATGACCAGTCACTAACGTGTCGTGACTATCCTTCCAAATTTGATCACGGCACATCACGTATAAATCTGACTCAAATCACGACATGACTAGTCATGACACGGCACGTCACGTATTTAGATCCCTAAGTGAAGCGCAAGGGAATGTTCTCTGTATTTGAGTGATCTCCAAATCGAGTTTGTAGATGTTTGATGTTTGTCATACTTAAAATCTATCGACGACACTAAAATCTATCGAGACTTGAAACGATGAATTCAAATCGTTAAAACCAATCTACTTTAAAGTACAGGTTTTATTGATGTTTGATGTATTTTTTATTTGATTGTTTTATACAACCAATTAGCCTCCCAAGAAATTTTGTAATTTTTTTGTTTCTTTGTCATGCTTTTTTATAATTTACAACAAAATCTGTTTCCTATAATTTAGAGGTTTATCTGATAAGAAATTTGCGAAATGAAACTTTGCTAAAAAGCAACATAACTCAATTCAAACAAATTCAAATGCAGGTGGCGTAGTTTCTTTCCCATTCCTTTTTTTCATAAAATACCTTCCATTTAATTGATTTGTTATCAAATCAATCAATATCTTGCTTTTACATGTCAGGCATAAATCAATTTTTTGCTTTTACCCTTTTTTAGTACATTTTTCTAGTGATTATGTTTTATAGATGGACACCACTATACCTTGTTGGATATCTACTTCTCTTATTACAATTTAATTGATTTATTACTAAATATAACATAAGTAATTAGATATTCTTTTCTCATAATGCCCATATTTCATCTGATGGTTGAAAAACAATGTACAGGAGAAATTCTCAAAAAATAAAATTATTGTGGATAAATAATAAAGAAATTGCAATTTCCTTTTTGTATCTTGATTTTTGTAAAACAAACTCTAATCTTAAACTCGTTGGTTTGGTTGAGTTACCGATCCTCTGTTTTGTGTAATGTACAATTATTCAGGACCCCATGTGTAAAGTCATTGATAGGCTTTTATAGTTTTGCAGCTGCATTATTGTTTGGGCACATGCAGTATTTCCTTGTGTTTCAATCTAATAAAAACAAATGTGAATAAAGTGCTTTTGACAGTCACAGGGCAAAAGTAATTGAAGCAATAAGTGTTCCACCAAAAAATGTTTCTCAGAAAATCCAATACAGCATTTACTGACAGTGTGGCGGGTCACTGACTAGTGCATTCTATTCACCTGCCGTGATTGTAACTATGTGAATGCCACATAGCATCTGTTATTCTACAATAATGCAGAAGACTTGAGATGTTGTAGTCAAGCTGTAGATATTTCTGCATTCAATCTCTATTCATCTCCTCTCTTTTACAACTAGATTCAATCTATTACTGCCTTCAATCTCTACTCATCTCCTCTCTTTTACAACTAGATTCAATCTATTACTGCTTTCAATCTCTACTCATCTCCTCTCTTTTGCAACTAGATTCAATCTATCTTGCAATCTCTGTTTCCGACTCTCTGATCTCTTGCCGTTGGGTACGCTTCCAAATCCCTGATCTCTTTCCGACTCTCTCCTCTGCTCGATCTGTTGCCATCGGGTACACGGTATCTCTTTCCAAAATCTCTTTTTCTCATCTCTCTTGCTTATTAACCAACCAATCCCTGTCTTTTGCTATTTTCATTCTCTCATTCACCAATTTAGTACGTGTTTACCAAAAAAAAAAAAAAAAAAAAATACATTTTGCTACTTGTTATTTGTCATTCTCAAGCAACACTAGCAAGGAAAAAACAAAAATCGTAAAAAAAACAGAGAAAAAAACAGCGGCTTTGAGAAAGCTGCCGCAGTAGAAGAAAGAAGAAACTTCAAGATGGCTCTATCATCCGCTGCCTGGACCATTGCTGAGTGGGCAGGGTCCGCTGCTGTCGGAGAACTTATCAGCATGGGTTTTTCGTACTTGTGTGACCATGAGCTGCCAGCCGATAGCAAAGCCGAGCTAAAGAGGCTACAGGCAGCTCTTCCCCAGATCACAGCTGTCATGGGCATTGTCGAACCTCTGAAGATGAAGGACCCGAGTGCTCGCCAATGGGTCGAGCAGTTTAGGCAGGCTGTTGAAGCATCCGAAGACGTGCTTGATGAGTTGGAGTACAAAAAACTGGAGGATATGGTAAAAGACCGAGATGAGGCGGGTGGATCCGCTTCTAGTTTAAAGAAGATAAAACCATGTACTATCAATGATGATACATTGGAGAGGTTGAAGGAGGCTGTAACAATGTTGGATCAAGCTGCTAATGGTGTGGAGCGTCTCCTTCAAGCTACCACTGTGCTAGGTATTCATGATCTTTCTGAATCACGACAAGAAACTTGTAAGGTTTTAAGTCGCGAAACTACTTCCTTTTTAGTTGAAAGAGAGTTGTTTGGCCGGGAAGTTGAGAAGCACAAGATAATTGATTGGCTAAAGCGGCCAACTGATGTCCGCCTCTCTTCATTTGGTATTGTCGGGGTGGGTGGACTAGGAAAGACCACCCTTGTACAATTTGCATATCAAGAGATGCGCGGGTCGAATCATTTCGACAAAACAATATGGGTTTGTGTTTCTACTAACTTCAGTGTTGAAGATATAACGAGAAAGATGCTTGGTGAACTAGGAGAAAATAATTGTTATAATAAACCATTAAATGCGCTTCAGGAGACCTTGAAAGAAAATATACATTTAAAGAAAATTCTTCTCATTTTAGATGATATATGGGATGATGAGATCGAGAAAAGGAGCCAGTGGGACCAACTGATTGCTCCTTTGAGATTTGTACAAGAAGGTAGTAAAATATTATTTACTACTAGAATGAAATCAGTGGCAGACTTGCTTGCAAGTGTGATAAGTACAGAGCATGAATCTCTATCATTACAAGGCTTAGGAGAGCAAGAGTTGCGATTGCTCTTTCAGAGCTATGCATTTCGTGGTAACCTTGACAATCATAGAGATTTGCAAGCAATTGGAGATCAAATACTAAAAATGCTCCGAGGTAGTCCATTAGCAGCAAAGGTGATCGGAAGCTTGCTAAATGCACGTATGGACCACCAGTATTGGAGAAGAGTTTTGAATCACGGGTCTCTATTTAACTTAGAGCAAGCAAAGGATGTGGTGGAGGTTTTGAAATTGAGCTACTACCATTTACCCGCAAATTTGCAGGTATGCTTTAGATTTTGTAGCATATTTCCTCAAGATCATCAGTTTGATAAGGATGAGTTGATCAAAATGTGGATCTGTTCTGGATTTGTCCGGCAACAATCTAGTCAAGAAGAAAGACTAGAAGATATTGGAGAAGATTACTTCGATCTTCTTTTAAGGAAGTCATTCTTTGAATATGGTGAATTACGGAAAGGTGGAAGGAGATATGTTATGCATGATCTGGTGCATGAGTTGGCCCAAAACGTTTCCTACGGAGAATGTTGTAGAATAGAACGAAATGATAAATCAATTACCATACCTAGCACTGTACGACATGTTTTTGTACATGAACGTGAAATGGAAAAGGTCTCCCATCTTGAAAATTTACGCAGCTTGGTTGTAACCACTTATTCGGATTCATTTGTTCTTCCCAATAATTTAATGATGAAAAGTTTACGTTTATTAAAAATATGTGGATACAAATGGGCCGGAAACAGTGAAATGCCCAAAGAGATAAGCTGTTTGGTACACCTTCGCTACCTATCCGCAAAAGGATTGGGATCTTATTATGTCATTGATGAAACGTTCAAGTACTTCCTCCTTGCTTCAGTTTTCAAACTTTATCATTTGCAAGTACTAGAAATTCCAGGAAATAATGAGGTTGCGATCTATTCAGCAATGGAAACAACTGGAATAACCAATCTACTTAGGTTGCGTTATATGAGGCTTCCAAAGGAGATAATGCAAACCATTCATGGAGTCCACAAGCTGACGTCTCTCCAAGAGTTAACCTTTTTTGTTGGACAAGAGAGTGGTCAACGTATAAATGAACTGGGCACACTAAAGAACCTCCGACATCTGTTTATTGAAAACATTGAGAATATAGGGGATCATACTGAAGAAGCTAAGAGTGCCAACCTATTAGAGAAGAATAATCTCATGTCGCTCTCCCTGAAATGGACCTCAAAGAGCAATCCTATTCACCCTGAGAAAATCATTGATTACCTCCAACCCCCTCCCAGTCTCATGGAATTGACAATTAACAATTATAATGGTCAAAGATCTCCTAATTGGATGGAGGATTCACCGCCTTTAAACCTATCATCCCTCAAATTACTTAATTGTCCTCTTTGGAAAAACCAATTATTTTCTGGGTATATGCCGTATTTGAAAATTCTTGATATACGTGATTGTCAAAATCTGGACAAGTTACCTGATATGCCACTTTCTCTAATTGAATTCCGAATTAGTAATGTGGGCTTGATTTCTCTTCCAGCTTTGTACCAAAATTCTGGTAATAACACTCCTGCACCATTATCCCTAAAATCATCACTAAGAGTAGTGAAGATAGAAAGCTGCCCCAACTTAATATCCTTGCATGGATTTCTGCAGCAAGACAACCTAGATTTTCAGTCTATCGAGGAGATAGAAGTCGAAAGTTGCAAGAATCTCGTACATCTACCAATGGGTGCATTTGGGAAATTTGTATCGCTACAGAAATTAACAATAAGTAACTGCCCAATGCTAATGGCAGTTGATAACCAGAGCACCCTCCTTCCCATGGCACTCAAATACCTTACAATTCAAAACTGCGGGAAAGTTGATGAGCCACTGCTGGAATCAGCATCAAGCCTTCCTACTCTCACTGATCTTTTGATTTCTGGTTGTGCAAATATTTCTCGTATTCCCTCCTCAGAAAATGCATTCAGATCTCTCAATGAGCTACATATATCAGGATGCAAGAAGCTCGTTGAACATTCATCTAGGGAACAAGCACATGGTGCCGACCGAGGAAGTAGCTTGGCTTCTTTAAAGATCAAGGAGCTTCACATTGATAACCTCTCTCTCCTTCTCATTGAACCACTAAGAAGCCTAAGCTTTGTTAGCAACCTATATGTTTCCAATTGTTGGATGGAGGCTTTGCCAGAGCAATGGCTTCTGCAAAACAGCAGTACCCTCAAGAGGTTGACTCTCTGGTATGCGAGAAATCTCATGTCATTGCCTGCTACAATGGTGAGGCTCACTGTGCTTGAAGTGCTTGAAATCTTTGGGGCTGATTTGCTGGAGGAGCTTCCGGAGTTACCTGCTTCTCTAAGGTGGTTACATATCTATGGTGCAAGCTCTCTGAAGTCATTGCCTGCTACAATGGCGAGACTCACTGCCCTAGAAAGTCTACAAATTTCAAAAGCTGATTTGCTTGAGAATCTCCCAGAATTACCTGCTTCTCTGAAAGAAAAGAAAATTGAAGGCCGTGGTGGCCGATTGCTCTGAAACATAAGGACACTCTACTTTTATAATAGATCCCCAACTCATGTTGAAAAAACAAAACCATCTAGAAATCAAGAAAGTTGATTTGCTGGAGGAGCTCTCGGGGTTACCTGTTTCTCTAAAAAATAAGTCCATTAAAGGCCGTGGTGGAATGTGGCTTCTCTGAAACACTCTGCTTTCATAACAGAAATAAATCAGATACATGCTTCATAACTTACCAACCCCGTATTAATAAGGTACTTTCTTTTCCAAAATTTATTGAATAAATTAAAGGCTCTTGCACTAGATTTGGTTTTTTTTTTATCAGTAAGATATTCTTATCTGTGACTCTTATTGTTTCAAACTTCAAAAACTTTGTAGGTTATTTCTACTGTTGACTCATTCCTGCACAGACAAGGCCCACAATTTCCATGCGGTTAAGCACAAGGAAAAGAACGAACATGTCTATACCATATATGCACTACAAATAATTACTACAGTACCTTCCCTGCAGGTATATATCCCACAATTTCTCCCTTCTTACCTTACTTCGATTGATTGAGTGAAGGGTTGACTTGACTGATATCAGTGATTTGTTCTACTGTTTTAACTGGTCAAATTTGGATGGTTTCTGCAATATCAGAATGTTAATTAATCAAATTATCCCTAATTTCTTATGTTCTTCCGTCTGTAATATTTTGTAGGAGTTGATACCATCTGTTAGGTCAAAGTGTGATGCATATGTGGATCAATTTGTCAACACAGTGAAAGGTGATAAATCAACGAATTATTTATTTTTCAATTAAGTTAAAACAGAAAAGTTCATTTTTGTTTTTCTTTAATTTCTTTCCCAAATATTCTCAGGGAACATAAAGCTTGTAGAAGAACACCCAGTTGAAGTAGCTGGAGTTGCCACAGTTGCCGACTTCGTTCTTATACGAGGTACTGATGATTAATATTGTTGAAAAGGATGCGCATCCCTCTCTCACTCTCTTTCCACACGGTCAGCTTTTGATTGGCCGCACCGCTGCTAATCTGGCATTACCATGACTGCATCCCTCCACTATCTCCCACGGAACTGGGTTTGTCTCAATTCGACTTTCTCATCTTTTCTTTTGATTTATTTTTTGTTGCTGATTGTCTTGGTCAAGGGCTCAAATAATCAGTGTGAATTTTTCACAGGTAATATTACCATGTTTACTTATTTTTAGGATGGGGTCGATTTAGCGGAGGTTAGATTTGATATTCTCAAAAGACAGTGCTTGAAGGAAAAGATCTATATTTTTGTTTCATCTGTAGCTACTAATTTATCATACTTTTTTGTACCAACTGTTTAATTTTTCATGAACTGCAGATACTCCAAGCTGGGTTCGCTGGTAACTCGGAGCCGTCTGTTATTCTCCCAACAGTAGTAGGCGTGAATGATTCTTTTCTAAAGAATCTAAGGAAGACAGATGCAAGCGACAACAGTAAATGGTTAGGAAGGTGACTTCGACTCCCCGAACTCCTGCCAGGTAGTGAGCAAGCTCCCCTTCTCCGCCTCTTGCATCAGAATCTTGCAAGATTCATAACCCAAATAAGCATCTATATATGTTAATTGGTCGAGCCACCTGAATTACATGTCTTGGGTTGGAAATCTCTATCACACTATTGTCAAAAACTGTGAGGCTCAGTACTATGAGATACTGGTATGCACCAGCTAGCATTCAATGAGGCTTGTTGAGCATATTTTGAAACAAAACAGAACATCCTAAATTCGATTCAAACCTTTTTGCATTGATAATTTGATATTGATTATAACCACTCACAATTCAATCCATATAAGCATGATTTAGATAATGCAGTGTGTAACATTTCTGGTAAACTCTGTAAATTTTCAATGAACTTTATCCAGCTGCTAGTTACTGTGCCTATATTAAAAGTACCATTGTGGAGCTTTAGAAAAAATTCTCAACCAGCCTCTCTAGCAATTTCAAAGCTCAAGTTCCTTTGTCTGTGAAGCAGTTCAAAGCTCAGGGTCAAAATAGTCAAATCAAAGAAATATTTTATTGAAATATAATTAATTTGGATTTTTATTAGTTTTTGAAACAAATTTCTCTTTAGTTAATCTTTGATGCTGCCATTGAACACTGGAGATATCAACCCACCAGCATGGTTGTTGTGTCATGTAGAAGTGCATCGCGCATTCTTCTGAGGAACACCGAGAAAGATTGATTGATGCTATCTGTACAAATGGCCTAGATCTCGCTAAAGATTATTTTGGGTAGATTTCAAGAACTTTTTGTTATCTATGTAGTGTGGGCATAGGTACACATTCTGTTCACTCTGCACAAATATCGGTGCAAGCTTCAGATAAAGGATATGAAACAGAGTGTACTTGATGGTGTATAGGTTCCCAAACTTAACCTGGCTAGGACTAGCAAAGATGACCAGAAACATTACAGTACAGGCTGATTTTATGTACCAGTACAACAACTAGGCAGCACGGTATTTCATGGAAGTACTGGTGCCAAAATGTTTGATATATGGTGTCATGTGATCAATTTTGATAATGAAATTAGAAATATTTCGATTTGAGAAACTTGATGATTCGTTTTAGCAGTTTTGTTCTCATACCTTCTCATGACTAGCTAAGAAATCATATATGCAAAAATAATCTCCTTCTGACTCTCATGGGCCTTGTTTCTCAGGAACTATGTCGTGCAATATCTCCTAGAATCAAAACATTCCTCGGCACTCCCGAAATTAGCAAACCAGTTTGAAGGGAAGTATTAACAGTTGACTAATGCCTGATCCCCCAGCTTGAAGGGAAGTACTGAGGTAACAAGGACAATCAAATTTACTGGCACTAGGTGTGCTGGAGAATCCTGAGCCCCTTCTCAATAACGGCTAAGTAAGATTTTTACCAGTGTTAAGATGAAGGTTAAGGTTATTATTTTTTTAAAGTTACTTTCCATCTTCATTTATTTTTTTAAAACTGAACATTGTTAGAATAAGTATAGTAATGTTATACTGTTACTTCTGTATTGTTGTATTGATATCTGAGACTTTCAGTTAATGAAAGGAAACATGTAGTATGATAGTATTTACTGGTACCATTGATGACTCGGTATCAAATTAAAATCCATCTCTATTGAATTCTATTGAATTGAAATCAATTGAAATCCATCTCTATTGAATTGAAATCAATTGAACTCCACTTAATGATGTGTTCCGATCAGAGTGTTATTCCGCTCAACAAAGTTCAATTAGAAATCATCTCTATTAAATTCTACTGGATTGAAATCAATTGAACTCCAACACCTCTATTATTCTGATCAGACCCTGATTTAATACAGATCTGGTACCAGTATCTAACCTTACCAGTATTATTACTCCAGTACAGATTGGTGCATTTAAATGTTGTTCTCTTATATTGGGATAATTTTTATTCTTTCTTTATGTTAATTCAGCTTAGGCCTAAAGCCCAATATTCTTGTTATTCATTGTTTTCTTTTCATAATTCTGATAATAGAAGGGAGTTGGTGTCAGAACCTGTTGATTGTTCAGTTTTTTTCTTTTTAATTTGTGCCTTGTCATGTTAAGTCCTGCAGTTGCAATTTTTTTCTAAGGAGTCTGAGTCACATCTCTTCAGGAATTTGAGTTGGAACTACATTTTTAGTTTAATTCTAAATAATTCTTAATAATCCTAAATTTGAGATTTGTATATGAAGGTATATATACCCTGAAGGAACCCACTTTATGATCCATGGTTTGAGAGACCGATAATCTATGACGGGCGGGCCCGACCCCATCTTGTTGAGAGCACTTCTGGTAGCCTGTGATCTGGAGATGGTATTTACTCTGATTTATTTCAGCTGTTATTTGTTCTAAAACAATTTATAATGGATCTTACTTTAAAAAGGGCCCCGATAACCCATTAGTGGTGTGATTCTGATCCATTTTATTTATATCAGACAGATCAGTCTGGAAAAACAGGGTTTAAGTCAAGAATAACAGCAGTTATGGACATAAAGAGATTAGGGAAGCAATGGTGGGAGCCAGGAGGCCTGTAAATTCCTTCAATCCCGACCTTATGCAATGTGATATTGTACTGAAATCATGATTCACTGGTACAGCCTTCTCTAGCAGAAGATTATTTTTGTGGCAATGATTCGTGTAAACCACATCCCTAGCAGAAAATCTATTTGGTACACCTCTTTTTACTCTATAATCAACATATATATAAATATCCGTTGCCTTCTTCCTAACTGATTACATTGCATGCATAGATGACATGCGTAACTTTGTTGTCTAGCCCGTACCGGCAACACCGTCATCTGCTCCGGCACCGAAGACGGGCCCACCCAAGCCGTCCGCATCCTTGATCTTATCCTCCAACTTGTTGACCGGTACCCCCGGCTCGTCCTTGTCAGACCTTATGGTCATCCTCCGTGGATCTTCTGTGGCAGCACCAGGCGCTGTGTGGTACGTAGTGGCATTAGTTTTCTTTTCTTTTTGTTATTATTGGAAAACTGATACTTGATGGAAAAATAGAAGCGAGTGTACTGAACCTGAACTGAACTAGAGTGAGATTTGGTCTGTAGAAATCAAATGAAAGAAAGAGATTAGGGAAAAGATTTAGATGAAGAAGCTACCAGTAACTAGAAACGACACGTAGGAGAGTTGACTGACACGTGTCAGGAAGATTTAAGCATTGAGGGACTCGTGTAATTGTAATGGCACAGCACTCTGTCTGGGCCTTCACGCTTCTGCTTGGGCCCAAAATATAAAATGCATTTTGTTTCATTTTTTAAACTTGTGAGCCCACAACGGATCCGAAAATTTTTGTGATGATCGGTTCATGAAGCATAATGCTTTTTGAGGCTCTAGTTTGTCTGCTTTAAGATATACTTTTATCTCATGAATTCCAGCCCATATATATACACATGGATATTTTTTAAAAGATTGTTCGAACCTTCTCTGCTATGTACTAGTAAGCGACCCGTGCGCTGCAACGGGCAGTGAAATTAAGTCCCCTTATTATTAAAGAACCGTGTTTTGCATCGTGTTTTACTATTTTTATAATTTTTTACTTTTTTAAATAGGTAGAAAAGATCTTGATTTAAAAAATTATAGAACATTCAAAAAGTAGTGATTTTCTACCTATTTAAAAATATAGTATAAATTTTTTTTAAATATAAAATATAGTCAGCAAGTACATCTATCAACTCACTTGCTATGCTGATTTTTCAATCCCTATTGCCATGCACGGTTCTTCTATCATTTTAAGATTTACGATAATTTCATAATTATATAGCAATCTTTCTTTAAAAGAAATCACTTTCTGATTGTGTCCCACTAACAAAATTATAGATTCTCATTCGCTGATTGTTAATTGCTAGTTTGCTATCAATTCTAATTCTTAATCCAACGTGACAATTTTTAGTTAATTTTTTAAAATAAAGATGTTCTATTGACAATTATATTTAATTATATTCTAATTTTGATTAATATAGATGTTTTGGTTCTTTCTTAAATGATAGAAGATGACAAATTCTCAATTATCATGCAATTAATGTATGATAAGTTTGTAAAAAGAAAAACTGCCTTGTGCTTGAGGATAGCTCAAAATAGTACCTGAATAATATTCCTCCTTTGAATAATAAGAGTTAAGTGGAAATATATCATTTTTAGTTTGACAAATTATATGCTAGTGGTCCCCAAATGCATTCCTCACATCAAGTCACCACACAATTGATCGTTTGATCTTTTGATGTATTGACAATTATTTATATATTTTTTTATTATATTGAATAAGAAGATCAAGCCCACAAGAAACGCAATTTCAAATTTTCAATGATGTAATTCTCTAAACTTTTTATTGGAGAGTCCAATCAGTAAAAAATCTAAACCTTGAAACATTGTCTCTCCTTTCTGTTCTCCCTCCAACAGAAAAGCTGCATTTCCCTTTCCTTGTAGATTTTGACGCTGAAAAATCCATCACAATGAACTTTAAAAATCACAAAACATTACTTTATGCAATAATGGGTATTGTGCTAGACCAACAAAGAATATAAGCAAATTACAAATGTCAGAACCCCAACTCAGCCCCTTTAAATAACTATTTTATTTTCTCATAACCAAAATTATGGACCTTTTGATAAATTTGGAGAAGTGTTTGTCTTTCAAAAATGTCAGAAAACGCACAATCTAATGTAATGAGTGACAGTATCTCTTCAAACTATTCACAAAGAGGTTGAATCTCTAGAACGTTGTCATACCTCTTGCCATACCTAATGAAAACGATAGTATAGTATATATGAGAACGGAAATTGCCAAAAATATAATTATTCATTTTTTTTATTCTGTATAATTACAGGTCTTGGACAATAGCTAATCCACTATAGTACCATAACCATTGTCATCATAAATTCTTTATAAATACAACACTTCTTACTTGATAGCAAACCGGACGAAGCGAACAACATGGCAGGTTTGACCGAGCACGAAGAAAAGAGTGGATTCGAGGGAGTCAACTCAGTTGGTGACAGAGCGGAGTCGCCGGTGAAGATTGCAATTTGCACTGTCACATATTATTACCTAGTAGAATTTACTCGTTTATTAGAAAGTCATACAATGAGGTACAAAATTATATGATAGCTCCACTAATGCCCCAGTACATCTATAAGAACCAACTGAAAACAAACCAAAGCATACCAACTGCTACATAGTAAACCAGACACCAAAAATTAACAAGGTCAGAATTGAAGAATTTCAGATAAGAACAATATTATGTGATTCTACAAATTACTTTGACAGATAAGTCATAAGAAAATCGCTACCAATTAAGAAAATAAAATAACCAAATTCTTTTGAAATTTTTTCATGCCCCCTTAAAATGCATCAATTATAATTTGTTCCCTGTAAACAGAAAAATATACAGTATACCCCCTCTAAATCATGAAAATATCATCTAACCAGTGCACCCTCCCTCATCTATTATTCTTAAGATAGTTCAAGCATCTTAGATTACAATTTTCATGTCCTTTTGATCTATATGTGATACTTCCATATTTCATAAGGGATTGCACACATTTCAATGTCAGTAGGGGTATTCATGATCTTTTGACATTTTCAAGGGTGGATACACACATATAACTAACAATAAGCCAGACAACTCCTAAACTGTCAAAAAATAAGTGTACACAACATAAAATCTGACTCATTAACTGTCTCACTGAATCTAAAACAGGAAAAAAAGAGAAAAAGAAAAGAAAAGAAATTTGGAAGCAGTCTTTTTTATACCTTTTGGTCAGATTTAATTGCAATGCTGGTCCTATCTTCTAGTGTCCTGTAGTAAACTGTGCTAAACATGCCTCGTCCAAACACATTGGAGATTTTATCGGTGGCCTTTCTTATTTTTTTCATGGAGAATGTTGTTGTGTCCCCATCTGCTAGAGATGAATAATTGTTATGTAAGAATTAGACAGAAATCATCAACCCCTTTGGAATTAAGCTCTGAGCAATTAACCAAAATTAAATTTTCTACTTAATTTGATAAATCTAAGAAAGGTGGCAGGCAACCAGATGACTCTTCTCTAATGGAAAAAAGTCCACTTTCTTTTGGACCTGATGAAAGGTAAGTTTTTTTACTCACAAAGTTGCAGTGGAAACAATTCCAAAACCGAAAAAAATTAAAAATAATCATCTCATCAGCTGTATACTCAGCCTCGCTGAATCCATCAAGCTCGATCGTTGCACTATTGCAAGTAAATATCTGATAAAACAAGTGCACATCCCCACCCCAATTCAAATTGAAATCAAAGGAAGCAATGAACTTGAAAATTCAAATAAGAAAATGAAAGACTTAACAGCAATCTTTGAGCGAGGAGGGATGGGGAGCCAAATCTCTAGAGGCAACTCACTACCATAAACCTTAGCTATACTGGCAAGAAGGCAGATGCAGAGAGACATGTCAGGACCACCTCCACTCTCATCTTTTTCTCCCTCGCTAGCTTGACCCGTCTCAGCGGCTGTACAACAGGTGGTACAGAGATTGTCGCCATGGTTGTTTAGCTTCAGAAAGCCTGCTCGAAGCCCTAGTAGAGGGTTTTTGTTGGTTTTTTGCCTGATTCTCAATTGAGTTTCTATTTATACTTGAAATTCTAGGTCTCTGATCAGAAGCTAAACCTGTTACAATTGAATCAATTTCAGTAAAATATAATAGAACAGATTTGATTTCGACCTGACTTTATTTGAGCAAATGAATGTAGCAGAAAAATAGTAAATAATGAAATCAGGTGAATTTATTTGAGCAAGCAAGAAAAAGGAACTTACTGCTCCGACATGAAACCAAACAGAAGGGTAGAATACCTGAGCTGGTGTTGTTCCATACACAGATCTACGTGCTGAAGCTCAAGTATTCTACCCTTCTCTCTTTATTAAGTAAATCTATATAGGTAGAACATTTCAATTAGGTGTAGTACTAAATCTGGAGTGAAATTTCATATGTTTCCCACATTCCTGTGTGTTCTTTTACTTTCATTGTTTACCACTGAGTTGTTATTATACTGGTGAGGTTATCAGGTCATATAATGCTACTGCAGGAATTATTTTGAATCATTTCAATTAAAATGAAAAATTTATGCAGAAATAAAGAGTGATATGCATCAAGTAATATTAGCAATATCTTCTATTCAGGTATATATGGTACTTGAAATGACATACCGAACAACAACTAAGAAAATAAAAGTGCCATCTAACATTAATAATTCTAAAAGTAAACATAGATCATAACTCATAAGCATATTAGCCATCCCTTCAATTCCTTACCAAACTTCAACCATCATACTACATATCAGCCATCACATATTTATAGTGACATCCACATTACCAATTTGCAAGGCAACAACGACGGTTTAATTTAATCCAAATTGTTAAAGGTATATTTGCTCCTTAAATAGCCACATGTCATGAACAGATCATAGCACAATATAATAATATAGCAAAATTCAGAAGTAGCCTCTAATTTGCACATGGTACCTGGTACTGGTACCACTTCACCTACCCCCTCCTAAACAATCATAGCATTTAATGCCCATTTTTTATCTCCAAATTTATAGCACCTTCAACCAAATTAAGGGTCTTAGTAATAATGAACAGTATGAAATGTATTTTGCTTTAGTGTACCAGTACTACAGTACCATTTCGGTCCCTACTGGTACCACCCCATACCTATCTCGGTACACCTTCCATGTATGATGCATGCTCATTATCTATGTCAACCAAACACCCGTATCTATCAATCAACCAAAACAAAACACCTCATTCACCATCTTCTTTCTCTCAAACTATCCTTGATTTCCATATAACCAATCAGATAGTCGGTTTTGAAGGACGAAAATGTTTTTTTTAACGAAAAAATGCAATACAAACTAATTCCTTTGAATCTATAGGGTTTCATTGAAATTAAGCAATTAAAAAAGAAAATGAAGAAATAGAGGAGAAGATCAGCGGTCAGTACCTTCTCTCTCATGGAGATGATGGGAGCGCCGGCTGATCGCAAAGCACGCGGTGCGAGTGAAGGCTTAGAATACGACCCTGCTTCCTGTTTGTTTAATTAATTTTTATTTCATGCAAATAAACAAAGTTCAATAAGCAAATCAACAATTAGCTGAATCGAATCAGTCAACTCTCATAACAATTAAAACTTGTATCACAAAAGCAAGCCAAGACACCAGAGCTAATTTTCTCACAAACTTCAAAATTAATTTGAAATTGTCATTTGAATAAGACATTTTAGCCCAAATCTTCTAACTCAGAGCACACACAAACAATTACTGAATGATTATACAATCAATTAAAATAATTAATCAAAGCAATGAGAGGCAAGGTAATCTTACCTGGAGAGAAGAGGCGAGGACAAACCAGCAATAACAGTACGGGCTTCAATCAAAACTGACAAGGCTCAAACAAGCATACATCAAGCAACAGTTAAAGGGTGTGCTCAAGTAATTACCTGAAGGAGACGCAATCGCGAAGTGGAGCGATGATCGGCCGGTAATAATAAAGAGCAAATGAACTTAGTAATAAAATGCTACACCTAATGCCAAAAACAGTGACGGGCTTCGCACCAAAAAGAAGGGTTCCCACAAGAACCCTAAAATCCTACACGATAAATTTGAAACATAATCATAAATTCTAAATTCTAAAATTGGCCATCTCTGTACAAAAGACAATGCCACTAAACCGTAAATCCTAAGCCATTAAACAAAATCATAAAACCGAAACCCTAAAATTGGCCATCTCTGTACAAAAGACAGTGGAACCAAAAGAGAGAGATGGCGCGATCTCACATAGAAAAGAGAGAGAGAATCGAAAGGAGCAAACCGAGAGAGATATAGAAAGCACCTCCCCTTACCTAGGCGTGCCTGTGGTGGTCGGCTTCGTGGCCGTGGTTCGGTTGCATGAGCGAAATCGCACGTTAGGTGAACCATTGCTTCTTCCCCATGGTGATGCCTAGGGTTTTCATCATTCCTCTCGCTCTCTCTCTCGCGACATTTAACATTGAAAAAGGAAGACGCCTATGTCGATTCTAGTGGGAACGCACAGGAACAGAGAAAGAGAAAAAGAAAAGCGGAGAAAAGTAGTGGGAAGTGGGAACGCGCACGAAGAGGGGACAAGGAGAAAAACGCGCAACGCGTGATAGCTGAAATAATTTTCATGTAACTTGTTATGTGGCGAGTACGTTTCAAACTAAATTTAGACTTTTACACTTTTGGCAATATGAAAAAGAAGCATAAAATCAAACTTGTTTATTAAAGGCTGAGATTGAGATGTGTTTTGATGAGTGGCTGAGATCTATCAAATGAACGGTTCAGATTCTCTCTGGACAAATAGAGGGTTGGGTCCCAAAAAAAAATGCGTGATATTAGTAGTGAGGATTATATTTTTTACATTTTCAATCTGATTACGAGCTAGATGCTGCATGTAAATCACAGCTTTTTTTTTTTAGAATTTTTTACTATTTTTTTAGAATTTTTGAAAATCACAGCTTTTCATTAAATAAAATAATAATAAAAATTTCAGAAAAACACTTATTTTCAAAATTCTAAAAAATAGTAAAAGAATTCCCAAAAATGTAAAATTTAGAGACCTGAATTCTAACTGTAGTGGATTATTTAGGGATCCTTAATATTTCTGTTTGAATCACGGCCGTCCGATCAGAATCCGAGCCAATCCGGGCCGAGGTGGAATGCACAGAACTACTTTAATAGTCGTGCGGATTCTGATTGGACAGTCCAGATCCAAACAGAAATATTTTGTTACCTTTGGTGATACGAATTCGTAGATCAATAGAGTAGATTAGACACTACAAAGCTTCAACTTCAAGGTGCGCCACATAAACTTTTTTTGTGTGTTATATCTTTATTCCGAGTGTTGTTCGAATGATCATCTAAATCTTAATTCAGGCCAGGGGCCGGCCTAAAAAATTAACAATTTTATATAGTTACTTATCATTTTAATTAGTCAATCTGGATCACCTGATTTGATTGAATGTCAAGATCTCTATAAATGAATATTATACTTGCAAATACCGTTTGGAGGAAATTAAATCTAAAATGAAGAAATTTGAAGGTAACCAAAATCCATTCTTTGACCTAAATTAAATTCTATGAATTATTAAAGGCAGTGTTAATGTAAAATAAGCTATGTTTGGTGCCATTCTAAAATAATTCAAAATTTTCAATTTTTAATGTGCTATATATAGACACACACACACACACATATGTATGTATGGTTTTACGGTGTGATTATTATTGAAATATAAATTTGTCTTTTTTCTCGTTCAATTTTTAAACAAAATGTATTGAAATAATTCAGACTTTGGAGGAAATCAAATATAAAGAGGCACAACCCGACATTTTATTTGTTGGTAAGACTTTGATTTAGCTTTTATTTTTAATCAAATTATTTGTTCAAGTATTTTGTTGAGTAATGACCATATTCACAAATATGTTCTTGGAATTTGTTCACATACTATTGAAGTTATTTTTCACCTCCATGGAGATTAACACAAAAACAAATTCCAAACACCCCTTCTTAAAATCCGCACGGAAAACAACCCCAAAAAAAGGAAACAATAAAAGGAAAAAGAAACTCTAATCTTAAACTCGTTGGTTTTGTACTGATCAATTATCGAATTCAAACTCATTAACTAATCGGGTTCAAATCTATTAACTAAATGTGTACTAGATAAATAACACCAAACGTAGTCACTTACATAATAAAAAGTAACAAAATAATATTATTTTACATACTGAAAAGAACAAAAATGATAAGAGGGAACAAAATTAATTAAAAAAAAAAACAAATTAGTCCAAACCTATTAAATCAAAATTATTTTTGGAAAGAAGCAATTTAACCGTAATTCTTTTCATTGTAAGTTTTCACTGCAACATCACTGCATATGAGGTTTTTGCACCTGTGAATATTTGTTAGTTTGAAAATAAGAAATTTAAAGTGACTTTTGAAGATGCAACTGCCAACTACTTATCTACTATGTAAAAATAGTTTTTAAAAATAATATCTATATTATAATGGAAGCAACATAAAGATCACACGGCCCATTGATGCAGTGGATCCATCCGACAGTTTTTGAAATTAAGTACTTTTTAGAGTTAAATTGAAAAAGGACGGATTGCAGAGTAGGGTATCAGCCGAAATTTTTATTAATAGAAATTAACTAATTTAAATATCGATATTGAAGAACACTTTTATCAGTTTTCCAGATCTAACAATTCCGTTATTTTTGGTAACGTCCAGAGGCCGTTACCAACAATAACGGCCCGATTAGAGATCTTAACCCCCCCGGTTAACAGCCCCGGGTTTCTGCGGAAAAAAAAAAAAATCCAGGCCGTGATGGACGATAACGGCCTGGGCAGATGCGGGTGAAGTTGCGGGCCGTTATGGACGATAACGGCCATGAAAAAAGCGGAAAAAAAATTAAAAAAGAAGGCCGTGATGGACGATAACGGCCAGGTCTAATTAAAATCATTCTCCGATCTCGCTCTCTGGTCGCTCTGTCTCTCGGCCGAATGATTTGTAATATTGAATGCATTATTTCGAATTACATATGGCTTTTGTATTTTGCAGAAACCTGGTGGCATAATTACACTCCTAGATGAAGCATGGTGTGTATTTTTTAAGTTCTCCCATTTAATTATAACAATCTATTTCCTTATTGTCAAATTTAACCTCATTCTCGTGCTCACTACCAGCATGTTCCCAAAGTCGACACATGAAACCTTCTCCCAGAAGCTGTACCAGACCTATAAGGTTCACAAGCGCTTCGCCAAGCCAAAATTGTCTCGTACCGACTTCACGCTTCAAGGTGTGTTATACATTTAGATTTCAGTTTCAGTTGTTAAAGGGTGCTCTTTTTGGAAGCTAAGCCCAAGCATTTTTAATCTCAACTGTCAAATTCTTGATTTAAGTTGCTCGAACACCAGTTGTGCAGACCATATCAATACAGATAATATATACACATACAAATAATATAGTTCACACAATTACAAAAAACATAACATATACAAACGTAGTTCATATCAATACAGATAATATAGTTCATACATGAAATGAAATAATAAGTGAATAGCAACAACATACATAGAACGAAATACCTAATCAAAAGTGAACCTGTCCGGATGATGGCGCGCTCTAGCTGGATATCTGCGTGCTGGCTCTTGTTGTTGTTGTTCTCCTCTCCTACGCCTGACGTAAACATTATTGTATGACGGGAAGCCAAACAAGCTCTCCACCGCTTGAGTACGTGGCGTAACGTCCTGACTAGGTCCTGCATCGTATTGTGCACCAGTAACAACTGGCGAGGGAAACCTGATATGATCCTCCGGACCCTACAACAACCAACGAAGTATTTACCATGCATATTCGATGATTATGTAAATAAAATTATAACTTTAAAATAATTACCTGGTAGACCTGACTAGGTCCTGCATAACTCATGTATGGCTCCTCGTTGGTAGAGGCATGTTGGACTGGCGGGTTTCCTAACTCATCCCAAGTGACAAACTCATCCGGTCCCTATAATAAATATTTTACTATGGTAATAAACGTATCGAACAATTATTTTAAATTTTTTACAACTCTGATAGAATTACCTGGTAGACTTGACTAGGCCCTGCGTCACCCATGTGCAGCGAGGAATCTTGGGCGGTTGCGTATTGCCCCTCTTGTGTAGGAAACTGATAGTTGTCAAGTAACTCTGACATGAATCCAGGTGTCTCATTCCAATTGAAATTATCTACTCCCTACAACAATAATTTAGTTTTCAATAAATATAATCGACAATTGGTTAAAAAATATCTACACCGTTGAGAATAATTACCGGATCGACCTGGCTCGGCCCTGGGTTGTCCCGTGCAACATTGTCATATGTGGCCCCGGCATGATCCTCCGATCCCTATAAAAAATATATCACTATTTTAATAAACATAATCGACGATTATTTAAGGTGTTGCAAAGTTTTATACACTTACCGGAGCGACCTGTGCGAGATACTCCATTAACCCGACCTCTAAGTTTATCCACTTTTCTCGATAGTGGGGATCATCATCTCGGGGTATGTCGGGGAACGGTTCTTGACCGGGTGGAATATCATCAACTGGAATGTCATCGATGTTGGCCGGAAGATCGGCAGCTCTTAACATGTTTTGGTATTTAGGCTCCATACCATGGTCTCTGAGAAGGCCACAACTCATTCTAAGCAAGGCCTTCCCCATCCATTTATTAGTCTTTGTTTTTGCCAGAGCTATACCGTACGATACTAACTTTAGCCCTCGTAGTGCCTGTACAATAAAAAAAGTTAGTAACCTACATGAAACAATAATATCATAAAATAAATATTTCTATCAATAAACTAAAACTTACATCACGTGTGGATTTCGGGGCACTGGGAATGTACCCTACTTCGCCATGCTCATCTCTGTATTCAGGAATTGGATTATCAAGACCTTGTATGCACCTTCTTTCCAAGAAGACATTATGCATACCGTTACTTTGAAACCAACTGCGATACGGAAAAAGCTGATCGTCCGTCCATAACCCCGTCGGAACAACCAAGTGATCGGTGGGATGAGATGCCTGTTGTACGTAAGTGTGGTGCTCAACAGCCCAATTTTTCCGGCGCTCATTGACACTGTGAACAATATTATGCAACCGGCGTACCTCGTCCTCGTGCAACGGCGGTGCGGGTGGGATGACATACGCAAACCCAAACTGACGCATCACCCGATTAGGATAGTACTGCTCAGCTAACCACACATCGCTCTCCTCGTGAACCCGTGCCGGCAACCGACACGGAATCTCATCCAACAAATACTTGTAAGGCTCCCATCTCACCATGTAATCTTCTAGATCTTGCAATTGGCTACGGAAGTAACCAACTCCAGCCCGATTGTGAGCTTGCTTGTAATCATGGCGACAGCACCACATCTCTCCGATTGCAGGACACCTGCAATAAAAAATTTCATAATCAACCCCAAACATAATAAACGACAAATTAAAAAATATAATACATTTTTTTTACTTACTTGGCTAAATTCGGAGAGCCCCAATTTGGAGTCCATCCGCCTACGGGATAAGGACGGCCGGTCGGTAATCTGGACCAACACCACTGCTGCAGAAGAAGAACAGGTCCATACATACTTTTTGGCTTGCGCTCAACGGCAACACACAAGCTCCTATAGAGTAGTGCTAGAACAGCACCACCCCAGTTGTATTGCTCTGCTGCGTCAAGATTGTCGAGAAATTGCAGATACATGACCGGAACCGAATCTCCAGAAGAATCGGCAAAAACTACAGACCCAAACAAGTCCAGTACGTAAGCCCGAGTGTACTGGCGTACCTGCTCTGCTGTAGGATGGTCTGGCATGACAGGAAAATGATTGCGCAATTTCTTCAGGTAAATTGAATACCCAGATGTCACATGCACTCCCGATCTCTTCTTTCTTTTAAGCACAACCTCTACACTCCCAGCTCCAAGAAGACGATCCACTAAGTTGTACGCATCAAAGTCTGCAAAACCGGTCACCGGTGCACCCTTTATTGGTAACCCCCATAGACATGAAATGTCTTGCAGTGTCACCGTCATCTCTCCCACGGGAAGGTGGAAAGTATGTGTCTCCGGTCTCCACCGCTCAACGAGGCCAGCGAGAAGCCATTTGTCAATATTTATAGATTCCATCCGAGAAATCTGAAACAAACCGAGCCTACACAAGTATGGTGCACACTCCTCGTGGTTTGGAATCACACACCGATGCCCTCGAACATCCAACCCGTTATAAGCCTGTCATTGTTATACAATTTGGTTAAAATAACATATTGTAATTCAAACATTTATATCTCTTTATAAAAAAAATTGTGAATTTTGGATATAATATGACTCATTGATTAACTTACGGTATCAGAGAACAGCGAGACTTTATGTTGTGCATGCGGCATCCATAACAATTCGCTAAATTTTTCTGCTTGCAAGTTTGGATTTGGTGGTGCCTCATATGCATCTTGAATGTCAGGGTCATTCGGACCGTGGCTGCTTGACATCCTACCATGCATAATATTTCAAATAATTTATCTTAAACATCAAAACTAAAATAAGTTGAACACACATGAATGTACACAAGTATTTTGATCAAATCCAACTAAAGTATACAACAAACATGTAAAAATAAAATATACTCAATTTGGTACAAAATTTCGATATTAAAACTGAGCTAAGACAATTGCACAAAATTATACCGAACTCATAAAATTAAACCCTAATTAAACCTAGCAATTTCACATCAAATTAAAACTAATTCGATACAATTTCACACAATTTGCTGCGATTTCACACAATTCAAACCTAATTTGATGAAATTTCACACAAATTAAACCTAATTTTACTCAATTTGATACAATTTCACATACACAAATTAAACCTAATTTGATGTAATTTCTCATAAAATTCAAACTATTTTGATACAATTTCACATAATTAAACCTAGCAATAACCCTCACTACAAATTAAACCAATTTTATCAATTTACAAAGTTTAAAAAAAAATGAAAAAAAAAAACCTGCGCTGTCTCTGTCGCTGTCGGCTGGTGCAGCGGGGTGCTGTGAGGTTGCTGGCCGTTATGGAGGGTAACGGCCAGGGCAGTGTGGTCGCTGGGAGCAAAGGCGATAGCGGATCGGAGCTGGGAGCAGAGGCGATAGCGGATCGGAGCGGAGCGGATCGGGTTTTATTTCTTTTTTCTTGAGTTTGGCGGAGACAGCGAGCGGACAGAGAGGCGAGAGCGAGAGCGGTTCGCGTTTGATTAATTTCCCCCCAGGCCGTGATTGTCTATAACGGCCTGGAATTTTTTTTTCCTGGCCGTTATAGACAATAACGGCCTTCTTGTTTTTTTTTTCTCGCCAGATTTCTTTGGTTCTTCAGTTCTGGATTTTGCGTTGGTTAATTAAGTCGCTAATCGGGCCGTTATAGACGATAACGGCCTTTGGACGTTATAATCAACAACGGAATTGTTAGATTTCGAGATTTGGCGAAAGTGTTCTTCAATATCGATATTTATTTTGTTTAATTTCTATTAATAAAAATTTCGGGGGTATCAAACTATCAATATCACATAAAATAAAAGTGTTTCTCATAGGACAAAAGTAATTGAAGCAATAAAATGTTTCTCCGAAAAAATAATACAGCATTTATGAGAAAGTGGAATACCACTTTCTCCGAAAATTCAATACAGCAATAAAGTGTTTCTCCGAAAATCCATTACAGCATTTACTGAAAGTGTGGCGGGTCACTGACGCTTCCACTTTGCCTTTACCAAGTACCAACTACTTGTTTTGTATTCCTATCCTGCAGGGATTGTAACTCTGTGAATGCCACATAGCATCTGCCATTCTACAATAATGCAGAAGACTTGAGATTTTGATGTCAACGTGTAGACAACTAAATTGTACAAGGGTGCGTTCTATTCACCTTCTACACATCTAAATTCAATCTCTATTCATCTTCACTCTTTTGCAACTGCATTCAATCTCTATTCATCTAGCAATCTCTGTTTCCAACTCTCTCTGATCTCTTGCCATAGGGTACTCGTCCAAATCTCTGTTTCTCATCTCAGTCCTCTGCTCGATCTGCTGCCATTACACGGTATCTCTTTCCAAAATATCTAATTCTCATCTATTGCTTATTAACCAACCAATCTCTGCCTTTTGCTATTTTCATTCTCAATCCATCTGTTCTCTCAATCACCAATTTAGTACGTGTTTAAAAAAAAAATACATTTTGCTACTTGTTATTTGTCATTCTCAAGCAACACTAGCAAGGAAAAAACAAAAATCGAAAAAAAAAAGAGAAAAAAGAACAGCGGCTTTGAGGAAGCTTCCGCAGTAGAAGAAAGAAGAAACTTCAAGATGGCTCTATCAACCGCTGCCTGGACCATTGCTAAGTGGGCGGGGTCCGCTGTTGTCGGAGAACTTATCAGCATGGGTTTTTTGTACTTGTGTGACCATGAGCTGCCAGCCGATAGCAAAGCCGAGCTAAAGAGGCTACAGGCAGCTCTTCCCCAGATCACAACTGTCATGGGCATTGTCGAAGCTCTGAAGATGAAGGACCCGAGTGCTCGCCAATGGGTCGAGCAGTTTAGGCAGGCTGTTGAAGCATCTGAAGATGTGCTTGATGAGTTGGAGTACAAAAAACTGGAGGATAAGGTGAAAGACCGAGATGAGGCGGGTGGATCCGCTTCTAGTTCAAAGAAGAGAAAACCATCTACTATCAGTGATGATACATTGCAGAGGTTGAAGGAGGTTGTAACAATGTTGGATCAGGCTGCTACCGGTGTGGAGCATCTCCTTCAAGCTGCGACTGTGCTAGGTATTTATGATCTTTCTGAATCACGACAAGAAGCCGGTAAAGTTTTAAGTCGCGAAACTACTTCCTTTTTAGTTGAAAGAGAGTTGTTTGGCCGGGAAGTTGAGAAGCACAAGATAATTGATTGGCTAAAGCGGCCAACTGATGTCTGCCTCTCTTCATTTGGTATTGTTGGGGTGGGTGGACTAGGAAAGACCACCCTTGTACAATTTGCATATCAAGAGATGCGCGGGTCGAATCATTTCGACAAAACAATATGGGTTTGTGTTTCTACTAACTTCAGCGTTGAAGATATAACGAGAAAGATGCTTGGTGAACTAGGAGAAAATAATTGTTATAATAAACCATTAAATGCGCTCCAAGAAACCTTGAAAGAAAATATACATTTAAAGAAAATTCTTCTCGTTTTAGATGATATATGGGATGATGAGAAAAGGAGTAACTGGGAGCAACTAGTTGCTCCTTTGAGGTTTGTACAAGAAGGTAGTAAAATCATATTTACTACTAGAATGAAATCAGTGGCAGACTTGCTTGCAAGTGTGACAAGTACAGAGCATGAATCTCTATCATTACAAGGCTTTGGAGAGCAAGAGTTGCGATTGCTCTTTCAGAGCTATGCATTTCGTGGTTTTAACCGTGACAATCATAGAGATTTGCAAGCAATTGGAGATCAAATACTAAAAATGCTCCGAGGTAGTCCATTAGCAGCAAAGGTGATTGGAAGCTTGCTGAATTCACGTATGGACCACCAGTATTGGAGAAGAATTTTGAATCACGGGTCTCTATTTAACTTAGAGCAAGCGAATGATGTGGTGGAGGTTTTGAAATTGAGCTACTACCATTTACCAGCAAATTTGCAGGTATGCTTTAGATTTTGTAGCATATTTCCTCAAGATCACAAGTTTGATAAAGATGACTTGATCAAAATGTGGATCTGTTCTGGATTTGTCCGGCAACAATCAAGTCAAGAAGAAAGGCTAGAAGATATTGGAGAAGATTATTTCAATCTTCTTTTAAGGAAGTCATTCTTTGAATATGTTGAATCATGGAGAGGTGAAAGGAGATATGTTATGCATGATTTGGTGCATGAGTTGGCCCAAAACGTTTCCTATGGAGAATGTTGTAGAATAGAATCTAATGATAAATCAATTACCATACCTACCACTGTACGACATGTTTATGTACATGAACGTGAAATGGGAAAGGTCTCCCATCTTGAAAATTTACGCAGCTTGGTTGTAACCACTTATCATATGATTACTCATTCGTATCAATTTGTTCTTCCAAATAATTTAATTAAGAAAAGCTTACGTTTATTGAAAATATGTGGATCCAGAAACAGTGACATGCCCAAAGAGATAAGCTGTTTGGTACACCTTCGCTACCTCTCCGTGGAGGGATCTCGACCTTTTCATGTAACTGATCAAACGTTCAACTACATGCTCCTTGCTTTAGTTTACAAGCTTTATCATTTGCAAGTACTAGAAATTCTAGGAAATTATTTATATAATTCAGCAATTGAAACAACTGGAATGACCAATCTACTTAGGTTGCGTTATATGAGACTTCCAAAGGAGATAATGCAAACCATTCATGGAGTCCACAAGCTGACATCTCTCCAAGAGTTAACATTTTTTGTTGGACAACAGAGTGGTCAACGTTTAAATGAACTGGGCACACTAAAGAACCTTCGACGTCTGTTTATTGAAAACATCGAGAATATAGGGGATCATACTGAAGCTAAGAGTGCCAACCTATTAGGGAAGAATAATCTCATGTCGCTCTCCCTGAAATGGACCTCAGAGAGCAATCCTATTCTCCCTGAGAAAATCGTTGATTACCTTCAACCCCCTCCCAGTCTCACGGAATTGACAATTAACAATTATAAAGGCCAAAGATCTCCTAATTGGATGGAGGATTCACCGCCTTTAAACCTATCATCCCTCAAATTACTTAATTGTCCTCTTTGGAAAAACCAATTATTTTCATGGGAAATGCCATACTTGAAAATTCTTGATATACGTGATTGTCTAAATCTGGACAAGTTACCTGATATGCCACTTTCTCTAATTGAATTCCGAATTATTAATGTGGGCTTGACTTCTCTTCCAGCTTTGTATCGAAATTCTGGTAATAACACTCCTGTAACATTATCCATAAAATCGTCACTAAGAGTAGTGGAGATAGAAAGGTGCCCCAACTTAATATCCTTGCATGGATTTTTGCAGCAAGACAACCTAGATTTGCAAGCTATTGAGGAATTAACCATCAACGGTTGTGAGAGATTGGTACACCCGCCAACTCATGGGTTTGGGAAGTTAACGTCCTTGAAATACTTAAAGTTAACAAATAACCCAAAGCTAGTGGTGATGAATTTTGAGGGCTACCTCCTACCAACAAAACTCCAACGACTTTACATGGGAAACTGTGGTGAACTTGATTTACCAGTACTTGAGGCATCATGTGGTATCACTACTCTCACTAACCTGAAATTACAAAATGCAAATATTATATCCATTGCTTCTGCAAAAGACTCCTTTAGATCTCTTAAATGCTTGAGTATTATGGATTGTCCAAACCTAATCAAATTTCCCACTTCGTTGCCACTTTCTCTAACTAAATTACGCATCAATTACGTGGGATTGAGTGCTCTTCCAGAATATTATCAAAGTTCTCACTCTAGCATTGGCCCATCAACATCGTCACTAAGAATAGTGGAGATAAGAAGCTGCCAAAACTTAAAATCTTTGAACGGATTCCTGCAGCAAGACAACATAGATTTTCAGTCTATCGCTGAGATAGAAGTCATGAGTTGTGAGAATCTCGTACATCTACCAATGGGTGCATTTGGGAAATTTGTATCGCTACAGAATTTAACAATAAGTGATTGCCCAATGCTAATGGCAGTTGATAAACAGAGCACCCTCCTTCCCATGGCACTCAAATACCTTTCAATAACAAACTGCGGTAAACTTGATGAGCCATTGCTTGAATCAGCATCGAACCTTCCTACTCTCACTGATCTTTGGATTTCTAATTGTGCAAATATATCTCGTATTCCCTTCTCAGAAAATGTATTCAGATCTCTCAATGAGCTACATATATTAGGATGCAAGAAGCTCGTTGAACATTCATCTAGGGAACAAGCACATGGTGCCAACCTAGGAAGTAGCTTGGCCTCTTTAAAGATCAAGGAGCTTTACATTGATAACCTCTCTCTCCTTCTCATCGAACCACTAAGAAGCCTAAGCTTTGTTAGCAACCTACATGTTTCCCGTTGTTCATGGATGGAGGCTTTGCTGGAGCAATGGTTTCTGCAAAACAGTACCCTCAAGAAGTTGACTCTCTGGGATGTGAGAAATCTCAATACATTGCCTGCTATAATGGTGAGGCTCACTGTGCTTGAAGATCTGACAATCTATGGGGGTGATTTGCTGGAGGAGCTTCCGGAGTTACCTGCTTCTCTAAGGGAGTTATATATCCGTAATGCAAGCTCTCTGAAGTCATTTCCTGCTACAATGGCGAGACTCACTGCCCTTGAAAGCCTAAGGATTTGGAAAGCTGATTTGCTCGAGAAGCTCCCGGAGTTACCTGTTTCTCTGAAAGAAAAGAGAATTGAAGGCCGTGGTGGCCGATTACTCTGAAACATAAGGACACTCTACTTTTATAACAGATCCCCAACTCATGTTGAAAAACAAAGCCATCTGAAAATCAAGAGAGTTGATTTGCTGGAGGGGCTCCCAGGGTTACCTGTGTCTCTAAAAATAAGTCCATTAAAGGCCGTGGTGGCAGGTGGCAGGTGGCAGGTGGCTTCTCTGAAACAATCTGCTTTCATAACAGAAATAAATCAGATACATGCAGTAGGATAATGCTTCATAATTTACCATCCCGGTATTATTAAGGTACTTTTTTTTCCAAATTTATTGAATAAATTAAAGGCTCTTGCAATAGATATATATATTTTTTTTTTATCAGTAAGATACTCTTATTTGTGGCTCTTCTTGTTTCAAACTTCAAAAACTTTGTAGGTTATTTCTACTGTTGACTCATTCCTGCATAGACAAGGCCCACAACATAACAATGCCAACTCGACTGTTGCATATACATGTCAATGTCCAGAGGAATGGAGGATTATATCTCAAATAACAGTACCTTCCCTGCAGGTATTATATCTCACCTTGTTTCCAAGCAAATCAGCTTAGTATGATAAAAAAAAACAATTGCAATTAAACCTCTTTCATGTATTAATAGTTCTCTTTTAGATCACATTTTTTTATTTATTTGCATAATCAAGGTTTCACTGAGCAGTGCTATAACCATCAAGTGCTGTACCAGTAAGATAGTGTACCAGTGTGAATCAGACACATCTACTGGTACGGGAATGGTAAGATAAACCTTAGTATGATAACAAAAAAAGAAGAAGTACTAAAACAGATTAATTTACCTCATTGTTCTACTCACTGAGATATGGGATAGGCTCTCAAATCCAAATGACATTGCTTTCACAAGTACTTGTACTGAAAATAGAAGATAAATACTTAAAAATTGATTGAATTGAACCTTAGCGATTCACAAGCAGCTATATTGAAACCAAACCTGTGCGTGGATTCATGTGTGGTGCTCTTGCCACGTCTCAATCGGCGAGAGTTGAAGTGCCTTTCTCTGGATTCTTCGGCCGACTGTCTTATTTCAATTTCTTTATTTAAATTTGAGGGATACTAACATATTTAAAAAATTTAACTCTCCCTACGTCTAAATGATATAGCTGGTCCCAAGCCCGGATAAAAGGATGAGGGTTAACAATAAAAAAAATGAAATGTGTTAATTAGAAGTATAGCAACTCAAATTAAAAAAAAAAAAAGACACTGAAATTTGCAAAAAGAACTGAAATAACTGAAATTATACAACAAAAAAAGGTTTATTTTGATAAAAAAGCGAATGTTCTTATTTAAAAGAACATGCACAAAATTCACAAAGCGTCCAAACTGCATTTCTAACAAGTTCCACTTTACTGGGACTAGTTTGCCTAAATTCCCTGTTGAACTGTCTGTGTTGTTAGCTGAAATTATTTTTTAGTGTATCTTTGCCTTTAATTGGTACCTGTTGAGGAAGATTTTTTTTTGGTTCTCTGAGTGATCTGCTTTCTTTACTTGGATAAGAAAGTATGTTGTACTGATTTGAACTAAACTGCATCTGTAACCACACTGGTACAGTACCTGTACCAGATATGATACAAGAGCTTTCAATGAGAGGGGCTAGATGCCAACTCACTCACCTGATGAATTTTCACTAAAAATAGGGACCATAGTAACCTCCAATTTCAGATGTGATTTGCAAATAATTAGGGTTGCAGGCATATAGATCAACTTTGTTTTTTCGGATGAAATGAAAACTGATTGGGTTTCAATCCTAGCTTGTGAGTTTTGACGTTGTAGGATAGGTTTATAAGGCCCTTTTCAGTGACATCAGGTCAGCTGATTGAGGAAACCATGGGTGTTAAACCATACTTTCATCAGGGTTGTGTCATGGTATTTATTCCTTGGTTGCACTAATTTCTTGAGGGGCACACCAGTGAAAGCCTTGTTGCTAATCAGTTTAAATCATTAAAATATTTACCACTTAATCTTCGATACGTACTAGTTGAGATTCTGACCTCTCTTGTTGAATGAATATGATAATACCATATATTACGTACACTGGTCCTTTGCTGAGTTGTTTTCATTTAAGGTATCCTTCACTAATTCTTTACCAAACTTGCATATTGGACCTCTTTGAGGGCTCTTAATTAATGTCTTCCCTTCATGGATACAGGTGATGACCGGTTGAACAGTCCTCGAACTGCAGCTGGAAGTACAAAATCAAAGCAGAGGGGCTGCAGTACAATTTTACCAAGTTCCAAGGAATGAAGTCCAAAATTGCCACAGAGGGGCTGCAGCACAATTTTAATCCAGCTGAGAAGATCAATGAGGTTTGACTAGCAAATGAAAAAAAAAGAAGTGTTATTAGTCATATCTCTAATTCAATAGTACAGCCCTATTTGCCACAGGAGATACTTGCTAACAAGTATAATAAACAACATCAAGCAGCAATCAAGCCTAATTGGATATGTATAGTTATGGCATGAGATTTTGGACAGAATACTGGTTATGTGAAAGTGGTATTAGCACTACTACAAAAATGGTAATTCTACACTGCACATTGTACACGGTTTTTCCAATTTTATATAAAAACCGTGTACCAAATATGATTTTTTGAAAGCCCAAAAAATCTGTAGGAATTATACACGGACATTTAGTTAAGAATCAGTGTAGAATTGTTTGAGAGAGCTACACGGTTTATTAGGGATCAAAAATCCGTGTGGAAAGAAGACCGTGTGGAAAAAATTGAGAGAGCTACACGGATTTTTGTTAAATATCCGTGTAGGAATATATACACGGATTTTTGATAATATATCAGTGTAGAAATGGTAGAAATGTACACGGATTTTATTATAAATAGCTGTGTATGATTATTTGGAGAGCTACACGGATTAATAAGTATAAATCCGTGTATAAAAGGCTGTGTAGGGTTTTAATTAGTATAAAAGGCCTTCTCCTTCCAGCGTCGTTTTGATCAAGTCTTTTATACTGTTTCTCTCTCGCTCTCTCTGTACTGAATGTTGATCTGATTTCTACAAAGGCTAGCAGCTTGGATCAGAGATCTTTGAAGTTTTTATTTTCTCCTCTCTATCTTTCTAAGGTTAGTATATATTCCTTTTCTTCCTCTAATTTTCTGTTACTTATTATTGCTTATTTAGGTCATGTGTAATTCATGCATGCTTGATTTCTTAAGATAATGCAAAAACGGCGGAAAGTTCGGCTGAGCGGGAGACGAAGCGTAAGGGCAACCACGCAAAAGTAGGGGAAAGTCGGCTGAGTGGGGAGCCCAAGCGTGGGGGCGGCCACGTTTGAAAAAAATTTGAAATTTGAAAAAATTTGAAAAAATTTGAAAAAATTTGAAAATTTTTGAAACAATTTGAAACAATTTGAAAAAATTTGAAAAAATTTGACAAAAATTTGAATTTAAAGGATAATTTTTATTCTCTATTATGCATGCATGCACATATATGTTGATAAAATGTATTTTTTATTGGAGATGCAATATGTTGGAGACCTTTAACAAAGAGGGATCATGTCATGGATCACATGGGCACTCTCCTTTTTGATATGTTGGATCTAATACAACTAGTTTGTATGAAATTTTGGTCCAAACTAGATCATAGCCCAACGTTTTGGCAACATGAGCCCAACTTACCGGAAATTGGGCCAAAGCTTCATCACATGCTTACTAAGTGGTAAGGACATAACTTGATCTACAAACATTGTATTGGATCTTGAGGAGTATATGTTATATGTGGATCACATGGGATTGTATATGTACAAAAGGCAATATGTATATATGTGTTGATGCCTTTATGCTTTTTTTTGTTATATATGTTGATATTAGAATTTTATGTTTTTATGGTTTCGGTTAGAATTTTGTAATGATAAATATGAATTTTTATAATTTTGTCTGCTAAATATGAATTTGTATAATTTTGTATAATTTCATGTACATGATTTTAAATTGCTATTTGAAAATTTTAAATACTAGCTAGCGAAACAAGAGGCCAGCAAAAAAAAAACTAAAAAAGAAATTATAAGACAACCCCACACGGATATTTAATAAAATTTCGTGTAAGAATAGTAATTTATAAAATAATCCATGCACGAATACAAAAAAAAAATTTAGTTAATTCTACACGGATATTTAACTAAAGTCCGTGTATGATAGTTCAGAGAGCTACACGGATATTTAGTTAAAAGTCCGTGTACAAAGATGAGAGCTACACGGATGTTTAGTTAAAAGTCCGTGTAGAAAGAAGAGAGCTACACGGATATTTAGTTCAATGTCCGTGTAGAAAGATGAGAGCTACACGGCTGTTTATGTTACAATCCGTGTAGCTCAGCTTTGGAGAGCGCCACTGGCAAGGAATTGAACACGGTTGTTTATGTAATAATCCGTGTAGCTCTCAGGAATTGCACACGGGTAAATATCCGTGTATAATTTATTCAGGGATTATACACCCTCGCACTCCACACGGTAGGAAATCCGTGTAGCTCCCCTGTTTATGTCCGTGTGCAATCTCTATTTCTGTAGTAGTGTAGTGTGCAAATTACACAAAAAACCGACCACGTTGTGAACGAATATGAAAATTGAATGTATATACACATTGAAAATCATTTGACAATTTTGTGCTGTCTTACAAGAGGCAGAAAATTGTGAAAGAGATTTATGGAATTTTAAGGGGTAAGCATGCAAACTTTTCGTTGCTGATTGAATAGTTAAGAACAATGATCCAATCCTCATTGACAATTTTATCCCCAAAATAAATTTTAAAAAAAAGACATGATTTTTGCTACATGTTAATCTCTTGAATGAAAAAAGCCATGATTATAGGTAGAATCTAGCATTCATTAACTACCTACAGAGATACTGGATTTTCATTAACTTGTTTCATTTTCTGATTAATATTCTGATTAGAGATTAGGGAAGCAATTGTGGGAATGCTAGGTGATTTTGGTACTGGAATCATGATTCACTGGTACAGCCTTCTCTAGCAGAAGTTTATTTTGGTGGCAATGATTCGTGTAAACCGCATCCCTACGACCTGAGTCTGTATGTGCCTCTGTCGGAGTACAAGGGAAACATGTGAGAAATCAGGTTAAATTTGAACCCAATTGCAGTTCAAAATTGTATACTGAAGAGGTTAAATTTGGTGAGCCCAAGGCCTGATCAAAGGTTTGAATTAAATTGGCCCACAAGTTTAATTTTGGTTACAATAAGTAAACAAATTGGCTCAATTGTAGTTCCAAATTGTATATTAATATTTATAATATAACACGTCTTGTTGAGAAATAAGTAAACAAAAATAATACAAGGCACAAGTTTAATTTGTCAAAATCTATTTGGTACACCTCTTTTTTACTCTATAATCAACATATATAGAAATATCCGTTGCCTTCTTCCTAACTGATTACAATGCATACATAGATGACAGTGTAACTTTGTTGTGTAGCCGGTACCGGAAACACTGAGATCGGGTTTACCATCATCTGCTCCAGCACCAAAGACAGGCCCACCCAAGCCAGCCGCATCCTTGATCTTAATTATCCTCCAACTTGTTGACCGGCAGCCCCGGCTCGTCCTTGTCAGACCTTATGGTCATCCTCCGTGGATCTTCTGTGGCAGCACCAGGCGCAGTGTGGTAGGTTGTAGTTGTGCTCCTTGTGCACCTGACATGGATCTTAATTTTTTTTTTTTTAACTGTAAAAATGATACTGTTGGAAAATAGAAATAGCAAGTACTGAAACCTGAACTGAACTAGAGTGAGATTTGGTTTGCAGAAATCGAACGAGAGAAAGAGAGCAACCTGACACGTAAGAGAGTTGACTGACACGTGTCAGGAAGATTTATATGAAGAAGCTTCTTGGGTTAGTCTCTATTATGAATTTTCTATTAGTCCCTAATACGAAGAAGATTTATATGAATTTGCTATTGACATTTTAGATCCTTCTTGGGTTAGTCCCTAAAAGAAATTTGTTCCAGAAATTATAATAGATTATCACGTATGATATTTAATGATGGCTATGTTTGGAAAAGTACATTCATTTAAACTTTGGTACTCAACTACTCATGTTCCTTAATATCTTGGTCAATATTGCCGTTTTTTTACTGGTGGCCCCAAGGTTTCTTGCCATGTGCAATTTTTTAAATTGAAATTGCATTTACTGCAATTGACGAGATCTTTTTCTCATTTACAGATTCAGACTCAAGTAGTTCCTCAGGAAGTGGTTCAGATGCCAAAGCCTCAACACTGCATGAAAACAAGGTACATTTTTTTTTATTGTGATTGTATTCGATGATAAAAAACTTACTGGTATATTATCTGATGGACAATTTTCACACTTCAATCTCCAGGAAAAAGCTTCTAGGCCTGCTTCGGATCGTGAAAAAAGTAACATAACTTTGATTGTTTTATAGCTTACCAGTACAGACTGGTAACATAAAATTGCTCCGGGACTGTCCTTTATGGTGATCATTGGCCAAGAAACCAAAACAATTAAAACAAGGGAAATACCAATGACCAATTGTTTTGTTGTACCAGTAATAACTCAGTACTGTACAGTGCATCTTTGTTAGTCTCTTCTCAACATGTCTAAATTTGTCTTGCCTTTCATATTGCAATGAGATGAGATGATAATATTATTTACCTAATAACCATTTTATTCTTGTTATGCCAGAATCATCTAACGGGTCGAAACAATCAGATGCGGATGACCCATTAAACCTAGCCAATCTTACTGACTTGGATGCTCAAATGGATGGTAAGTTTCCTAAAAAGAAAGAAAAAAAATGAAAGTCAACCTTCCTATGTGATATAAATATGAGATGATACTAAGTGTTATCATATCCTGCATGAAATAATATAGGGGACTGATTCTGCCAAAAAGTCAAAACCTGACAAACAATACCGAGCAGTACTCTTGCGGGACCGCTTTGCTGAAACTATTTTGAAAGCTCGTGAAAAGACTCTTGACCAGGTTTTCAATTGTGTTGCCTTTCTATTGTTGATGACAACCTTTGTAGGGCTTTAAAGTACTACCAGCTGGGTTGATGCATAGCGCACAGTGGTCTGTACTATGGATCCATATCTCTATTTTCGAAGTCCAAACAGACTATCCGAACCACTTTATATGATCTTCATATAAAGATGTACTTGATTGCCAAATTTTACATTTTTTAGAATTTTTTACTATTCTTTTAGATAGTAGAGAATGACTTGATCTAAAGATTGTGGATCATGTGCTACAAGCAGAGGCAAAAGCAGCTGAGGAAGCAAGGAAGCGGGCCGAAGCTGAGGAGGCAAAGCACAGGAGAGCCCAAGAGAGAGAGGCAGCCCGTCAAGCCCTGCAACAAGTAATATTTCCTTTTAATTTGAGACCTTTATTTTAATCAAATGAGCAGGTTTATGTGTATGTCTATTTAAAATTTCAAAAAAAAAATCATGTGCTATGTCAATTGAGAATTATAATTTGTCCATTGCAAAATGAAATATCATGTGTATATCCTCCAAGGATTAGAAATTTCTTATAAAAAATATCAAATTAGTCCTCTATATCTCAGTATAACTTACAAATTATAGAAGAGTTAATATGATAATTTTGATGAATTAGGACCAAGATATTTGACATATTTGGTGCTTTCTTTGGGCAAATATTGCTCCTAATTGTAATCCTTGGTTCATATTTTGGATTCTTTCTTGACATCTTTGTGCTAAATAAGAGATTTCATATCATACTTGCAAATGCTCATAGTCCTTTTTATACCATATATTTGAAATAGAGTGAGGCTATGGTACTACGCATACCGCAGATTGGTCCCAACTACGGATCAATATTTTGTTTTCTGAGTTAAAAAATATTCAACATGATCTCCTAATGAAAATGTACTAAATTTTACATTTTTTAGATTTTTTTTACTATTTTTTAGATATTTTTTACATAGGTAGAAAATCACTACTTTTAAATGGTCTAGCATCTTTATATCAAGTGATTTTCTACCTATCTAAACAAATAGTAATTTTTTTCTAAAAAATTATAAAATTTGATCTACAAGTAAATTTTTATATGGAGATCATGTTGAACGGTTCAGATGTTTGCACTTTGAAAATTGTGATATTGATCTATAGTATGGACCAATCTGTGCTATGCATAGTACCATAGCTCACTCTTTGAAATATTACAAGATTATATATATTAACTTCTCTCATTATCAGATGGAGAACTGTAGAAATTGACAAAGGAAATCTATTCACGAGAGATCTCGAGATGCTGAGAACAGCCCCAGAGCATATAGCCAGTTCAGTTGGTGAGACCAGTCCAATGGATTGCCAAGAGGGAATCGGAATGGGTTTCAGACCCGGTACAAACCCGCTAGAGCAGCTGGGGCTATTCCATGTGTTGATAGAAATTGTTTTGGGTCCTATCTGATCCAGGAAATTGTTGTTAGTATAACTTAGTTTCATTACTCTTTGCTGAATTGTTGTCTAATATTATCAAGGTATCTGATATTAAACATGATACTGCAAAAGAAAATTATTTATAATTTGTAACTGGGTTTTTCATTGCTACAATTTGCAATGAAAAAGGCAAAAACTGGTGCACCATTCATTTTCTTTGGAGATAACACTAGATTAAACTTGAAATTTGCTTCTTACTCCAGTTTTCAAAGTTCTTACTATAATGGGATTTAGTTTCTCTCAACTGAATTGGGGAACATTTTTAGTAAAAGATTCATAACAAACACAATAAAAAGATAAATATGTACAACCTTTCATATTTTTAGCTTAAACCTACATTCAAATACAAATTATTATGTGTCATACAACTAATATTAAATTCCACACTGCAATTTTTACCTTTAATATTCCATAAGAAAACAAACTTTCTGAATTTATGTGTAAACAAATGCTCTGTTTTTTTTAAATAACATGTCTCAAAAATTAATTAGCTTCACTAAAAATCCAATTAGTCCTAGATAATTAGTGTGTTTATTAGTATTTTCTATAACTAATTTATTAGGTTTGAATATTGTAAACAATAACTTGCTACATATTAGTTCCATCTCGGAAAATGCATGTAGTTATGTATTATTATTATTATTTGCTTTTCTCCTTTTTCTACCTTCTTGTGTATAATTAAATATTGTAATTTTTCCCCATTATAAATATTGTATTACAATTGTGTAGCACATTATGGTTAGTATAATAACTTTTTGACCATTTATCGTGACTTTGTTGGCTATTTATCAAATATTTGGACTATAAGCAACAATAATTTTTTCTGGTTAAAAATTGTAAAAATGATTGGTCTTTTATGAATCTAGTTTGAAAGTTCTTAAAAGTTCTTAAATGGGGTGGGGAAGCAGAGTTCTTCCCGGCTCCTCAAAAGTGATAACCGAAGTGATTCGCACAAGTTCTTAATCTAATCTCTTACACACTTTTCAAAACTTAAAACCGCAGTGGGCCCACGGAGGCACATCAGCCACCTCCAGGAAAGGACACGTGGCGCCCTTTGGATAACTTGAACCAATCATGAATTTTTCTTGTTAAAGGAGCGAAGGGGTTCTACATTAACATTCGTAAATTCGATTTAGATTTACAGAATGATTTTTAATTTTATTTTTTCGTACGATAGAATTTTGATGTGAATTGAACAGTTCAGATCGCAAATCAAACTAAATTTGATTGGATGTCCATTAAATACTCCGTTTTCTAATTTTTAAGAGTCAGCTGGATCTTCTAAAGTAACTCAAAATTTCAGTTTGAATTCAAACCATTCAATCAAAATTCAAACCAATTCAGTCGAGGTAGAACTTTTCAAAAATAATCTTGGCCCACGAATTAATGATATGATTATTTACATTTTTGTGTATTATAACTATATTTGTACGAAGATATCCAATAGGTACTATAAATCTAGTATGATTTTGTTTCATTATATATCTGTAAAATTAATCCTCATGATATCAATTGAAGACAATATTGGTCTGGCTGCTTTTAAATTTAATTGAAAAAATTAAAAAGTTTTGGTATGTGAATTGAATTTCAAATACTACTCAAGTTCATGTTGATCCTTAATTAATACTCCTGAGTGCATTATTTATAGATTTTGACAATAAATTAATGCTTATTTACCGGTTGTTCGTGGGATAACTTATTAACTGAATTCAACAATTATTTCTTTTTAGTTAGAACTTTTTGCGCAAATTAAAAATTAAGAAGATGTGCTATGTGTTTTCGTATTTATGATGTCAATATTTGATGTAAATTTTGTCAAAAAAAAAAAATTTTATCCATTGCTATATTTTTGTGTGATAACTTTAAGGATTGGTGATATGTAAGTAGTTAACCTATACATTGATGTCAAGTTTTCATTTTGTTAACAAATGTTGCGTATTTTGAAATTGTGATGACGTGCTTTGGCTTTGTATTTAGTATGTTGATATGTAATGTAGACTTTAACAATAAACTCACTATTTTATCCATTGCCGGATTTTTTTTTCCATGTATCAATTTGCATAATTTAGAATTAAGATGATTTGTTTTGAGCTTTGAATCGTCATAATAGGACGTTGATGTTTGATGTAAATTTAATTGAATTTGTTATAAACCAAATTTTAGGTAATATATAATATATTACATCACTTTTTTATTTAAATTTCGGACATTAAAAAAACATAAATATTCTAAATGTATGAATTTTCATCTTAAATAATTAGAATACACCTATTTCATCTAAAAATTTATATAAAAAAGAAAAACGCATTGCTAAAATCAATAATTAGGTCACAAATATTGCAAACAAAAATAAAATCTATTTACTTTTAATTTATGTTGTCACAGCATATAAAAAAATGAGCAACACATTTTTTTTTATTAGTTTTGCAATTTAATCTTTTTAGAATGTTGATATTTTGATAGTTAAATGCTCATACACAAAAACTATTTGGTTTTGAATAGATTAATGTCTAGAAATATTTACAAATTGAAATTTGTGGATACTATTGCACAATATGCTCTTACATTAAAATCTGAAACAAGAACAATATTTTTATAAGGATCAGTGTTGTATGTTGATGTAATTGACATAATAGAAATTAAGTTTGTTTTTAGCATTAAAAATCAAATTCACAAAACAGTTTGTGATGGTATTAATTTTATTTATTAATTACTACTTATACAATGTTAAAAAAAAGTACTAAAAAGAAAATAACCATTTGATAACTGATAATTGCCAACGTGGGCCTTTGAAGAGTAAGTTATCTAAATGAGCTAGATTGGAAATTGTTTAAGTTAAATATATCACAAATTAATTTGTTGGAGTTGTAAGTGACAACCATCTTCATGCAAGGGATGAAGGGATCTAAAACCTCACCAATTACCCTCCCCACAACAAGTGGATCCAATGGCCTGCTAGACATGGTTATGAGCTAACAACTGCCAGATGTGTGTGTGTGTGTTTGGGTGGTACTTAATTTGTGAAAGAAATACAAGTACAAAGGTTCTACTTATAGAGCTCGTTGGGGGAGTCTCTGTTCAAAAAGAAAAAAGAAAAAAAAAAATTCGAATTAATGGCAAAGGCATTAATTTTTGCTTTTCTTTCAACAAATTAAGTGCCTTCTAAGGTTGTGTGGTGCTATTTTGAGAGCAAGATTTTGAGTTTTAAAAACTTAGACAAATTTTTAACTCTTTATAGCCAATTTGTCCTTAGATTATTTTTCTTATCTTTTCACAATGAATTCACAACGTGCTATTTAAGAAAAAAAGATACAAGATAATATATTGCATAAGATATAAGATACATCTTCAAAGAAAAGTGCAAAAGTTCGTCTTTTTCATCTATGACCCATCCTTAATTAATAACGTTTATATGTTGTTTAATTTCCATTATTTGTTCTCTTCCAAAAATGAATACTTTGTGATCTTATATGCTTAATTATACTTTTGTCAATGGAGTTGTAGAATAATAAAAAAATTAGAACAAGAATATGAAAGCTAAGGATAAAGAAAATTAAGTACAACTTAGATAATTTGGAACTTAATTTTGGAGAATTTGATTATTTGGATGTATAAAACACTGAATTTATGAACTTTCAGTTTCTCTCTAAAGAAAAATATGTTTGTGATATAATAATTGGTCTCACTATATTGAAAATTTAAAATAAAGTTTAGTGATAATTAGCGTTATGATTCTTCATTGAACAAGATTTCAATAAAATTTCTATAAATGTTTAAAATAAACATACAAACATAAAAAAAACAAAACATATTGTTAAATTCTTATTGTGTATTTTATTTTTGCATTGTATAATATTTTTATAAAATTGTTTCCTTTTAAGGTGCATTAATTATTTCCTTTTTAGGAACATTTTTTATCCCACTATAATTTATAATTAATTTTGTTGTTTCCTTTTTGTGTTGTGCATTTATTGCACAAGATATAAAGACAAATTTGAAGGACAAATTGGGTATAAAGTGATATCAGGTATCTTAGCTTTCAATAATTAAAATCGTGTTCTCAAAATAAACACCGTCCTTAGAGACATGAGGATGAAAAAACATTCCTATGTACTTTCTTTATTTTTACAAGATCCAAGAAATATTAATTTGAAACAAGCCACTTTTTAATGAGTATATTCCTACATCAAACTAAATATTTCATTTCATTTATTTACTAATTCTGAATTGTTTGAACAAACAATTTCGGCACTAGAGTGGTGACACTTTGCAGTGCATTTATTGATCATTAACATCATCATGCTTCGAGAACAGTGCGGTATCTAAGATTTTTAGATATTCAAAGGTCGAGAGTTGGATCTCCTCTCACCATTTTGCAGCTTGCGAAGCTTTAAAAAAAATCATCATGCTTAACATATGAAAAGACATCATTAATTAAAATTTACTGTAATGATGAGAATCAGTCTTCGGTCTGGTGACAAAGGCAATGTTCTCCGTGTGAGAGGTCGCAGGTTTGAAATCCGTAAAGAGCAATCCTTTGTAGCAATCCTTGGGCTTGTGCGACCATGAGGTCCTTACAAAAAACTCAATTATTGTTTTAATTTTTAAACAAGTCTTTTTAGTATACCCATGTTTAAATAGTCCAAGCTAACCCAGTCTAACAGGAATTTTCAAGGACCGAGGCCCATAGATATATACTTCAAATCCATACACTCCATGAGAACCCATTTTTGGGAATAGATGGGCCTAGTCATAGAAAACACTTGGTATATTATATATCTATGGGCCCTCCTCCACTATCCACCGCTGGGTGTGAGCCATTTGATGTTGTCCTGTGTATGTAATTTAGCTGCATGCGATTGAATTTCGTTCCCCCAACGACCCATAACTAAAGCATCTGCATCGAAGAAGAAAGATATATAGATTTATTAATTATTAGGGTCTAAACTCTAAATTGGACGTTGACGCAACCCAACATATATTATAACGCAATAACATCACATGTATTTGGAATTTTGGATGCAGTAGCCAGTAGTTGATAATTCATACATGATGCGTGTTTAATTAATGGCCGTTGTAAAAATAAAGTTGGTCGGATTGTTAGGGCACTAACGCCCTAAATAATGCATGGGTCATAGGATAGGTTCGATGTACATGTTGTTTCTTCCATCAGGTGGTCGAAGCAAATATTATTTTTGAGTTCAATCTATAACTTTTATAAATATGAGGTTCAAATTGAAAAATATTTTATTATAAATTTGAGAGTTAATGATAATTATTTTCTTAGTTTGCATTTACAAAAATATTACACGAATAAGTTAAAAAAATATAAAAAATGAAAGTTAATGGACTCATTTGAAAGAGTATATTCACTATATATGTTCTATATTTTCATTTTCTTTCACATATATATATATCAAGTTTTCTCACACTCCCATCAACCAACTTAAAAAATAATTTTGTGGCGATCTTTTGAAAGAGTAAATCCTCTAATTCTATATATATATTTTTTAAATATCTATCAAGCTTTCTCACACTCCCATCAACCAACTTAAAAAATAATTTTGTGGCGATCTTTTGAAAGAGTAAATCCACCAACTTTCTGATCACACGTTAACCACAAAGTTGACCGTATCTTGATCTTTTGTGGCGTGTCCAGATTGTAGTCCAATTTTGTTATTAATGCTGTCAATAAAAAAATAACAAATATGCTCTCTCATTACAAAATTTTTGAAAAATGTCCCGACCGCCCCACATTGGGACGGTTCTCTTCTGAAGACTAGATCTGAGACTTCATACATTTACATGAACAATGTCTAAGAAGAAATATGGTAAAGAACAAAAAAATTAAAAATTAGAAATAAAAAACTTAATCGGAAACTTTAACTCAAGTTTTGAGACTTTTCTCTTCATTTTTTTGCAATTCTAAATTTTAGAAAAACGGCATAGCTGTCACCAATGCATCTTCTCGATAGCTTTCCGAAAAATAATCATTTGCTGAAATCCGAAAAATATATCTGAAATCCGAAAAATAATCACAAGCACAAGCACAAGGAAGTCATTCTTTTAAGAAAGTCATTTATTTTTTATGAGTAAGATATTCTTATCTGTGACTCTTATTGTTTCAACTCATTCCTGCACAGACAAGGCCCACAATTTCCATGCGGTTAAGCACAAGGAAAAGAACGAACATGTCTATACCATATATGCACCACAAGTAAGTGCGCACTTCTCCCTTCTTACCTTACTTCGATTGATTGAGTGAAGGGTTGATTTGACTGATATCAGTGATTTGTTCTACTGTTTTAACTGGTCAAATTTGGATGGTTTCTGCAATATCAGAATGTTAATTAATCAAATTATCCCTAATTTCTTATGTTCTTCCGTCTGTAATATTTTGTAGGAGTTGATACCATCTGTTAGGTCACAGTGTGATGCATATGTGGATCAATTTGTCAACACAGTGAAAGGTGATAAATCAAAGAATTATTTATTTTTCAGTTAAGTTAAAACAGAAAAGTTCAATTTTGTTTTTCTTTAATTTCTTTCCCAAATATTCTCAGGGAACATAAAGCTTGTAGAAGAACACCCAGTTGAAGTAGCTGGAGTTACCACAGTTGCCGGCTTAGTTCTTATACGAGGTACTGATGATTAATATTGTTGAAAAGGATGCGCATCACTCTCTCGCTCTCTTTCCACATGGTCGGCTTTTGATTGGCCGCACTGCTGCTGATCTGGCATTACCATGACTGCATCCCTCTGCTATCTCCCATGGACCCCACCTGTCGTCCCGCTGTCATTTTCGACAATGGAACTGGGTTTGTCTCAATTCGACTTTCTCATCTTTTCTTTTGATTTATTTTTTGTTGCTGATTGTCTTGGTCAAGGGTTCAAATAATCAGTGTGAATTTTTCACAGGTTATATTAGCTTGTTTACTTATTTTCAAACTAATGTCCCCTTTTTTTTTGGAAATCTCTATCACACTATTTTCAAAAACTGTTAGGCTCAGTACTGTGAGATACTGGTACGCACCAGCTAGCATTCAATGAGGCTTGTTGAGCATATTTTGACACAAAACAGAACATCCTAAATTGGATTCAAACCTTTTTGCATTGATAATTTGATATTGATTATAAGAACTCACAATTCAACCCATATAAGCATGATTTAGATAATGCAGTGTGTAACATTTCTGGTATGCTCTGGAAATTTTCCCTGAATTTTATAGAGCTGCTAATTACTGTGCCTATAATAAAAGTACCATTGTGGAGCTTTTGGAAAAATTCTCAACCAGCCTCTCTAGCAATTTCAAAGATCAAGTTCCTTTGTCTGTGAAGCAGTTCAAAGCTCAGGGTCAAAATAGTCAAATCAAAGAAATATTTTATTGGAATATAATTAATTTGGATTCTTATTAGTTTTTGAAACCAATTTCTCTTTAGTTAATCTTTGATGCTGCCATTGAACACTGTGTGGAGATATCAACCCACCAGCATGCTTGTTGCGTCATGCAGAAGTGCATCTTTTATTTCTTGAACAAGATTTTGTTTTGCTAGAAATGATCTTTCATTTCTTTTCTTATTCTACTTTTCTCCCTTGTCTGCAACATATTTAACTCTGTGTGCATTTCTTTTAATGAAAGGTGAAAATCGGGCTGAGGGTTCTGAAGAGATCGTTGCCAGAGAAACTACTGACAATATATAGAACCCTAGGAGAGAATTTCAATGAGAGAGTGCTTCCTTCTATTATTCATGAGACTCTCAATTCTGTCGTTGCTCAGTACAATGCCAGGCAGCTCATCACTCAAAGAGAGGTTGCCTTTGTTCCCCTTTTCCATTTTTAACCTTCAATTGACAAGATTTTTTGATAAACAATTTATTTATCTTGATTTGTTTTGAACATTTTTCAATGTTTAGCTGCTGGATCATGCTATCCTTAGAATTGGAAAGGAAATGGAAAAATGTTTATTTTATTAGTTCGTTCCTACACAATATTGCATATCTATAAACAAGTTATTGTAACATGATCTGCAATAGTATTGGGTAAATAATTTCAGATTCAAACTGTTATTGAATTTGTATCACATTAAATGATTGAGACTTGTTCGTCTCTAGGGGATTTGCAATTCTCACTATTTGATAAATTACATACTTCAAATTTTTTTTTGGATATTCCACGGAACAAGTGAGGTCTGAGTTTTCTGTTATTATTCTATAAATAGACAGTGAGCAGGGAGATAAGAAAGATTCTGACGGAGTGAGCCCACAACTTCAACATGGCCGTTGATGAGTTCACTCATGCCATTGAGGCCAAGCAGGTAGATGCTCAGGAGGCTAAGCGTGCTAAGTTCATTGTTGAATAGGCTGAGCAGGACAAGAAGAGTGCTATTATTAGAGCTCAGGTGCGTTTTCTTTTTCCTTTATTCTTATTTATTATTTTTGTTGTTAAGTGAGTCTATGGTACTATGCATAGCGCGGATTGGTCTGTACTATGGATTAATATTTTCGTTTTCAAAGTTCAAATAGTCGATCTAAACCTTTCAACATGATCTCCATATGAAAATGTGAAAATGGTATTAGTGTGCAAATTTAATTGTTTACGCAAAAAACTGAACATGTTGAGAACAAATGTGAAAATTTGACAGTTTTGCGCGCTCTTACAAGGGGTAAGCATGCAAACTTTTCGTTGCTGATTGAATAGTTAACAACAATGACCCAATCCTCATTGACAATTTTATCCCTAAAATAAATAAAAAAAGACATGATTTTTGCTACATGGCAATCTCTTGAATGAAAAAAAAAAAAAACCATGATTATAGATAGAATCTAGCATTCATTAACTACCTACGGAGGTACTGGATTTTCATTAACTTGTTTCATTTTATGATTAATATTCTGATTAGAGATTAGGGAAGCAATTGTGGGAATGCTAGGTGATTTTTGTACTGGAATCATGATTCACTGGTATAGCCTTCTCTAGCAGAAGTTTATTTTGGTGGCAATGATTTGTGTAAACCGCAATGTCGGAGTACAAGGACAACATGCGACAAATCGGGCTTTTCATTAGGGTACTTCTCACTTGATTTATCAATTCTCAATCTTCATTTTCTTTTGAAGAAATTTTTGTTCCTTATTTATAAGAGCTCCATACTGTTTTTGAACTAGGTATCTGTTACCTATCATTTGTTGTAGTATACTGGTTATTGTACCAGACAGGGGCTGGTTGGTATCAGTATTAGTTGGAAACTTGGGAGTACCTGATTGGTGGTTTGCAGAATTTAGTGCTAAAATCCAAATTACAAGTATATAAATTGATGTTCTCTAAGCAGTTCTTGAATTCAGAAATAATAAGTAAACAATAAAAAAAAAATGAGGATTTGTAAAATTTATTTGGTACACATCCTTTTTACTTTATAATCAACATATATGATATATGCATTGCCATTTTCCTAACTTATTAGTTACATCGCATACATATACATAGATGACACGTGTAACTTTGCAGTCTAGCCAGTACCGGCAACACCGAGATCGGGTTTACTGTCATCTGCTCCGGCGCCGAAGACGGGCCCACCCAAGCCAGCCGCATCCTTGACCTTATCCTCCAACTTGTTGACCGGCACCCCTGGCTCGTCCTTGTCAGACCTTATGGCCACCCTCGGTGGATCTTCTGTGGCAGCACCGGGCGCAGTGTGGTAGGTGGTGGCGGTGAAGGACCCCTTTGGTTGTGCTCCTTGCGCGCCTGACATTAATATTTTTTTCTTTTTGTTATTGGAAAACTGATCCTGATGGAAAAATAGAAGTAGAGTGTATTGAAGTAGAGTGAGATTTGGTTTGTAGAAATGGAAGGAAAGAAAGAGATTGGGGAAATGATTTAGATGAAGAAGCTACCAGTAACTAGAAACGACACGTAGGAGAGTTGACTGACACGTGTCAGGAAGATTTAAGCATTGAGGGACTCGTGTAATTGTAATTGCACAGCACTCTGTCTGGGCCATCACGCTTCTGCTTGGGCCCAAAATATAAAATGCATGTTGTTTCATTTTTTAAACATGTGAGCCCACAACGGATCCGATAAACAATAGGGTAACATGGAGTAGAACTAAGGTGCTCTTAAGCTCACCAAGCCCTTTGTGAGCTTAACTCAAAAACTTATCGGATTGACTTCAAACTACATTTTCAAACCGTTAGATGTTCAATCTATATTAAAATGTGCTTGGAGACCAAATTTTACATTTTTTAGAATTTTTTTACTATTTATTAAGCTGGTTTGAAAACCGTTGTTTTTATTAAAATTCTGCTCCATTGGAAAACAGCGGTTTTCAAACCAGCTTAATAAATAGTAAAAAAGTTTCAAAAAATGTAAAATTTGGTCTCCAAGCACATTTTAATATAGATTGAACATCTAGCGGTTTGGAAATATCGTTTGAAGTCAATCCGATAGGTTTTTTGAGTTAAGCTCACTAAGGGCTTGGTGAGCTTAAGAGCACCTTAGTTCTACTCATGTATAGCAATTTCTATACTGTGCATATTTGAGAATTGTTAAATTTGGAATAAAGCATGGTTAAACAATAGGGTTGCATAAGTAAATTGGATTGAACTTTTAAGTCTATTGCACATGAGCATTACATATTGTGAACTTACTTTTATGTTTGATTGTTATGGTCTTATAATTGTATCTCACGGTTGCTGATTTTTGTTATCATACTTGAGTATTCCATAAAGTAAAGTTCTATTATTTTCCTTGACTGATTATAGTTGAAGCTAGTTTATTGGAATCTTAGATTATTATTATAGTCTATATTTTTGGTGCTCGGTGCTGTTTTGGTTTCAGTTGGTCGGATCTTGGAATAACTCGTGTAGAACTGAATACCGCATTGGGAGATTTTCAATCTCTCATATTTCCACTTTGTGGGTTTCAGGTACAAAACACAAGATAAGGAAATATGATTTCGAACTAGAAGACTGCGGGACTTGCAACGAAGAAAAGTAAGTTATGTTATTGGTAATGTATATGTATATATGTGATTCTGTAAAATGATAGAAATCGCCTTGCGCTGATGAGCACGGCGGGTTGTTGGCCCCGTTGTCGGGGTGTGACACGTGGTCACCTCGGCTTCTCCCCTGTGAGAAATTGGCCTCCTCAGTTGTCGTCGTCAGGTCCTTAACCGAATCTGCTCCACTGTCGTATTTCAATAAGCATGCCATTTAGCAGCAATTGTGACAGTCTCGAAATCTGTTCGAATATTATTTTGTTCTGTTCACGCCAATAAAAAATCGAAAGGAATCAGACTTATAAAGAATCATCACTGTGTTTCGAATATCCCAACAAAGTATATATGAATTCTAGGGAAGAAAATAAATGTCATGTCATTATCATGATAAATAAAGTATATAAGTTACAAACTTAGTTCCCATCTTAAATTATTGCAAATGTAGAATCATCATGGAGAATAAAAAAATTACAAAGTAGGTTGTTCATCCATTATATAAATTGTTTCCATCTTTAGAAAAAAGAATCTGATGACACAGTAACACTAGTATATACTGGTACAGTGGTACCATTACCATCATAGTTCATGAGAATTTAATTTCAATCCAATCAATTCATTATTTTTTTTTCTTATGTTGCTATACATCCAGTGACTGATCTAACATATTTCAAATGTGGAGAATGCTAAAAAGGTTGAAATTTATGCTTAAATTCACAAAATGTAATTTTTCATGAACTAGACCATGGTTGGTTGCCAGTTTTATTCTACTGGTCAATTTTGCTGAATTAGATCATCATTGGTATCAGTACCAAACTATTGACAATTATGCCCATACTTGTAATAAGCCACCCCCACCCTGAACTCAAAATCTCTAATACTTTGAATCCTCATACCAGTACATATAGGTCAACATAAGCAAGCAAAAAACAATTGCTTTGAGAATTTACCCGGTGTGGTAGCCCGGCAATGATCAAGATGAACATGACAAAGTTTGAATCTCGCAGAGTTCATTATTTACCTTAAAGAATAAATGACATCAAATTAACTTCCAATATGTTGGTCTTCCTGCTCCAAATTGCTTCTCACGCATGATTCAGGAATTTCATTATCAACTCCAAATTTTTCTTCATTTATAAACCTAGTTGCAAATTGCTTCTCAGACATGTTCAAATTAAACATCTTTACAAAGCAAAAATGTATATTGACGTTTTACTGTAATAGCAAAATGGCGAACATTGAGAAAATTTCAAAAATTGAGAGAAAATAGAAATTGTTAAATTTAAAGGGGATTGCGTACTTGTGTTGAGGGGGACCAAGAAGAGTGAGTGGAGACGACTTGAGAGGAAAGAGGGTAAATTTGGTAAATTCTTCCAGTGCGCTGAACCAAGGCGCGATTGGGAGAACGCAACACATCTGAGCGAGAAGCAGCGCGATTGGAAGAGCGAGAAGTGGCGTGGCTGAGAGAGCGAGATGAAGAGAAGAAACGCAGGAGGCGGAAGGAGAGGACAGAGAGAGATAGTCGGAAGGAAATAAAAGAGTTAACGGAGGAGTATTTTCAACTTTTCCGTTCCATCAAGCTTCATCACAGTGCGGATCTCAAAACATATTGAACGGCTGATCCACGTGAGCAGGCGATTCGGTTCCTCACATGGGTAGGATATCAATATCACATAAAATAAAAGAACAAGGGTTCTCTCTCTTCGTGATGGAATCAAGTGCTTCTCACACGACAAAAGTAATTGAAGCAATAAAGTGTTTCTCCGAAAATCTAATACAGCACTTACTGACAGTGTGGCGGGTCACTGACGCTTCCACTCTGCCTTTACCAAATACCAATTACCAACTACTTGTTTCGTATTCCTATCCTGCAGGGATTGTAACTCTGTGAATGCCACATAGCATCTGTCATTCTACAATAATGCAAAACACTAGTTGTGTACGAAGACTAACAAATTTATTTATTCATTACCTTAATATAATAAATAGCAAATTTATTTACTCGTTCTCCTTAATATAATTTATTTATGTATACATACATTATGTGACTAGCTATGATCAACAATGCAAAATATGTCTTGATCAATATATTGTATTGAAATAGTAACTAGAATTCTAAAATTACAAATTAATTGTTTTTATAGTAATTTTGTATGATTAGAGGTTATCTCGAATATAAAATTGAAAGATGCTATTTTTTTTCTGTACCACATTCTCCCTTTAAATTGTCTGTGACAATATAAAATTGTTTTAGAATCTCTGTACCCAAAATTTACAAGTATATTATTATTTGCGCATCATGTCCTGAAAAAAAATTGATGAATAGAGTGTTTTTTTGTCACATCACATTATAATCAATAAAGATTACTGTATGGGATTAAAAAAAAAGCACATCTACAAGTATAATATTATTTGTTCATCTTGCGGTAAAGAAAGTTTGTCAATAAACTATTTTTTCGCATCATATATGATCAATACAAAAAAATAAAAATCAATATTTTATATTTCTTCTATTATATAATTAAATATTTGGACTATAAGCAACAATCATTTTTTCTGGTTAAAAATTGTAAAAATGATTGATCTTTTATGAATCTAGTTTGAAAGTTCTACATAATTATGAGCATGTGCGTAAAATATAATTAATATAGGATTTCTGTTGTATTTAAAGACGAGATAGCTTTTTTAAAAACCAAATTAACTCAATCTTACAATGAGAAATATTTACATTTAAAAATTTAAAATCATTTACTGTAAAATATTTGTAGTTTAAAATATTTAGAGGGCAAGAACCAGACTTTGGTATACTGGTAAAGGCGCATGTCCTCTGACGTGAGAGGTCATTAGTTCAAAATTCAGATGAGGAAAATCAATTGTTGTAATAACATGAGTTTGAAAAGTATTTTGGGTGGCTTGACCCCAACCCTCTTATTAAAAAAAATATTCGACTTACAAGAAAAATGGAAAAGAAAAAAATCCATACAGAAACTGCAGTCCAGCCTACTTCAAATGCATTATAGTACAAATCCTAATTTTAACCCTCTTTCTATTCCAAATATTTTTACAAAAAATGATATCCAAAGTGAGTGATCGATAATCTAAGAATTTATTTTGAATTGAAGTATGAAAGTAGACCAAATTAGAGTAGAACTAGCTAGCGTGTTCTTAAGCTCTCCAAGTCCTTTTGTGAGCTTAATTCAAAAATCTATTGAATTGGCTTCAAACGATGCATTCAAACCGTTGAAAACCGATCTATTTCATGAGTGATGCATTTACATGTCAAATTCATAAATTTTCGAACTAATTTAGTATAAAGTCAAGTGGTCAAAAAAAGATGGTTTATAAGTTAATTTTAATGTGTTCATTTTTCATCGCTTTTTTACCGCTTGACTTTATATTAAATTAGTTTAAAAATTTAAAAACTTGACATGCAAACTCATCACTCGTGAAGTAGATCGGTTTTAACGGTTTGGATGCGTTGCTTAAAACCAATTCGATAGGTTTTTGAATTTTGAGTTAAGCTCACAAAAAGAGTTTGTGAGCTTAAGAACATACTAGTTCTAGGACCAAATTATATTATTGATAGCCATCGTTTAAGATTCACAAAAGACAAAAAAAAATTATTTCTAGAAATATATTAAATATTTTGTGGAAGGAATAAGATGAAAAGTTTTCTCGATGTGATAGATGGCATTCGATTATTTAGATTTTGTACGCTTATCTGAATCCTTAATTACATAAATATCTTATTTGTATATACTCTAAGAAGCCAAATTAATTATTTTGTTCTTTCTATTGCATAGAATATTTTTTCCATATATCCGGTATGACCAACCCCAATGCATTTGCCACTATTTACTTTTAAGTTTATTTTTTTAATTTTGATCCGGACTGTTTGATCAAAAAGTCAGGCCAATTCGGTCTGTGGTGGAATACACGGGGTCCTTAATATTCGTGTTAGAGCAGATCAGACAGTCCGAATGAAAACTAAAGTTGAATTACTTTAGGGATCCGAATTCTGGTTGAATTGTGGTTGAATTGTGGTTGTAGTGGGCTTTGTCGGTAGATCTAGTTCTTCTGTGGTAAAATGAAGTTTCCTTCCATCTATTTTTTTTTTTAAATTCAAGTCATCAACATAGTGACAAATGAATTATTTGGATTCGGTTCGGTGAAGTTAAAATTCGTGATTCGGAAATAATTCGGGTATAATTCCGGAATGATTTGGAATTATTCAAACTAGAGATCTCAGTTCTACAAGGGGAGCAAAGAAAAGAAAAAAAATTATGGCAAAAATTAGTAAAATTCGTGAGTTATTCGCGAATAATTCCGTCAAAGTTCGGTCAACCGAATAATTCAGCATTCGGTTCGGCATCACAAAAAACGTGAATAATTCGCGAATATTGTGACTATACTCATCAAGTGGCCTGTAGATCAATAGATCAGTAGACACTACATAGCTTCAACTTCAAGGTGCGCCACAGAAAATTATATCTTTATTCCGAGTGTTCCTCCTCCTGTGGTTTAGTTATCCTGAATGATCATCTAAACCTTAATTCAGGGCCCACCTAAATTTTTAACAATTTTATATAGCTACTTATCATTTTAATTAGTCAATCTTGATCACCTGATGATTTGATTGAATGTCAAGATATCTATAAATGAATATTAGACTTGCATATACCGTTTGGAGGTAATTAAATGCAAAATGAAGAAATTTGGAGATAATTAATTTGCAAAATGAATAGTATACTTGCATATACCGCTAGATATCTAATTCTCTCATTACAATTTAATTGATTTATTACTAAACATAACACAAGTGATTATATTTTATTTTTCCATAATACCCATATTTCATCTAATGGTTCAAAAGTAATATACTGGAGCAATTCTCAAAAATAAAATTATTGTGGATAAATAATAAGGAAATTGCAATTTCCTTTTTGTATCTTGATTTTTGTAAAAGAAACTCTAATCTTAAACTCGTTGGTTTTGTACTGATCAATTATCGAATTCAAACTCATTAACTAATCGGGTTCAAATCTATTAACTAAATGTGTACTAGATAAATAACACCAAGCGTAGTCACTTACATAATAAAAAAACAACAAAATAATATTATTTTACATATTGAAAACAACAAAAACGATAAGAGGGATCAAAATTAATTTAGAAAAAAAAACAAATTAGTCCAAAACTATTAAATCAAAATTATTTTTTGAAAGAAGCAATTTAACCGTAATTATTTTCATTTAAGTTTTCACTGCAACATGACTGCATATGAGGTTTTTGCACATGTGAATATTTGTTAGTTTGAAAAACTAAGAAATTTAAACTGACATTTGAAGATACAACTGCCAACTACTAATCTACTATGTTGTTTTAAAAAATAATATCTATATAACAATGATATAATGGAAGCAACATAAATAGCACACGGTCCAGTGATGCAGTGGATCCATCCGACAGTTTTTTGAAATTAAGAGCTTTTTAGAGTGAAAAGTGGAGCAATCACATGGACTGATTGCAGAGTAATCGAAGCAATAAAGTATTTCTCCGAAAATCTAATACAGTGTGCCGGGTCACTGACGCTTCCATTTTACCTTTTTTTACCAACTACTTGTTTTATATTCCTATCCTGCAGGGATAATAACTCTGTGAATGCCACATAGCATCTGTCATTCTACAATGCAGAAGACTTTAGATGTTGTAGTGAAGCTCTAGACAAGTGCGTTCTATTAACCTTTTACACGACTAAATTCAATCCAGCTATCTTCTCTTTTGCAACTGCATTCAATCTATCTTGCAATCTCTGTTTCCGACTCTCTCGGATCTGTTTCTCATCTCAGCCCTCTGCTCGATCTGTTGCCATCGGGTACACGGTCTCTCTTTCCAAAATCTCTAATTCTCATCTCTCTTGCTTATTAACCAACCAATCTCTGTCTTTTGCTATTTTTATTCTCTCATTCACCAATTTAGTACGTGTTTACCAAAAAAAAAAAAAAAATACATTTTGCTACTTGTTATTTGTCATTCCCAAGCAACACTAGCAAGAAAAAAACAAAAATCGAAAAAAAGCAATCGCAGTAGAAGAAAGAAGAAACTTCAAGATGGCTCTTTCAACCATGGCAAGCCTGGCAGGTTCCGCTGCCTGGACCATTGCTGAGTGGACGGGGTCTGCTGTTATTGGGGAACTCGTCAGCACGGGTTTTTCATACCTGGGTGACCGTAACCTGCCAGCCAACAGCGAAGCCGAGCTAAAGAGGCTAGAGACAGCTCTTCCCCAAATCAAAGCTGTCATGGGCATTGCGGAAGCACTCAAGATGAAGCACACGGATGCTGGAAAATGGGTTGAGCAGTTTAGGCAGGCTGTTGAAGCATCCGAAGACGTGCTTGATGAGTTGGAGTACAAAAAAATGGAGGATATGGTGAAAGACCGAGATGAGGCGGGTGGATCCGCTTCTAGTTCAAAGAAGAGAAAACCATGTCCTATCAATGATGATACTTTGGAGAGGTTGAAGAAGGCTGTAACATTGTTGGATCAGGCTGCAAACGGTGTAGAGCATCTCCTTCAAGCTGCCACTATGCTAGGTATTCATAATCTTTCTGAATCACCACAAGAAGTAGGTAAAGTTTTAAATCGCGAAACTACTTCCCTTTTAGCTGAACCAAAGTTGTTTGGCCGGGAAGTTGAGAAGCACAAGATAATTGATTGGCTAAAGCGGCCAACTGATGTCCGCCTCTCTTCGTTTGGTATTGTCGGGGTGGGTGGACTAGGAAAGACCACCCTTGTACAATTTGCATATCAAGAGATGCGCGGGTCGAATCATTTCGACAAAACAATTTGGATTTGTGTTTCTACTAACTTTAGTGTTGAAGATATAACGAAAAAGATGCTTGGTGAACTAGAAGAAAATTATTGTTGTAATAAACCATTAAATGCGCTTCAAGAGACCTTGAAACAAAATATACATTTAAAGAAAATTCTTCTCGTTTTAGATGATATATGGGATGATGAGAACAGGAGCCACTGGGACCAACTGATGGCTCCTTTGAGATTTGTACAACAAGGTAGTAAAATATTATTTACTACTAGAATGAAATCAGTGGCAGACTTGCTTGCAAGTGTGATAAGTACAGAGCATGAATCTCTATCATTACAAGACTTAGGAGAGCAAGAGTTGCGATTGCTCTTTCAGAGCTATGCATTTCGTGGTTTTAACCGTGACAATCATAGAGATTTGCAAGCAATTGGAGAACAAATACTAAAAATGCTCCGAGGTAGTCCATTAGCAGCAAAGGTGATCGGAAGTTTGCTGAATTCACGTATGGACCACCAGTATTGGAGAAGAGTTTTGAATCACGGGTCTCTATTTAACTTAGAGCAAGCAAAGGATGTGGTGGAGGTTTTGAAATTGAGCTACTACCATTTACCAGCAAATTTGCAGGTATGCTTTAGATTTTGTAGCATATTTCCTCAAGATCATCAGTTTGATAAAGATGACTTGATCAAAATGTGGATTTGTTCTGGATTCGTCCGGCAACAATCAAGTCAAGAAGAAAGACCAGAAGATATTGGAGAAGATTATTTCAATCTTCTTTTAAGGAAGTCATTCTTTGAATATGCTAAATCATGGAGAGGTGGAAGGAGGTACGTTATGCATGATTTGGTGCATGAGTTGGCCCAAAGCGTTTCCTATGGAGAATGTTGTAGAATAGAACCTAATGATAAATCAATTACCATACCTAGCAGTGTACGACATGTTTTTGTACATGAACATGAAATGGAAAAGGTCTCCCATCTTGAAAATTTACGCAGCTTGGTTGTAACCACTTATTCGAATTCATTTGTTCTTCCAAATAATTTAATGAAGAAAAGTTTACGTTTATTGAAAATATGTGGAAACACATGGGCCGGAAACAGTGAAATGCCCAAAGAGATAAGCTGTTTGGTACACCTTCGCTACCTGTCCACAGAGAGACATGGACCTTGTTATGTCATTGATGAAACGTTCAAGTACTTCCTCCTTGCTTCAGTTTTCAAACTTTATCATTTGCAAGTACTAGAAATTCCAGGAAATAATGAGGTTGCGATCTATTCAGCAATGGAAACAACTGGAATAACCAATCTACTTAGGTTGCGTTCTATGAGGCTTCCAAAGGAGATAATGCAAACCATTCATGGAGTCCACAAGCTGACGTCTCTCCAAGAGTTAACCTTTTTTGTTGGACAAGAGAGTGGTCAACGTATAAATGAACTGGGCACACTAAAGAACCTCCGACATCTGTCTATTGAAAACATTGAGAATATAGGGGATCATACTGAAGAAGCTAAGAGTGCCAACCTATTAGGGAAGAATAATCTCACGTCGCTCTCTTTGAAATGGACCTCAAAGAGCAATCCCATTCTCCCTGAGAAAATCATTGATTACCTCCAACCCCCTCCCAGTCTCATGGAATTGACAATTAAGAATTATAATGGCCAAAGATCTCCTAATTGGATGGAGGATTCACCGCCTTTAAACCTATCATCCCTCAAATTACTTAATTGTCCTCTTTGGAAAAACCAATTATTTTCTTGGAATATACCGTATTTGAAAATTCTTGATATACGTGATTGTCTAAATCTGGACAAGTTACCAGATATGCCACTTTCTCTAATTGAATTTAGAATTAGTAATGTGGGCTTGACTTCTCTTCCAGCTTTGTACCAAAATTCTGGTAATAACACTCCTGCATCATTATCCCTAAAATCATCACTAAGAGTAGTGAAGATAAAAAGCTGCCCCAACTTAATATCCTTGCATGGATTTCTGCAGCAAGACAACATAGATTTTCAGTGTATCGAGGAGATAGAAGTCAAAAGTTGCAAGAATCTCGTACATCTACCGATGGGTGCATTTGGGAAATTTGTATCGCTACAGAATTTAACAATAAGAGATTGCCCAATGCTAATGGCAATTGATAACCAGAGCACCCTCCTTCCCATGGCACTCAAAGACCTTTCAATAGTAAACTGCGGTAAAGTTGATGAGCCACTGCTGGAATCAGCATCAAGCCTTCCTACTCTCACTTATCTATGGATTTATGATTGCGCAAATATTTCTCGTATTCCCTTTTCAGAAAATGCATTCAGATCTCTCAATGTGCTACATATATCAGCGAGAAATCTCAATACATTGCCTGCTACAATGGTGAGGCTCACTGTGCTTGAAATGCTGAGAATCCATGGGGCTTATTTGCTGGAGGAGCTTCCAGAGTTACCTGCTTCTCTAAGGAGTTTATGTATCACTGATGCAAGCTCGCTGAAGTCATTGCCTGCTACAATGGCGAGACTCACTGCCCTAGAAAGTCTAGAAATTTCGAAAGCTGATTTACTTGAGGAGCTCCCGGAGTTACCTGCTTCTCTAAGGAGTTTATGTATCACTGATGCAAGCTCGCTGAAGTCATTGCCTGCTACAATGGCGAGACTCACTGCCCTAGAAAGTCTAGAAATTTGGAATGCTGATTTACTTGAGGAGCTCCCGGAGTTACCTGCTTCTCTAAGGAGTTTATGTATCACTGAAGCAAGCTCGCTGAAGTCATTGCCTGCTACAATGGCGAGACTCACTGCCCTAGAAAGTATCGATATTTTCAATGCTGATTTACTTGAGGAGCTCCCGGAGTTACCTGCTTCTCTAAGGCTGTTAATTATCATTAATGATAGCTCGCTGAAGTCATTGCCTGCTACAATGGCGAGACTCACTGCCCTAGAAAGTCTACAAATTTCGAAAGCTGATTTGCTTGAGAAGCTCCCGGAGTTACCTGCTTCTCTAAGGGAGTTACATATCTATGGTGCAAGCTCTCTGAAGTCATTGCCTGCTACAATGGCGAGACTCACTGTCCTACAAAGGCTAATAATTTCCAAAGCTGATTTGCTTGAGAAGCTCCCGGAGTTACCAGCTTCTCTAAGGACATTAGATATCCGTGATGCAAGCTCTCTGAAGTCATTGCCTGCTACAATGGGGAGACTCACTGCCCTAGAAAGTCTACATATTTCAAAAGCTGATTTGCTTGAGAAGCTCCCGGAGTTACCTGCTTCTCTGAAAGAAAAGAAAATTGAAGGCCGTGGTGGCCGATTGCTCTGAAACATAAGGACACTCTACTTTTATAATAGATCCCCAACTCATGTTAAAAACAAAACCATCTAGAAATCAAGAAAGTTGATTTTCCAGAGGAGCTCCCGGGGTTACCTGTTTCTCTGAAAAAATTGGTCCACTAAAGGCCGTGGTGGCAGGTGGCTTACCAACCCCGTGTTAATAAGGTACTTTCTTTTCCAAATTTATTGAATAAATTATTGCCTCTTGCAATAGATTTTTTTTTTTTTTATCAGTAAGATATTCTTATTTGTGACTCTATAGAGGAATGGAGGATTATAATACACACGTGTATACCATATATGTACTACAAATAACTACTACAGTACCTTCCCTGCAGGTATATATCTCACCTTGTTTCCAAGCTATCTGTTTTACATTACTTTCTTTATTTAATTTGAGGGATACTAACATATTTCAAATTTTTAACTCTCCCTATGTCTAAACAATATATCTGGTCCCAAGCCCGGATAAAAGGAGGAGGGTTAACAATAAGAAATTGAAATGTGTTAATTAGAAGAATAACAACTCAAATTAAAAAAAAAAGACACCGAAATTAGCCAAAAGAACTGAAATAACTAAAAACAACAAATAGAAGGTTTATTATTGACGAAAAGAAAAAGTTCTTATTTAAAAGAACATGCACAAAATTCACAAAGAGTCCAAATTGTCTGATGTTGTTAGCTGAAATTATTTTTAGCTGTTCTTTACTTTTGCCTTTTATTTTAATCATTTTTTTAAGTGGTGCTGGCCAGCAGATCCTGTTTTGGTTTTCATACCATTAGTGTATCTTTGCCTTTAACTGGTACCTGTTGAAGCAGATTTTTTTTCGGTTCTCTGAGTCATCTGCTTTCTTTACTTGGATAAGAAAGTATGTTGTCCCGATTTGAACTAAACTGCATCTGTAAGCACACTGGTACAGTACCTGTACCAGATGATACAAGAGCTTTTAATGAGAGGGGGCTAGATGCCAACTCTCTCACCTGATGAATTTTCACTAAAATTAGGGACCATAGTAACCATGGTTGCAGGCATATAGATCAACTTTGTTTTTTCAGATGAAAAGTAAACTGCTTGGGTTTCAATCCTAGCTTGTGAGTTTTGACGTTGTAGGATAGGTTTATGGGGCTCTTTTCAGTGACATCAGGTCAGCTGATTGAGGAAACCATGCGTGTTAAACCATACTTTCATCAGGGTTGTGTCATGGTATTTATTCCTTGGTTGCACTAATTTCTTGAGGGGCACACCAGTGAAAACCTTGTTGCTAATCAGTTTATATCATTAAAAAATTTACCACTTAATCTTTGATACGTACTAATTGAGATTCTGACCTCTCTTGTGGAATGAATATGATTATACCATATATTATGTACACTGGTTCTATACTGAATTATTTTCATTTAAGGTATCCTTTTCCTCAAAAAAAATTTGAGGTATCCTTCACTAATTCTTTACCAAACTTGCATATTGGACCTCTTTGAGGGCTCTTGATTAATGTCTTCCCTTCATGGATACAGGTGATGACCGGTTGAAACAGTCCTCAAACTGCAGTTGGAAGTGCAAAATCAAAACAGAGGGGCAGCAGTGCAATTTACCAAGTTCAAAGGAAAGAAGTCCAAAATTGCCACAGAAGGCTACAGTGCAATTTTAATCCAGCTGAGATCAATGAGGTTAGACTATCAAATGATAAAAAAATAAACAATATCAAGCAGCAATCAAGCCTAATTGGATATGTATAGTTATGGCATGAGATTTTGGACATAATACTTTTTATGTGCAAATTCAATTGTTTACACAAAAAACCTAACAAGTTGAGAACGAATGTGAAAATTGAATCTATATACACATTGAAAATCATTTGACAGTTTTGCACTGTCTTACAAGAGCAGAAAATTGAGATCGCTTGTGAAAGATATTTATGGAATTTTAAGGGGTAAGCATGCAAAATTTTCGTTGCTGATTGAATAGTTAACAACAATTACAATTTTATCTCCAAAATAAATAAAAAAAGACATGATTTTTGCTACATGGCAATCTATTGAATGAAAAAAGCCATGATTATAGATAGAATCTAGCATTCATTAACTACCTACAGAGGTACTGGATTTTCATTAACTTGTTTCATTTTCAGATTAATATTCTGATTAGAGATTAGGGAAGCAATGGTGAGAATGCTAGGTGATTTTGTACTGGAATCATGATTCACTGGTACAGCCTTCTCTAGCAGAAGTTTATTTTGGTGGCAATGATTCGTGTAAACCGCATCCCTACGGCCTGAGTCTGTATGTGCCTCTGTCGGAGTACAAGGACAACATGTGACAAATCAGGCTTTACATCAGGTTAAATTTGAACCCAATGCAGTTCCAAATTGTATACTGAAGAGGTTAAATTTGGTGAGCCCAACGCCTGAATAAAGGTTTGAATTAAATTGGCCCACAAGTTTAATTTTTGTTACAATAAGTAAACAAATTGGCCAATTGCAGTTCCAAATTGTATATGCTTCTAATGCCGTTGAGAAGCACGTCTTGTTGAGAAATAAGTAAACAAAAATAATACAAGGCACAAGTTTAATTTGTCAAAATCTATTTGGTACACCTCTTTTTTACTCTATAATCAACATATATATAAATATCTGTTGCCTTCTTCCTAACTGATTACATTGCATACATAGATGACACGTGTAACTTTGCAGTCCAGCTGATACCGGCAACACCGAGATTGGGTTTACCATCATCTGCTCCAGCACCAAAGACAGGCCCACCCAAGCCAGCCGCATCCTTGATCTTATCCTCCAACTTGTTGACCAGCACCCCCGGCTCATCCTTGTCAGACCGTATGGCCATCTTCGGTGGGTCTTCTGTGGCAGAACCCGGTGCAGTGTGGTAGACTGGTAGGTTGTGCTCCTTGTGCACCTGACATTGATCTTCTTTTTTTTAACTGCAAAAATGATACTGTTGGAAAATAGAAATAGCAAGTACTGAAACCTGAACTGAACTAGAGTGAGATTTGGTTTGCAGAAATAGAACGAAAGAAAGAGAAATGTGGAAACATTTAAATGAAGAAGCTACTAGCTAAGGGATGAATTTGGGGGCAACCCGACACGTAGGAGAGTTGACTGACACGTGTCAGGAAGATTTATATGAAGAAGCTTCTTGGGTTAGTCCCTAATATGAATTTGCTATTGATATTTGCTATTAGTCCCTAATGTGAAGAATATTTATATGAATTTGCTATTGACATTTTAGATCCTTCTTGGGTTAGTCCCTAAAAGAAATTTGTTCCAGAAATTATAATAGATTATCATGTATGATATTTAATGATGGCTAAATTTGGAAAAGTACATTCATTTAAACTTTGGCACTCATGTTCCTAAATATTTTGGTCAATATTGCTGTTTTTTTTACCGGTGGTCCCTACGGTTTCTTGCCATGTGCAATTTTTTAAATTCAAATTGTATTTATTGCAATTGACGAGATCTTTTTCTCTTTTACAGATTCAGACTCAAGTAGTTACTCAGGAAGTGGTTCAGATGCCAAAGCCTCAACACTGCATGAAAACAAGGTACATTTTTTTTTATTGTGATTGTATTCGATGATAAAAAATTTACTGGTATATTATCTGATGGACATTTTTTCACACTTCCATCTGCAGGAAAAAGCTTCTCGGCCTGCTTCAGATCGTGAAGAAAGTAACATAATTTTGACTGTTTTATAGCTTACCAGTACAGACTAGTAACATAAAATTGCTCCGGGACTGTCCTTTCTGGTGATCATTGGCGAAGAAACCAAAAAAATTAAAACAAGGGAAATTCCAATGACCAATTGTTTTGTTGTACCAGTAATACTGTACTGTGCATCTTAGTCTCTTCTCAATTGACATGAGATAATAAAATTATTTACCTAACAACCATTTTATTCTTGTTATGCATACAGAATCATCTAACGGGTCAAAACAATCAGATGCAGATGACCCGTTAAACCTAGCCAATTCCTACTGACATGAATGCTCAAATGGATGGTAATTTTCCTCAAAAGAAAGAAAAAAACTGACTATGTGATATAAATCTGAGAGGATACTAAGTGTTATCATATCCTGCATGAAATAATATAGGGGACAGTGATTCTGCCAAAAAGCCAAAACCTGACAAACAATACCGAGCTGCACTCTTGCCAGGCCGCTTTGCTGAAACTATTTTGAAAGTTTGTGAAAAGACTCTTGACCAGGTTTTCATTTGTTGCCTTTCTATTGTTGACGACAACCTTTGTAGGGCTTTAAAGTACTACCTGGGTTGATGCGTAGCGCACAGTGGTCCATACTCCATACTATGGATCGATATCTCTATTTTCAAAGTCCAAATAGACTATCTAAACCGCTTTATATGATCTTCATATAAAGATGTACTTGATTCCCAAATTTACATTTTTTAGAATTTTTTACTATTCTTTTAGATAGTAGAGAATGACTTGATCTAAAGATTGTGGATCATGTGCTACAAGCAGAGGCAAAAGCAGCTGAGGAAGCAAGGAAGCGGGCCGAATCCGAGGAGGCAAAGCGCAGGAGAGCCCAAGAGAGAGAGGTAGCCCGTCAAGCCCTGCAACAAGTAATCTTTCCTTTTAATTTGAGACCTTTATTTTAATCAAATGAGCAGGTTTATGTGTATGTCTATTTAAAATTTCAAAAAAAATTCATGTGCTCTGTCAATTGAGAATTATAATTTGTCCATTGCAAAATGAAATATCATGTGTATATCCTCCAAGAATTAGAAATTTCTTATAAAAAATATCAAAATTAGTCCTCTATATCTCAGTATAACTTACAAATTATAGAAGAGTAAATATGATAATTTTGATGAATTAGGACTTACATATTTGATGCTCTCTTTGGGCAAATATTGCTTCTAATTGTAATCCTTGGTTCATATTTTGAATTCTTTCTTGACATCTCTGTGCTAAATAAGAGATTTCATATCATACTTGCAAATGCTCATAGTCCTTTTTATACCATATATTTGAAATAGAGTGAGGCTATGGTACTACGCATACCGCAGATTGGTCCCAACTACGGATCAATATTTTGTTTTCTGAGTTAAAAAATATTCAACATGATCTCCTAATGAAAATGTACTAAATTTTACATTTTTTAGGTTTTTTTTAGATGTTTTTTACTATTTTTTAGATAGGTAGAAAATCACTACTTTTAAATGGTCTAGAATCTTTATATCAAGTGATTTTCTACCTATCTAAACAAATAGTAATTTTTTTCTAAAAAATTATAAAATTTGATCTACAAGTACATTTTCATATGGAGATCATGTTGAACGGTTCAAATAGATTGTTTGCACTTTGAAAATTGTGATATTGATCTATAGTATGGACCAATCTGTGCTATGCATAGTACCATAGCTCACTCTTTGAAATATTACAAGATTATGTATATTCACTTCTCTCATTATCAGATTGAGAACTGTAGAAATTGACAAAGGAAATCTATTCACGAGAGATCTCGAGATGCTGAGAACAGCCCCAGAGCATATAGCCAGTTCAGTTAGTGAGACCAGTCCAATGGATTGCCAAGAGGGAATCGGAACGGGTTTCAGACCCGGTACAAACCCGCTAGAGCAGCTAGGGCTATTCCAAATGTTGACAGAAATAGTTTTGGATCCTATCTGATCCAAGAAATTGTTGTTAGTATAACTTAGTATCATTACTCTTCTACTGTGCTTTTTTCTTTGTTGAATTGTTGTCTAATATTATCAAGGTATCTGATATTAAACATGATACTGCAAAAGAAAACTATTTACAATTTGTAACTGGGTTTTTCATTGCTACAATTTGCAATGAAAAAGGCAGAAACTGGTGCACCATTCCTTTTCTTTGGAGATAACACTAGATTAAACTTGAAATTTGCTTCTTACTCCAGTTTTCAAAGTTCTTACTCCAGTAAAAGGTTCATAACAAACACAATAAAAAGATAAATATGTACAACCTTTCATATATTTAGCTTAAACCTACATTGAAACACCAATTATTATATGATATACAACTAATATTAAATTCCACACTGCAATTTTTACCTTTAGTATTCCATAAGAAAACAAACTTTTTGAATTTATGTGTAAAAAAATGCTCTTTTTTTAAAATAACATGTCTCAAAAATTAATTACCCTTACTAAAAAATTATATTACTATAATTTATATCGTTATCATGATTCTGCTTAACAACAATATTAAGGCTATATATAAAATGGAAAGGTAGTACAGTTGGTAAGAAGAAAAGTCCTAAATTGTTAGTTACTCAAAGATTGAGAGTCCGGTCCCAAACCCGACTTGAGGCGTTGTTGGGTCGGATGCTACTACCCAAGTAGGAATTAGCATCCGTTAGACCCACCCAATTGCAAATATCCATCTATTTAATCTGGTAATATTTGGGTTATAAGGCGGCACGTGGTTACATTAGGCGCATTTCTTTTGTTTCCTTCCATTGCTCTGGCGACATCTCAAAACCTAAGACTTCTCGCATTATTTAATTAACTATTTTTTTTTAGATAGGATTAATTAATAACTAGTTTATACACAAAATATTCCACCCACAGTGACTGCAAGGATTTGGTGTGATTGATTTCACTATTTTACACTTCGGATATTACTTCCATGTTTATCCTCCGTTTGTACTTTTTGCATGATTTTTTGGAAATGCTTTCTCACGTGGGCCCATAAAACATTTTTTCTGGTTAAAAATTGTAAAAATGCCCCTGATAGCCACTATCAGGTTTTCAAAAAAAAATAAAAATTGTAAAAATGATTGATTTTTTATGAATCTAGTTTGAAAGTACCATGCGGATGTGAACACAGATAAAAGAAACGGGCTCTGTCGCTAAAACTTATTAGGAACTAATTAATTCTCAATTCAGGGATGGGCACATGCAAATATCATTTGCAAGGTTCTAAATAGCGTTTATAGCGTCGTAGCGGGAAGGCTAAAAAAAAACCTATAGCGAATAGCGTCGCTATAGCGGAAGCTATTCCAAATAGCGTTTTTTTTTTTACATTTCGTATATTCAATATTTGTACTAAATATCAACATTATCTAAGGTCTCATAGAACAATAAATAACTCCAAAGTAATTAAGAAATTATAATATTCATATTGAACCCGTACAAAGTCCAAATTGCAGTTCAAAATATCTATAGTAATATCATAAACTATCGATTTTTTCTATTAAAAATATCTTAAGTATCATGATTCATGACATAATCTATTTTTTTTTCTATTCAAATTTTAATTCCGGTTTGGACTTTTTTTCTATTCAAATTTCAATTTCTATTCCCAATTTCAAATTGATTTATTTGTAGCAAGTAGCAACAAATTCAATTTCGGTTTGAGATTTTTTTTATCTTAATTTAAAACCCATATAAATTGCTTAAAAATAAAAAAAAATAAAAAACTCATATTGTATAGCGCAAACAGCGCTGTAGCGGACCGCTATAGCGGCCGTAGCGCAAATAACGCATTTTGATGTCGTAGCGTAGCGTTTGGGGTCCAAAAACGCTATAGCGCGCTATTTAGAACACTGATCATTTGTATTATTTAGAAGAACAAATATATTATTTGATAAACTGCTAGTTGGAATAATATAACATTATATTATAGTGTAATTTGTATTATTTTTCTCTGTTAATTTCAAAAAGACGGACAAGAGTATACATTTCCGCTCCGTTTCTCTCAAACAATTTAGACCATAAATCGGAAATGCATCAAAAGTCTAAAATGAGACTTTTTTTCTTTGGACCCAAATATTAATTAGTCATTCCTGTTCCAAATTGACCAAATTCTTATAAAATTCTTATGAACACATAAGAAATCCGTTAATTTGTGAAAAAGCCTAATTAAAATGATTGACCAAGGTCTGATCAGCTTGTACGTTGGAAAATGATTTATATGAAGAAGCTGCTAGCTAAGGGATGAATTTGGTGGGGGGACCCGACACGTAGGATAGTTGACTGACACGTGTCAGGGAGATGTAAAGATGGAGAGACGCGTGTAAATTGTAGCACAACACTCTGTTTAAGACTTCATGCTTCAGCTTGGGTCTAAAAAATATAATAAAAAACTCTGTTTAGATTGGGTCTAAAAAAAATGTAATTGCACAACACTCTGTTTATTCTTTTTTTTTATTTGCAGTAAACAATATAATAAAAAATCTGCGATAAAAAACTTCGAATTAAAAAACCAATATGAAATTTAGATTTCATAACATATTAAATGTTGTGTTATATGTTTTTGACATGTTAATATATATGTTTTTCATATTGATCGTAATGTGACTGTAATATTTGACGATGTTACTTGATTAGTGTATTGTTTTTTATATTGTATTTTTATATGATTAAGGGTTACCATTTTTTTCTTTACTAAATTTGTATCCAAATGAACTAATAATATATAGGATAAACAGTACAAAAACAATATAACATAAAATAAGTTAATACAGATAGTCTCTCTCCATTATTCCAACTTTGAAATGTTAAGACATATTTGATTTTAGAATTAAATAAGTTCACCAATCTGTTTCATTTCATATTTAATCCTCAATCTTTGGAAAGAAAAATTACTTCAGCGGCATAAGTAAATTAATAGAGTTAGGTGAAATGGCAGTGAAGATGGCTAACAGGTGTCCCTCACAAAAAAAATTTAATATTAAAAGAAAATCCTTTTAGTTATTCTTATTACTTAATAATTAGTTGATTAGTGAACAGCTCCCCTTTTTATTTAAGTATTAAAATTAATTTATAACATGCTAACTTTCGAATTAACATGTTGTTAAATAAATCTAAATTCTAATAAACAGGTTGTTAAGTAAATTTTAAAATATTTCAAGGCTAATAGAAAATCTATCTAATCACTAAATGACTATACAATCAAATAACTTTGAAATAGTTGTTCATCTCAATTCATATAAATTTAAAATAAATTTTAATAAGTTGTGACGAAACTATAAAAAAATTACAATTACGTGTTTCATTTTATGTCAAATAAAATTTCGAAATATATGAAAATTGGGATGTTACACAGGTTGGCTTGTATGCATGTTGAATTGTTGATAGATTTTAAAAACTAATTGATGCACTGCCAGGAATCCAGGATACACCTCTCAGCCCGAAATCTATTATATATATATAATCCTCCTAGATCTTGCTACAGTATATTCTACAGTAATTGCTACAGTATATGCTACAGTAATAACTTTAATATTTTTCATTTAAAAACATTCCGAACTGGCTACCAACTTTAAGCAGAATCTGAAATAGTTTTTTACTTGAATTTCCTTTTTGTCCATTTCAAATTTTAAAAATGACAATAATATATTTTTTATTTTTCAAAAACTTGACACCGATATATATATAAATATATATATATATAGTGAGTGGCTAATATCAAAACGTTTGTTCCTAGACTGTGGAACAAACGCTTCGGTTTTTACATTTTTGAAGTCCAAACAGTCGATCCAAATCATTCAACATTCAATCTATATTAAGATGTGCTTGGAGACCAAATTTTACATTTTTTGGAATTTTTTTACTATTTATTAAGCCAGTTTTAAAATTGTTGTTTTTAATGATCCATAAATTTTTCACTGTTTATTAAAATTTGAAATTTTAAAACTGGCTTAATAAATAGTAAAAAAATTCCAAAAAATGTAAAATTTGGTCTCCAACCACATTTTAACATAGAGATCATATCTAACGGTTCAGATTGACCGTTTGAACTTTAAAAATCAGAAAACTAATTGGTTGCACCACAGCTCCGGAACAAACGTTTTGAATTAGCCAATCTAAATAGTAAAAAAATTCCAAAAAAATCTAAAATTTTGTCTCCAAGCAGATTTTAATATAGATTGAATATCTAACGGTTTATATATAGTTAGATGTTTATCTTAATAGCCGCCGAAGTAAAGCGAGGCTCACTTCTAGTTTTTATTTATACCATAACCAAAAAAAACAAAACACTCCGATTTTGGAGAAATTCAAAATTTACCCAGACAGCTCAGGCATTCTGCGGCCCAAAAAACTGGGTCCGCACAATACCGCTGTGTCCCCAGTCAGGGGGCTGCACAATGCCCCTACGGCCCTCATTTTTTTCTTTTTTTATCACAAAAATTTAACAGAAATTTATTTAACAGAAAATGCACAAATTCCAAAGCACAAATTTTATTTAACAGAAAATGCAAAATTTTTTGGTTTTAGTCACTAGTAAATGCACAAATTCCAAAGCACTTACAAAAAAAAATGGGACCGCAGCTATATTGTGCAGACCCCTGTCTTTAGGGCAGCAGAATGCCTGAGCGGCCTGGGTAGAAATTGAATTCCCCAGAATAGGGGTGCTTGGTTTATTTTTTTTGGGATTATGTTATAAATAAAATTTTTGGCCTCTTAGCAGTGGCGAGTGAAATAGTGGCGTCAGAGATCTAAAAATCGTTGTGATCGCGGCACGGTCCATTTTTATCACAGCACGTGAGATGATTATGTGATGTGACTTGCATATTTTGTTCCGCAACCATCTTTTGAAAATTTGACATGGCACGTCACACGGAAAATTTGGTCACGGCACGTGGTCACGTGAGTCACATGTAATTAGGAAGGTCAGATCTTGATTGAATGGTGAATCTTAAATAAACTAACTTAAATTATGAAAAAAAATAGTTAAACAAACAAAATGTGACCAGTCACAGCGTCACTAACGTGTCGTGACTATCATTCCAAATTTGATCACGGCATATCACATATAAATCTGACTCAAATCACAGCATGACTAGTTATGACACAGCACGTCACGTATTTAGATACCTAGTGAAGCGCAAGGGAATGTTCTCTGTATTTGAGTGATCTCCAAATCGAGTTTGAAGATGTCATGTATCTTATCCAACCTTTTACACAATAGTCGATATTATTAGTTGTAGTAAAACTAGGGTGTTCTTATGTTCATCAACCTCTTTTGTGAACATAACTCTAAAATCTATCGAATTGACTTCAAACGATGAATTCAAATCGTTAAAACCAATATACTTTAAGTTAGAGCTGTAAATGAGCCGAGTTTGAGCGAGTTACCCCCAACTTGAACTCAGCTCATTAAATAAATGAGCGAGTCAACTCGAGTTGGGATAATAACGAGTTGTAGAGCCAACTCGAACTCAACTCGTTATCAACTCGAGTTGGCTTACAACTTGTTTATAACTCATTTAACCAGTTAATTATATACTACTAGTAAAAGAATTTATTAGTATCCAGCAATTTTTCATACAACAATAGTACATAAGCACCAGCAATTTTTCATACAGCAACTTAAAACATAAGCACCAGCAATTTTTCATACAGCAACTTAAAACATAAACACCAGTAATTTTTCATACAGCAGCTTAACAAAAACAATTTCAGGGATTTATTGTGACCAAAGGTATGTAACTCGAGTTATAAATGAGCAAGTTAGGGTAAGCTCAAACTCAACTCATTTATTAAACGAGTCAGCCAACTCGAGTTGAAACTGACTCGAGTTGTAAATGAGTGAGTTAAAGCGAGCTGTAAATGAGCGAATTATGAGCGAGTTACGAGTTTGAGCAATTTTGCCAGGCCCTACTTTAAGTACAGGTTTTATTGATGTTTGATGTATTTCTTATTTGATTGTTTCATACAACCAATGAGCCTCCCAAGAAATTTTGAAACAGTAAATTAGATAAAGCTTAGTTGTTGTAAATTTTTTGTTTCTTTGTCATACTTTTTTATATTTTACAACAAAATCGGTTTCCTATAATTTAGAGGTTTATCTGATAAGAAATTTGCAAAAGGAAACTTTGCTAAAAAACAACATAACTCAATTCAAACAAATTCAAATGCAAAGGCAAATGCAGGTGGCGTAGTTTCTTTCCCATTCCTTTTTTTTTCATAAAAAACCTCCCATTTCATTGATTTGTTATCAAATCAATCAATATCTTGCTTTTACATGTCAGGCATTAATCAATTTCTTGCTTTTACCCTTTTTTAGTACATTTTTCTAGTGATTATGTTTTATAGATGGACACCACTATACCTTGTTGGATATCTAATTCTCTTATTACAATTTAATTGATTTATTACTAAACATAACACAAGTAATTAGATATTCTTTTCCCAGGATGCCCATATATATATTTGATCTGATGGTTCAAAAACAATGTACTGGAGCAATTAACAAAAAAAAAATTATGGTGGATAAATAATAAGGAAATTGCAATTTCCATTTTTTATCTTGATTTTTGTAAAAGAAACTCTAATCTTAAACTCGTTGGTTTGGATGAGTTACCGATCCTCTGTTTTGTGTAATGTACAATAATTCATGACCCCATGTGCAAAGTCATTGATAGGCTTTTATAGCTTTGCAGATGCATTATTGTTTGGGCACACGTAGTGTTTCCTTCCTTGTGTTTCAATTTAATAAAAATTCTAATAAAAACAAATGTGAATATTAGAAAAAGGACGGATTGCAGAGTAGGGTCCTCTCTCTTCCTTGGGTCACAGGGCAAAAGTAATTGAAGCAATAATTGTTCCACCAACAAAGTGTTTCTCAGAAAATCCAATACAGCATTTACTGACAGTGTAACGGGTCACTGACTAGTGCGTTCTATTCACCTGCCGGGATTGTAACTCTGTGAATGCCACATAGCATCTGTTATTCTACAATAATGCAGAAGACTTGAGATTTTGAAGTCAAGCTCTAGATTAGTGCGTTCTATTAACCTTTTACACAACTAAATTCAATCTATCTATTTCTGTTACTGCATTCAAACTCTATTCATCTCCTCTCTTTTGCAACTAGATTCAATCTATCTTGCAATCTCTGATTTTGAAGAAATTAAAAATTTATCTAGACCGCTCAAGCATTCTGCGGCCCAAAAAACTAGGGTCCGCACAATGCCCCTGCGGCCCTCATTTTTTTTTTATTTTAGCACAAAAATTTAACATAAATTTATTTAACAGAAAATGCACAAATTCCAAAGCACAAATTTTATTTAACAGAAAATGCATAAATTTTTGGTTTTAGTCACTAGCAAATGCACAAATTCCAAAGCACTTACAAAAAAAAATGGGGCCGCAGCGGTATTATGCGGACCTCTATCTTTGGGGCAGTAGAATGCCTGAGCGGCTTGGGTAGAAATTGAATTCCCCAAAAATAAGAGTGTTTTGGTTTATTTTTTTTGGAATTATGTTATAAATAAAAATTTCGGCCTCTCAGAAGTGGCGAGTGAAATAGTGGCGTCAGAGATCTAAAAATCATTGTGATCAGATATGTCAAGGCACGGTACGTTTTTATCACAGCACGTGAGCTGGTTATGTGATGTTTCTTGCATATTTTGTGTCACAGCCATCTTTTGAAAATTAGGCATGGCACGTCACACGAAAAATTTGGCATGACATGGCACGTGATCGCATGAGTCACATGTAATTAGGAAGGTCAGATCTTGATCGAATGGTGAATCTTGAATAAACTAACTTAAATTATGAAAAAAATAGTTAAACGTAACAAAACGTGACCAGTCACTAACGTGTCGTGACTATCCTTCTAAATTTGATCACGGCACATCACGTATAAATCTGACTCAAATCACGGCGTGACTAGTCATGACACGGCACGTCACGTATTTAGATCCCTAAGTGAAGCGCAAGGGAATGTTCTCTGTATTTGAGTGATCTCCAAATCGAGTTTGAAGATGTCATGTATCATATCCAACCTTTCACACAATAGTCGATATTGTTAGTTGGAGTAAAACTAGGGTGTTCTTATGTTTATCAAGCTCCTTTGTGAACATAACTCTAAAATCTATCGAATTGACTTCAAACTATGAATTCAAATCGTTAAAACCAATCTACTTTAAGTACAAGTTTTATTGATGTTTGATATATTTCTTATTTGATTGTTTTATACAACCAATGTGCCTCCCAAGAAATTTTGAAACAGTAAATTAGATAAAGCTTAGTTGTTGTAAATTTTTTGTTTCTTTGTCATACTTTTTTATAATTTACAACAAAATCTGTTTCCTATAATTTAGAGGTTTATCTGATAAGAAATTTGCGAAAGGAAACTTTGCTAAAAAGCAACATAACTCAATTCAAACAAATTCAAATGCAGGTGGCGTAGTTTCTTTCCCATTCCTTTTTTTCATAAAAAACCTTCCATTTCATTGATTTGTTATCAAATCAATCAATATCTTGCTTTTACATGTCAGGCATTAATCAATTTTTTGCTTTTACCCTTTTTTAGTACATTTTCTAGTGATTATTTTTGATAGATGGACACCACTATAACTTGTTGGATATCTAATTCTCATATTACAATTTAATTGATTTATTACTAAACATAACACAAGTAATTAGATATTCTTTTCCCATAATGCCCATATTTCATCTGATGGTTCAAAAACAATGTACTGGAGCAATTAATAAAAAATAAAATTATTGTGGATAAATAATAAGGAAATTGCAATTCTATTTTGTATCTTGATTTTTGTAAAAGAAACTCTAATCTTAATCTCGTTGGTTTGGATGAGTTACCGATCCTCTGTTTTATGTAATGTACAATTATTCAGGACCCCATCATGTGTAAAGTCGTTGATAAGCTTTTGTAGCTTTGCAGGTGCATTATTGTTTGGGCACATGTAGTGTTTTTTTGTGTTTCAATTTAATAAATAATTCTAATAAAAACAAATGTGAATAGTGCTTCTGACAGTCACAGGGCAAAAGCAATTGAAGCAATAAGTGTTCCACCAACAAAGTGTTTCTCAGAAAATCTAATACAGCATTTACTGACAGTGCGGCGGGTCACTGACTAGTGTGTTCTATTCACTTGCCGGGATTGTAACTCTGTGAATGCCACATAGCATCTGTCATTCTACAATAATGCAGAAGACTTGAGGTTTTGAAGTCTAGCTGTAGATATATGCGTTCTATTCACCTTTCACACAACTAGATTCAATCTATTTCTGCATTTAATCTCTACTCATCTCCTCTCTTTTACAACTAGATTCAATCTATTACTGCCTTCAATCTCTACTCATCTCCTCTCTTTTACAACTAGATTCAATCTATTACTGCTTTCAATCTCTACTCATCTCCTCTCTTTTGCAACTAGATTCAATCTATCTTGCAATCTCTGTTTCCGACTCTCTGATCTCTTGCCGTTGGGTACGCTTCCAAATCCCTGATCTCTTTCCGACTCTCTCCTCTGCTCGATCTGTTGCCATCGGGTACACGGTATCTCTTTCCAAAATCTCTTTTTCTCATCTCTCTTGCTTATTAACCAACCAATCCCTGTCTTTTGCTATTTTCATTCTCTCATTCACCAATTTAGTACGTGTTTACCAAAAAAAAAAAATACATTTTGCTACTTGTTATTTGTCATTCTCAAGCAACACTAGCAAGGAAAAAACAAAAATCGTAAAAAAAACAGAGAAAAAAACAGCGGCTTTGAGAAAGCTGCCGCAGTAGAAGAAAGAAGAAACTTCAAGATGGCTCTATCATCCGCTGCCTGGACCATTGCTGAGTGGGCGGGGTCCGCTGCTGTCGGAGAACTTATCAGCATGGGTTTTTCGTACTTGTGTGACCATGAGCTGCCAGCCGATAGCAAAGCCGAGCTAAAGAGGCTACAGGCAGCTCTTCCCCAGATCACAGCTGTCATGGGCATTGTCGAACCTCTGAAGATGAAGGACCCGAGTGCTCGCCAATGGGTCGAGCAGTTTAGGCAGGCTGTTGAAGCATCCGAAGACGTGCTTGATGAGTTGGAGTACAAAAAACTGGAGGATATGGTAAAAGACCGAGATGAGGCGGGTGGATCCGCTTCTAGTTTAAAGAAGATAAAACCATGTACTATCAATGATGATACATTGGAGAGGTTGAAGGAGGCTGTAACAATGTTGGATCAAGCTGCTAATGGTGTGGAGCGTCTCCTTCAAGCTGCCACTGTGCTAGGTATTCATGATCTTTCTGAATCACGACAAGAAACCTGTAAGGTTTTAAGTGGCGAAACTACTTCCTTTTTAGTTGAAAGAGAGTTGTTTGGCCGGGAAGTTGAGAAGCACAAGATAATTGATTGGCTAAAGCGGCCAACTGATGTCCGCCTCTCTTCGTTTGGTATTGTCGGGGTGGGTGGACTAGGAAAGACCACCCTTGTACAATTTGCATATCAAGAGATGCGCGGGTCGAATCATTTCGACAAAACAATATGGGTTTGTGTTTCTACTAACTTCAGTGTTGAAGATATAACGAGAAAGATGCTTGGTGAACTAGGAGAAAATAATTGTTATAATAAACCATTAAATGCGCTTCAGGCGACCTTGAAAGAAAATATACATTTAAAGAAAATTCTTCTCATTTTAGATGATATATGGGATGATGAGATCGAGAAAAGGAGCCAGTGGGACCAACTGATTGCTCCTTTGAGATTTGTACAAGAAGGTAGTAAAATATTATTTACTACTAGAATGAAATCAGTGGCAGACTTGCTTGCAAGTGTGATAAGTACAGAGCATGAATCTCTATCATTACAAGGTTTAGGAGTGCAAGAGTTGCGATTGCTCTTTCAGAGCTATGCATTTCGTGGTAACCTTGACAATCATAGAGATTTGCAAGCAATTGGAGATCAAATATTAAAAATGCTCCGAGGTAGTCCATTAGCAGCAAAGGTGATCGGAAGCTTGCTAAATGCACGTATGGACAACCAGTATTGGAGAAGAGTTTTGAATCACGGGTCTCTATTTAACTTAGAGCAAGCAAAGGATGTGGTGGAGGTTTTGAAATTGAGCTACTACTATTTACCAGCAAATTTGCAGGTATGCTTTAGATTTTGCAGTATATTTCCACAAGATCATCTGTTTGACAAAGATGAGTTGATCAAAATGTGGATCTGTTCTGGATTCGTCCGGCAACAATTAAGTCAAGAAGAAAGGCCAGAAGATATTGGAGAAGATTACTTCAATCTTCTTTTAAGGAAGTCATTCTTTGAACATGCTGAATCATGGGAAGGTGAAAGGAGATATGTTATGCATGATCTGGTGCATGAGTTGGCCCAAAATGTTTCCTATGGAGAATGTTGTAGAATAGAACCTAATGATAAAGCAATTACCATACCTACCACTGTACGACATGTTTATGTACATGAAAGTGAAATGGAAAAGGTCTCCCATCTTGAAAATTTACGCAGCTTGGTTTTAACCACTAATTCGTATTCATTTGTTCTTCCAAATAATTTAATTAAGACAAGTTTACGTTTATTGAAAATATGTGGATTCCGATCCAAAAACAGTGAAATGCCCAAAGAGATAAGCTGTTTGGTACACCTTCGCTACCTGTCCGCAGAGGGACCTGGACCTTATTATGTCATTGATGAAACGTTCAAGTACTTGCTCCTTGCTTCAGTTTACAAACTTTATCATTTGCAAGTACTAGAAATTCCAGGATATACTAAGGTTGCGATCTATTCAGCAATGGAAACAAGTGGAGTGACCAATCTAGTTAGGTTGCGTTATATGAGGCTTCCAAAGGAGATAATGCAAACTATTCATGGAGTCCACAAGCTGACGTCTCTCCAAGAGTTAACCTTTTTTGTTGGACAAGAGAGTGGTCAACGTATAAATGAACTGGGCTCACTAAAGAACCTCCGACATCTGTCTATTGAAAACATTGAGAATATAGGGAATCATACTGAAGCTAAGAGTGCCAACCTATTAGGGAAGAATAATCTCATGTCGCTCTCCCTGAAATGGACCTCAGAGAGCAATCCTATTCACCCTGAGAAAATCATTGATTTCCTCCAACCCCCTCCCAGTCTCATGGAATTGACGATTAACAATTATAATGGTCAAAGATCTCCTAATTGGATGGTGGATTCACCGCCTTTAAACCTATCATCCCTCAAATTACTTAATTGTCCTCTTTGGAAAAACCAATTATTTTCTGGGAATATACCGTATTTGAAAATTCTTGATATATGTAATTGTCGAAAGCTGGACAAGTTACCTGATATGCCACTTTCTCTAATTGAATTTCGAATTAGAAATGTGGGCTTGACTTCTCTTCCAGCTTTGTACCAAAATTCTGGTAATAATACTCCTGCACCATTATCCCAGAAATCATCACTAAGAGTAGTGGAGATAGAAGAATGCCAAAACTTGAGATCTTTGAATGGATTCCTGCTGCACGACAACATAGATTTTCAGTATATCGAGGAGATAGTAGTCATAAATTGCAAGAATCTCGTACATCTACCAATGGGTGCATTTGGGAAATTTGTATCGCTACAGAAATTAACAATTATGTCTTGCCCAATGCTAATGGCAGTTGATAACCAGAGCACCCTCCTTCCCATGGCACTCAAAAACCTTGCAATAGGTAACTGCGGTAAAGTTGATGAGCCACTGCTGGAATCAGCATCAAGCCTTCCTACTCTCACTGATCTTTGGATTTCTGATTGTGCAAATATTTCTCGTATTCCCTCCTCAGAAAATGCATTCAGATCTCTCAATGTGCTACATATATCAGGATGCAAGAAGCTCATTGAACATTCATCTAGGGGACAAGCACATGGCGCTGACCGAGGAACTAGCTTGGCTTCTTTAAAGATCAAGAAGCTTTACATTGATAACCTCTCTCTCCTTCTCATCGAACCACTAAGAAGCCTAAGCTTTGTTAGCAGCCTATCTGTTTACCATTGTTCATGGATGGAGGCTTTGCTGGAGCAATGGTTTCTGCAAAACAGCAGTACCCTCAAGAGGTTGACTCTCTCTTATGTGAGAAATCTCAATACATTGCCTGCTACAATGGTGAGGCTCACTGTGCTTGAAGATCTGACAATCTTTGGGGCTAATTTGCTGGAGGAGCTTCCGGAGTTACCTGCTTCTCTAAGGGAGTTATATATCTATGATGCAAGCTCTCTGAAGTCATTGCCTGCTACAATGGCGAGACTCACTGCCCTAGAAAGTCTAATAATTTTGAAAGCTGATTTACTTGAGGAGCTTCCGGAGTTACCTGCTTCTCTGAAAGAAAAGAGAATTGAAGGCCGTGGTGGCCGATTGCTCTGAAACATAAGGACACTCTACTTTTATAACAGATCCCCAACTCATGTTGAAAAAACAAAACCATCTAGAAATCAAGAAAGTTGATTTGCTGGAGGAGCTCTCGGGGTTACCTGTTTCTCTAAAAAATAAATCAGAAATCATTAAAGGCCATGATGGAAGGTGGCTTCTCTGAAACACTCTGCTTTCATAACAGAAATAAATCAGATACATGCTTCATAACTTACCAACCCCGTATTAATAAGGTACTTTCTTTTCCAAAATTTATTGAATAAATTAAAGGCTCTTGCACTAGATTTGGTTTATTTTTTATCAGTAAGATATTCTTATCTGTGACTCTTATTGTTGCAAACTTCAAACTTTGTAGGTTATTTCTACTGTTGACTCATTCCTGCAAAGACAAGGCCCACAATTTCCATGCGGAAAAGAACGAACATGTCTATACCATATATGAACTACAAAGAATTACTACAGTACCTTCCCTGCAGGTATATATCTCACCTTGTATGTTCGCACTTCTCCCTTCTTACCTTACTTGGGTTGATTGAGTGAAGGGTTGATTTGACTGATATCAGTGATTTGTTCTACAATATCAGAATTTGGATGGTTTCTGCAATATCAGAATGTTAATTAATCAAATTATCCCTAATTTCTTATGTTCTTCCGTCTGTAATATTTTGTAGGAGCTGATACCATCAGCTTTTGATTGGCCGCACCGCTGTTGATCTGGCATTACCATGACTGCATCCCTCCGCTATCTCCCATGGACCCCACCTGTCGTCCCGCCGTCATCTTCGACAACGGAACTGGGTTTGTCTCAATTCGACTTTCTCATCTTTTCTTTTGATTTATTTTTTGTTGCTGATTGTCTTGGTCAAGGGTTCAAATAATCTGTGTGAATTTTTCACACGTTATATTAGCTTGTTTACTTATTTTTAGGATGGGGTAGATTTAGCTGAGGTTAGTTTTGATATTCTCAAAAGACAGTGCTTGAAATAAAAGATCTATATTTTTGTTTCATCTGTAGGTACTAATTTATCATAGTTTTTTGTACCAACTGTTTAATTTTTTCACGAACTACAGATACTCCAAATTGGGATTCACTGGTAACTCAGAGCCTTCGTTTATTCTCCCAACAGTAGTAGGCGTGAATGATTCTTTTATAAAGAATCTAAGGCAAACAGATGCAAGCGATAACAGTAATTGGTTAGGAATTAGGTGACTTTGACTCCCCGAACACCTGCCAGGTACTGAGCAAGCTCCCCTTCACAGCCTCTTGCATCAGAATCTCGCAAGATTCATAACCCAAATAAGCATCTATATATGTTAATTGGTCGAGCCACCTGAATTATATGTCTCAGGTTGTATCCTTTATCCAACCAACTATCACACTAATGTCCCCCTTTTTTGGAAATCTCTATCACACTATTGTCAAAAACTGTGAGGCTCAGTACTATGAGATACTGGTACGCACCAGCTAGCATTCAACGAGGCTTGGTGAGCATATTTTGAAACAAAACAGAACATCCTAAATTGGATTCAAACCTTTTTGCATGGATAATTTGATATTGAATATAAGCACTCACAATTTAATCCATATAAGCATGATTTAGATAATGCAGTGTGTAACATTTCTGGTAAGCTCTGGAAATTTTCTCTGAACTTTATCCAGCTGCTAATTACTGTGCCTATAATAGAAGTACCATTGTGGAGCTTTCGGAAAAATTCTCAACCAGACTCTCTAGCAATTTCAAAGCTCAAGTTCCTTTGTCTGTGAAGCAGTTCAAAGCTCAGGGTCAAAATAGTCAAATCAAAGAAATATTTTATTGAAATATAATTAATTTGGATTTTTATTAGTTTTTGAAACCAATTTCTCTTTAGTTAATCTTTGATGCTGCCATTGAACACTGTGGAGATATCAATCCACCAGCATGGTTGTTGTGTCATGGAGAAGTGCATCGCGCATTCTTCTGAGGAACACCGAGAAAGATTGATTGATGCTATCTGTACAAATGGCCTAGATTTTGCTAAAGATTATTTTGGGTAGATTTCAAGAACTTTTTGTTATCTATGTAGTTTGGGTATAGGTACACATTCTGTTCACCCTGCAGAAATATTGGTGCAAGCTTCAGATAAAGGATATGAAACAGAGTATACTTGATGGTGTACAGGTTCCCAACTTAACCTGGCTAGGACTAGCAAAGATAACCAGAAACATTACAGTACAGGCTGATTTTACGTACCAGTACTGATATTCATATGGGTAGTAGACAAGACCGGTAAAGTTACTTGACCAGTACAACAAGGCAGCACGGTATTTCATGGAAGTACTGGTGTCAAAATGTTTGATATATGGTGTCAGGTGATCCATTTGGATAATGAAATTAGAAATATTTCGATTTGAGAAACTTGATGATTCGTTTTAGCAGTATTGTTCTCATACCTTCTCATGACCAGCTAAGAAATCATATATGCAAAAATAATCTCCTTCTGACTCTCATGGGCCTTGTTTCTCAGGAACTATGTCGTGCAATATCTCCTAGAATCAAAACATTCCTCGGCACTCCCGAAATTAGCGAACCAGTTTGAAGGGAAGTATTAACAGTTGACTACTACCTGATCCCCCAGCTTGAAGGGAAGTATTGAGGTAACAAGGAGAATCAAATTTACTGGCACTAGGTGTGCTGGAGCATCCTGAGCCCCTTCTCAATAACGGCTAACTAAGATTTTTTACCAGTGTTAAGATGAAGGTTAAGGTTATTATTTTTTTAAAGTTACTTTCCATCTTCATTTATTTTTTTAAAACTGAACATTGTTAGAATAAGTATAGTAATGTTATACTGTTACTTCTGTATTGTTGTATTGATATCTGAGACTTTCAGTTAATGAAAGGAAACATGTAGTATGATAGTATTTACTGGTACCATTGATGACTCGGTATCAAATTAATATCCTTTTGTGTTAATATGGAAGAAATCTTCATATAAGGGCACAAGTGTCATTTTACTTTAGAAGAAATAATTTCTCTCGTATTATGTATACTTTCCAATTAAAAATCTGAGAAGAATTTAATTGTTTTTCATTTTTATTCCGATCAACAAAGTTCAATTGAAATTCATCTCTATTGAATTCTATTGAATTGAAATCAATTGAACTCCACTTAATGACGTGTTCCGATCAGAGTGTTATTCCGCTCAACAAAGTTCAATTAGAAATCATCTCTATTAAATTCTACTGGATTGAAATCAATTGAACTCCAACACCTCTATTATTCTGATCAGACCCTGAATTAATACAGATCTGGTACCAGTATCTAACCTTACCAGTATTATTACTCCAGTACAGATTGGTGCATTTAAATGTTGTTCTCTTATATTGGGATAATTTTTATTCTTTCTTTATGTTAATTCAGCTTAGGCCTAAAGCCCAATATTCTTGTTATTCATTGTTTTCTTTTCATAATTCTGATAGTAGAAGGGAGTTGGTGTCAGAACCTGTTGATTGTTCAGTTTTTTTCTTTTTAATTTGTGCCTTGTCATGCTAAGTCCTGCAGTTGCAATTTTTTTTCTAAGGAGTCTGAGTCACATCTCTTCAGGAATTTGAGTTGGAACTACATTTTTAGTTTAATTCTAAATAATTCTTAATGATCCTAAATTTGAGATTTGTATATGAAGGTATATATACCCTGAAGGAACCCACTTTATGATCCATGGTTTGAGAGACCAATGATCTATGACGTGCGGGCCCGACCCCATCTTGTTGAGAGCACTTCTGGTAGCCTGTGATCTGGAGATGGTATTTACTCTGATTTATTTCAGCTGTTATTTGTTCTAAAACAATTTATAATGGATCTTACTTGAAAAAGGGCCCGGATAACACATTAGTGGCGTGATTCTGATCCATTTTATTTATATCAGACAGATCAGTCTGGAAAAACAAGGTTTAAGTCCAGAATAACAGCAGTTATGGACATAAAGAGATTAGGGAAGGCCTGTAAATTCCTTCAATCCCGACCTTATGCAATGTGATATTGTACTGAAATCATGATTCACTGGTACAGCCTTCTCTAGCAGAAGATTATTTTTGTGGCAATGATTCGTGTAAACCGCATCCCTAGCAGAAAATCTATTTGGTACACCTCTTTTTACCCTATAATCAACATATATATAAATATCCATTGCCTTCTTCCTAACTGATTACATTGCATACATAGATGACACGTGTAACTTTGCAGTCTAGCCGGTAACGGCAACACCGAGATCGGGTTTACCATCATCTGTCCCAAGCCGGCCACATCCTTGATCTTATCCTCCAACTTGTTGACCGGCACCCCCGGCTCGTCCTTGTCAGACTGTATGGCCATCTTCGGTGGATCTTCTGTGGCAGCACCAGGCGCAGTGTGGTAGGTGGTGGCGGTGAAAGACCCCTTTGGTTGTGCTCCTTGCGCGCCTGACATTAGTTTTCTTTTCTTTTTGTTATTATTGGAAAACTGATACTTGATGGAAAAATAGAAGCAGAGTGTACTGAACCTGAACTGAACTAGACTGAGATTTGGTCTGTAGAAATCAAATGAAAGAAAGAGATTAGGGAAAAGATTTAGATGAAGAAGCTACTAGTAACTAGAAACGACACGTAGGAGAATTGACTGACATGTGTCAGGACGATTTAAGCATTGAGGGACTCGTGTAATTGTAATTGTAATTGTAATTGTAATTGCACAGCACTCTGTCTGGGCCTTCACGCTTCTGCTTGGGCCCAAAATATAAAATGCATTTTGTTTCATTTTTTAAACTTGTGAGCCCACAACGGATCCGAAATTTTTTGTGATGATCGGTTCATGAACCATAATGCTTTTTGAGGCTCTAATTGGTCTGCTATAAGATATACTTTTATCTCATGAATTCCAGCACATATATATACGGATGGATATCTTTTAAAAGATTGTTCGAACCTTCTCTGGTATGTATTATATTTTTACATTTTCAATCTGATTACGAGACGCTGCATGCAAATCACAGCTTTTTTTTAGAATTTTTTAGTATTTTTTTAGAATTTTTGAAAATCACATGTTTTCATTAAATAAAAAATTCAGAAAAACACTGATTTTCAAAAATTCTAAAAAATAGTAAAAAAATTTCAAAAAATGTAAAATTTGGTCTCCTCATGTTGAGAAGTTGAAATCGACTGTTTGAACTTTAGAAATGAAGATATGAGCTGAAAATAAAACACCATCTTTACTTCCCAAATCATCGTAGCACCACTCTATATATATATATATAGACACATACACACACACTTTGACATTCACGTTTTCCAAATGAGCATTATGTGTGCAAGCAGAAGTTGTATGATCAATATCTATACTGTTGATCAGGATTCATGTGATTTCTGCCAAGGCAATGCAGAAATGAATTAATATCAAAATTTTGTGAATTTAGAGGCATCATGTATATCAATTTCTATACTGTTGTCAATTCAGGACACCTCCATTGTTACAAAAATGGAGGGGACTGGACAAAAAAAGTAAATAATAATCGGTTAGAGCATATGCTAAAAAAATTAAGTAAACCAATTACATCATTTTAAATTTGGATATTTTTATGCTTAGTTTAAAAATAATCATACACTTTTCCAGATCAGTTTAAATTTTGTATGCATATCTCAATCCTTAGTTACATATCTTATTTGTATACAATGTAAGAAACCAAATTAATGATTTTGTTCTTTCTATTGCATAGAATTTTTTTTTCATATATCCGGTTTTTTATAAAATATTTGATACATTGTAAAATAAATATTTCTCCTTTTATCTCATCATACACCTTGATTGCCATTTTATCTCTTCACACACACTCTCTCTCTCTTCAGTAACCTTATTTTTTTAGTTTCGATCCAGACCGTTCGATCAGAAAGTCAGGTCAATCCGGCCCGTAGTGGAATGCAAGGGGTCCTTAATATTCGTGTTAGAGCAGATTGGACGGTCCGGATGAAAACTTAAAAAAATGGATTATTTAGGGATCCGAATTCTGACTGTAGTGGACTAGTGGGCTTTGTCGGTAGATCTAGTTCTTCTGTGGCAAAATGAAGTTTCCTTAGGCTAGTTAACATTTGTTAATATTTCTTAATAAATACAACTACTAGTTGGAAAGAAATTAAAAAGTATTTTGCATCTTTAAGATTTTACTATACCATCAAACTAATAAGTCATGTAATTAATTAATCTGAGGTTCAACCGAACATATCATACAAAAAACATGTAAGAACATGCATGTTTAGGCTCACTTTACATTCACACACTAGTTGTGTACGAAGACTAACAAATTTATTTATTCATTTTCCTTAATATAATAAATAGAAAATTTATTTACTCCTCCTTAATATAATTTATTTATGTATACATTATGTGACTAGCTATGATCAAGAATGCAAAATATGTCACTAGTGGAAAAACGGACATCAGCATCGGCCTATTAGGATCGGACATTAAATAATTCGATTCTGATTTATATCTAGATCGGGCTTTTCAATTAACTGATCTTGAAAGGAACAATCAGGATCGGTTAAATATTGATAACCGCTCTTATAACCGCTCTTTACTTATTCAAAAAACTAAAACAATTTAGGATTAGATAATTTGTAATAATTTAGGAGTTTAATTCTAGGATGTGGTGTAAACTTTGCATGAACATGATATTTTGTAATAATTTAGGATGTGTATTGATTTGTGATAATTTAGGTTGTGTATCGATCTGTGATAATTTAGGATGTGTATTGATTACTTATATATGCCAGTAAAATATATAGGAGTTGGCCAAAATTAAAAATGTTTTTTTTTAAAATAAAATAACAAATTAGAATCGGTTCTTTTAATTACCCGATTCAGATCCAAATTAAAAATTATTTTTTAAAATATAATAACACATTAATAACCGCTCCTAATAACCACATTTGCATCGGGTAATAGAGATAACCGATCCTGATTTTATTTTCCAAACGGATCTGAAGACTATTAGATTCGGTTCTTAAATTAACCGATGCTAATTAATACCAATAGAATCGGTCATTAAACTTACACGATGCTAATAGTAACCAATAGAATCGGTTATTATAGTTACCCGATTCTAATAGTTACCCATTAGCATCGGTTAAATTTAATAACCGATTCTATTGGTAACTATTAGCATCGGTTTTATTTAATTAACCGATTTTAATAGTATTAATTAGCATCGGTTAGATTTAATAACCGATTCTAATAATATATTTTAGCATCGGCTGTTCAACCGACCCAGATTAGTACCGCATTTGCATCGCCTGGGTCAGCATTGCCTCGGGGTCCGATGCTAATGTGCGTATATAACCGACCCTGATGTGTGTTTTTCCACTAGTGTGTCTTGATCAATATATTGTATTGAAATAGTAACTAGAATTCTAAAATTACAAATTAATTGTTTTTATAGTAATTTTGTATGATTAGAGGTTATCTCGAATATAAAATTGAAAGATGCTATTTTTTTTCTGTACCACATTCTCCCGTTAAATTGTCTGTGACAGTATAAAATTGTTTTAGAATACTCTCTGTACCCAAAATTTACAAGTATATTATTATTTGCGTATCATGTACAGAAAAAATTTGATGAATAGATTGTTTTTTTTTGTCACATCGCATTATAATCAATAAAGTAATCAATAAAGATTACTGTAGGGGGTTACAAAAATTAAAAGCACATCTACAAGTATAATATTATTTGTTCATCTTGCGGTAAAGAAAGTTTGTCAATAAACTATTTTTTCGCATCATATATGATCAATACAAAAAAATAAAAATCAATATTTTATATTTCTTCTATTATATAATTAAATATTTGGACTATAAGCAACAATCATTTTTTCTGGTTAAAAATTGTAAAAATGATTGATCTTTTATGAATCTAGTTTGAAAGTTCTACATAATTATGAGCATGTGCGTAAAATATAATTAATATAGGATTTCTGCTGTATTTAAAGACGAGATAGCTTTTTTAAAAACCAAATTAACTCAATCTTACAATGAGAAATATTTATATTTAAAAATTTAAAATCATTACCTGTAAAATGTTTGTAGTTTAAAATATTTAGAGGGCAAGAACTAGACTTTGGTCTACTGGTAAAGACACGTGTCATTTGACGTGGAAACTCAGATGAGAAAAATCTTTTGTTATAATAACATAGGTTTGAAAAGAATTTTGAGTGACTTGATCCCAACCCTCTTATTAAAAAAAAATATTCAGATGACTTACAAGAAATATGAAAAAGAAAAAAAGTTCAGCCTACTTCAAATGTATAATAGTACAAATCCTAATTATAACCCTCCAATTTATAAAATAACCGCATAGATGCGTTTTATAATATGCATGAATTCTTAAAAGATAATATTGTAATGCGGGTCATAATCACTCTATAATGAGTTCCAAAACATTGCTCTAGCATTACGATTCCTAGGGGTACACAAAAAGCTCATGATTCGTAACTCGTTCAGAATTAACTCGGATTCAACTGATCATCTGACTCGAGTTGACTGATTCGGTTTACTCACGAGAATCTGTGGGCAACTCATCAGCTCAATTCGGATTCAATGGTGGCATGTAATATATTACATTATTTGGAAACATGTGAATTCTTCGTCTAAGATATTATATAGGAAACACATTTTGCATCTAAAAATTGATAAAAGAAACAACTACCTATTGTTAAAATTGATAATTATGTTTTACATATTACACATAATAATAAACTTTTTTTAATTTTTTATTGTCACGGCATGTAATTAAATATATGGGTAACAATTTTTATTTTCTCTTCACCTACGGAGTAATTAGAAATATCATTGGGTATCTCTAAAGTAAGCACTAATTAGCACCTTTGTGTAAAACAAGCACTAATTGGCAGCTTTAACACAAAGTAACGGGCTCTGTCGCTTCCTAATCCAAAAAATTAACAACTGCTCTATTAAGAACACTATGTTTTGGGTTTTGTGAGAAACCCACTTCCCAATCCAAACAATTTCTCTCTTCTTCTATAAAATTTCATTGTTTATATTAAAGTAATTTTAGTTTGTCACAGCAAGTGATGTATAAGTTCAACCAAAACGTCCTTTTGGAAGATAAAACATTCTAATAAAAACAAATGTGTATATTAAAAAAAGGACGGATTGCAGACTAGGTAACCGTAATTGAAGCAATAATTGTTCCACCAAAAAAGTGTTTCCCCCAAAATCCAATACATCATTTACTGACAGTGTGGCGGGTCACTGACGCTTCCACTTTGCCTTTACAAAACTACTTGTTTTGCATGCCTATCCTGCAGGGATTAATCCCTAACTCTGTGAATGCCACATAGCATCTGTCATTCTCCAATTTGAAGTCAAGCACTAGACTAGATTCAATCCCCAGCTATCTCTGTTACTGCATTCAATCTCTATTCATCTCCTCTCTTTTGCAACTACATTCAATCTATCTTGCAATCCCTGTTTCCGACTCTCTGATCTCTTGTTTCTCATCTCAGCCATCTGCTCGATCTGTTGCCATCGGGTACACAGTATCTCTTTCCAAAATCTCTAATTCTCATCTCTCTTGCTTATTAACCAATCAATCTCTGTCTTTTGTTATTTTCATTCTCAATAGATCTGTTCTCTCATTCACCAATTTAATTAGTACGTGTTTACCAAAAAAAAAAAAAATACATTTTGCTACTTGTTATTTGTCATTTTTCCAAACAACACTACCAACGAAAAAAACAAAAATCGAAAAAAAATAGAGAAAAAAACTAGCGGCTTTGAGGAAGCTTCCGCAGAAGAAGAAAGAAGAAACTTCAAGATGGCTCTTTCAACCGCTGCTGAGTGGGTGGGGTCCGCTGTATACATATTCTCAAGAAAAAAATCTCTGCATGTATTTTGGTTCAGTTTTAAAACTTGTGGGTTGACAAGCCGAAATTTGTATACTATATACTCTCAAGAAAAAAAATTACAAATATGCTCTCACATTTTGTAAAATTACTTCTTAGATTACCATTCGAAAAACCAACCATTAATTGTCTTTCGGAAGACAACGGTTGGTTTTTTTTTCATTTGCAGGACGTTTTTTATTTTTGTTATATGATTTTACATAACATATTAAATGTTGTGTTATATGTTTTTAACATGTTAATTAATATATATATATATATATATGTTTTTCATATTTATCGTAATGTGACTGTAATATTTGACGATGTTACTTGATTAGTGTATTGTTTTTTATATTGTATTTTTATATGATTAAGGGTTACCTTTTTTTTTTTACTAAAGTTGTATCCAAATGAACTAATAATATATAGGATAAACAGTAAAAAAAAACAATATAACATAAAATAAGTTAATACAGATAGTCTCTCTCCATTATTTCCAATTTTAAAAAGTTAATACATATTTGATTTTAGAATTAAATAAGTTCAACAATCTATTTCTTTTCATATTTAATCCTCAATCTTTGGAAAGAAAAATTATTTCAGCGGCATAAGTAAATTAATAGAGTTAGGTGAAATGGCAGTGAAGATGGCTAACAGGTGTCCCTCACAAACAAATTTTAATCTTAAAAGAAAATTCTTTTAGTTATTCTTATTACTTAATAATTAGTTGATTAGTGAACATGCTCCCCTTTTTATTTAAGTATTAAAATTAATTTATAACATACTAACTTTCTAATTAACATGCTGTTAAATAAATCTAAATTCGAATAAACATGTTGTTAAGTAAATTTTAAAAATATTTCAAGGTTAATAGGAAATCTATCTAATCACAAAATGACTATACAATCCAGTAACTTTGAAATAGTTGTTCATCTCAATTCATATAAATTTCAAATAAATTTTAATAAGTTATTCTTATTACTTAATAATTAGTTGATTAGTGAACAGCTCCTCTTGTTATTAAGTATTAAAATTAATTTATAACATACTAACTTTCTAATTAACATGTTGTTAAATAAATCTAAATTCTAATAAACAGGTTGTTAAGTAAATTTTAAAAATATTTCAAGGCTAATAGAAAATCTATCTAATCACTAAATGACTATACAATCAAATAACTTTGAAATAGTTGTTCATCTCAATTCATATAAATTTAAAATAAATTTTAATAAGTTGTGACGAAACTATAAAAAAAATTTCAATTACGTGTTTCACTTTATATCAAATAAAATTTCCAAATATATGAAAATTGGGATGTTACACAGGTTGGTTTATAGATTTTAAAAATTAATTGATGCACTGCCGCCGGGATACACCCCTCAGCAGTGGCCAGTGAAATAGTGGCGTCAGAGATCTAAAAATTGTTGTGATTAGATATGTCACGGCACAGTACTTTTTTCATCATAGCACGTGAGCTGGTTATGTATTGTGACTTGCATGTTTCGTGTTGCGGTCATCTTTTAAAAATTTGGCATGGCACATTACACGAAAAATTTGGTCATGACACAACACATGGTCACGTGAGTCATATGTAATTAGAATAGTCAGATCATGATTGAATGGTGAATCATTAATAAACTAACTTAAATTATAAAAAAAAAAAGTTAAACGTACGTAACAAAATGTAACCAGTCACAGCATCACTAACGTGTCGTGACCATCCTTCCAAATTTGATCACGGCACGTCACGTATAAATCTGACCCAAATCACAGCGTGATTAGTCATGACACAGCACGTCATGTATTTAGATCCCTAAGTGAAGCGCAAGGGAATGTTCTGTGTATTTGAGTGATCTCCAAATCGAGTTTGAAGATGTCATGTATCCTATCCAACCTTTCACACAATAGATATTGTTAGTTGGAGTAAAATTAGGGTGTTCTTATGTTCATCAAGCTACTTTGTGAATATAACTCTAATCTACTTTACAAGTGATGCATATACATGTAAAAATTTTAAATTTTAAAATTAATTTAGTATAGAGTCAAGTGATAAAAAAATGTTCAAAAAATAATTGCGCTAAAGATAATTTATAAATCTTCTAATTTTGAACATTTTTGAACATATTCACATGTAGATGCATTACTCGTAAGATAGATTGGTTTTAACAGTTTGGATTCGTCGTTTAAAGTTAATCTGATATATTTTAGAGTTAATTTCACAAAAGAACTTGGTGAACTTAAGAACACCCTAGTTCTACTCTTGTTAGTTGTCTACTTGTAACCCCCACCACACACACACAAAAAGGAAACAATAGAAGGAAAAAGAAAAAAAAGTGAAATACAGGTTTTATTGATGTTTGATCTATTACTTATTTGATTGTTTTATACAGCTAATGAGCCTCTCAAGAAATTTTGAAACAGTAAATCAGATAAAGCCTAGTTGTTGTAAATTTTTATTTCTTTGTCATACTGTTTTATATTTTACAACAACTTTTTTTTTCTATAATTTAGAGGCTTTTCTGATAAGAAATTTGCAAAAAGAAACTTTGCTAAAATGCAATATAACTCAATTCAAACAAATTCAAATGCAAATGCAGGTGGCGTAGTTGCTTTCCCATTCCTTTTTTTACCATAAAAAACCTCCCATCATTCATTTGTTATTAAATCAATCAATATCTTGTAAGGAAAATATAATTAAGTGGCCCAAAATTAAAACAGGCCATTTAAACCATGCCGTTAACAGCCCATTTAATTAGGTCTTGATTTTGGCGTATAGGCTTAATTAAGGATGCATGGCATAAAGGCTTAATTAAAAGGTGCTATTAAAAGGTGCATACTGACTGATGCGTTGACTGATGCATATAGATTTTAATTAAAAGGTGCATTTGATTAAAGGGTATACATATGCGTTGACTGATGCATATAGATTTTAATTAAAAGGTGCATTTGATTAAAGGGTGCATCTTACACCGGCTATTATTATCCACATGTGCTGTGCTGTCCATCCTGTGCATCTCCCCTATAAATAATTGCTTTAATGACAAGCAATGGATATACGAATTCTAATAGTAAGGTTGATCCTCTCTTCATCGATATTTCATAAAGAACAAGTTGTCATTACTTAGAAAGAGAAAGAGGAGAGAAATCACTTTGCAGTTCTTCTGACGGTTTGCGAAGAACGTTTCAAGTATTGTTCTACAGTTTACAATGGATAAAGGTATGTAATCTAATTAATTGATTTACACGTGGAGACTTTGATTTCTAAGATCTTTGATTTTCTTTTAATGATTTTTAATTCTGCTATCGAAACTTTAAAGATGATTAGTTGTACTTATTTTAATGATTGTGTGTAAGTAGTTGAGCACGATAACGTCTACTTACATATCTTGCTTTTGCATGGCAGGCATTAATCAATGTCTTGCTTTTACCTTTTTTTGGTATATTTTTCTAGTAATTATGTTTTATAGATGGACACCACTAGGGGTGGCAAAAAATCTCGTAGCTTGTGGCTTTATTGTGACTCGCACCTGACTCGCTCGCTACCAGCTTGCTCGTTACTGGACCGAGCTGTTAACGAGCCAGCTCGCCACTATCTCGGTCCACAATTAACGAGTTCAAGTTGGGGCCTAGCTTGCTCGCCAGCTCGTGAGCTAGCTCGGCTAGGCATCAATTTGTGAATTTGTATGAATTTGTGTGCATTTTATATTGTCTAGCTCGGTTCAGGTCGGTTAAAACAAGATTCAGCCAGACCCAGCGAGCCAGCTCGCGAGCTAGCTCGGGCTGGCTCGTCACGATTTCAAGCTGAGGTTTTAACTCGAATGCCCTAGGTCCAGCTCGCTCCAGAATTAACAAGCTGAGCTAGAGCCCAACTCGGCCCGAGCCAACTCGTTGACAGCCCTAGACACCACTATATCTTGCTGGATATCTAATTCTCTTATTACAATTTAATCGATTTATTACTAAACATAACACAAGTGATTATATTTTATTTTCCCATAATGCCCATATTTCATCTGATGGTTGAAAAACAATGTACTGGAGCAATTAATAAAAAATAAAATTATTGTGGATAAATAATAAGGAAATTGCAATTTCCTTTTTGTATCTTGATTTTTGTAAAACAAACTCTAATCTTAAACTCGGTTTGAATGAGTGACCGATCCTCTGTTTTGTATAATGTACAATAATTCATGACCCCATGTGTGAAGTCATTGATAGACTCTTATAGCTTTGCAGGTGCATTATTGTTTGGGCACATGTAGTGTTTCCTTCCTTGTGTTTCAATTTAATAAAAATTCTAATAAAAACAAATGTGAATATTAGAAAAAGGACGGATTGCAGAGTAGGGTCCTCTCTCTTCATGCATGAGTAAAGTGCTTCTGACAGTCACAGGGCAAAAGTAATTGAAGCAATAAGTGTTCCACCAAAAAATTTTTCTCACAAAATCTAATACAGCATTTACTGACAGTGTGGCGGGTCACTGACTAGTGCGTTCTATTCACCTGCCGGGATTGTAACTCTGTGAATGCCACATAGCATCTGTTATTCTACAATAATGCAAAAGACTTGAGATGTTGTAGTCAAGCTCTAGACTAGTGCGTTCTATTAACCTTTTACACGACTAAATTCAATCCAGCTATCTTCTCTTTTGCAACTGCATTCAATCTATCTTGCAATCTCTGTTTCCGACTCTCTCGGATCTGTTTCTCATCTCAGCCCTCTGCTCGATCTGTTGTCATCGGGTACACGGTCTCTCTTTCCAAAATCTCTAATTCTCATCTCTCTTGCTTATTAACCAACCAATCTCTGTCTTTTCCTATTTTCATTCTCAATCGATCTGCTCTCTCATTCACCAATTTAGTACGTGTTTACCAAAAAAAAATAGATTTTGCTACTTGTTATTTGTCATTCCCAAGCAACACTAGCAAGGAAAAAACAAAAATCGAATAAAAAAAAGCAATCGCAGTAGAAGAAAGAAGAAACTTCAAGATGGCTCTTTCAACCATGGCAAGCCTGGCAGGTTCCGCTGCCTGGACCATTGCTGAGTGGACGGGGTCTGCTGTTATTGGGGAACTTGTCAGCACGGGTTTTTCATACCTGGGTGACCGTAACCTGCCAGCCAACAGCGAAGCCGAGCTAAAGAGGCTAGAGACAGCTCTTCCCCAAATCAAAGCTGTCATGGGCATTGCGGAAGCACTCAAGATGAAGCACCCAGATGCTGGCCAATGGGTTGAGCAGTTTAGGGAGGCTATTGAAGCATCTGAAGACGTGCTTGATGAGTTGGAGTACAAAAAAATGGAGGATATGGTGAAAGGCCGAGATGAGGCGGGTGGATCCGCTTCTAGTTCAAAGAAGAGAAAACCATGCACTATCAATGATGATACTTTGGAGAGGTTGAAGAAGGCTGTAACAATGTTGGATCAGGCTGCAAACCGTGTAGAGCATCTCCTTCAAGCTGCCACTGCGCTAGGTATTCATAATCTTTCTGAATCACCACAAGAAGCAGGTAAAGTTTTAAATCGCGAAACTACTTCCCTTTTAGCTGAACCAAAGTTGTTTGGCCGGGAAGTTGAGAAGCACAAGATAATTGATTGGCTAAAGCGGCCAACTGATGTCCGCCTCTCTTCGTTTGGTATTGTCGGGGTGGGTGGACTAGGAAAGACCACCCTTGTACAATTTGCATATCAAGAGATGCGCGGGTCGAATCATTTCGACAAAACAATATGGGTTTGTGTTTCTACTAACTTCAGTGTTGAAGATATAACGAGAAAGATGCTTGGTGAACTAGGCGAAAATAATTGTTGCAATAAACCATTAAATGCGCTTCAAGAGACCTTGAAAGAAAATATACATTTAAAGAAAATTCTTCTCGTTTTAGATGATATATGGGATGATGAGATCGAGAAAATGAGCTACTGGGACCAATTGATTGCTCCTTTGAGATTTGTACAAGAAGGTAGTAAAATATTATTTACTACTAGAATGAAATCAGTGGCAGACTTGCTTGCAAGTGTGATAAGTACAGAGCATGAATCTCTATCATTACATGGCTTACGAGAGCAAGAGTTGCGATTGCTCTTTCAAAGCTATGCATTTCGTGGTTTTAACCGTGACAATCATAGAGATTTGCAAGCAATTGGAGATCAAATACTAAAAATGCTCCGAGGTAGTCCATTAGCAGCAAAGGTGATCGGAAGCTTGCTGAATTCATGTATGGACCACCAGTATTGGAGAAGAGTTTTGAATCACGGGTCTCTATTTAACTTAGAGCAAGCAAAGGATGTGGTGGAGGTTTTGAAATTGAGCTACTACCATTTACCTGCAAATTTGCAAGTATGCTTTAGATTTTGTAGCATATTTCCTCAAGATCATGAGTTTGATAAAGATGACTTGATCAAAATGTGGATTTGTTCTGGATTCGTCCGGCAACAATCAAGTCAAGAAGAGAGGCTAGAAGATATTGGAGAAGATTATTTTAATCTTCTTTTAAGGAAGTCGTTCTTTGAACATGCTGAATCATGGGAAGGTGAAAGCAGATATGTTATGCATGATCTGGTGCATGAGTTGGCCCAAAACGTTTCCTATGGAGAATGTTGTAGAATAGAATCTAATGATAAATCAATTACAATACCTATCAGTGTACGACATGTTTATGTAGATGAAGGTGAAATGGAAAAGGTCTCCCATCTTGAAAATTTACGCAGCTTGGTTGTAGCCACTTATTCGGATTCATTTGTTCTTCCAAATAATTTAATGAAGAAAAGTTTACGTTTATTGAAAATATGTGGATACATATGGGTCGGAAACATTGAAATGCCCAAAGAGATAAGCTGTTTGGTACACCTTCGCTACCTATCCGTAGGACAACCTGGAGATTATTATGACATTGGTGAAATGTTCAAGTACTTCCTCCTTGCTTTTTTCAAACTCTATCATTTGCAAGTACTAGACATTCCAGGAAATAATGAGGATGCAATCTATTCAGCAATAGAAACAACTGGAGTGACCAATCTACTTAGGTTGCGTTATATGAGGCTTCCAAAGGAGATAATGCAAACCATTCATGGAGTCCACAAGCTGACATCTCTTCAAGAGTTAACCTTTTTTGTTGGACAAGAGAGTGGTCAACGTATAAATGAACTGGGCACACTAAAGAACCTCCGACATCTGTTTATTGAAAACATTGAGAATATTGGGGATCATACTGAAGAAGCTAAGAGTGCCAACCTATTAGGGAAGAATAATCTCATGTCGCTCTCCCTGAAATGGACCTCAGAGAGCAATCCTATTCACTCTGAGAAAATCATTGATTTCCTCCAACCCCCTCCCAGTCTCATGGAATTGACAATTAACAATTATAATGGTCAAAGATCTCCTAATTGGATGGAGGATTCACCGCCTTTAAACCTATCATCCCTCAAATTACTTAATTGTCCTCTTTGGAAAAACCAATTATTTTATGGAGAAATACCATATTTGAAAATTCTTGATATAAGTGATTGTCTAAATCTGGACAAGTTACCTGATATGCCACTTTCTCTAATTGAATTCCGAATTAGTAATGTGGGCTTGACTTCTGTTCCAGCTTTGTACCCAAATTCTGGTAATAACACTCCTGCACCATTATCCCTAAAATCATCACTAAGAGTAGTGAAGATAGAAAGGTGCCCCAACTTAATATCCTTGCATGGATTTCTGCAGCAAGGCAACCTAGATTTGCAAGCTATTGAGGAATTAACCATCAACGGTTGTGAGAGATTGGTACATCTGCCAACTCATGGGTTTGGGAAGTTAACGTCCTTGAAATACTTAGAGTTAACAAATAACCCAAAGCTAGTGGTGATGGATTTTCAGGGCTACCTCCTACCAACAAAACTCCAACGACTTCACATGGGAAATTGTGGTGAGCTTGATTCACCAGTACTTGAGGCATCATGTGGTATCACTACTCTCATTGAGCTGAAATTAGAAAATGCAAATATTTTATCCATTGCTGCTGCAGAAAACTCATTTAGATCTCTTAAAAGCTTGAATATTATGGATTGTTCAAACCTAAACAGATTCCTGCAGCAAGAAAACATAGATTTTCAGTCTATTGAGGAGATAGTAGTCAGAAGTTGCAAGAATCTCGTACATCTACCAATGGGTGCATTTGGGAAATTTGTATCGCTACAGAAGTTAACAATATACAATTGCCCAATGCTAATGGCAGTTGATAACCAGAGCACCTTCCTTCCCATGGCACTCAAAAAGCTTGCAATAGTTAACTGCGGTAAAGTTGATGAGCCACTGCTGGAATCAGCATCAAGCCTTCCTACTCTCACTTATCTATGGATTTCTAATTGCGCAAATATTTCTCGTATTCCCTCCTCAGAAAATGCATTCAGATCTCTCAATGCGCTACATATATCAGGATGCAAGAAGCTCGTTGAACATTCATCTAGGGAACAAGCACATGGTGTTGACCAAGGAAGTAGCTTGGCTTCTTTAAAGATCAAGGATCTTGAAATTGATGACCTCTCTCTCCTTCTCATCGAACCACTAAGAAGCCTAAGCTTTGTTAGCAGCCTATCTGTTTCCCATTGTTCATGGATGGAGGCTTTGCTGGAGCAATGGTTTCTGCAAAACAGCAGTACCCTCAAGAGGTTGACTCTCTGTTATGTGAGAAATCTCAATACATTGCCTGCTACAATGGTGAGGCTCACTGTGCTTGAAGTGCTGAAAATCTGTGAGGCTGATTTGCTGGAGGAGCTTCCGGAGTTACCTGCTTCTCTAAGGATGTTACATATCACTGGTGCAAGCTCTCTGAAGTCATTGCCTGCTACAATGGGGAGACTCACTGCCCTAGAAAGTCTAAAAATTGAAGCTCGTTTGCTCGAGAAGCTCCCAGAATTACCTGCTTCTCTGAAAGAAAAGAAAATTGAAGGCCGTGGTGGCCGATTGCTCTGAAACATAAGGACACTCTACTTTTATAATAGATCCCCAACTCATGTTGAAAAAACAAAACCATCTGGAAATTAAGAAAGTTGATTTGCCGGAGGAGCACCCGGGGTTACCTACTTACCTGTTTCTCTAAAAAATAAGTCCATTAAAAGCCATGGTGGCAGGTGGCTGGTGGCTTCTCTTAAACACTCTGCTTTCATAACAGAAATAAATCAGATACATGCTGTAGGATAATGCTTCATAATTCAACAGCCCCGTATTAATAAGGTACTTTGTTTCTTGCAATAGATTTGGTTTTTTTTTTATGAGTAAGATATTCTTATTTGTGACTCTTCTTGTTTCAAACTTCAAAAACTTTGTAGGTTATTTCTACTGTTGACTCATTCCTGCACAGACAAGGCCCACAACATAACAGTGCCAACTCGACTGTTGCATATTCATGTTAATGTCCAGAGGAATGGAGGATTATCTCAAATAATTACTACAGTACCTTCCCTCCTGGTATATATCTCACCTTGTTTCCATGCTATCTGTTTACTTTACTTCGTTTATTTAAATTTGAGGGATACTAGCATATTTCAAATGTTTAACTCTCCCTATGTCTAAACGATATAGTTGGTCCCAAGCCCAGAAAAAAAGAAGGGTTAACAATAAAAAATTTGAAAATTAGAAGAATAGCAACTCAAATTTAAAAAAAAAAAGACACCCGAAATTTGCAAAGAGAACTGTCATAACTAAAATTATACAACAAAAAGGAGGTTTATTTTGATAAAAAGCGAAAATTCTTATTTAAAAGAACATGCACAAAATTCACAAAGCGTTTAAACTGCAAGTTCCACTTTATTGGGACTAGTTTGCCTAAATTCCCTGTTGATGTGCCTGATGTTGTTAGCTGAAATTATTTTTAGCTGTTCTTTCCTTTTGCTTTTTTTTAAATCATTTTTTTAAGTGGTGCTGACCAGCAGTTACCTGTTTTGATTTTTTTCAGTTCTCTGAGTGACCTGCTTTCTTTACATGGATAAGTCCCAATTTGAACTAATCTGCATCTGTAACCACACTGGTACAGTACCTGTACCAGATATGATACAAGAGCTTTCAATGAGAGGGGGCCTAGATGCCAACTCTCTCACCTAATGAATTTTCACTAAAATTAGGGACCATAGTAACCTCCAATTTCAAGTTTTTCAGATAAAATGTAAAATGATTGGGTTTCAATTATAGCTTATGAGTTTTGGGGCACATTTCAGTGACATCAGGTCAGCTGGGCTAATATTTTCTGATTGAGGAAACCATGAGTGTTAAACCATACTTTCATCAGGGTTGTGTCATAGTATTTATTTCTTGGTTGCACTAATTTCTTGAGGGGCATACCAGACTACCAGTGAAAGCCTTGTTGCTAAAACTTTAAATCATTAAAAAATTTACCACTTAATCTTCGATACGTACAAGTTGAGATTCTGACCTCCCTTGTTGAATGACCTCTCTTTCCTTTGCCGAGTTGTTTTCATTTAAGGTATCCTTCTCTAATTCTTTACCAAACTTGCTTATTGGACCTCTTTGAGGGCTCTTGATTAATGTCTTCCCTTCATGGATACAGGTGATGACCGGTTGAAACAGTCCTCGAACTGCAGTTGGAAGTGCAAAATCAAAACAGAGGGGCAGCAGTGCAATTTTACCAAGTTCAAAGGAAAAAAGTCCAAAATTGCCACAGAAGGGCTGCAGTGCAATTTTAATCCAGCTGAGATCAATGAGGTTAGACTATCAAATGAAAAAAAAAATAAACAATATCAAGCAGCAATCAAGCCTAATTGGATATGTATAGTTATGGCATGAGATTTTGGACATAATACTTTTTATGTGCAAATTCAATTGTTTACACAAAAAACCGAACAAGTTGAGAACGAATGTGAAAATTGAATCTATATACACATTGAAAATCATTTGACAGTTTTGCACTGTCTTACAAGAGCAGAAAATTGAGAACGCTTGTGAAAGATATTTATGGAATTTTAAGGGGTAAGCATGCAAAATTTTCGTTGCTGATTGAATAGTTAACAACAATGACAATTTTATCCCTAAAATAAAAAAAAGACATGATTTTTTCTACATGGCAATCTATTGAATGAAAAAAGCCATGTTTATAGATAGAATCTAGCATTCATTAACTACCTACAGAGGTACTGGATTTTCATTAACTTGTTTCATTTTCAGATTAATATTCTGATTAGAGATTAGGGAAGCAATGGTGGGAATGCTAGGTGATTTTGTACTGGAATCATGATTCACTGGTACAGCCTTCTCTAGCAGAAGTTTATTTTGGTGGCAATGATTCGTGTAAACCGCATCCCTACGGCCTGAGTCTGTATGTGCCTCTGTCGGAGTACAAGGACAACATGTGAGAAATCAGGCTTTTACATCAGGTTAAATTTGAACCCAATTACAGTTCCAAATTGTATATATGCTGAAGAGGTTTGAATTAAATTGGCCTGATCAAAGGTTTGAATTAAATTGGCCCACAAGTTTAATTTTGTTTACAATAAGTAAACAAATTGGCCCAATTGAAGTTCCAAATTGTATATTAATATTTATAACACTGGCACTAGTGTATGCTTCTAATGCCGTTGAGAAGCACGTCTTGTTGAGAAATAAGTAAACAAAAATAATACAAGGCACAAGTTTAATTTGTCAAAATCTATTGTTGATGACAACCTCTATAATCAGGGGCGGACCCATGAAGGCTCAGGGGTAGGCAAGTGCCTACCCCTGGATTTAAATTTTTTTTGAGACCCAGTGTATTTTTATTCCTGTGCCTACCACTGATCCAATACTGTGCCTACCCCTGGTTCAAAATAATATATCTGCTGCTCTGATTAATTCATTGGCTCAGTCTGTTACTTTGATTAATTCATTGTGCCTACCCCTGATCAAATTCCTGGATCCGCCCCTGTCTATAATCATACTTATATATAAACAAAAATAATACATGTCTTGTTGGTACTCATGCTATATAAATATTACAAGACGTGCTTTTTTACTATTTGGTACACCTCTATAATCTATTTGGTACACCTCTTTTTTACTCTATAATGAACATATATATAAATATCCGTTGCCTTCTTCCTAACTGATTACATTGCATACATAGATGACAGGTGTAACTTTGCAGTCCAGCCGGTACTGGCAACACCGAGATCGAGTTTACCATCATCTGCTCCAGTACCAAAGACAGGCCCACCCAAGCCAGCCACATCCTTGATCTTATCCTCCAACTTGTTGACCGGCACCCCCGGCTCGTCCTTGTCAGACCGTCTGGCCATCTTCGGTGGGTCTTCTGTGGCAGAACCCGGTGCAGTGTGGTAGGTAGTGGCCGTGAAAGACCCCTTGGGTTGTGCTCCTTGTGCACCTGACATTGATTTTTTTTTTTTTTAACTGCAAAACTGATACTGTTGGAAAATAGAAATAGCAAGTACTGAAACCTGAACTGAACTAGAGTGGGATTTGGTTTGCAGAAATCGAACGAAAGAAAGAGAGCAACCTGACATGTAAGAGAGTTGACTGACATGTGTCAGGAAGATTTATATGAAGAAGCTTCTTGGGTTAGTCCCTAATATGAATTTGCTATTGACATTTGCTATTAAGTCCGTAATATGAAGAAGATTTATATGAATTTGCTATTGACATTTTAGATCCTTCTTGGGTTAGTCCCTAAAAGAAATTTGTTCCACAAATTATAATAGATTATCAAGTATGATATTTAATGATGGCTAAGTTTGGAAAAGTACATTCATTTAAACTTTGGTACTCATGTTCCTTAATATCTTGGTCAATATTGCTGTTTTTTTTTACTGGTACTCATGTGCAATTTTTTAAATTCAAATTGCATTTACTGCAATTGACGAGATCTTTTTCTCATTTACAGATTCAGACTCAAGTAGTTCCTCAGGAAGTGGTTCAGATGCCAAAGCCTCAACACTGCATGAAAACAAGGTACATTTTTTTTTATTGTGATTGCATTCGATGATAAAAAATTTACTGGTATATTATCTGATGGACAATTTTCACACTTCAATCTCCAGGAAAAAGCTTCTGGGCCTTCTTCGGATCATGAAAAAAGTAACATAACTTTGACTGTTTTATAGCTTACCAATACAGACTGGTAACATAAAATTGCTCCAGGACTGTCCTTTCTAGTGATCATTGGCGAAGAAACCAAAACAATTAAAACAAGGGAAATACCAATGACCAATTGTTTTGTTGTACCAGTAATAACTCAGTACTGTATTGTGCATCTTAGTTAGTCTCTTCTCAACATGTCTAAATTTGTCTTGCCTTTCATATTGCAATGAGATGAGATGATAAAATTATTTACCTAACAACTATTTTATTCTTGTTATGCATACAGAATCATCTAACGGGTCGAAACAATCAGATGCGGATGACCCGTTAAACCTAGCCAATCTTACTGACTTGGATGCTCAAATGGATGGTAAGTTTCCTAAAAAGAAAGAAAAAAAATGAAAGTCAACCTTCCTATGTCATATAAATATGAGAGGATACTAAGTGTTATCATATCCTGCATGAAATAATATAGGGGGCTGATTCTGCCAAAAAGTCAGAACCTGACAAACAATACCGAGCAGTACTCTTGCGGGGCCGCTTTGCTGAAACTATTCTGAAAGCTCGTGAAAAGACTCTTGACCAGGTTTTCAATTGTGTTGCCTTTCTATTGTTGATGACAACCTTTGTAGGGCTTTAAAGTACTACCAGCTGGGTTGATGCATAGCGCACAGTGGTCTGTACTATGGATCCATATCTCTATTTTCAAAGTTCAAACAGACTATCCGAACCACTTTATATGATCTTCATATAAAGATGTACTTGATTGCCAAATTTTACATTTTTTAGAATTTTTTACTATTCTTTTAGATAGTAGAGAATCACTTGATCTAAAGATTGTGGATCATGTGCTACAAGCAGAGGCAAAAGTAGCTGAGGAAGCAAGGAAGCGGGCCGAAGCCGAGGAGGCAAAGCGCAGGAGAGCCCAAGAGAGAGAGGTAGCCCGTCAAGCCCTGCAACAAGTAATCTTTCCTTTTAATTTGAGACCTTTATTTTAATCAAATGAGCAGGTTTATGTGTATGTCTATTTAAAATTTCAAAAAAAATTCATGTGCTCTGTCAATTGAGAATTATAATTTGTTCATTGCAAAATGAAATATCATGTGTATATCCTCCAAGAATTAGAAATTTCTTATAAAAAATATCAAAATTAGTCCTCTATATCTCAGTATAACTTACAAATTATAGAAGAGTAAATATGATAATTTTGATGAATTAGGACCAAGATATTTGACATATTTGATGCTCTCTTTGGGCAAATATTGCTCCTAATTGTAATCCTTGGTTCATATTTTGGATTCTTTCTTGACATCTCTGTGCTAAATAAGAGATTTCATATCATACTTGCAAATGCTCATAGTCCTTTTTATACCATATATTTGAAATAGAGTGAGGCTATGGTACTACGCATACCGCAGATTGGTCCCAACTACGGATCAATATTTTGTTTTCTGAGTTCAAAAATGTTCAACATGATCTCCTAATGAAAATGTACTAAATTTTACATTTTTTAGATTTGTTTTACTATCTATACGTTTGAATGGTCTAGAATCTTTATATCAAGTGATTTTCTACCTATCTAAACAAATAGTAATTTAAAAAAAAATTGTAAAATTTGATCTACAAATACAGTTTCATATGGAGATCATGTTGAACGGTTCAGATAAGATTGTTTGCACTTTGAAAATTGTGATATTGATCTATAGTACGGACCAATCTGTGCTATGCATAGTACCATAGCCTCACTCTTTGAAATATTACAAGATTATATATATTAACTTCTCTCATTATCAGATGGAGAACTGTAGAAATTGACAAAGGAAATCTATTCACGAGAGATCTCGAGATGCTGAGAACAACCCCAGAGCATATAGCCAGTTCAGTTAGTGAGACCAGTCCAATGGATTGCCAAGAGGGAATCGGAACGGGTTACAGACCCGGTACAAACCCGCTAGAGCAGCTAGGGCTATTCCAAGTGTTGACAGAAATAGTTTTGGGTCCTATCTGATCCAAGAAATTGTTGTTAGTATAACTTAGTTTCATTACTCTTCTACTGTGCTTCTTTCTTTGCTGAATTGTTGTCTAATATTATCAAGGTATCTGATATTAAACATGATACTGCAAAAGAAAACTATATATAATTTGTAACTGGGTTTTTCATTGTTACAATTTGCAATGAAAAAGGCAGAAACTGGTGCACCATTCCTTTTCTTTGAAGATAACACTAGATTAAACTTGAGATTAAACTTGAAGATAACACTAGATTAAACTTGAGATTTGCTTCTTACTCCAGTTTTCAAAAGTTTTTACTATAATGGATTTAGTTTCTCTCAACTGAATTGGGGAACATTTTTAGTAAAAGGTTCATAACAAACAAAAATAAAAAGATAAATATGTACAACCTTTCATATTTTTAGCTTAAACCTACATTTAAATACCAATTATTATGTGTCATACAACTAATATTAAATTCCACATTGCAATTTTTAATTTATGTGGTAAAAAATGTTCTGTTTTAACTTTTTTTTAAATAACATGTCTCAAAAATTAATTAGCTTCCCTAAAAAACCAATTAATTAGTCCTAGATAATTAGTGTGGTTTTTCATATTTTCTATAACTAATTTATTTTGTATTATTATTATTATTATTTGCTTTTTCCCTTTCTCTACCTTCTTGTGTATAATTAAATATTGTAATTTTTCCCATTATAAAAAAAAATAATGGATTGCTTAATACGGTGCAAGATCTTGTCATGGAACACGTCCATCTAACTTGAGCCAAAAAAAAGATAAAGTTTACCTGTGAGTGGGGCCCACTTGATGGTTGTATTACAATTGTGTAGTGCATTATGGTTAGTATCATAACTTTTTGATCATTTATCGTGACTTTGTTGGCTATTTAATTTAATATTTCAAAATCCCAAGTTCATACTATGAATTTAATTTGATACGAAATCAACATAACAAAAATGAATGAACCAAATTAGTGGTAATATACAAAATAATTTCATTCATTTTACGGGCAATTATATTTTGTAAACAAAGTGTGAATAAAAAAAATTGAGAACCAACAATCGGTGGTGTTTTCTTACAGTATTATTTCTAAATATATTTTATTAGGTATATTTTTCAATAAATACCTCTTTCATGTGGACCCTCTTTCTCATAATTAAATATTGTCCTTAGCCTCTGCTACAGAATTCAGGAGAAGTTACTAATGTGTTTTATATTTAACTTCTTATTGAAATATTTTCATGAATCTAGCACAAGTTAAATTAATCTTGTAGGAAATTAATGTAATATAGTCAATTCCCACTGCAACGCGTAGACACTTGATTACTAGTAAAAAAATAAAAAGTAAAAAAAATTGATTATTCTACATTAACTAAATTACAATAACAATATGAAAAGCCTTTGTAAAAGTTAAATATTTAAAGAATGGGATGATTGTCACAACTAAATTAAGAAAAAGTAGAATGAAGTTTGCAACAATTAATCCCTGTATTTATATTCCGACTTTTTTTTTTCTGAAAATCTTTCATAAAATTCCATCCAACTCAAATTAAAGAAGCATATTAAAATTTTCTTCCGAGTGAACAATTAGTGGAGATGATCACTTTCTGAAACTCTCGTAATTAGAAAATGCAAATGTAACGTCATAAAGAAGAAAAGGTTCTCTATTGATCTATTCTTATATGGGTACGTTTGGATGAACTCTAGAATAGCTAAGTATCTTCCTTCATTTGCCAATTCCATATTTTCTTAGTCCAGCTCTTAATGCCAATTCTTTTTTTGTCAGTCCATTTTAAATACTTTTTTTCGTAGTAATCCAGAAATAAAATGATTATATATAATAAGATTAATATGCGGGAATTGAATCAATTCTAAGATAATAGAGCTGAAAATGAACTTTTACATATTGAATGATACGGTGGAGGAGAAATTTTGCAGGAACAAAAGGTTAAAGAAATTAAGCAAACAATTAAATGTGTAATTATGCAGATTAGTACAGTAGGGAAGCTGTATTAAGTAAGAAAGAATTAGAAAAGTGAGCCTTACCAACAAAATGTCGGGTTAAATCTTGTTATATTAAACTTTGAAAATAAAAATAGGACTCATTTTACAAATAGGTCCTTGTGTGCACCGAAGCATCCCTCTATATATATATGGCAAATTCTTCTATGGACATAAGGACCTATTTGTAAAATGAACATATTTTCATTTTCAAAGTTCAAACAGTCGATCTGACCGTTCAACATTATCTCCATATTAAAATGTACTTGGAGGTCAAATTTTACATTTTTTTGAATTTTTTTACTATTTATTAAGTATTTTACAAAATTCAATGGTCTGAATTTGACTAGTTTTTGTAAAATCTTAATAAATAGTACAAAAATTCAAAAAAATGTAAAATTTGACCTCCAAGTACATTTTAATACGGAGATAATGTTTAACGGTCAGATCGACTGTTTGAACTTTGAAAATGAAAATATGTTCATTTTACAAATAGGTCCTTATGTCCATAGAAGCGTCTCTCTCTCTCTCTATATATATATATACATAGAGAGAGAGAGCTGGGCTTAGCTAAGCCATGGAGTAAAATGACTTGGTGCTCCATGCCTCATTATTTCCATTTTGAAAATCCAAACTACCGATCCGAACCGCTCAACAAGATCTCCATATTGAAATGTGCTTGGAGACCAAATTTTACATTTTTTGGAATTTTTTTACTATTTATTAAGCCACTTTGAAAATCACTGATCCATTGGTCGAGAATTTTTTACTGTTTTGCTACTGTTCATCCGGATCAGCGATTTTCAAAGTGGCTTAATAAATAGTAAAAAAATTTCAAAAAATGTAAAATTTGGTCTCCAAGCACATTTCAATATGGAGAACAACTTGAGCAGTTCAGATCGGTAGTTTGGATTTTCAAAATGGAAATAAGACGTGGAGTACAAAGCGTTTTACTCCATGGCTTAGCTAAGTCCAGCTCATATATATATATAGAGGAGGGATCCAATTACACCTTTTTTGGTAACACATCATGACACTGTTTTTTATATAGGTCAATTTTGCGATTTCAAAATCCAAACAGTCGATCCGAACCGTTCAACATGATCACCATATTAAAATGTACTTGGAGATCAAATTTTACATTTTTTTGAATTTTTTTACTATTTATTAAGATGGTTACAAAATCGTTGTTTTTCAATGGTCTGAAAACAACGATTTTTGTAACCATCTTAATAAATAGCAAAAAGATGCAAAAAAATGTAAAATTTGATCTCCAAGCACATTTTAATATATCCATCATGTTGAACGGTTTGAATCGACTATTTGGACTTTGAAAATGGTAGGTGTCAAAGTGTGTCACCAAAAAAGGTGTAATCGGATCCCTCCTCATATATATATATATATAGAGAGATGGGCTATTGTGCTTTGCAAAGTAAAGCCATCGTTTTACTTCGGCTTACTTTTTGGATTTTCAAAGTCCAAAACGTCGATCCGACCGTTCAAGTTGATTTACATATTGAAATGTGCTTGCAGACCAAATTTTACATTTTTTGGAATTTTTTTACTATTTATTAAGCCACTTTGAAAATTGCTGAATAAATAGTAAAAAAATCACTTCATCGGATGGTCCATAATCTCCTTAAAACAATGATTTTGTACCTATCTTAAAAAATAGTAAAAAAATTCTAAAAAATATAAAATTTGGTCTCCAAGCATATTTTATTATGAAGATCATGTTGAGCGGTTTGGATCGACTGTTCAGACTTTGAAAATGCAGATAAAAGAGTAGGTGCATTGGGAGCATAGAAATTTGGGTGCATTGGAACCCTCCTCATATATATATATATTCGAGCAAAGAACGTTACTTTTGCATCCCCTAATTAAAGGAGAGCAGGGTGTTCACTAGAAAATGACTAATACAAAAAATGAAAAGGAAAAAAAAAAGAGAAGGGAAATTTTGCCTAAATAAATACTTGTATTTTGAACACATACTTTAAATAATTAGGTAATATACAACAGAAAATCAATCTGACAAAAAATTATATTTGCATGAATAATTAAGCTACCTGCTAAATTCATTTGCAACTAAAATGTGTTTTTATGACCTTTTTTAAACATGTATTAAATTATCCTTGAAACTCTGCTCTAAGACTTTGGCTTTTGAAAAAAAAAAATACCTAGGAATTTTACAAGAATCTAAGGAAAAAATTGTAACAGATACAGAACATCTCAAAAATTACAATATAAAAATATAAAACTAATATAGTCGAAATTGTCAATTAAAAGAAATTTCATGGGACCCAACCATAGAGATATAATTCGCGTTTTATTCGCGAATAAAATGTCTTTTAGGTGTTTCCAAAATGAACAGCGAGTTATTCGGCTGATCAAATTATTCACGAATAAAATGCGAATTATGAATTATTCGAGAATAAAAACGCAAAAAAATGTGAACTTTTTTTTTTGGGTATATTTTCTTTCTTGTGAGACTAAATCATTCCCGAATTATATCTGAATTATTTCCGAATTATCAATTTTTGATCCTGCCGAACCGAATCCGAATAATTCATTTGTCACTGTGGACCCAATACTCCCAGTACTCTCTACATAGATGTTGTATTATATGTTTAGGTACAATGATTGTTTATGGTAAACAGTCAATAGGATAGAATTGCACATGCACGCAGTCACCACAATCCCCTTCAATCACTGTCAATTTCAATTTAAATATCTATACACCATCGATTATATATGTTACAACACGAATGAGAGTTGGGGCATCGGACCTACCTTGGTTCGATGGGTGTAATGACCATCCGATCTGCATCAAAATTCGTGCAAGTATGTATCAATTTCCGTGCACATAAATTTTGATGCTAATCGTACGGTGAAAAAGATAATTGAATCTAACTGTAGGTCCGATGCCCATCGGACCTACTCCTATATCGTTAGAACAACATAAAACCGTGTTTGTGTTTGTGTTTGGTTGCATAATTCAAACTCCCAAGCATCTCCAGAAAAAATAATAATAAAAAATGACCAATCCAATCACTGATCAGAGGCCGTTGAAGAATTCAAACCAACTTCTCTATCGTTTCAAAACCGCGTTTGATAGTTTGAAGAATGTTAATTTGTTATTTTATTTCTTATATTTATGGTTTCATGCATGCCTCACATGGTAACGTGGCACAAGGTGTTAGATTAGAGGTTATCTGTTCAAGGATGGATTCAGGATTTTCGTCAGGAGGGGTAAAAAAATATTGAATCAGGTTTAAATCCATTAACTAATTTGGTACTCGATAAAAAATAATATTTTAACTTATACTTTTCAATATTTTGACTTGTAATTTTTTATTATCTGACTTATAATTCTAATTACCAATCAAAATTTAATAAATTTATTTTAATTTTAACCCTAAATTTAACCCGAATTACAAATCAAACGTCCAGAGGGGGGCAAAAAAAAATTCCAGGGGGGGCAAAGTCGGTTGGAACTGATAAATCTCCTCTAAAACTCAAAATCCAGGGGGGGGCAGCTGGATCTGCCCCTGTATCTGTTCGTTGTTTATATTTCAAAAGGTATGGGATTTTTGTAAATCAATTTATATGAGCATTTAAGCGATATATATATATATAGAGTAGAACTAGGGTGCTCCTAAGCTCACCAAGCCCTTCCGTGAGCGCGACTCTAAAACCTATCGAATTGACTTCAAACGACATTTCCAAACCGTTAGATGTTCAATCTATATTAAAATGTGCTTGGAGACCAAATTTTACATTTTTTGGAATTTTTTTACTATTTATTAAGATGGTTTGAAAATCGCTGTTTTCCAATGGTGCAGAATTTTAATAAAAACAGCGATTTTCAAACCATCTTAATAAATAATAAAAAAAATTCAAAAAATGTAAAATTTGGTCTCCAAGCACATTTTAATATAGATTGAACATCTAACGGTTTGGAAATATCGTTTGAAGTCGATTCGATAGGTTTTAGAGTCGCGCTCACGAAGGGCTTGGTGAGCTTAGGAGCACCCTAGTTCTACTCTATATATATATATATATATGTTTCCAATAAACTAAAAATAATTTAAATTACAAGAAAAAAAATATAGACAAGTAATTAGATATACATATAATTTATTGATTGAATTAATTTTTCTACAATTAATTTTTGTTTAATAATGGATTAAAGAGCCATTCAATCTAATTTTTTAAAGAGAATAAAAGTATTATTCAATAGGCATATTGACGATTTCAACCATCTCCTTTCATATTTTGTCATTTTGTAATTAAATCAGGTGATTTCAACCTCTAAATTTCTTTTTGTTTTGGTTCTAGAAACTTTTGACTCAATTTATATGATGAAATTCAAATGTTCTTACCCTTTAAAAAAAATTCTAGAAATTTTTGACTTGAATTTGGACTTAATTTCTTGCACAACTTCATGTACAATACCCGTACCGTACCCAAATTCAAACAAATTTGATATTTGGAAAAATATGTTTTTGTACAATTATATAAAAATAAAAAATTACAAAATTGGAAGCACACAAATGTTAAATAGTTACTCCCACAATTTATAATTTATGTGGTTCATTGAATTATTGTATAAATATCACAATTAGTGCATGTCATATCATGTGTTGTTTTCATTCTATAATTCTTTTTTTTTTCTTCACGTGAATTAAAAGTGGGAAATTCAAGCTTTTAAGGAGAAAAAAAGTCAAAAACGAGAATTAAAAAGCGGAACTCGGTCAATTAGAAAAGGGGAAAAAAGGTGTGAAATTAGAAGTCAAAAGTTCTTATCCCACGAATTTCTTTTTATTTAATAAAATTTAAATAACAAAAGAAAAATAAAAATAACAAAAGAATTTCAAGAAATACGGAAATTATAATCCCACTCGTTACCTGTTTTTGTTGATAAATTTATCCAAATATTTGAGCAAAGGATTTTTAATTTGCTTCTTTATTTTGAGTTGTTATTAAAAATTTAAATGTTATTTTTTTTAAACTTCATATTTTTTAACGATCATAACAATAATAGTCTACAAATTCTTATTCTTTCATAAGATCTCAGTTTGTTCTTGGAGATTATGATACAATAACATACATCATACAAAAAAAAATTAAAACCGGCCATTTTCTGGCCGGTATGGATATTTTTATAAATTCCCAACATTAGTGGGTATATTTATTAATTTGTAATTAACTTTGGATATTAATAAAAATGTCGGCGACTATGGTATTCATGCAATTTTTATACGTATTTTTAATTCAACATGGAATTAAGAATACTGCGGTATCATATTCAAAGTTTCATTTTTTTTTTAAATAAATTTTTTTTTGAGAGAGTCTCTTCATTAGAATAGGATAAAATTAGAGCATTATTCGTGTCTTAGTAAAAAAAAATAAAAAGCAAAATAAAATGTATGAAATATGAGTCAAATTATATGCAAAGTTAGACAGAATAGACACAAGTAAAATACTTTTTCAACCATAGATTAGAATTGCTGGTTTTGAAACAAAAATCAAAAGTGTTGGCATCAAATCAAGTGAGAATATTGAAATATTATTTTTAAAATTTATATTAAGAAAAAATAATTAAATAATTATTATAAATATAAAAAACTATATACCCATTAAAAATTGCATTATCTAGAGTTTGTTTTGATTAAGAGCGAGGTTGTGGTACTTTGCAAAGCGTGGGTCGGTGCGTACTATAGATTTATATCTTTGTTTTCAAGTTAAATAAATAAATAATTGATCTGAACTACTCATTATCTCCATATTAATATGTACTTGAAGATCAAATTTTATACTTTTTTCATTAGAGAACTCAAATTGATTTTATTAGACTTAATTTCTCTCTCATACATAGAGTTACGCATATGCAATAACATAAACATACGTAGCCCAATGAACCCGAATAGAAATTTGGGTCAAAACATAACATTACCAAAAATCATTTAATATAAATTGTTATAAATTATAAATTCCAATATTATCATTATTTAGAAAGCAAAAATTAAATTCATAAAAGCATTATCAGACAATTAAATAGCTTATAGTTCACATTTCATATATGTAAGTTGAGTACTATATTTATAGTTTAACAAAAATATCAAATAAAAATTGTTATAAATTACAAGTCTTGCGAAACAACAACAATAATAATAATAGAGGAGGGTTCAAATGCCTCCATTTTTTGTATTCCATCATGCCTCCATTTTTAAAAACTTTAATAACTCAAAATTTTAAACTTAAAAGTCAAAATAAAACCGTTGGATATTATCTACATCATTTTATCTATGCACGTGTAAAAAAATATGACATTTCAATTTTGTTTTGGTTGTCATCAAGAGCTTGTAAATAAGGTACTAATGTGGATAATTTCTAGACGTTGATTTTTCAACTTATTGATTCACATAAAAACAAAATTGAAATGTAATAATTTTTTATGAGCACATAAAGAAAATAACATAGATCACATCTAACGGTTTTATTTTGACTTTTAAGTTTTAAATTTTGAGTTATTAAAGATTTTAAAAATGGAAACATGGTGGATGCATAATAATAATAATAAATGCATTAAATGAAGATTTCATAATTATTTACGAGTGATATATGATATCATCATATATATTACCTTATATGTTGGGTTTGGAATTCATAATTTTAAATTTGTTTACACTTTTTGTTTGGTGAGAGCAGTACAATTAATTTAAGAGAGATGCTTCTATGGACACAAGGACCTGTTTGTAAAATGAACATATTTTCATTTTCAAAGTTCAAACAGTCGATCCGACCGTTCAACATTATCTCCATATTAAAATGTACTTGGAGGTCAAATTTTACATTTTTTTGAATTTTTTTACTATTTATTAAGTATTTTACAAAAACTAGTTAAATTCAAACCATTGAATTTTGTAAAATACTTAATAAATAGTAAAAACATTCAAAAAAATGTAAAATTTGACCTCCAAGTACATTTTAATATGGAGATAATGTTGAACGGTCAGATCGACTGTTTGAACTTTGAAAATGAAAATATGTTCATTTTACAAATAGGTCCTTGTGTCCATAGAAGAATTTGCCTTAATTTAATACAAAGATACGCCAAAATCTTACTGACGTAAGCGCCGGGTCCCACCGTGACGTCACTCTTTTTGGAAATTAAGCAAACAAACGCGAAAAGTGGGGCCATATTTTCGGAGAATAAAACACATCACACTTTCATCTCTCTTCAACAAACTCCCATGATTTTCTATGGCAAACACATCAATAATAACCGTGAATTATTGAAGAATGGCTAGGTTAGTAGTTAGTGACATATATAGATACAGAGATGTGTTCATATATAATCCAGGTTGAATGTTTACGCGGTATTCTATTGTTTGAAGAATCAACGGTCAGCTTCTAAGCAGCTTCTCAGTCAAGACCCTCACTTTAACATCAAATATTTTACCTTTGATTTTTTTTAATCTAATTTGATAATAATCAAGAGGCAACTAAAATAATCAGGAATTCAAAGAAACTTTGAATGAGTCAAGATCTTGATTCTCTGTGGATAATGCATCATGCATTCTTTATACAAACGAGTTGAGAAGAACCTGAAGCCATAGTGACAAGATTCGCGTATAATACCCGAATTATATCCGAATAATTCGATTTTTTTGGTGATGCCGAATCTAACGCCGAATTATTCGGTTGACCGAACTTTGACCGAATTATACCCGAATAATTCGCAAATTTTACAAACTTTTCCCGAATTTTTCCCAGAACATTTTTTTTTTGTTTTTTTGTTTTTTTTTTGCTTCCTTGTAGGACTGAGATCTCTAATCCGGATTATTCCGAATCATTCCTGAATTATACCCGAATTATTTCCGAATCACGAATTTTTGACCTCGCCGAACCTTTCCCGAACAATTAAGTTGTCACTATGCCTGAAGGTACTTCTTTACTTGTCAGTTGTTTGACACATATTTGTGCTACATTATTTGAGCCACAGAAATGTTGAAAGTTTGTTGTTCAACAGTTTAGTTTAGGAAGTCACAGTCACTTGAGGTCCAAAGGGTTTTCTTTGACCAGTCTATTGGTCTAATGGTCTTCAAGGACTGTACTTTTACCAAAACACCCTCTAAAACTTTATACAATTTTTTTTGTTAAATTTTGACTGTAAATCATTTGGATAAGGTTTTAACAATGACTTAAATAATTAAAGTAGAATTTTTTAAATAAAATTCTGAAATTCAAATTAAATAAATTGTAAACTTAATAAGTTAATTCAGTTCTAAACAAGTCTGGATTATTGTTGTGTCATGTGATCAAGTCGATAATTGTTCTAAAGATAAAACAACACCAACAACTATAGAGTTATTTATTTATCCATTCTAAAAAAAAGGTTCATAATTCAAGCAATTATTATGTGAAATTCATATCAATGAGGTAATAGAAATACTATCTCAGACCAGATTGATCCCGATTCTAATCGGACAGCCTGAATCTAAACTCAAATATTATGTTACCTCAAAGGATGCATACTCATTATTATGTTTCCTTTGTACGATCCTAAATCGGAAAGTGTTCATTTCGAAAAAAATGGCCTTTACACCAAATTTATTTCTCAAGTAGAACATAGTTTATTAAAAAAAAGTACTTGTTCCTCTAAACTTGCCTCATGCAATGTACATGTGTAAATTCACAAATAATTAACAAATACTCTTGATTAATTAGAGATAGGTGATTACATTTTCTCTAGTGATACAAATATTGGTTACATTAAAATATCATATAGTAGTTTTATTTATATAATATATCTTATGAAGACAAATTTACTCTCTTATTATATATATGGATCTTATGTATAATAGTATAAACTTGAATGAATATTAGAAAAGTAAGGGACCTATGTAAAAAAACCCACTTCAGTAATCAGTACACATATGGTGGAAGTCCAAGTTAGCAAATTTGCATTCAAACCCTTCCTTGTGCATCACACGCACAAGTAGCAGTAGAACAAACTCCAAATTAGAATTAAACGCGCTTTATCTCTCTCTCTCTCTCTCTCTTAACTGTTTCCTCTTTCTCCATACTATAAATTTAAAACCTTCCCTTACATCACTCTCCTCACTCACCTTCTCTTCTCTTTCAATCTCCAACCCAAAATAAGAAAAGAAAAAAAATCAAGAAATAAGGAACAAATAACAGCAATGGAGACAGGAGAAAACCAAAGCATGCTTCTACTTTCAGAGCTATCTTTCATCCAACAATTGGTGACCCAATTGGAAGCTCAATTGAGAGAACCTTCTAATTCTACTCTAGAATTCTCCAAATCCATAGTGAAACAACTCCTCTCAAAAACAGAGAATTCCATATTTCTTGCCAATTCATGCGGGTTCGGGTCGAACCGGAGAGAACCCACATCGCCGCTACAATCCGCCAGTGCGAGCCCGGCTAGCGGCATGTCTCATTCAGCATTTAGGTGCCACGACGACAACGAAGACAACAATAACAAGAGAGAGGTTTCCAAGAAGAGGTGCTAATTAATTAACATTTGTTTCTTCTTAATTTTAGATTTAATGAGAGTGGTTTGATAATTAATTATGTTCATTATGTAATTTAACTGTTTTCTCAAACTAACTAACTTAATTAATAAATGAAACAAAAACAGGAAAACACTGCCAAGGTGGAGAAGCCAAGTGAAAGTGGGGTCCACTGGTGGGGTAGAGGGCCCACTTGATGATGGACACAGTTGGAGAAAATATGGCCAGAAGGACATTCTTGGAGCCAAACATCCCAGGTTTGCTTTACTTTAATTAATTAATTAATTAATCAATACTGTTCAGCACATAATATAATTAAATGAGTGAGGCTATGGTGCTATGCATAGCACGGATGGCTAGTGTACTACGGCTCAATATGGTACTTTTAAAATCCTAATGGTTGATCCGACCGTTCAATGTGATAACCATATGAATATGTACTTGCAAACTAAATTTTATATTTTTTCGAATTTTTTTACTATTTTTTCAGATAGGTAGAATTTTGATGGTCCAGAATTTTCAAAAAACACCGATTTTTCTACCTATCTGAAAAAATAGTAAAAAAATTCGAAAAAATATAAAATTTAGTTTGCAAGTACATATTCATATGAATATCGGTCGGATCGACCGTTAGGATTTTAAAAAGTACCATATTGAGCTGTAGTACACTAGCCATTGGTGCTATGCATAGCACCATAGCCTCACTCTAATTAAATTAGTTACAAATGTCTCATTTTTAATTTATCAAGGAAAACATACATAAAGAAGGCTGCATTCCCCCTTCCTTACCAGAATTTTTTTTTTGTTGGTTTCAGGGGCTACTACCGTTGCACATACCGCAACTCGCAAGGTTGTCAGGCAACAAAACAGGTGCAACGAACTGACGACAACCCCACCGTCTTTGATGTCATCTATCAAGGGACCCACACGTGTATTAATAAGTCTAATGCACGTCCTGTATCCAACATCAGTTGCAACAACAATAACAACAACAACAACAACAACAACAAACAGGTGGTTGAATCAAGTCATGACCAGGACTATCTCAACAGCCTTAAAGCAACACTAACTATCAAAACAAAAGGATTGGGCCCCTCGGGTTTGGCCCAACAAGAGGCCCAACAATGCAACTCCCTATCATTCTCTTTTCCCTCGACACCAATCGAAAGCGGCCACGTGGCCACCATGACCGATAATTATTTTCCAAGTGGAGGTTTCTTGCCTTCTTTTGCCAATTCATCCGCCACATCAGAATCAAACTACTTTTGCCTGTCACCTTGTGCGATTAGTGGATATGACACCAGAGTAGGAGAATTCGGATTAAGGAAGGTTGATTCTGACCTAACAGAGGTAGTTTCGGCATTGTCGGCGACCGCATCGACAACAAATTCACCAATGGGTGACATCGATCCTATTTTTGACGGATTAGATTTCGACACCAATTTTCAGATAGACACCAGTATCTTCTTCTCTTGAATTTTTTAGAGCAATTACACAGATCCAAGGTTGCTGACCTTAAAAGTGTTAGCATGAAATAGTTGCTACTATTTCAATCAGTAGTGTATAATGTATCATTTTTTTTAGAATTTAGGACAGTTAGATGGAAAGATAGGATTTCAGATGCATCTTGTTTGTATTTTTTTTTTTTTTTTTTTTTTTTTTCATTTTTCATGGTTTATTCAGTTAAAGAAAGCCAATAGCATAAAGGATATGATTTTTAATTAGACAATTCAAATAAAATCTGATTAGATAATTACCTTCAGCTGTCCACTGTTGAATTTTGTGAATGACTTGAGAAGGATATGCAATATGCACCATTTAATTCGAGTATTGAAGTCGATAAACTAAACTTAAAACGATAAATCTTGCACCAACAAGAAAAAAAGAGTTAACAAATCTACAAAGTAACAAATCAACTAAGAGAACAACACAACACACCTCTTCTAAGTCCTGCCTACAATACCCATGAAACTAAAACCTAAAAAATGAAGCATAGCACTGTGCTTTATAATTCACATAGCAAAATCTACTTCTTTCCCGTGCCAATGCGTGGCTTTCCTTTAACCTCAGATTCCTGCTCCGAGAAAAAAATTTAACAAAAAAAAAACGGTACAGCTAATGACATGAAAGGCCATAACATAAGTAGATAAAACAGATGTTGAAATAGGTATGAGACACTCCATAGACATCCCAATTTAGGTTACAAATATAATTCTTCTTGTTCTCAAACAAAGAACATTAAAAAATATTTCAGAGCCACGATGGTTCTTTCAAAATGCTAAACTCAAATCTTTATTGCCCCCAACCAGTGCTTAAACTTGTGACTTCAACTTTATAATAATTTACGCAAACTATATAGAGTTACCAAATGGTTGATTTGGTAAATTGTGAATTCTTTTCAAACTTAGTTCGCTAATCTTGAAGGCTTGTAGTATTGATTCACAGCATCAAAATAGATATATGATATATCAACACTTTCCTGTGCAGTGGAATGATTCATCCATTAACCAACTCCCCAGCGTGATTCCTTAAAAACAAAATTAGCTTTGTTTTACAAAATACCTTACAGATGCAATTGTGCAATTTCATATTTTAAAATGCCACATTATTTCCGTGCCCCAATCATGTCTCACATCATTCTCCGTTTTCAAAGTCCAAACATTTGATCCGAACCGCTCAACATGACCTCCATATTAAAATGTGCTTGGATACCAAATTATATATTTTTTGGAACTATTTTTTACTATTTATTTAGATAGGTACAAAATCACTGTTTTTGGATGTTCCAGAATTTTCTGAAAAAAAAAATGATTTTGTACAAACAACAACAACAACAACAACCAAGCCTTTGGTCTCCAAGCACATTTTTAATATGGAGATAATGTTGAGCAGTTCGGACAGGAGGGGTATTGGCAACATTTTTTTTAAAGTTTACACATAATATTCGGATGTTTACAAGCATTCATTTATGTATTCCCTACTGTAATATAATTAAAATTGACCTGTGTGCTGTGCAAGTAGATATATGTCTTTGCAGTCGCTGGATTATGATTTTCAGCACCTTTGCTCCAGTCATAGCAAACCTGGACAAGTGAATATCATCAATTTGTCAGAAACTGCATCACATTTAGATCTGATCGCATACCAGCCTGCACTGGCATTTCTTTTTTAACATAACATAAATTGCACCAAACAAAAGTTCCTCATTGAATTGGTGACTCACCGCATATGCATAGATTGATCCATCAGCATTGAAAGCACTGCATGGAATAGGATAAGGACACCTGGAGAAAGCCTGCAAAGTAAGAAAAAAAATATTAGATAAATAAACAAGAACAAATGAAGGTATGAACAATAGTAAGATAATCATGGAACATAACCAAACCTTGAGTCTCTGTTTACTGTCCTTGTCCCAAAAATTGAAAGCACCGTCAGACCCAGCAGTGGCAAATGTGTGATGCACCTAACATATATACCAACAATTAAAAAAAAAAAAAAAAACTCTGAAAGGTGTCTCTATTTGAAAATAATTCGATATAAGGAGCTTACAGGGTGGAAGTTCAGAGAATTGACAGAATAAATCTCAGTGCCACCAGTTCCCTCTCGGTGGCATTTAAATGTAAAATTCTTGCTCTGTTGGGAGTCGTCTAGGTGGTGTACACCAACCCTGCCTTCTATTGAACCCACCTATCATACATAGATAGAGATCCAAGCTTTTATTGTGTAACCAATCACCGAAATAAAGAATAAAAAGTCGGCAGCTAAAGACTTGGTCATACCAGAAAACCTTGTTGATCAGGAAAAGCGGCAAGGCACCTAGTTTGATACTTGAGAGGTGATTGAATCCGCTTGAACTCCGTCTTCATATGCAATAACAAGGAAGAATAAAGCGAAGTTAATAATTATATATAGTAAAAATATCAGTAAGAGTAAACCACATTAGTGCTCATATTCAACAAAATTATGAAACAATCAACAAAATTTTCCTAAGAGTACACCGCCTTCTTTCCAAATACACATAGCATGGATAGAATTAAGCTAAAAAGGTAAAATAACCTGACCTGAGGATTTTGCAGGTTGTAAACAATGAGTTGTCGATCGGCGGTCCCCACAACCATGAGCGGATAATTAACAGTTATTGCATAGCACCTCTCTGGCAACTGTTGTACATGGGCTGGCTGTGCTTGCCTCGTGTCCCAGTACCTATTTTTTGAAAACCAGTATATCAGCATATGTCAGAATATATGTAAAAAAATAGGCCTTCCTGTGCTCTTCAACCTTGCATCAGCAGGTGAAAATTATTACAAAATTTGCTTCGAGTTATAAGAATACAAGTTGGTGTATAAGTTCACTTCACAGTACAAAATTTGCTTTGAGTTATAAGAATACCCAATGCCCTTATCCCCCCAAAAAAATTATTATTAAGTTTGAAAAATATAGCCAATCGAGTCTTTCACATATAGTTGTCTAGAAAGACAAGGGAATTATACGGAACTGTTATACTTGCTATGGTTTCAAGGAGTATAAATTTAGAAGTGTTAACTAGAAAAGAGACCTGAGAGTTTTGTCCCAACTGCCGGAAACAAGAAGGTTCATCTGAGAGATCCAAGCGATCTCCTTGACCGGTGCATCATGCACGGCAACTGTCGTGGGGGGGCCACCTGACAGCAGCGGCCACATCTTCACCTGCTTGTCGCACCCTCCTGTGAACACCGTCGTCCCGTCATCCTTCCATGTTGAGCACAGCACCTGTGAATGAAAAAAATGATTGAGTGTGTCAGAGGATTTCATACAAAAACGAGACAGTGAAATCAATAGGATCTTCCTATTAGTATGATACCTTGTACTATCATACCCCAGCAGAATTAACTATAATCAAATACCATTTAGACCCACAAAACATGATAAAACCACTGTACCGTTTGCTAGAACAGAATTTTCCTGGTTGATGGTTTTTGTATGTACCAGTTTCTGGTATTATGGGGTTTTGCTGAATTTTTCCTGGTATTTGCTGGTATGCTGGTATGACTTAGTCTCTGCTGATTCTGGCTCTTTTTTTTTTCTGGTACGGCACTACCCTTTTTCTGGTTTTGCTGGTACTGAACTTGATAAGAACAAATATGACTATTTTATTTAAGAGAGGGAAAAAAGATGGAGCTTCTGGTTTTATTGGCAAGGGAGAAATTTCTCGCATTGTTTTTGAGGCCTAGACTACCTCATCCAAAGATATTGATACTAATTTTATGTAATTGTTTTGATATACTATGAGAGGAGCTGCATAAGTCAAATTTTACACACATATACTTCAAGGTACAGGCATAAAAAATATTACATTTTTTAACTTTTCTGAATTGAATTCAAGCACAGAAATTTAATAGTTACAGATGACTACTTCAAAATAAAAGGTCAAAGTGGTTTTACCGGTTGATCATGTGAAATTGATGCCTTAGGCTGACTACTTCCAGGAAGAACCTCCCAACATCTCACCTACATCGTATATACTGCAAATTTATCACTGTAATCTTGTAGGAAACCAAGTTTTTAAATCTTTACATTTCTGTTTATAATAGTTTTTCAGCATGAGAAAAAACATTGCTTTTAACCATTCTAGACCAAAAAAGATAAATGATTTTTTTCCCTTTTGTCCAAAAAATCTAAAAGAATATAGATAATACTTGGTTTCCTACAACATTTCAAAATGTAGATTAAATTGATTATAAAGAGGATTGGTGCATTGCAAAGCACCACAGCTTACCTAAAGCAAAAATTAAGAATTAGTTTATTTTACATTTATTCACCTGATTATCCCAAGAAGTCGCAACCAGATGATTTGCCTTTGGGCTGAAGCTTAGACTAGACACTGAGTCACTAGGGGCAGGTAGCACCTGAAACATTTACAAGTTACTATAAACCATCAGTAATAGATCTTAAGATGTATACAACAAAATATACGAAAATTGTTTCTGTTTAATTTTTTTGGACTTGGCCTGAAATAAAAGTGACCAACAATTAAAGTCCTCTCATATCTGTTATTTTAAAACAATCATGTAAATAAGAACCTTGAAAAAAATTTACATAGAGGGTAAGGATATAAACATAGGGCAACATACATGATAACAGTAAAAAAGGTTATAGGTCAAAATCATACCTCGAAGGATTTGTTAGGGTTGACATTAGTTGCAGCAGTAGTGAAACTTGAAAATGCCATATCTTAATTTCCACAAAACCTACAGTAATCACATAAAATTTAGCATGATATCATTCCTCACTGCAAGTTCGAGAAAAGTACATGTATAGAAAAACCGAAAGAAAACATACAAAACTTCTCCTTTTGGCAAGTCATGTCCAATTTTACCATAACACAGACCAAGCATTTCAGGCATGTATGTTACACTAAAAAAATGTCAGAATCCTTGAAATAACTGGAAACATCTTTCTATCATCCTAGTTTTTAGAGGATTTGTTTCTCATTGATGCTTGCTGTGCAAGAACATGAAATCCTAGAAAGCAATTTTTGATGTTAATACTTTAATGTAGTAGAATTTTAAATATGTTGGAAAGAAAAATAGATATGGTTATCCAGCTAGGAATTATTTTAGTAGCTTTTAGTAAGCCATAACCATTCAAAATCACCATTTTCGGTACAGAACTACAGATCAACTAGAATAATTTGTGTAAGCTGAACATAATAATAATAAAAAGAAGCAGAAAATATAAAACTAGTTAATGAATGATCCAGATCCATGCTTATCGGTCACAACCAGTTTATAGTAACCAAAATTATACTATGCTTTTCTATCCAAATAACAAAAAATATCCACCATGCATAAACCTTAAATCTCAACACATACTCCATTAGTCATCAAAATATCAAGGGCAGAATAGTAATTGGGTGATGGATGTATAAGATGAAACTTACTACAAACAGGTTACTCATATCAGTACAGAGGTTTCAATACTCATTTTGGAGCACAATTTCTATGTTCCTTTCATGATATATGAATAAAAAAATAAAAAATGAAAACTGATACTAATTGATACATTAGAACATCTCATACAGAATTTTGGGTGGAAAAATATGAACATGATTAAAAAAAACATGTTATTCACTTGGGTATGTACAAAGAGGAATAAAATTTAAACATGCATCTGAATCCAACTATTGAAATATACAATATTCATTTTCAATAAAAAGGCAACCCCTGTTTTATTTGAAAAATAAGTAGCATATAACAATTGCATACCAGTAAGTAAAGAACATTGTAAGTAAACTTCTAATTAGCATTTTTTTAGGGGCTGGTTCAGAGGACAAGGCATGGTATCTACAGTAAGTAAGCCCTACATTTTACACTGCTTTTACTGGTATGAAATCCCAACTCATGCTTTTACTGGTATGAAAATTATTTCATGACCTATCGGTTGCACACTTACAGTTACTGGTAACTATCAACAATAATTGTAATGAGTGCTTTATTCAATGACTGAGATTATAATAATCTAATGCTCAAATTAAAAGGACACAGTCAATAAAAAAGTTTCGGCTAAATTTCCAATATAACAAAAACGTGAGAAAAACAGACTGAAATTGCAAAAAAAAAAATTTAGGGCTTTTCTCAAAATTAAAAGAAAAAATGATTGGAAGTAAGAAATGGTAAAATGAATGAGTGTGAAGGGAATATTAACCTGAAATTGAAGGGAAGATTAGCCTAGCGATGCTCTTTTTGAAGAAGAGAGAAGCTGGAAGTAGCTAACAGTAGTGAGAAAACAGCATCTTCTTTTCTGGAAAATTCGAAAATCGAAGATGCTGGAAAGCTGTCCAGTTCCATGCGCACCTTTCATTTCTCTTCTCATTCTCACTGCTCACTGCTCACTGGGGCCACCATATTCTGTCTGAAACACGGAATAAAACACCAAGACTAAAACAAGTAATCTTGTTATGATTCATTCCTTAAACAAATTCGCATCCTCTGAGATATCTCAAACTTTGCGTGACTTTATGGAAAATCTCAACCATTCAAATAAGTCCTACACGAATCTCGAAGCACAAATAATACTGGCCCCCGCGCTATCCCCAAATAGGCACCGGACACGTCCGTCACGCAAAAGTTGAGATATCTCAGAGGATACGCACTCTCCTTAAACCGGGTCTGATTGTCTGAATACCTTAAAGTAACTCAAATTTGAGATTGAATCCGTACCGTCCGATCGGAATCGGGCCAATCCGGTCCGAGGTACATATCACAAGATCCCTTCAATATTCGTGCTGATTGAAATCGGACGGTCCGGATCCAAACTTAAATTTTGAGTTACTTTAGGGAATGCTTAACCCATAATGCTTTGGTCAAGGCCCAATGGCTGGCCCATATCTCAGTCTCTCTCTCTCTCTCTCGTCGTCGCCTTCCCTTTTTGCCTCGTCGCGTGCGTCACTTCGGTGAGGGGTTTCCGATCTCCTATTTCGATTAGGGTTTATGGGTTATGGCTAGATCAGTTCTCAACTTCTCACTTCCATCTCTTCTCTAGAGAAAAACCCAAAAACACAATGACCCAACCTACTGTGATTCTAGCAACTGCAAGTTACGATCACACCATCAGATTTTGGGATGCTAAAAGTGGTCGCTGTTACCGTACCATCCAATACCCCGATTCAGTAACAACAACTTCTATTCACCTCTTTTCTCTTTTTACAATCTGTGTTCAGGAATTCTGGTAAAATATTTACTTGGTTAATCATGGTTTTTTACAGCAAGTTAATCGGCTAGAGATAACACCTGACAAGAAATTTTTAGCAGCAGCTGGGAATCCCCATATCCGCCTTTTTGATGTCAACTCCAATAGCCCACAACCCGTAAGCCACCATTTGTTTTCTTCAATCTTTTTTATATTATTCTGACGAATAAACTGAGCATGAATTCAATTGGCAGGTGGTAAGTTATGATTCTCACACAAATAATGTTATGGCTGTTGGATTTCAATGCGATGGCAATTGGATGTATACTGGTTCTGAAGATGGTTTTGTCAAAATCTGGGATTTAAGGTAACTGACTGATGCTTACTGTATTTTTACCAGTATCTTTTTCAGGATAGAGGAAATTTTGATTTGTTTTTTGTAATGTCGTTTCATTTTATAAGGACTGGAACTTGTCAGCGTGAATATGAAAGTCGGGCAGCTGTGAATACTGTGGTTTTACATCCGAATCAGGTTAAAATTTAAAATATAATTTTCTTTATATATTTTATCATTTTTTAGACTAATTTGTCTACGAGCTAGGAACATTGTTTGTTTTCTGGTCATTGCTTGTTTATGCAATTATAAATATTAATATTGCAGAAGGAATTAATATCTGGGGATCAAAATGGAAATATACGAGTATGGGACTTAGCTGCAAACTCGTGTAGCTGTGAGTTGGTGAGTACATGTATGTTTATAATATTTTATTCTTATTCTCATAAAAAGAAAACATGATATTTAATCTCAGTTGGAATTCACTACCTATCTCTTCTTGAATCTTCACTGCAGGTACCGGAGGTTGACACGGCTGTCAGATCTCTGACAGTTATGTGGGATGGCAGCATGGTCGTGGCTGCAAACAATCGTGGGACCTGTTATGTGTGGCGCTTGAAGAAAGGCACACAGGTAGCATCTCTTAAATTATTTATTTCTGTAACTTCAGATTATTTGGCTAATCAATGAGAGAGATTAATTAAGATTAATAATATTTCTTCCTTTTTTTTTATCAGACAATGACCTACTTCGAACCGTTGCACAAGTTACAAGCACATGATACATATATCCTGAAGTGCCTTCTATCTCCTGAATACTGTGACCCGCAAAGGTGCATTAACTACTGGTTAAAACTACTTGTTAAAACGTGTCATTTTGGGTTCAGATTATTTCTCAAGCTTTAGGTCAATATTATTTGGTTTTGTTCAACTTCTGAAGTTCATAGGTTTGCAGGGTTTAGAATTCAGGTTGAGTTGCACTGGTATAAGGTTGTTTTACTATTGACTACTATAGTGATCATGGATTCATGATTCATGGTATGAGGTTGTTTTATATTGACTACTGGTATAAGGTTGTTGTTCTGGAATTTATTTACAGGTACCTTGTAACTGCCTCTGCTGATCATACTGTAAAAATATGGAATGTTGACGGCTTTAAGTTGGAGCAAACTCTGATAGGTACAGTATTCTATTTTGAAATCGTTGGATCAAGTTGTAATTTTTTTTTCTTTCTGTTGCTTTTGAAGCCGGTAGGCAGTATTACAGTGAAAGAAATCAAGGAAGGTGCTCATATTTCCTTGTGGGCCCTCAGTTAGGGATTCGAGAAATTAGAACTCGCAATATGGTGCTTTTAACTGCAAAGTCTTATTTTTTTTTTTTTTTTATATTATTGTGCAGGACATCAGCGATGGGTCTGGGATTGTGTTTTCTCAGTTGATGGTGCTTATTTGATCACAGGTACTCATCCCTAAACTCGACTATCACAAAAACATTTTAATATTTTGTTGATTTGTGCTCTGACTATTATGACAATGCATGCAGCTTCTTCTGATACAACGGCGAGGCTGTGGACAATGAACACAGGGGAGGCGATCAGAGTTTACCAGGGGCATCATAAAGCAACTGTATGTTGTGCCTTGCATGATGGTACCGACAACGCCGCTTCATGATTTGTGATAGTACCTTGATTTGTGAAAATATATGTTTGCTTAGGCAGGTTTGTCAGTATCTTATCCGTAGCAGTTTGTTGATTTTCTTGTAAAGTTTTTTCTCTTTATTTATTCTTGAAATTGATGGGTGTTGTTCTAAGGTTGGGCATAAAATGTAGTTCTTTGCATTTTTTTTTCCTTTTCCTGAGATTCAAAATAATTGTACTCTAGAATTCTATTAAGGTCAATCCAGTCAGTAGTGCAATTCAAGTGTGAAATTACCCATTTGAAATCTTGAGATTGCTGTCAAATTTTGTATATATATATATAGAGTAGAACTAGGGTGTTCCTAAGCTCACCAAGCCTCTCGTGAGCTCAACTCTAAAACTTATCGAATTGACTTCAAACGACATTTTCAAACCGTTAGATGTTCAATCTATATTAAAATGTGCTTGGAGACCAAATTTTTTACATTTTTTGAAATTTTTTTACTATTTATTAAGCCGGTTTGAAAACCGCTGTTTTTATTAAAATTCTGCATCATTGGAAAACAGCGGTTTTCAAACCGGCTTAATAAATAGTAAAAAAATTCCAAAAAATGTAAAATTTGGTCTCCAAGCACATTTTAATATAGATTGAACATCTGACGGTTTAGAAATGTCGTTTGAAGTCAATTCGATAGGTTTTAGAGTTGAGCTCACGAGAGGGCTTGGTGAGCTTAGGAACACCCTAGTTCTACTCTATATATATATATATAGAGTGGCTAATATCAAAATGTTTGCACCAAGCCTCTCGTGCAACCAAGTCGTTTTCGGATTTTCAAAGTCCAAACGGTCGATCTAAATTGTTAGATGTGATCTCTATATTAAAATCTGCTTGGAGACCAAATTTTACATTTTTTGGAATTTTTTTTACTATTTATTAAGCCACTTTGAAAATTGCTGATCACATGGTTCAGAATTTGGTTGCACTGTTTTTACTGTTCACTCGGATCACCAATTTTCAAAGTGGCTTAATAAATAATAAAAAAATTCCAAAAAATGTAAAATTTGGTCCCCAAGTAGATTTTAATATAGATTAAACATCTAATGATTTGGATCGACTGTTTGGACTTTGAAAATCGGAGAACCAAACAGTTTGTTCCATGGCCTAGGAACAAACGTTTGTATCTTAGCCAACCTCTATTTATATATATATGTGTGTGTGTGTGTGAAGTCAAATCTATTCTACCCATAAAATGCAGACAATTGAAAATTGATCTAATTCAACCCATAAAGCTGTCATTACATTTCTGATAAGAAAAGGAAGAATTTTAATTTTGACAAAACAAACCTATCTTACCTTTACTACGTACAATGTACACCTCATGTCTCTACAATCCAACTGCCAGGAAGAATGTTTACATTGCTGTCATCTCTTTCAACCAATTATTGCTTTTTATAATTGTATGGATTTGCCATTCTTAGCTGACCTAACCAAAGCAATAAACGCGGCATTCAACCCTATATACTGCCCAAAAGAAAGAAACCATTTCTTAGTGACCTCCAAATCCAAACTACTCGAGGGGAATATCTCAACATATTTTGGAATTCGATCGGACTTGAAGAGGAAAGACGCAAGCAATCTGGCATTGTCAATGGAAATGAGCAGTGTTCATCCTGATTATGACCTAGAAATCATGAAGCAGGAGCAGGAGGGGAAAAAACAAAAGAGCCGGCTACAAAAGCATGCACCGTCGACTCTACAACTCGACCCCAATCGAAGAAGAAATTGTTCATTGGGAAATAATAGTGCAATTCCATTGTTGTCTCCTCTGACTCTTACTCCATCTCCGTTTTTGGTGGAGATGGAGAGCACAGATTGTACTGGAAATGAGAGTTCAGGAGAGGAAGGGGCCATGGCAATAGTGGGCAACCGATTGCACTTCGCTGTGCCGGGTCAGGAATGGTGGAGCCCAGCTTCGCCCATTCAAAAAGCAGAGCCGTTTCCTCTTTTCAGCCTTGTGCAGAATTCGCAATAGCACACCAGAGAATGCTTTTAATGAGGAATCAGAGAAAGAAGTCTAAATTTTTCTCAGTTACATCCCAGTTCTGATGCAGAGGGTACTCAATTGTTGCTATCTATTGATGTTATTATTCTTTGTTTCTTGTACATAAATATACGAGCAAAAAGAGAGTACTGTTTTTTAGCTTCAAAAGAAGAGGCTTGCTGCACAACTATTAACGGATTCATTTTGTCGCAAGGCAACTTCGTAACATTCATCCAACAAAACCAAATGAATTTTATTTTTAGTTTCAGTGTTCCAATTTGTTGTTTGACTTGAATAGGATTCCAAATTACATCAAATGAAATTTCTTCAAAAGTGATTTTCCAAAATCAAAGAAAACCAGAAAAGCGTAATAAATAATTCCACTATCAATTTAAAAATAAGCCCAATTGATTTCAACTAGTGAACATTATATTGCTCAATAACTTAAAAAAAAAAAAGGTCCCAGAAAACTGGATGGAAAGTCAATCTAACAGCTTTTCCTAGTCTTAGAATCCTCAGATCAGAACTATAAAATAAAAGATATAGAATACTTTTAGAGATGCCAGGTAGCAAATATAGTTTGCTCTCGCATAAAATCTCTCAGATTTAAGAAAAGAAAACAGATGTACAGTGCCAACAACTCTACTATTTTTTTTTTTTTTTTGCTTTTTTTACAGCGAAATGAAAATGTCGTTCCATCATAAGATAGAAATGTCTGAAACACCTCTACTCTACTGAGTTAAGAGAGCCTTGAAATCTCATATTGATAATGGCAATGTTGAGTGGAGATCTCATGAATCAAATGGCATGGCACAAAATTAGAAATCAAACTCTCCCATGGCCTGCATATGCGAGATTAAGAAATGAAAAATGAGAAGAGAAATATGCAGAGTTACAGAAGAAGAGGGGGAAGAGTTACGGACAACCGACCTTGTTGAAAAGGATATCCCTGTTGTTGAGATGCATGATTCCATCCTTCAAGGTGCACTTCCATCTGTTCTTTGTGCGAGTCACCTGTTGTATGTGGGTCCCAATTGTCAGTCAAGAGGAGTTCACATCACATCATGAGTGTGTTATCACTTGAAATAGAAGAAGCAACTTACCTTGTCAAATTGGGCAAGCACGAGATGCTGTGTGGTGGGCTCCTCCTCGCCTTGCTCCAAGTCATCCAGGTCATCGTCGTCGTCGTCGTCCTCATTCAACGGCGGTTCCTCGTCATCTCCTGCTGCTACAGGTGTTGGTTTTGGTGTTCCCACTGCTGCTACAGGTGTTGGCGCTCTCAGCTCTACTTTAATAATAACAACACATTAGTCATAATCTTATCTCAACTGGTAAAGTACCAGAAATCAACGAACGAATAAATGTAAGCATACCATGTTCGGCAGGTGTCTGGACAACATTGTTATAGTCCTCAGCAGGGGCGGGTGTAAGCGGAAACAACTGACAAATTAAGAGGAGAGAGAAAAACAAATTAGAACAAGAGAAAGATTGACAAAGAGGAGAAGAAAACAAAGGGAGGGGTGCAATTGTCATTACACTTTCATACTCATCATCTATGCCATCACGCTGAGGGATTGATGAACATTCTTTTGCTCCTTTACCAGTTGCTTTTTCATGCCGTCGGTCTACTTGCAAACTTGAATTGCTCACCTATTGTATTAAGCAAAACAGCAATATCACCCATCAAATTTAACATAAAGTCCAATTAGGCAATCAAAACACAGAAAAAAAAAAATACATATATATATAATTGCAAAATGATACCTCAAACTCAATGATGGCATCAGAACTACCATCCTGTTGGGGCATATTATAACTGCCAGGTGGCATTTGAGAAGGAAATTCATCTCTTTTGCGCTTCCCAGTTGGTGCTGTGAAGAAGTCCTGCATTTGTACCATCTACACAACTTGTTAACATGACAAATTAACACTCATTATCACAAACAATCACCAATTGAACCATCCAAAACCATTCTAAAAGGGAATACGTTCTCACCCATTTTTACAAAAAATACCCAAAATGATCCAGCAAAACCCGAAAAATATCCAAATATATAGGTCAACAAAAGCATTTGGGAGAATTTTCAAGTATCCGAGCCAGCATTTTGGAAAACTTCTCTTATAAAAGGGTTTTGTCCCAACATAATTTTCACGGGAAGTTGGAAAAGTGAAAATATAAATTGCACCTGAGTTGCAGCCTGATGAGGAGCTTCTCTGTTTGCATCCTCCCGTCCTTCAACATAGGCTGTTCAAAGGTATTCATCTCTTATTACTTGTAAATTTTAAGCTAAAATATCACACTAAACAGGTTACACATAGAAATCAACCAAGCTTGTATATAAATATTTGCATTACTCACCAACATTAACATCGACACCTAATGGTCTTGTGGCCATCCAGGGTGAAGGTGGTTGCTTCAAAAACAAAAAAGAGAGTAAATTAAGTACAACAAAACAGGTTAACTGGTTAAGATTCTAATTAGTGAGAAGATTCTTCCTATATACCGCTTTTCTAGATCCTTTCTCCCAAGTGACCAATAATTTAGACTGTATTTGACATGCATGCGTCAAATCCAGACCCCAGCATAAGACTTACAAATAAAAATATAAGATGAATGCAATGCACAATCTTAAAACTTATTGTCAGATACAAGGGCATTTAAGTCATTTTGTGTAGCCATTACATGCGAAAATACAAGCTGCCAACCTTAACTAACCAACCAATCAATGTATCTCCCTATTCAGGAGAATACCCAAAATGACAGAAATAAAAGGAAATGGAGAAATTTAATAGAATAGAATAGTACCATATAGTGGTTATTCCTTGGAGCTTTCATATCGACCCCATTTCTCATGTCACTGAGAGGCGAAGGTGCGTAATCGGAGGGACCGGTGGGAATGTTGTACATCCCCTGCTCCATACCCGGCAACGGAGTCTGAATTGGGGTTTGCAATGGTGTCTAAGAGAGACAACACAACATAATTAATAATTGTGAACAATATTTTGAAAAGAAAGGAAGGAAAAGAAGAAAAGAGTAGATGGATGGATAGATACAGGAGGGAAGAGCATTTCAGCGGTGGGGGTCTCGTACTCCTCACTGGGACCTTCATAAGGAACATTGAGGTCGTGAACCGGGTTAACCTGACCCGGTTGCCGAGACGCCGCGGTTGGTCTCTCTATGTTCCCACTTATGGCGCCCATCTGCATCATCTTCATCTCCCACAGCTACCAATCAATCAATCAATCAAGAAATCAATCAGAGAAATTCAATTGACAATCAAAACAGTTGAGTAATTAGATTAGAGGTTAGATTGATTACGGATTGGAGTTCGTTGAGAACAGCCTCTCCGGCGCCGTAGCTGATGAACTCGTCGCGGACCTTGCCGACGACGTCATCGATGACTTCGATGTAGACTCTGGAGACGTTGCTGGCCATGGGAGATCAGATCCAAGGGTCTGGTGATGAGTGTGAGAGAGAGGCGAAGAGAAAAGAGAGAAGAGAGAAGAGAGAAGAGAGAGAGAAGGGAAGAGATGGATTCGGTGGCGGACGGGAGAGGAGAATTAAGAGAAGAATATAAATAGGTTTGGGTCCGGAGAGGAAAGGGCGGTGCCACGTGTCCTATTTCATTTGATGGCGACCAGAGAGACCATACTAGAAAGAACTGGAGAGAGACAGTGATGGACAGAATGGAGACAAAAAGAGCCGAAGAAACAATGAACCCAACTTACTGAACCGAATCCAACATGTTTGTCATTTTGTAATTGGTACAAGTCAAGTAACGTACGAGAGAAGCCAGACTCGCTGCGGCCATCACACGCAAACGCCACGAGGCCTCTTCCTCTTCGTCCAGCTATTAAATAAATTAAAGTATAAAAGAAATGATAAGAACTGGGCCAGGCCCATAAAAGTCCAGTTTAACTGAGTTTGCTGAATTGGTAGGCCTAGTTCAATTAATGCCCAACACATCACCCCTGTACTTGGGAGTTGGGACCAATAACTATATGTTATGATTTGGTTTTTTTTTATCATTTCAATTAATTGAATTTAGAGGATTTACTACTCGAGATATATATTCAGAGTAGAACTAGAGTGTTCCTGAGCTCATCAAGTCTCTCGTGAGCTCAACTCTAAAACCTATCGAATTGACTTCAAACGATATTTCCAAACCGTTAGATGTTCAATCTATATTAAAATGTTCTTGGAGACCAAATTTTACATTTTTTAGAATTTTTTACTATTTATTAAGCCGGTTTGAAAACCGCTGTTTTTAAAAAAAAATTTTGCACTATCGGAAAACAATGGTTTTCAAACCGGCTTAATAAATAGTAAAAAAATTTCAAAAAATGTAAAATTTGGTCTGCAAGCACATTTTAATATAGATTGAACATCTAACGGTTTGGAAATGTTGTTTGAAGTCAATTCGATAGGTTTTAGAGTTGAGCTCACGAGAGGCTTGGTGAGCTTAGGAACACCCTAGTTCTACTCTGTATATATATATAAAATTTTAAGCACATATATAAATTCGTATAAATAACCATAAATTAATTACTGCAATATAATATTGTACGAAAATCACACATTTTTATTGGAAAATCCATACATGCACGCCCCTCCAAAGGAACTCTATCCATCCATAATCCATCTAATCATCAGGAAAATAAAGGAAGTCGCAATGTTGGCACCAAATACAGAGGCTCCTTTTTGCCAGCGGTAACTCCGAAGTTCTCCGTCATATCCATGTCCTCTGGCTTCATCCTGTCAGGTAGTTTCCAATCAAAGTGCAGCAACAGACTTGTCAGAGCATCCTCCACCATGGTCACACCAAACTTCATTCCGGGACAAATCCTCCTCCCGGCACCAAATGGAACAAACTCAAAATTCTTCCCTTTAAAGTCAATATCAGATGTTTCAAACCTCTCCGGTTTGAATTCATCTGGATCGTTCCAGTACTCCGGGTTTCTTCCCAGAGCCCATGCGTTGATTACCATACGGGCCCCGGTGGGAATTGTGTAGCCAAGTATCTCGCAACTCTCCTTGCATTGTCGTGGAATTAAAAGTGGCGCCGGAGGGTGCATTCTCAGGGTTTCTTTGATGTTACCAAGATAATAGCTTTTATGTTGTCCATAGTGATAGGCACCTCCAAGTCACCATGTTCCTTTATATCAATAAGGGCATCGATGAGATCATATTCAATCTCCCCTCCTGATCTTTTCATCTGTTGTTGTCGATTCTTCAAATGCTCCTGTACAATCTCCTCTAGTACCAAATCCAATTTTCTACGTATATATGTAATAATTAATAATCAACATATGACTATATGAGTCTGATCAGCAAAACATTAAAGAATTATTAAGAAGAAAACCGGCCAGGAATTAATGCGGAAATATATTAAGTTCATCGATCAAAAGTACTTACCGGTGGACTGTCGCAACTCTTCTTCTCATCTTCACATCCAACCAACTCAATGATGGGAAGAGATCAGATAGGTTGAACCCAGACAAGAGCTCCAATACCTCTTGTAATATTTCTAGATACACTTGTCTCATTTTAAATTTTCCTCCAAATGCTATGCGAATGATAGTATTGTTTGAAAGCTCATATGTCCATGCACTCAAATTGACTTGTGATTTACCAGAAACTAAACTGAAGCTCTTCAACAGGGAATCAATCTCTTCTTGCCGAATTGAGAAGAAAGATTTCACCTGTTTTGAACTAAAGAGCTCACTGGCACAAATTCGACGCATCTGACGCCAGTAAGGGCCATTTGAGAAAACAATATTTGTGCTACCATAGAAGAGACCATTTGCTGCATATGACGCAGGGCGGTTCGCAAGGTTTGCATCCTGTGTTTGCATCACCTATATATATATGTGTGTGTAGTTTGTATGCATCAATGTTTAAACATATAATTTAATTTCCTCCAATATTTGTGTTATATATGCATAGTATTATGCCTCACGCGAGGATTTGTATTACCGAACCTAGAAGTGCTACTAGCACAAATAAAAATATAGATTCCTTAATAATAGAAGAAGAAGAGACGCTTGAACTTCGTAACACAATTGCGGATATTTATGCAGAAAACACAGGTAAACCTGTAGATGTTATACAGAAAGATATGGAAAGAGACTATGACTATTTTATGTCGGCAACATAAGCTCAAGATTATGGTATTATTGATCACGTAGCAACCGAAATTTTTATTGATAAGAAAATGGAAAAATAAAATATTAAAATTAAGAAACCCTGTTCAGAAATTTTATAAATGGGAAGGCGGTCACGAGCCATGGCGTCCCGTAGGGACGCCATGACACATCTCCACACCGTTAAAAAAATAAAAAAATAAAAATTTCTGCTGGGACACCATGAGAATCTCAACGCCGGAAAAAGAAAAAAGAAAAAGGAAAACTGGGCTGCCATGGCACCGTTTCTTTGGTTGATTATTTGAAAACTTGTATTCATCTATATATAATAGTAACTTGATTATTTTAATAATATTTGTCAAATATGACAAATAAAATTTGATAAAATAATCATAAGTCATACTTGCTGTAGCACGTACGTGGTGCCATCAAAATTTTAAATATGAAACTTGGTTAACTTGTACCGCAAGTTTGGATTATTGAATTGATCAACATTGATTACTTAAACAATATCCACCAAAATAAAGAAAATAACTTTCGTTTCTTTAGTTGGGCGGTGTCATGGTGGCCCAGTTTTTTTTTTCTTTTTTTTTTTCCAGCGTTGAGCTAGATTACCATGACGTCCCACTTAGATATATACATATTTTTTATTATGGTGTGGGGACGCCATTGGCTCATGACCGCCTTTTCATTTTTAAAATTTCGGAACAGCATTTCTTATTTTTAATATTTTTTTTCCATTTTCTTATCAATAAAAATTTCGGACATAGCAAAGTCCAAAAAAGAAAATGAATAAAATTCTGAGTGATCTAAGTGATTTTTTTTAAATCTATTTCAAAGTCGAATTTTTCTTTTTTTGAATATTGAGTATATAGCCTCACTCATAAAATAAATAAAATGATCAGCTACAAAAAGTAGTCACCTCTTTTGCAGCTTCACGAGAAGTAAGGACAACGAGGTCCGTCTCGCCGGCACGAAGGAGCATAACGGGTCCATGTAATTGGGCAAGATTACGCAGGACATGATGTGGCAAAGTGGCAGTTGCTAGGTGGTGTAGACTTCCAATAAATGGCAAGGTCCGGGGACCTGGAGGGAGATTAGATTGAGAATTATGTGTAGCTTGCTTCTGGAGGAATCGAAGGGAGAGCACGAGTAGTAGGAGAAGAGAAGGGAGTGCAAGTGCAAGTAGTAGATCCATTAATTTCTGCTCTTCTCTTTAATTTTTGACCTCAAAAAGCAAAGAGAAAACAAATGAGGAAGATTCTTGACAGCCACTACGTGCTGTGGAGCTTTCAAAAGAAAGAAGACAAATTATGAGGAAGAAAGATAAAGAGAAAACCGGGTGGATGTGTTTGGACTACCAAAGCAACTGAAACAAATGTCAACAAAAGCGACAGCACAACTGCTACTTGGATATTTTGGTTCATTAATTAATTATTTCACCTCAATAAATACACTAGTTAAGAGTAATGCAATGCATTTGGGCCTTGGGTAGGCCCAGTCCAGACCCAATTGTAGGAGTATTTCTAAGCATAGAACCCAATTAAGCTATTCATTTGGGCCTTACAGACTACAACGAAAAGTTGACGCCCTTAATAGAAAATAAATTTGCTATTTGATATATATATATACAAGTTGAAACTAAAGAAGAAAAAGAAGGGTGTAAAGCATAAAGGATATCAAAAACTCAGTCAAATTTATACAAACATCAATAATGTTCAAATTTGTTATGACATACATCAATACTGCACATATTCAAATTTATACTGAATTCACAGCTATCAAATTACATTAAAATATATTTTCACAAATATCATTTCTTAAAATGAGACATGTGTTACTGGAAACAATAAGCTAGGGAGAGATAGTGCATATGGAGCTTTTGTCTGGGTTCTACATATCTGATCTCTTCTCATGCATCATTGAGTTGGTTCTATGTCAAGATGAGAACAAGTGTTGCGAGACTCCACTGGTAATTAACTACATTTGATGAACTTAATTTGCTATCATCATGGATTCCTGGTTTAATTTCCTCTTATCTTTAATGTTAATTTGGCTGGAACTCATTTGTTAATTATAATTTCCCAAATTAAAGCCTCCACTTCCAAGCAACTCTTTTTCCTTAAACCCATTCTTGCTCCGTACAAATCTGTGTATGAGAAGCTATGTGGACCAAACTCAACTTCCCAATCTTCAAGCAGTTCTGCATACTTGAACCCCTCTTCATGTAGAGAAAAAGGAAAGCAACTAAAATAAAAACAAAGGCAGCTGAAGCGAAAGGCATCACTTTGTCTAAGACTTTTGATCGGCCTTTGGAGGTTGCATGTATGTGGGAGCTTTGGTAACTTTGATAGGTCAATGGATGGTGCTGCTCCATTTAGTTTGAAGCTCCATCCAAGAATGTAGTGAGAGCTATGGACAGAGCCAGTGGAAGAAGAGAAACCAACGTACATAGAATCGACGTTCAAAAGTACTGTTGAGAGATTGAATTTAGTAGAGGTTTTCTTGGCTTAGACTTTCCAATGGGAGATATGGCAACAGTAATTTGTGTCTCTTGTCTCTCATATTCAACCCATACTTGCATCGCTTTATGACTGATAAGGCTCAAATTTTTAAAAGCACCGGAATTATCGTCTGCATAATAGCTGGCAGAAGCAGATTGGCTTCAAACTATTTATATCAATGCCAACATGGTTATTTTTAACTAATAAAATATGTATTTCATTTCTGGTTCTCTTGTGCCTCTATAGGCATTACATCTTTCATACAAGTCCCTACAATTGACTATATTCCTTTCTTACCAAAAGGTCCCTATATTTTCTATAAAGACACAAACATACAATCAATCTCAACACTCCCCCTCAAGATGGGCAAAAGATATCCATCAAGCCCATCTTGTCACAAAACCTAACTAGATCAATTGAGCCAAGTCCTTTGGTGAGGCAGTCAGCTACTTGATCTCCAGTAGCTACATAACTCAGCTCCAATAGTCCACTTTCCAGCTTTGGTGAGACAGTCAGCTACTTGATCTCCACATGCTTGGTTCTGTCATGCTGCACAGGGTTGTTGGCAATGTTGATCGCTGATTTGCTGTCACACCACAATTTCACTTGAGCTCCGTGATTCACCTTGAGCTCTTCCAACAACCTCTTTAGCCACAGCATCTCCGCAACTCCCAATGCCATAGCCCTGTACTCGGCTTCTGCTGTCAATCTCACGACAACCGGTTGCTTCTTGCTCTTCCAAGAGACCAAGTTACCCCCTACGAACATGCAATAGCCAGATGTGGACCTCCTGTCATCGAGAGAACTAGCCCAATCAGAGTCACAATAGCCCTCAATATTCATGTGCCCATTCTGCCTGAAAATCAAGCCCTTCCCCGGTGCACTCTCCAGGTACCTCAGAATGTGATACACTGCGTCCATATGGACCTTCCTAGGGTCATGCATGTAGCGGCTCACCACGCTCACTGCAAATGAGATATCGGGACGAGTATGACTCAAATAGATCAATCTACCTACCAGTCTCTGGTACCTCTCACGATCAACCTGTTCTCCTATCTCTGCGCTTATCTTGGCATTCACATCAATTGGGGAAACTGCAGGTCTGCACCCCAACATGCATGTCTCTGTGAGCAAGTCTAGAACATACTTCCTTTGGGATAGAACAATCCCCTCTGCTCCACGAGCCACCTCAATCCCAAAGAAGTACCTAAGCTATCCCAAATCCTTCACCTCGAATTCCTTTCCCAATTTTGTCTTTAACTTTGCAATTTCCCCCTCATCATCCCCAGTAATGATCATATCATCAACATACACAGCCAGCATAGTAATGTGACCACCATATTGTCGAAAGAACACCGTGTGGTCAGCATTGATCTGTTGGTAGCCCATGCCTACCATAGCCTTCCTGAACCTATCAAACCAGGCCCGAGGAGACTGCTTCAACCCATAAAGTGACTTCTTGAGCCTGCACACCTTACCTACTGTCTGGTTTGTGCCAAACCCTGGAGGAACCTCCATATACACCTCCTCCAACAAATCACCATGAAGAAAGGCATTCTTCACGTCGAGTTGGTGTAACTGCCATCCTCCATTCGCTGCCATGGAAACCAGTGTCCTTACTGTGCTCATCTTAGCCACGGGTGCAAAGGTCTCATCATAGTCGATGCCGTAGGTCTGACTGTATCCCTTCGCTACCAACCTAGCCTTGTAGCGCTCAACCAGACCCTCTGGATTCTGCTTCACTGTGAAGACCCATTTGCATCCAACATCCTTCTTGCCTGGTGGTAGTGACACAAGCTCCCAGGTTTTCCATTTCGGATCTCCTTTAGCAACCTGCCAACACTTAGGGATAGAGACAGTGTCTAATGATGCAATGAATGCTCCATGTACAGGTGATATGTGTGAGTAAGAGACAAACTGGGCAATATCATGTGGAAAACCATATCGGTGAGGAGGAATGCCTGCATTCTCGTGAACAGTCCGCCTTACCGACAGGGGAGTAGGAGGAGTAGAGAGAGGAATCATATCACCTGTGTATTATGGGTCTGAGGTGGCTGGTGAAGGTGTCTCAAGAGTCGGAGTAGGCAGGGACAAGGGACTTGGCACAAGTGGCACTGTAGGCACGGTTCCCTCATTCTGCTGTGTTCTCCTAACATACACCTTACGGTATCTCGACTCCCCCTGAGCCTGAGTTCTACCACCTCCGGGCTCATTCCTCTCAACTTCCGGCTCAACCACAGCCGAATTCTCCTTTTCCAAGCTCAACCACAGCCGAATTCTCAAGTACAGGACAAGGAATACCACCCACACTCACCATCCTCCTCTCACCATCACTACTACTCTCCCCCTCTCGCCTCATACCTCCTGTATCGAGCGAGTCTCCAAAGGGTGATGTCGCATATGAGGAATAGTATGGTTCGAGCTCTCGAAATGTAACATCCATACTCACAAACAGTCTCTTCTCTTCTGGGCTCCAGCACACATAACCCTTTTGAGTACCCGAGTACCCAACAAAGATACATCTCACAGCCCTAGGATCCAATTTTCCCACATTTGGTCTTTTGTCATGCACGAAGCACACACATCCAAAGGTTTTTAGGGGAAGAATATTTTCATTCTTACCTTTCAGCACCTCAATCGGAGACTTCCAATCCAACACCCACGAGAGCATCCTGTTGATCAAATCTGTTGGGTTTTGAGGCTACCCAAAGCCATTAGGCTTAAGCTGCGGAAAGACCGTAAAACAAAAATTTTACTTCTAACTTAAGCCAAAAGGATTGAAGTGGTATGTCGGATAATCTACCGAGAGTTACATACCTGTTCAATCCTTTTCTTAGATTAAAAACCGTAAGTAAAACTTTACTCATTCAGATCATAGATTAAGTAGTATGTCGGATAATAACCGAGAGTTACATACCAGATTAATCCTGTATAGACCCAAAGTAGTAAAACCGTATTTACTTGTATTTTAATCAGTTTATAGATCTACTCCTTTGATTGATTTCTAAAAGATTAAATCTATTTAACAATTAAATAGATTAATATAACATTTCTTTACCTTGCTTCCAAATTCAAATTGGAATGCAGTCTGACCCGGCTAAGCAAGCACCAAAAATATAGTGCCTCTATCGGTTATCCACCAGGAACTACCAGAGAGTTGGTATTTCTTTTGCCAGAAATACTATACCAACGGTATTCGAAAAGTCGCGGTTTTCGATAAATCACTATTCACGGAAAGTACGAAATTTCTGATAAAACACTATTCACAAGAATAACTTTTATTCTCGCAAAAATATATATATGGATAATCAGATTTTCTGCAAAACACTATTTGGGAGAGAAAATTAGATACGAATCGAATCGGATTCTGATTCGTACTTTGATTTGGACTTGGAATGGATTTCTTAATTTTCTCTCTCATTTCATGTCTATTTATAACCATATAATTAAGTCGGTTATAAGAGTCGGTTTTGAAATCAAAATCAAATTTGACTTTGTCATATTTGTTTAATATATTTTAATTAAACATTTTCATTTAATTAATTTATTTAATTTAGGCTTTTAATTAAATTCTAAATTTAATTAAGGCCTAAATTCAAATTGGACTTTTTGATTCAAAATATTAATTCATAATTAATATTTTAATCCATATATATATATATATACAATTATTCTGAATAATTGTATTTCTTGCGTTTGCGATAAAATTTATACGACGTGTCATACACGTTTATAAATTTAATTCGGTTTAAGCATGTCATCTCCATGACATATATTTTATTCTTAATTATAACACTTTATAATTAATCATAAAATTTCTCTGATTACTTTCCTATTGGTGTGACCCGATAGGATCTGTGTTATGTTGGCAAATAGAATTAGAACTGTTCTAACTTCTATAATCATAGGTGGCACCTGGCAAGTACATTATGACACCAATTACACAGATGATGCTGTACGGTACAATATCACGATCCAGTAAACAATTTACTTCGTGTTAATTCTTTTGTCTCATAGCTATCAGATTAGTTTCAAGGTAGGTGTGTGTCATCCTTGCAAACTTAATCTTTTCTTGATCCTGAATAGATTATCAAATATGTTTACTCTTGTAATCATACTGGATCCAGATAATCATATTCTATCAAGGGGCCCAGTGATGCTATACCTCGTATTGAGATACGAGGGACAATAGTACTTTTGATAAACCATCTTTTCCTCCGCATAAGCTATGTATACCGAAAAACTACCCTTATAGCTACTTTTTACGGATAGCGTTAGATAGCAATCACACATATACATCTCTTATGTAGGAAAAATGAATATCTCATACTTTAGAACTTAACACTAAAATGAAAACATTAATGACACAAACACAATTCCATTTAATGTTTCATTTGGGGTCTGTCAAATATCATGTTCTCTAACATGTATCTGTGTGATTAAAATGACAACTCTTTGTCTATGGTTTGTAAAACTTAACCATCATTTAATCCACACACTAACCTTATCGCGGTAATTAGTGTTCCTGCTAATTACCTTGGTTAGAGACTTTTTAAGAATATTATCATCTATATTATGAAGTTTCACAATTCCAGTCATGAACTCGAAATGATTCATAAATTCAATAATACTCAAGGTAACAAAATGATTAAACACAAAATGATTAATCATTCAATTCATGAACAAAATATATATGATACATTTATTGTTTTATTGACTTCTAGATTATTACACTAACAATCTCCCACTTAAGCTAGGAGCCAATCATCGTAGGCCCTACTTTATACAAGTCTCTTTATTCTAAAAGATCTCATAGATCTCAAGAAAATCTCACAGCCTATCTCCTATGTGTCTTAAGTACATAGAAGCAGTATGCATCCGATGCATGGCTTGAGTAAGAGGTTCTCGTGAGTGGATCAGCTGTGTTGCTGATTGTGTCAATTTTGCAAATCTTTACTTCACCTTTATATTAATTATATCTTTTATAATTAATTATAACCATCTTATTATTTTAACGATCTCTCGTTTTTAGGTGATAATGTCGTGGAACACGTTTGGATCTCGAGTGCGATCTCGGTTCCTTGGCCTGAGTTATAGCTCTATTGTTGTCTCAATAGAGGTCCACATAGCCTTTGAACACTTGGAACCACTCCTAGTTCGCTAAGGAACTTTTGATCCAGAAACTCTCTTAGTAGCATTCCTATGCTCCAAGCCTGGATTAGCCTGATATCTACTCGTCACACTCAAAGCGTACGAGATATCAGGGCGAGTGCACAACATGGCGTACATGATAGAGCCAATAGCCGAAGCGTATGGCACTCTACTCATTGCGCTTTGCTCATCAGTTGTCTAAGGACACTGAGTCTTGCTAAGCTGTACACCATGACTCATTGGCAGGAATCCCTTTTTAGAATCCTGCATGCTGAACTGATTCAGCACTTTGTCAATGTACGTGCTTTGACTCAATCCTATGAGTCAAATCAATCTATCTCAGTAGATCTTTATGTCCAGTATATAGACAGTCTCGCCCAAGTCCTTCATTGAAAAGACTTTCTTTAATGATGACTTGGCTAATTCCAACAGAGGAATATTGTTTCCGATTAAGAGTATGTCGTCTACATATAAGATTAGAAAGGCGATGGCACTCCCACTAGTTTTTCTGTACACACAAGGTTCTTCTTCGCATCTGACGAAGTCAAACTTTTTGACTTCCTCGTCAAATCGAAGATTCCAACTCCGTGACGCTTGCTTCAATCCATAAATGGATTTAAGAAGCTTGCACACCTTCCCAGCATTCTTTGGATCTTCAAAACCCTTGGGCTGTATCATATACACGTCCTCTTCTAAATTTCCATTTAAGAAGGCGGTTTTGACATCCATTTGCCATATTTCATAATCATGAAATGCGGCAATTGCTAGGAGCATCCGAATTGACTTAAACATAGCCACGGGCGAAAAAGTTTCATCATAATCTACATCGAGAATTTGTTTGAAACCTTTCGCTACTAGCCGTGCTTTGTATATAGTCATATTACCATCCATGTCTGTTTTCCTTTTGAAAACCCACTTGTTATCTATGGGTTTTACCCCATCAAGTGGTACAACTAGGTTCCAAACCGTGTTGTCATACATGGATTGTATTTCGGATCTCATGGCCTCCAACCATTTTTTGGAGTCGGGTCTATCCATTGCTTCCGCATAGGTCAATGGATCTTCAGTGTCAAACACTGAAATCTCGTGTAGTCCCATGTACCTTTCAGGTGCATGGACTATCCTTGCTGACCTACGTACACTTGTTCTTCTGGCTGTTGAACTTCATCCACAACTGTTTGTGGGTTCAGTTCTACTTCAACTTGAGTCGAAGTATCTGAGCTCGGGACTAGAACCTCTTCCACAACTACTTATGGATTTGGTTCTCCCAGATGCTCATCAGCTGAAGTAACAAGTGGTGGGTTTATATGATCTTGTTCAGATATTATATTGTGTGATGTATCTTGAACTTCTTCAAGTATTACATTACTCCCACTACTTCATCTTGTAAGAAAATCTTTCTCCAAGAATATACCATTACGAGCAACAACTATTTTGTTCTCGGATTGGTAATAGAAGTAATATCCTTTCGTTTCCTTAGGATACCCTACGAAAAAACATTTATCAGATTTAGGACCAAGTTTGTCAGACGTCAGGCGTTTGACAAATACTTCGCAACCCCAAATTTTAAGAAAATATATGTTTGGAACTCTTCCAAACCATAACTCGTACGGAGTCTTTTCTACTGATTTAGATGGAACCCTATTTATTGTTAGTGCAGCAGTTTCTAGTGCGTGGCCCCAAAATGATTTTGGTAGAGTGGCGTTACTCATCATGGAACGAACCATGTCTAACAGAGTTCGATTCCTTCTCTCGGAAACACCGTTCCATTGCGGTGTCAAAGTTTTGGTACATTTCACAGTACCCTTACCAACTACAGGCTGAGCCGTACCATCGGCAGTCTGAATGCTCTCTGGGACTGCTAGGCGAGTATAGGAAGAAAACTCCCAAGCAGCACTTGTCACATGGCGAGACGCACCAGAGTCAACTATCCAATCTGGTGATCTAGTGGGTATAGAGGCTAGAGCAAATGTATCATGAGTACCTGTGGCTGCGTGGGCAAGAGAAGCAAAGTTACCCCTGGATGAAGATGAGGTAGATGCATCATCTCTCACACTCTTCCCATCACCTGTCAGCTTCTGCCTGTTCCTGAGTGCCTGAGAATAGGCCTCCACGAGTGCCTGATCCTCCTCTGTAAGATCCACACCAGCTTCTTCTTCCTCCTCTGCAACCATCAGATGTGCCCGGTTGCCTCCTCTTCCACCTCTCCGACCTCCACGGCCGCGACCACGACTTCCAAACTGCCCCCTCCCACCTGTATCTCTCTCCTTTGGTGGCTTCGGGCAAGCCTGCTTCAGGTGACCCACCTCACCACAGTTGTAGCACTGTCGAGTCTCGCCCCTGTACCCTGTGTTACCTGAGTTAGAGACCGCTAGTGCTGACTTCACTCTTGGAAGGCCTCCTGTCCTAGCCTGTAATCCTATACGGCTCTCCTCTTGTATCATCGCAGAGATCGACTCATCCAGAGAGAGGATCTTCGAATGAGCTAGCAACACTGCGCTCCTCTGCTCGAATGCCGAGTCCAGATGCCTCAGAAAATGCATAGTCCTCCTCTGGACATCTCTCAAACCCTTCTTGCAATTTGGATCCAAACAACACTCAGCAGGAGAGAAGTGGTCATAATCTGCCTCGCTCCAGATCTGCGGCATACTCCTGAATCGACCTACCTCTCTGTGCTACCTCCTCTATCTCTCTTTCAATCTGGAACACTCTCATATTGTTGTCAATCCCTGCATAGATCCTCACCAATTTCCCCCAGACATCACTCACGGCCTCTATGCCATCAACTGTCTTGGCAATAGATGCAACCATCGAATTTAGGAGCCAAGTGTGTAGCAGACTGTTTGTAGACCTCCACTCACTGTACCGAGCCGAGCCCTCAGCTGGCACGTCCATCTCACCTGTGATATACCCATCTAGGTTCTTTCCTACTAGAGCCCTCTTAACCCGACGCAACCAGCTCAAATATGTGGCTAGCCCATCCAGTTTTATGTCCATAGACTGAAGATCCAACTTCTGCAACTTCGGCTTGCTCTCAACAGGAGCTTGGCTCCCGGCCAACGCTCGTACCACGACAGTGAGCTCATCAGGAGTCAGCTTCGCACAAGCCTTCGCAAATGCATTCCTAGTCTCCTCCTCTGACATTGATCCGACTCAGATCTACGACTCATGTATCGATCTTAGTCCGAATCACTAATACCCGTCTAGACCCGATCTTGCACCCTCAAGACGGATCTAGGTCATCTTCCTCTTTCTTCTTCTTCTCTCTCGCCTCGATCTTGATCTATCTCATCAAGATTCGAGCTCAAACCCGATCCAAACCCACTTCTCGGGTATCGTGGGGTATAGGCCCCCCATGCCGGCCAAATCAGCACAAAGAAGCTTACCCTAGGTGGCTGGCCGGCCCTATAAGAGGTGGCTCGGCCTAGCTAGGTCAAACCGAGAGAGAGAAGAAGAAGAAGAAGTGGCAGCGGCTTGGCAGCAGCTGGGCGAACTTAGGCTGAGTTGTGCTCGGCCAAGAGAGAGGGAAGGCGGAGCAGGGAGTGAAGCCGGCGACGGGGCGGAGAGGAGCAGTGGCTCTAGGCGGGCGGAGCCAGAGTTGGGCGGGCGGAACCAGCAGCTGACCTAGGCGGTTGAGGCCAGATCTGCGGCGGCGGAGCTCAGGCGAGCAAGGCGGAGGGCCTGCGGGGCCAGGTGACGGCAGGCAGAGCTCAGGCGGCCCTGGCAGAGTGGTGGGGCGGAGAGCTGCTACAGTACCGCGTTTTTCTAGGGTTACGTGTTTTTCAGAAAAATAGCTCTGATACCATTTTGACTAATAAAATCTAGAATTGTATTTCATTTCTGGTTCTCTTGTGCCTCTATAGGCATTACATCTTTCATACTAGTCCCTACAATTGACTATATTCCTTTCTTACCAAAAGGTCCCTATATTTTCTATAAAGACACAAACATACAATCAATCTCAACAGTTATATATGATTGGTGACATTGCCATTGTTTTGAATATTGAGGAGACCCAAGTATTGGCTTGGCAAGGCAGCAGAGAGATTCTTCGAGGGGGAGATGAAGAAGGCAATCCCATGGCCGTTCAGGTAAAGGTATTCCGAAATTATTGCGAATACAAATGTGGTTGAGAAGGAAGAGGTGGTCCACCTGCCGATGCGAATTGGAGATGGATGGAAGGCATGACTAAATAATTAAGAAACAAATTATTTGCTTAGAATATAAGAAGCTCACTTAGGCGTATTTCTTTTCAGCAAGTTGTGGATTTGAGAATATATAGTGCATGATTGGATATTATCAATTCATGTGAGAGATAATTAAGAATTCACTACTGGATATATATATATATATATATATATAAGAGCTGGGCTATGGTGAGTTGCGAAGTAAGATGTCATTTTTACTTCACGCTCATATTTTTATTTTGAAAATCTAAACGCCCGATCCGAACTGCTCAACATGTTCTCCATATTGAAATGTGCTTGGAGACCAAATTTTATAATTTTTGGAATTTTTTTACTATTTATTAAGCCACTTTGAAAATCGCTGATCGAATGGTCCAGAATTTTTTACTATTTTTTACTGTTCACCCGGATCTGGGATTTTCAAAGTAGCTTAATAAATAGTAAAAAAATTTCAAAAAATATAAAATTTGGTCTCCAAGCACATTTCAATATGGAGAACATATTGAGCGGTTCGGATCGGGCATTTAGATTTTCAAAATGGAGTATGAGCGTGAAGTAAAATGACGTTTTACTTCACAACTCACCATAGTCAATCTCTATATATAAATATATATATATATATATATATATATAAGAGTGAGGCTATGGTGTTATGCATAGCACCAATAGCTAGTGTACTACGGCTCAATATGGTACTTTTTAAAATCCTAACGGTCGATCCAACCGTTCAATGTCATATCCATATGAATATGTACTTGCAAACTAAATTTTATATTTTTTCAAATTTTTTTACTATTTTTTTAGATAGGTAGAAAAATCAGTGTTTTTTGAACATTCTGAACCATCAAAATTCTACCTATCTAAAAAAATAGTAAAAAAATTCGAAAAAATATAAAATTTATTTTGCAAGTACATATTCATATGGTTATCACATTGAACGGTTGGATCGACAGTTAGGATTTTAAAAAGTACCATATTGAGCCGTAGTACACTAGTCATCCGTGCTATGCATAGCACCATAGCCTCACTCTATATATAATTTTGAGCACACAACTTTTCCCAAGTACTTGCTAGATGAGAAACAGAGCATATATTCGTATAACCATAAATTACTGCTATATATATATATATATATATATATATATATATATATAGTGCTGGGCTTAACTAAGCCATGGTGTAAAACGACTTGGTGCTCCACGCCTCATTATTTCCATTTTGAAAATCCAAACGACCGATCCGAACCGCTCAAGTTGTTCTCCATATTGATATGTGCTTGGAGACCAAATTTTACATTTTTTGGAATTTTTTTACTATTTATTAAGCCACTTTGAAAATCACTAATCCGGCGGTCCAGAAATTTTTACTGTTTTTTACTGTTCATAAGGATTTTCAGATTTTCAAAGTGGCTTAATAAATAGTAAAAAAATTCCAAAAAATGTAAAATTTGGTCTCCAAGCACATTTCAATATGGAGAACATGTTGGAAGGTTCGAATCGACTATTTGAACTTTGAAAATGAAGATACAGCGTGGAGTACAAAGTCGTTTTACTCCATGGAGTAGCTAAGTCAGACTCTATATATATATATATATATATATATATATATATATATATATATATATATATATTGTAGGAAAATCACACATTTTTATTGGAAAATCAAACTCTGCCATACATGCAAGCCCCTCGGATTACCAGTGCAATTACTTCAATATATTTTAATTAATACAGTCTTTTTTTTTTTAAATACACAAATTTACAGATATCACATTGAGCAGATCGAGTTTCTTGGACATCTATCTAAGTCTAAACATCAGGCAAAGGAACTTGCAATGTTGGTACCAAATACAGAGGCTCCTTTTTGGCAGCGACAAGTCCAAAGCTCTCCGTCATGTCCACATCCTCTGGCTTCATCCCATCAGGTAGTTGCCAATCAAAGTGCAGCAATATACTTGCCAGAGCAAGCTCCACCACAGTCTCACCAAACTTAAGTCCGGGACAAATCCTCCTCCCAGCACCAAATGGCACAAACTCAAAATTCAGCCCTTTAAAGTCAATACCGGATGTTTCAAACCTCTCCGGTTTGAATTCATCTGGATCGTTCCAGTACTCCGGGTTTCTTCCCAGAGCCCATGCGTTGATTACCATACGGGCCCCGGTGGGAATTGTGTAGCCAAGTATCTCGCAACTCTCCTTGCATAGTCGTGGCAATAAAAGTGGCGCCGGAGGGTGCATTCTCAGGGTTTCTTTGATGACTAATTGCAGATAACTGAGGCTATTTGTATTGGTATTCTCATCACTACTTTTTGCAGCTAATTGCCTTATCTCTGTTTGTGCCTTTGCCATTACATCAGGGTGCTTAATTAGTTCTGCCATGGCCCATGTAATTGTTGTTGCTGATGTTTCAGTTCCTCCATTAAATACATCCTGATTAAAGAGTACATGCATCATTAGAGTAGATTGAACATTCAATTAGTTCATTTTTTTAAGGTGGTTATATTCATATTCTGCAGATAATGTGTATTTTCTTTCTTCATTTATTAATTACAATAGTTTATATGAAGAAAAATATTAATGTTAATCAGGCATGCACATACCAAGATAATAGCTTTTATGTTGTCCATAGTGATAGGCACCTCCAAGTCACCATGTTCCTTTATATCAATAAGGGCATCGACGGAATCATATTCAATCCCATCCTCTCCTCTTTTCGAATTCTTCTGTTGTTGTCGATTCTTCAAATGATCCTGTATAATCTCCTCTAGTACCAAATCTATTTTTCTACATGTATTAATTATAATTAACATATGAGTCTCAATCAGCCAAACATTAAAGAAAAATTAAGAATAAAACCAGGAATTAATGCAGAAATATATTAAGTTCATCGATCAAATGTACTTAATTACCGGTGGAGTCTCGCAACTCTTCTTCTCATCTTCACATCCAACCAACTCAATGATGGGAAGAGATCAGATAGGTGGAACCCAGACAAGATCTCCCCTACCTCTTTTAACATTTCCAATAACACTTGTCTCATTTTAAATTTTCCTCCAAATGCTGCGCGAATGACAATATTGTTTGAAAGCTCATATGCCCATGCACTCAAATTGACTTGTGATTTACCAGAAACTAAACTGAAGCTCTTCAACAGGGAATCAATCTCTTCTTGCCAAATTGAGGAGAAAGATTTCACCTGTTTTGAACTAAAGAGCACGCTGGCACAAATTCGACGCATCTGGCGCCAGTAGGGCCCATTTGAGAAACCAATATCCGTGCTTCCATAGTAGAGACCATTTGCTGCATATAGCACAGGGCGGTTCGCAAGGTTTGCATCCTGTGTTTGCATCACCTATGCAGTTTGTATGCATCAATATTGTTAAAACATATAATATAATTTCCTCCAATATAAGACAAATATAAAGACATATCAAAAAATTTGTAATTAGCTGCAATTGTGTTTGTTAATTAATATTAATCTTCACACCGTCACTAATTATACTGTTATATATGTCTCTTATCTCACCATCTGTTATTTCCTATTTTCATAGGGTTATATTTGTAAAGTTACCTTTTAATACTTTTGTACTCAAAACTTTGTAGAATGAGAAAACAGAAAATTGCCTCAAAATATTCTTCTCTGTTGGCTGTTCCCTCTCTTCTAAAACCCTAGATATATAACAAGTGGTATCAGAGCCATTTTCGCCGTCGTTAGTTTCGATCGGTGGTTCAGGGTTCGGATCGTTGTTCCGCTGCTGCTAGGGTTTTCTGATTTGGTTTTCCGTTGTCGAGGTTTTCTTCTCCGGTCCGATCAGATCCATTCTGCTATAAATTGCGATCTCCTTTGTCGTTTCTGTTGGTGAACTGCAATACAAGTCCTGTGAGCAGCGATTTAGAGCCAGGAGATTTGACTTTTTCTTTGTGAGCCGCGTCAGTGGACCAAGACCAAGGTTTTGGAATTTTTTAATTTCAATTGGTGTGCCGCTTTTTACTTTGGTTTGGAGTTTTCTACACAGCACCAAAACCAAAATTTTGCTCCATCTATTTTGCTTCTCCTGAACCGCGCAAGAGCCAGACCCAAATTCGTCGGGTCACAGCACCAGAAATTTTCTGGTAAATTTTTCAGATTTCTCTGATTTTGTGTGCGTCAAACTATCGAATCTGGTAATTACTCTTGGTGATTAAACAATTGTTACCATGAGTTCAAGTTCATCCATATCTACCAAATTTGATATTGAGAAATTCGATGGCACAAGTAGCTTTGCACTGTGGCAAGTACGGATGAAAGCAATTTTGTCCAATTTGGGTGTTAAGGCCGCCATAACGGGTCGGCCTAAGGATTTAGAAGGAGGTGAAAATGACAAGGAGTGGGAGACAATGAATGATAGGGCTCTCTCAACTATTCAATTGTGTTTGAGTGATTCAACACTTCAAGAAATTCTCTCAGAAACAAATGCAGCTGATGCTTGGAAGAAGTTAGAGGAAATTTTTATGAAGAAATCGGTTACGAACCGGTTGAGATTAAAACAAAGGTTTCACTCTTTGCGAATGGCAGAAAATACCTCCGTTAAGGCTCATGTTTCTGACTATACCGCTCTTCTCAATGATATGGAGAGAATTGGTATAAAGGTGGAGGATGAAGATAAGGCCATTGTTTTGCTATGCTCGCTACCCAAGTCATATCAGGGATTTAAGGAGACCATGCTTCATAGTAAGGTTTCACTCACCCTTGAGGATGTGAAGAGCAATTTGTTGATCAAGTCCGACATTGAAAATAACTTGACCACATCTGAGAGAAGTAACCAGGAGGTTGGTTTGTATGTTGAGAGAGGGAGAAACAATGAGCAAAAACATCACCAAGGAAGAAGCCGTTCCAAATCCGCACATAAGAACCTCTCATGTAACTATTGCAAGAAAAAGGGACACATTGTTGCCGACTGTTACAAACTCAAGAATAAACAGAAGGCACAGAAAGGTACCAGTTCAGGAGAGGCAAATGTAGCTGACTCAGAAGTTGGTGATTTGTTATTTGTTGGGGACGATAAAGAAAAATTCGATAAGAATTGGGTGATGGATACGGGTGCTTCTCAGCACATGACCCCAAATCGAGAGTGGTTTACCACATATAAGGTGACCAATGAAGGTGGAGTCCTTTTGGGTAATGATCATCTGTGCAAGGTTGCAGGTGTTGGTACCGTGAAGATCAAGATGCATGACGGGATTACCCGTACTTTGACGGGTGTGAGACATATCCCGGATTTGACGAAGAACTTGATCTCTTTGGGCTCTCTTGAGGATGTTGGTTGCAAGTTTCAGAGTGAAGGTGGAGTCCTTAAAGTGTCAAAAGGGGCTCTCACCATGATGAGGGCAAAGAAGGTGGGCACTCTCTATTTCTTGGAGGGTACCACGATCACAGGCTCAGTTGTCATTGCTAGCTCTACCTCAGATTCTGACATTACCAAGCTGTGGCACATGAGGTTGGGACATATGAGCGAGTGTGGCATGGCAGTGTTCAGCAAGAGAGGCCTTCTATGTGGCCAGAGTACCGGCAAGGTGGAGTTTTGTGAGGACTGCATCTTCGGCAAGCAAAAGAGGCTCAGTTTCAGCACAGCCATCCACAACACAAAAGGTATTTTGGATTACATTCACTCAGATTTGTGGGGTCCTTCTCGTGTTCCCTCAAAAGGTAACGGTTCTCGTTACATGCTCTTATTTATTGATGATTTTTCGAGAAAGGTTTGGGTGTTTTTCTTGAAGGAAAAATGTCAAGTGTTTGTCACATTCAAGCAATGGAAGACACTTGTTGAGAACCAAACCGGAAAGAAAATCAAGAAGTTGAGAACTGACAATGGTTTAGAATTTTGCAATGAGGAGTTTAACAGCTTTTGCAAGGATGAAGGAATAGCTCGGCATCGTACAGTTGTTGCTACTCCACAACAAAATGGAGTGGCCGAGCGCATGAATAGAACCCTACTCGAGAAGGCTCGGTGTATGCTTTCCAATGCAGGTTTGGGTAAGGAGTTTTGGGCGGAAGCCATTAACACTGCTTGCTGGTTGGTGAATCGCTCACCAAATATTGCGATTGAGTGTAAAACTCCCGAGGAGGTGTGGTCGGGTAAATCGGCAGATTACTCGGGGTTGCGGGTATTTGGATGCCTGACCTATGCACATGTTAGTGAGGGGAAGCTCGAGCCAAGGGCCAAGAAGTGTATCTTTCTCGGGTATGCTTCAGGTGTTAAGGGATACCGTTTATGGTGTCCAGATTCAAAGGGTAAGTTCCTTATCTCAAGAGATGTGAAATTCAATGAGTCGGCTATGTTGCGGGCAAAGGAGCAAATGCCCGAGCCGGTTAAGGAGGTCGAGAGAGCTACAAAGGAGGTGGAGTTGGAGACTCCAAACTCACAGGTTAGTGTGACTCAACCTCATTCAGTGCATGTTGATGTTCCTCACTTTGTTGGTGAATCAGATGAGTCTGATGAGGAGAACCAAGAGGAGCAACCCTATGCTTTAGCAAGGGATCGTGCAAGGAGGGAAATCAAACCACCTACGAGGTATGGTTATTCAGACTTTGCATATTGTTTGGCTATGGCCGAAAATGTAGAGTGTTGTGATCCCTCAAATTACAAGGAAGCGATGTCTTCTTGTGATGCGGCAAATTGGACAGCCGCTATGGAAGAGGAGATTAACTCTCTTCTAAAGAATCAAACTTGGACACTAGTTGAGGCACCTAAAAGAAAGAAAATTGTGGGTTGAAAATGGGTGTTCAAGAAAAAGGATGACACTGCCGGGTTAGATACAAAGCAAGATTGGTGGCTAAAGGCTATAGTCAAGTTGAAGGCGTTGATTTTAATGAGGTCTTCTCACCCGTGGTAAAGCACACCTCTATTCGAGTGTTGCTTTCTTTGGTTGCTATGGGAAATTTGGAGTTAGAGCAGTTAGATGTGAAAACTGCTTTCTTACATGGTGACATCGAGGAGACAATTTACATGCAACAACCAGAAGGTTACACAGTTGCGGGTAAAGAGAATCACGTGTGTCTGTTAAAGAAATCTTTGTATGGCCTAAAGCAGTCACCAAGGCAGTGGTACAAAAGGTTTGATTCTTTCATGTTGAGCATCAGATTTTGTAGATCCGAATTTGATAGTTGTGTCTACTTCAAGAGGTTGCCGGACAAGAGCTTCATGTATCTACTTCTCTATGTAGATGACATGTTACTTGCGACCTCGAATAAGGAGGAGATTAAGAAGGTAAAAGAACAATTAAGTTCGAAATTTGAGATGAAGGATCTCGGGGCTGCCAAGAGGATTCTCGGCATGGAGATCAAAAGGAATAGGTCAAATGGAAAATTGTATCTTTCACAACAGGATTTTGTTGAGAAGGTGTTGCATCGTTTCAACATGAAGGATGTAAAACCCGTATCTACTCCTCTTGCGACCAAATTCAAGTTGTCGAGGCAACTAAGTCCGCAAACTGAGAAGGAGAAGGAAGACATGTCAAGAGTCCCATATTCTAGTGCCGTTGGAAGCATCATGTATTTGATGGTGTGCACTAGACCCGATATAGCACACGCTGTTAGTGTGGTGAGTCGTTATTTGTCATGTCCCGGTAGGATGCATTGGGAGGCGGTCAAGTGGATACTCCGCTATTTGAAGGGTACTGCAAATGCACGTTTGGAGTTCGGGAGAAACGATGAAAGGCTAACGGGTTATGTAGATTCAGATTTTATGGGAGATCTAGACAAAAGACGGTCTTTGACCGGTTATGTGTTCACTTTAGGTGGATGTGCAATTAGTTGGAAGGCTAATTTGCAATCTACCATTGCCTTATCAACCACAGAAGCTGAGTACATGGCGGTTACTGAAAGCGTTAAGGAGGCAATATGGCTTAAGGGCTTGCTTGAAGAAATTTCAGCACATGGTGGTTCTACTACCATCTTTTGTGATAGTCAAAGTGCCATACATTTGGCGAAGAATCATGTGTATCACGAAAGAAGCAAGCACATTGATGTCAAGTATCATTTTGTTCGGCATGTTATCTCGAAGGGTATAGTAGAGATAAAGAAGATTGGCACTGCCGACAATCCAGCCGATATGCTCACCAAGCCTATACCGACCATGAAGTTCAACCATTGTTCAAATTTAATTTCTGTTGGTTGATAGTTTTTGTTATTTATTTGTTTTTCTCTTTTAGGTGAGATTTTGATCCAAGGTGGAGATTGTTATATATGTCTCTTATCTCACCATCTGTTATTTCCTATTTTCATAGGGTTATATTTGTAAAGTTACCTTTTAATACTTTTGTACTCAAAACTTTGTAGAATGAGAAAACAGAAAATTGCCTCAAAATATTCTTCTCTGTTGGCTGTTCCCTCTCTTCTAAAACCCTAGATATATAACATATACGCTGCAGATTTACTAATTGGGATTATGCAAAAAGAAAATCACATGGACGTTATGAAGGGATTTTCCCAAGAGCGATACCAATTGACTCGATCAGCTAGCTGTTGCATAGTACTATATATATATAGCCTCACTCATAAAATAAATAAAATGATCAGCTACAAAATTAAAGTGGTCACCTCTTTTGCAGCTTCACGAGAAGTGAGGACAACGAGGTCCATTTCGCCGGCACGAAGGAGCATAACGGGTCCATGCAAGTGGGCAAGATCACGCAGGACATGATGTGGCAAAGTGGCAGTTGCTAGGTGGTGTAGACTTCCAATAAATGGCAAGGTCTGGGGACCTGGAGGAAGATTAGATTTAGAATTATGTGTAGCTTGCTTCTGGAGAAATCGAAGGGAGAGCACGAGTAGTAGGAGAAGACAAGGGAGTGCAAGTGCAAGTAGTAGTTCCATTTCTGCTCTTCTCTTTTTTTTTTGTATCAGATAGAGATTCAACTTCCTAACATAAGTTCAAGTGACAAAGGCTTTATGTGATAGTGACTGGCAATTGCTAATCGATAAGATTGAAAAACATTTACAAGGTTGGAAGAGTTATCTTCGGTCTTTAGGAGGCAGGGTTACTCTTTTAAACTCTGTCATTTCAGCGATTCCTATGTACTGGATTAGAGCAGGAAAAATGGCACGGCGGAGCCAGCTCCGTCACAGAACGGCACGGTTACGATATGGAATGGCACGCGTGTCGGTTACGTGCCATGACTTGCGTGTCCCGTGCCATGACCATTCGCATGCCGTGACCATCTTTTGAAAATTTACCACGGCACGGCACGACACGTGGTCACGGGAGTCACATGTAATTAGGGACCGATAGATCATGAACAAATGGTGAATCTTGAATAAACTAACCTAAATTATGATCAAATGGTCACGTGAGTCACCCGAGTCACGTTTGGTCATAGAACGTTTGGGCACGACGTGACTCACGTGATGTGACCATTCGCGTGACGTGACCACCCCTTGATATATTTTTATCACTGCATGGCACGGAACGACATGTGAAAAATTAACTTAATCATGGCACGACACGACACGAGACCAAAGTCACGGCGTGTTAGTTACGGCACGGCATGGAACGACACGTTTTTTCCACTCTATACTGGATGTCAATTTATCATTTTCCAGCTAAAATAAGACATAAAATTGATAAAATTAGACGTAAATTTTTATGGCATGGTGGCAATTCAACCAGAGGAAAATATTCTCTTATTTTCTTGGATGATGTGAGCAAAGGAAAAGATTAAAGGAGCTTAGGTGTTATTGATTTAAAATTAAGGAATAAGGCTTTGTTAGTGAAGTGGTGGATAAGATTTCTAAACAACAGTGTAACTGGTAGATGGAAAGATTTTTTAATTAGCAAATATAAGAATAGAAATTCCTCTTCTACATGTACGATTAGAACTAGGGTGTTCCTAAGTTCACCAAGTCCTTTTGTGAACTCAATTCTAAAATCTATCGGATTGGCTTCAAACGACGAACCCAAACAATTGAAATCCTTCTATCTTACAAGTGATGCGTCTACATGTAAAAGATTTTAAATTTTAAATTAATTTTGTATAGAGTCAAGTGGTCAAAAAGACGCCCAAAAAATTAAGCATTAAAATTAATTTATAAACCTTCTAATTTTGACCACTTGACTTTATACTAAATTAATTCGAAACTTTAAAATTTTCACATATAGATGCATCACTTGTAAGGTAGAATGATTTCAACGGTTTGGATTCGTCGTTTGAAGCCAATTCCATAGGTTTTAGAGTTGAGTTCACAAAGAGGCTTGGTGAACTTAGGAACACCCTAGTTCTACTCCTACATGTACTCCTTTTTTTAGATCAATACTTAAGGATCATAAGATAATTAATTTAGGACTTAACAAAGAAATTGGTAATCAATGTCGTTCCAAAAGTCAAAATATCCATATGTTTTTGCTAATCATACATATATACACACACATCACTGAAGTCATCATCAATTGGTTTATAGTTACAAGTTTCAACAAACACCTTGAAAAAACGAGTTGCGACAAAGAAAATTATTTGATGCTTTATGGCACGCAACCCGTTATTTTCTACTTGATGGAGAAGTTTATGAGAATTGTAGAAAGATACTATGAACAAGTACTTCTGAGAACAGAGTAAGTCTGATGGGCTTTTGAGTTCGATGAGGTCCAATGCTGTTCGGTCCGCTTTAAGATTCGTGCGCACGAAAATATAAATGGATGTGTACGAATATTAAAGCAGAGCATGTGGATCTTAAAGCGGATCGGACAGTCTTAGAGCCCATCAAACTTAAAGTAGATCTGATGTCCATCAGAATCGGACCTACTTGTAAACCTATTAATGCATTGATATCTAGAAACAAGAATTTTATGAACCATGTCTATTTAAAATATTTGTCCATTAATCTTTCTCCTTCAAAGCTCAAACGTTAGTCTTTCTTCAGAAAAAGCGAAAATGGCGTGAACTTCTCCGAAAAAAAAACACAGCTTGGAACTTGTTGACACGGCTGAACTCAGATGACTCGGACCAAAACTCGGGTGACTCGGATAAAAAATCGGCTAACTCGGCCGAGTCAACTCGGACTCGGTCAATTTTCCAAACCATGCTTTTAAACTCTGTCATTTCAGCAATTCCTATGTACTGGATGTCAATTTATTGTTTTCCAGCTAAAATAAGACATAGAATTGATAGAATTAGACGTAAATTTTTATGGCATGGTGGTAATTCAACCAGAAGAAAATATTCTCTTATTTTCTTGGATGATGTGTGCTGCAATACCCTTTAAGGATATATTATTAGTTGAAATGATTAGAGAGGCAGTTATTTGGACTATTTGGCTTGAACGTAATAAGTTTTGTTTTAAGGGTTCTAATCCTGCATTAACTATGACATTGGGTACTAAAATTATTTCTTTAACTACTTTTTGGTGTCAATCTCGGAATGATGATTCTTACTTAAATTTGAGCGTCATAATTCCATTTGATGTTAAGGACTTATCAGATCAATTTCAGGCGGAGGAGTAGTGGAGATCCTGGCGTCCATGGCTGAGGTGGAGGAGGATCGAGATGATGACCCTTTTTTGGACCTCCTTGAGGAGGATTTTGGGCTTGGCAGCCTCTTAAGTCTAATGTCTGGCAACGCCTTAGATGATGATGATCAGGGGCGGATCTAGGATTTCCGTCAGGGTAGGGCAAGATAATATTTATGCGGGTCCAATATTTAATCGGGTTTTAACCTACTATCTAATCGGGTACTAAATAAAAAACAATCAACATGCCAAATTTTTTTTTTTCAAATCTAAACATGACATACAAAAATTTACAGAGGAGAAAGAGAAGAGGGCATTTGTTTCTTCCAGGGTGGGGCAAGATCCAAAAACCTAGTACTTAGAAACTAAATTTGAAATTCCAGGGTAGGGCAGTTGTCCTACCCTGCACTATGCTGGATCCGCCCTTGATGATGATGATGATGTGGACTGGAACTTGTTGGATTACTAATAGTTGTTGTTATACTGTGTTTTGAATTGTCTGTTATTTTGTGTATTTTTTGTGCAGTAAAGTTTTGACTAAATAGTTCGGTTGAGTTTTAGGTACCTGCTTTAGGTATTTATACTTGGTCTTTATGGTTTCAAATGGAAATCGGTGGATCATGAATCCACTATTCTTCAAAAAAAAAAAAATGTAAGTTCATGCAAGTGCATGATTTTCAAACTTAAATATATTATTTTTTTATTAAGAGATGGTGACATCGATCTGTTCTTTGATATGTTCATAAGCCATAATTCACAAAATTAGTACTGATATTTAATTAGAGACGACGTACAGCCGAAAGTTCCCGCGCTATATAGAAAATAAATTTGGTAGATATATATAGAAGTTATTAAAACTAAAGAAGAAAAATAATTAATTAAACAAGGTTTAATGTAGAAAATATAGCAAAGTCAGTCAAGGAAGGGTCCGGAGTAGGGGTGTCAATGGGTACGATACGGGTAGGGTGGAACCATTTTCATACCCATACCCACTAAGAATTGATCTACCCATACCCTACCCATACTCGTTAAGAATTTGTCTTACCGTACCCTACCCATACCCGTTATGATTAACGGGTAACGAAACAGTAGTGGGCGAATAACGAAAATACTAATATAATGGTTTTACTATTTTTACAAATAAACCATCTAAATTCATCACGTCATACATATGCCATCACAATTACTAATATAAAAATGAAAATACAAATATGCAATAAATTCTAACTAATAGTTTTTTATAAAGCAAAAATAAAATAAAAATCACAAATATCTCTTCTAACAAATTCAATTCGTTAACTAAATAACAAAACATTCAAATAAAAAGGTAATATGTTTAGCATAATATTCTTCTTATAACAAAATGCATACATTTTCTCCAGGATTGATACAGCAATATGGAAAACAGAGAAATAAATAAATTGTATATAATATTGATATATCTATATATAATTTATTTCATATAATTACCCGTTACCCAATGGATACGAAATAATCTTTACCCGTACCATACCTGTTTATCTAATGAAAAAAAATCTTTACCCATACCCAATAAGCTAATAAAAAAAAAATCTTACCCATACCCGTCTTATTGAATACGATACAGGTAGGGTAAACGGGTAAACAGGTGTCATTGACACCCCTAGTCCGGAGACTGGAGAGAGATGAGTGTTGATGTGACCTCAAAAAGCAAAGAGAAAACAAATGAGGAAGATTCTTGACAGCCACTTTCAAAAGAAAGAAAACAAATCATGAGGAAGAAAGATAAGAGAAAACAAATGAGGAAGATTGTTGACAGCCACTTTCAAAAGAAAGAAAACAAATCATGACATGAGGAAGAAGAAAGATAAGAGAAAAACGGGTGCATGTGTTTGGACTATACCAAAGCAATTGCAAGAAAATATGGAGAGAGATGAAACAAATTTCAATATATAAAGGCGGCAGCAAGTGATACTTACTTCTTCTTAGATATTTTTGGTGCACCTTATCTTCACTCACGAGGAATTCATATCCTCTGAGTACTACAGAGGTACTGTTCCGTGGAGTAACTGGATTCGGACCATTCTTTTTAATTTTGCATGAATCTCAAAGCACAAATAATACTGCCCCTTCCCATCTCCCGAATAGGCACCGGCTGAGAGTAAATCTGGGCCGTAAAGTGATTTACTGTTCCGTGGGGTACCCGGGAGGATACGGTTCCACTCACGAGCGGGTTTCTACATGTATTAATTAATGAAAAAAAACATATATATGAAAAATTGTGTTAAAATAGAAGATTAAATGGAAATAATATGTTAACAGTTATAAATTTTTATTTCTTTCTGAGTTTGAGATTGGCTTTGTTTAAAATCGTAGGTAAAATTAAAAATTGAAAATTAGTCGTGTTAATTCATGTCGTGAACTGTCTTAATATATACGTGCCGTGTTAAACCGTGTTAATTTTATCCCTCCTCCAACACAACACTCACAAAAAATACAGCACATCTAACATCGCATACACTGTTCTACTGTGTCCTTAAATGTGTCCGACTCGAAGTGCTAAATGTTTTTTGCAATATATACACTAGTTAAGAGTAATGCACTACATTTGGGCCTTGGGTAGGCCCAGTCCAGACCCAATTGAACGAGTATTTCACAGCATAGAACCCAAGCTATTCATTTGGGTCCAAGCCCATAACACAAGGAGCGCATAGAATCAGTTGGGCCTTGACTTGAAAGCCCTTACAGACTACAATGAAAAGTTGACGCCCTTGATAGAAAATAAATAATATCTCGTGACTTTCATACCTCATCGTACCTCATATTTTATATCTTCATTTTCAAAGTTCAAATTGTCGATCTGAACTGTTCAACATGATATCCATACTAACATATGTTTGGGGATGAAATTTTATAATTTTTGGAAATTGTTTACTATTTTTTAAGATATGTACAAAATCACTATTTCTAGACCGTTCAAAAACAGTGATTTTGTACCTCTCTTCAAAAATAGTAAAAAAATTCTCAAAATTATAAAATTTCATCCCCAGGTATATTTTAGTATGGATGTCATGTTGAGCGGTTCGGATCGGCAATTTAGACCCTGAAAACGAAGATATAAAATATGAGGTATGATGAGGTATGAAAGGCATGATGTATTGGAACTCTTCTCTTGATATATACAAATTGAAATTAAAGAAGAAAAAGAAAGGCGTAAAGCATAAAGGAGGGGAGAAAGATAAGAGTTGATATATCTTAATTGAGGAGACAAAGTCAGAGGATAAGAGAGGTGTTAATTAAGCGTTTTAATTTCTTTTTTAACAAACATCAATAATGTTCAAATTTGCTATGACATACATCAATACTGCACATATTCAAATTTATACAGAATTCATAGTTATGATTTATACAAACGGCATAGGTGATGCAAACCATGCGAATATATCGCCCTGTGATAAATGCAGCAAATGTTCCCATGTATGGTAGCACTGATATTGCCTTCTCAAATGGCCCCTACTGGCACCAGCTGCGTTGGATTGTACCAGTGAGCTCTTTAGTTCAAAACAGGTACGTGAAATCTTTCTCTTCAAATTGACCAGAAGCGATCGATCAATTCCTTGTTGAAGAGCTTTAGCTTAGTTTCTGGTAAATCACAAGTCAATTTGAGTGCATGGACATATGAGCTTTCAAACAATATCGTCATTTGAACAACATTTGGAGGAAAGTTTAAAATGAGACAAGTGTTATTGGAAACTATAAGCTAGGGAGGTAGTGGAGGTTTTGTCTGGGTTAATTCTACATATCTGATCCCTTCCCATCATTGTTCACTGAGTTAGTTGGATGTGAAGATGAGAACAAGTGTTGCGAGATTAATCAATGTAAAGAGGGGAGGAAGGAAGAGATTGAGTATGATTTCATCCATGTATATTAATCATTGTAAAGGAATTGAATGCGGTGACTTGGAGGTGCCTATCACTATATATGGACAACATAAAAGCTATTATATATCTTGCTATGTGCCTAAACAATTTTTACTTCATATGTTATTAATTAGTAAACAAACAAAGAAAATTAATACGCTTTATTTGTAAAACATGTTGTCATGTGCAGATCGAATTGGGAAACAACAACTGGCTATAAATCACAAGATTAGAAAAGATTTTATTTTGTTTAAGATTTTATTTTATTTTCTGTTATTTCTTTCTATCTTGCAGATGAGAAAAATTAGGAAATAATCTTAATTAGCTTTGTTTCTGTTTTCTACAAGCTATAGCCGTGTATATTAGCTACTGCTCTTGAAGAGAACATTGTATCAGAAAAATTAAAGATAATCAATAAAGAAAGGGAGGGAGGTTTGGGGAGTCTTGTGTTTTTACAATATTTTTACATGGTATCAGAGCGGTGATTATACCAGCAGATCAAACATAGTACCGTCATGTCTGGAGCTGACGAAGGCGTGGCAGGATCAGGGGATCAAAGTGGGACCGATGAACTCCTTGAGAAACTGGCGCAACTCCTCATAGCCAAGAATCAAATGACAATATCAAATCCACAATTTGAAGGGGCTGCTGCACCGATCACAATCAAACTCAATGGAACTAATTTCAGGTTGTGGTCACAAGTAGTAGAGATGTTTGTACTCAGCAAAGACAAGCTGGGGCACTTGAACGGCGATCGGTCACAACCACCTGAAGGCAATCCGATACACCACAAGTGGAAGATTGATGATTCGATTGTGAAAGGTTGGATTATCAATTCTCTAGCACCGAATCTAATCGAAAATTTTATTCGTTTTCCAACAGCAAAAGAAGTGTGGGACGCGATTGCTATCACATTTTTTTATGGCAGTGATGCATCACAAGTTTACGACTTGAAGAAAAGAGTATCTCGGCTGAAACAATCGGGTGGGCAAGTTGAAGATTACTACAATTCATTGCAAGCTCTATGGCGGGAGATAGATTTTCGACGGCCAAATCCAATGAAGTGCAAGGAGGACATCGAGAAATACAATCAGGTGGTGCAGGAGGACCGTGTCTACATCTTTCTCGATGGACTTGACGACAGACTTGATGGGGTGCGGGCTAATGTGCTTCAAATGACTCCCTTGCCGACGGTAGAGCAAGCCTACGCTCGAGTACGGCGAGAAGATGTGAGGCAATCCATGATGTTGGGTAAGGGTCAAATTGTGCCGGATTCTATGGCAATGATCTCGAAAATTTCTGCACCACATGAGGTAAACAATTCCCGTGCTTACAATCTGAATTCCAGCACTAAGTTTAGTTCAAATGGGACCCGAAACCAGCCTCAACCTGCCATGGGTATTGGGTGTACTCATTGTGGAAATCCCAAACATACAAAAAGACACTTGCTTCAAGCTTCATGGCTATCTAGAATGGTGGAAAGAGCTAAAGAAGAAGAGGCAAGAATCGGGAAAAGCAAGGGCTGCTGTGGCAGTTTCTGAAAATTACTATGTATTTCCATCGGGTGAGTCACATGTGAAAACTGAACCAACAGGTATGGCAATTCTGTCGTATGATTTTCATAAGCATAAATCTAGTACTTGGGTAATAGACTCGGGGGCCACGGACCATATGACTTTTTCTGACCAAGATGTAGTAGGAAAGGGAAAACCTAGAAGCGATACAATTTTTAATGCAAATGGAGGCAAATGCGTTGTTACAGGTGCGGGAGATGTGAATGTCTCTCCGTCTCTAACACTATCCAATACTCTTGTGGTTCCCTCTCTGTCTACTAAACTGATCTCCGTGGGACAACTAGCAGAAGATCTAAATTGTGTAGTACTTATGTATCCACATTTTTGCATTTTTCAGGATATTCTGACAAAGGAGATAATTGGGCGTGGTACTAAAAGAGGAAGGATGTATCACTTGGATGATTGGAAGGATGGGAGCGTGAATCTAACAAAGAGCATATCTACAAACCGTGAAGAAAAAATTTGGAGATGGCATAGAAGGTTGGGACACCTGTCATTTGGCTATATGCGAAAACTTATGCCAAATTTCTTTCCGAATTTAGATATATTTGTGTTTGAATGTGAAACATGTATTAAGGCCAAAAGTCATCGTGTGCCATACCCTATTAGTACTAGTCGGAATAATTTTTTATTTGACTTGGTTCATTCTGATGTGTGGGGGCCGTCCCCGATAAACTCAATCATCGGTTATAAATGGTTTGTTTTGTTTATTGATGACTGTACTCGCATGACTTGGATTTATTTGATGAAAGGAAAAGATGAGGTGGCAAATATCTTTGAGGGATTTTATAATATGGTAGAAAAATAGTTTGGCAAGGGAATTAAATATTTAAGAAGCGATAATGGTGGAGAATTTATTAATAACAACTTAAAGGATTTCTTCACATGTAAAGGGATTATTCATGAGACTTCATGTGTGGGAACTCCGCAACAAAACGGGGTTGCGGAAGGGATTATTCATGAGACTTCAGGCGGAGGAGTAGTGGAGATCCTGGCGTCCATGGCTGAGGTGGAGGAGGATCGAGATGATGACCCTTTTTTGGACCTCCTTGAGGAGGATTTTGGGCTTGGCAGCCTCTTAAGTCTAATGTCTGGCGACTCCTTGGATGATGATGATCAGGGGCGGATCTAGGATTTCCGTCAGGGTAGGGCAAGATAATATTTATGCGGGTCCAATATTTAATCGGGTTTAAACCTACTATCTAATCGGGTACTAAATAAAAAACAATCAACATGCCAAATTTTTTTTTTTCAAATCTAAACATGACATACAAAAATTTACAGAGGAGAAAGAGAAGAGGGCATTTGTTTCTTCCAGGGTGGGGCAAGATCCAAAAACCTAGTACTTAGAAACTAATTTTGAAATTCCAGGGTAGGGCAGTTGCCCTACCCTGCACTATGCTGGATCCGCCCCTGATGATGATGATGATGTGGACTGGGACTTGTTGGATTACTAATAGTTGTTGTTATACTGTGTTTTGAAATGTCTGTTATTTTGTGTATTTTTTGTGCAGTAAAGTTTTGACTAAACAGTTTGGCTGAGTTTTAGGTACCTGCTTTAGGTAATTATAGTGGTGATCTTTATGGTTTCAAATGGAAATCGGTGGATCATGAATCCACTATTCTTCAAAAAAAAAAAATGTAAGTTCATGCAAGTGCATTATTTTCATACTTAATTATATTTGTTTTTATTAAGAGATGGTGACATCGATCTGTTCTTTGATATGTTCATAAGCCATAATTCACAAAATTAGTACTGATATTTAATTAGAGACGACATACAGCCGAAAGTTCCCGCGCTCTATAGAAAATAAATTTGGTAGCTAGATATATATAGAAGTTATTAAAACTAAAGAAGAAAATTAATTAATTAATTAAACAAGGTTTAATGCAGAAAATATAGGAAAGTCAGTCAAGGAAGGGTCCGGAGTAGGGGTGTCAATGGGTACGATACGGGTAGGGTGGAACCATTTTCATACCCATACCCACTAAGAATTGATCTACCCATACCCTACCCATACTCGTTAAGAATTTGTCTTACCGTACCCTACCCATACCCGTTATGATTAACGGGTAACGAAACAGTAGTGGGCGAATAACGAAAATACTAATATAATGGTTTTACTATTTTTACAAATAAACCATCTAAATTCATCACGTCATACATATGCCATCACAATTACTAATATAAAAATGAAAATACAAATATGCAATTAATTCTAACTAATAGTTTTTTATAAAGCAAAAATAAAATAAAAATCACAAATATCTCTTCTAACAAATTCAATTCGTTAACTAAATAACAAAACATTCAAATAAAAAGGTAATATGTTTAGCATAATATTCTTCTTATAACAAAATGCATACATTTTCTCCAGGATTGATACAGCAATATGGAAAACAGAGAAATAAATAAATTGTATATAATATTGATATATCTATATATAATTTATTTCATATAATTACCCGTTACCCAATGGATACGAAATAATCTTTACCCGTACCATACCTGTTTATCTAATGAAAAAAAATCTTTACCCATACCCAATAAGCTAATAAAAAAAAAATCTTACCCATACCCGTCTTATCGAATACGATACAGGTAGGGTAAACGGGTAAACAGGTGTCATTGACACCCCTAGTCCGGAGACTGGAGAGAGATGAGTGTTGATGTGACCTCAAAAAGCAAAGAGAAAACAAATGAGGAAGATTCTTTACAGCCACTTTCAAAAGAAAGAAAACAAATCATGAGGAAGAAAGATAAGAGAAAACAAATGAGGAAGATTGTTGACAGCCACTTTCAAAAGAAAGAAAACAAATCATGACATGAGGAAGAAGAAAGATAAGAGAAAAACGGGTGCATGTGTTTGGACTACCAAAGCAACTGCAAGAAAATATGGAGAGAGATGAAACAAATTTCAATAAAGGCGGCAGCAAGTGATACTTACTTTTACTTAGATATTTTTGGTGCACCTTATCTTCACTCACGAGGAATTCGTATCCTCTTAGTACTACAGAGGTACTGTTCCGTGGAGTAACTGGATCCGGACCGTTCTTTTTAATTTTGCACGAATCTCAAAGCACAAATAATACTGCCCCTTCCCATCTCCCAAATAGGCACCGGCTGAGAGTAAATCTGGGCCGTAAAGTGATTTACTGTTCCGTGGGGTACCCGGGAGGATACGGTTCCACTCACGAGCGGGTTTCTACATGTATTAATTAATAAAAAAAAACATATATATGAAAAATTGTGTTAAAATAGAAGATTAAATGGAAATAATATGTTAACAGTTATAAATTTTTATTTCTTTTCGAGTTTGAGATTGGCTTTGTTTAATATCGTAGGTAAAATTAAAAATTGAAAATTAGTCGTGTTAATTCATGTCGTGAACTGTCTTAATATATACGTGCCGTGTCCGTGCCATGTTAAACCGTGTCAATTTTATCCCTCCTCCAACACAACACTCACAAAAAATACAGCACATCTAACATCGCATGCACTGTTCTACTGTGTCCTTAAATGTGTCCGTCTAGAAGTGCTAAATGTTTTTTGCATATACACTAATTAGAGTAATGCACTACATTTGGGCCTTGGGTAGGCCCAGTCCAGACCCAATTGAACGAGTATTTCACAGCATAGAACCCAAGCTATTCATTTGGGTCCAAGCCCATAACACAAGGAGCGCATAGAATCAGTTGGGCCTTGACTTGAAAGCCCTTACAGACTACAATGAAAAGTTGATGCCCTTGATAGAAAATAAATAATATCTCGTGACTTTCATACCTCATCGTACCTCATATTTTATATCTTCGTTTTCAAAGTCGAAATTGTCGATCTGAACTGTTCAACATGATATCCATACTAAAATATGTCTGGAGATGAAATTTTATAATTTTTGAAAATTGTTTACAATTTTTTAAGATATGTACAAAATCACTATTTTTAGACCGTTCAAAAACAGTGATTTTGTACCTCTCTTAAAAAATAGTAAAAAAATTTCAAAAATTATAAAATTCCATCCCCAGGTATATTTTAGTATGTATGTCATGTTGAGCGTTCGGATCGGCAATTTAGACCCTGAAAACGAAGATATAAAATATGAGGTATGATGAGGTATGAAAGGCATGATGTATTGGAACTCTTCTCTTGATATATACAAATTGAAATTAAAGAAGAAAAAGAAAGGCGTAAAGCATAAAGGAGGGGAGAAAGATAAGAGTTGATATATCTTAATTGAGGAGACAAAGTCAGAGGATAAGAGAGGTGTTAATTAAGCGTTTTAATTTCTTTTTTAACAAACATCAATAATGTTCAAATTTGTTATGACATACATCAATACTGCACATATTCAAATTTATACAGAATTCATAGTTATGATTTATACAAACGGCATAGGTGATGCAAACCATGCGAATATATCACCCTGTGATAAATGCAGCAAATGTTCCCATGTATGGTAGCACTGATATTGCCTTCTCAAATGGCCCCTACTGGCGCCAGCTGCGTTGGATTGTACCAGTCAGCTCTTTAGTTCAAAACAGGTACGTGAAATCTTTCTCTTCAAATTGACCAGAAGCGATCGATCAATTCCTTGTTGAAGAGCTTTAGCTTAGTTTCTGGTAAATGACAAGTCAATTTGAGTGCATGGACATATGAGCTTTCAAACAATATCGTCATTCGCACAACATTTGGAGGAAAGTTTAAAATGAGACAAGTGTATATTAATCATGTGAAAAAAGTACAAATTTCCCGTCGGCAAGGTAAATAAATATATATAATCAAATTAACCTCCAGTTTTTTAATCAGGCCTGGTCGATTTCCACCTGCTCAAGCTCAACCATACCTAGATTTGTCCAAATTACATGCAAGTACAACAAAAGAAAGGGAAAAGAGAGACATGTGGGTCCCACACTTTGGCAATATATTGACCTTGGAGCTAGCTTAGAGGGGAGGAAGGAAGAGATTTGAGTATGATTTCATCCATGTATATTAATCATTGTAAAGGAATTGAATGCGGTGGCTTGGAGGTGCCTATCACTATATATGGACAACATAAAAGCCATTATATATCTTGCTATTTGCCTAAACAATTTTTACTTCATATGTTATTAATTAGTAAACAAACAAAGAAAATTAATACGCTTTATTTGTAAAACATTATTATGTTCCAGACAGATTGTTCACAACACAGCCCAGCTAATAAGTTGAACCAATTTGTTCATCTTTAAGAGGGATTTGTGCATCAATTAATTAACCACAAGTCAGAGATAGTGGAACAGTTAAAACTAAAATCATTAAATGAGGCTATCCAATTCCATAAAGTAGAAGCAATTGTACAATTAACAAAAAGTTGGTTTGTTGATTCAGTGAAACCACACAGAGAGGGCAAGAAACATCTCCAATACCTATGTAAACTAAGATCTTATATTATATATACTGTCTTTTTTTGTTATATCATCAAAAACTCATACAACTTATCTCGATTATCCTTGCCGAAACAAAGCGAGGCATTCTACTAGTCATAGACATAATATCTGATTACACAATATAATAACTTAAATCATAATTTGAAAACAAAGGGTCCACTAAACCCAGTCTTATCGATCATCTACCACCGGATAAACCTGAGAAAGATGTCATTGTAGAGGGGTATGACATAATATAAGAATCAAACCCTTCATTCTGAAGCAGTGCAAGCATGCTAAAGTTTGCTTTTATTGCTGATAACTCAGGTAGGGGTGCATTGCCTTCCAAATATTGCACGACTTGCCGCATGCTTGGCCTGGCACTAGGTAGTGGATGTGAGCAAAGCAAACCAAGTTTTAGCACCATATCTACCTCCTCTACTGTATAACATTCGCCTAATCTCGGATCCACAATATCAGCTAAGGATCCTAAATTCCAGTGTTCTAACACCTGATCGACTAGAATCGTTCGCTCACCTTGTGTACCGGGGTCTACCGGCCTCTTACTGCAAACAATTTCTAACAGGAACGCACCAAAGGCAAACACATCAGTGAGAGGTGTTGCCTTCCCAGCTCTCGCAAGCTCTGGTGCAATATAACCCATTGTACCTACCACATGAGTGGTTTGAGGGTCAGTACCGTGATCGTATAGTCTTGCAAGGCCAAAGTCACCTAATTTACCATTTAAATCACAATCTAATAAAACATTGCTTGCCTTAATGTCTCGGTGGATGACGACTTGCTCCCAATCCTCATGGAGGTATAAAAGACCTGATGCTACTCCTTTGATAATTTTGAATCGTTGGATCCAATTAAGAGCCGGCTTTTCTTGACCATACAAATACTTGTCAAGACTCCCATTCGGCATGTAATCATATACCAAAAGGAGCTCCCCTTTACGCCGGCAATAACCCAATAACTGAACAAGGTTTCTATGCCGGAGCCGGCCAATACTCACAACCTCTGCAATGAATTGCTTGATACCTTGCCTTGATTCGTGTGAGATTCGCTTGACTGCAACTTCCAATTTGGACACAGGTAAAACCCCCCTGTAAACTTTCCCAAAGCCACCACTCCCAAGCAACTCTTTTTCCTTAAACCCATTCGTTGCTCGGTACAAATCTTTGTATGAGAAGCGATGTGGACCAAACTCAACTTCCCAATCTTCAAGCAGTTCTGCGTACTTGAACCGCCTCTTCATGTAGAGAAAAAGGGAAGCAACTAAAATAAAAACAAAGGCAGCTGAAGCGAAAGGCATCACTATGTCTAAGACTTTTGATCGGCCTTTGGAGGTTGTACGTGGGAGCTTTGGTAACTTTGATAGGTCAATGGATGGTGCTGCTCCATTTAGTTTGAAGCTCCATCCAAGAATGTAGTGAGAGCTATGGACAGAGCCAGTGGAAGAAGAGAAACCAACATACATAGAATCGGTGTTCAAAAGTACTGTTGAGAGATTGAATTTATAAGAAAGTAGAGGTTTTGTTGGTTTAGACTTTCCAATGGGAGATAAGGTAACAGTAATTTGTGTCTCTTGGCTCTCGTATTCAACCCATACTTGCATCGCTTTACGACTGATAAGGCTCAAATTTTTAAAGGAACCGGAATTGTCGCCGGTATAATAACCGGCGGAAGCAGATTGGCTTGACGTCAAACTATTTATATCAATGCCAACATGGTTATCATTCATATCTTTGAACTCAGAGCTATATATAGTGTCAAGCTCAATCGCAAAAATATGATTGGTGAGATTGCCATTGTTTTGACTATTGAGGAGGCCCAAGTATTGGCTTGGCAAGGCAGAGGAGAGATTCTTCGAAGGGGAGATGAAGAAGGTAATACCATGGCCACTGAGGTCAAGGTACCCCGAAATAATTGCGAATACAAATGTGGTTGAGAAGGAAGAGGTGGTCGACCTGCCGAAGTGAATTGGAGATGGATGGAAGGCATGACCTTTCATTTGAAACGTGTCATTAGTTAACCTCAAAAGGCCATTCGACTCGATGTACGCTACACCGTCTAGGGTAAGATTTGCACCGGTGAATCCATTGAATGTAAATTCCACTGCTTGGCTGACTGAGAATGTGATTTTTAGGAGGAAGAGAAAACTGAAAGCAAAGTTTTTAATGAGCATGACTAAAATAAGAAACAAATTATTAATTTGCTTAGAAGATGAGAAGCTCAAATGGGCGTATCTCTTTGCAGCAAGTTGTGGATTTGAGAATATATATATAGTGCATGATTGGATATTATTAATTAATTTATGTGAGAGATAATTAAGGCACCAATTAGCAGAAGCTTCTACTTGGACTTATTTCAGTATGTTCACACAGAAATATTGACTCAGAAAACTGGTGATAAATTATTGAGTGACTTAATGGCCAATTATTGAGTGAGATTATGGTATTTTAAAATGCGTAGATTGGTATATATGTACTATGCATTAATATTTCTATTTTTAAAATTTAAACAGTCGATCTGAATCGCTGAATATGATTCTCCATATGAAAATGTATTTTTAGATCAAAATTTACATTTTTTTTATATCTCTTACTATTCTTTTAGGAGGGATCAAGTTACAACATTTTTGAGTTACAACAATGTTACAACAACTATTTTTTACGATTTCAAAGTCCAAATCGTCAATCCAAACCGTTCAACATGATCTCCATAATAAAATGTGCTTCCAGATCAAATTTTACATTTTTTTGAATTTTTTTACTATTTATTAAGATTGGTACAAAATTCAATGGTATGAATTTGACTAGTTTTTGTACCCACCTTAATAAATAGTAAAAAAATTCAAAAAAATGTAAAATTTGATCTGGAAGCACATTTTATTATGGAGGTCATGTTGAACGGTTTGGATCGACGATTTGGACTTTGAAATCGTAAAAAATGGTTGTTGTAACATTGTTGTAACTCAAAAATGTTGTAACTTGATCCCTCCTCTTCTTTTAGATAGATATAAAATTACAATTTTTAGATGCATGGTCAAGAAATTTTAGATCAAGTTATAATCTATCTAGCTAAAATATAGTAAAAACATAAATAAAAAATATATAAAATTTTGTCTTCGAGTATTTTTTCATATGAAAATTATGTTTGAATTTTAAAAATAAAGATATAAATTCATATTACAAAATGATTGAAGTTGAAATTTCCGAATGCTAAATGATTGAAGTTTCCCAATTATTAATTAAAGAAATTTCCGAATGCTAAATGATTGAAGTTGCAAAAGTAAAAATATCTAGATGTGTTTTTGCTAATCAGACATATATATACACATCGCTGAAGTCATCATCAATTATTGGTTTGTAGTTACAAGTTGCAACAAACACTTTGAAAAAAAACGAGTTGCGACAAAGAGAATTATTTGATGCAATTTATGACCCACAACCCGTTATTTTCTACATGATGGAGAAGTTTATGAGAATTGTAGAAAGATACTATGGACAAGTACTTCTAAGAACAGAGTAGGTTTGATGGGTTTTTGAGTTCGATGAGCTTCAAAGCCATCCGATCTGCTTTATGAAACGTGTATACGTAAATTGAAATGGATGTGCACGAATATTAAAACGGAGCGCACAGATTTTACAGCAGATCGGACGATCTTGAAGCCCATTGAACTTAAAGTAGGTCCGTTGCCCATCGGACCTACTCTCAAGTCCTTTTTGAAGCTCTTTCGTTCAAGCCTACTAAATTGACTTTTTGGTAGCCATACCTTTCAACTTAATAGTGTTATAATTTAGTATAATGAATTAAGAATGTACCTTGTTGAAATAATTTTTGTTCTCATGCTGAATTGATGGGGACAACTACTAGCGAAGGGGTTATTAACTGAAAATTTTAGAAGTAAAGGATTATATTCTTAAATTCAAGGTTCTAAATAACGATTATCGCGTCATCGTGGAAAGGCTAAATAAAAAGCTATCGCGAATAGCGTAGCTATAGCGAAAGCTATCATACATAGCGTTTTTTCATTAAAAAATTATGTTTTATATTTCTACTAATTATCAAAATTTTCTAAAGTCTCATATAGCAATAAGTAACGCAAAATTGATTAAGGAATTAGATTATTCATATTGAACCAGTACAAAGTCCAAATTGTTATTCAAAATATCCCTAAAAATATCATAAACTATCTATTAAACTATATATCTTTTTTCTATTAAAAAAACCTAAGCATCATGGCATAAACTATCTATCATTTTCTATTTAAAAGCAAAAGCAATCCAGACCTTGAAAAAAATTGATCCTTAAAAAAATTTCAGTTTTGACCTTTAAATAAAAGCCTATCACTACAACAAAATCTCTCTTCAGTGACCGGCATCAGAGACCGGGTCTGTCGCCGGTCGCTGAAGACCCCCCACAAAACAAAAAAACAAAAAAAATTAAATGCATCGAAGACCAACCCTTCTGCGACCGGCGCCGTTGCCTTTAGCGACCGATTTGACCCGGTCGCAGAAGGGTACCTCCTAAAAAAAAACCCTGCGCGAGCTTCTCTCTCTGTCTCCTCCCGTGTTTTAGGTTTAGCAAAAAAAAAAAGTCGGCCGCCCCCGACTCGCCCGACCCCAGGCCAACCCCGCTAATCAGGACAACCCTGCTCCGCTGCCGCCCGACCCCCACCCACTGGCCTCGCCGCCCTATCCATGGCACTGATCAGGCCAACTCTCTCTGCTGCCTGACCCTGCCGCCCGATTTACACAGTTCCGGAGTTGAGTAAGCAAGCGAAGGATTCCAAGGCCAAGGTTGTTATTACTGTGCTGGAGCTCTGGCCGAAGGTGAGTCGGTGAATTTCTTATTTTTTATTTTATTTATTTTATTTTTTGGTGTTGCACCTTTGTTGATATGACCAAAGGGATAGCCAAATTTTTTATTGTCTAATGAAGACCACAGAATAGTATGCCCTGATATAGAACTGTCATTTCAGACAATTGATATTTTTTTCGGAAGAAATTATGGCTTCAATTGGTGTTTGACTACCCTAAGGACTTTGAAATTTTTGCCGCTTGAAATAGAAATTATGGGCCAAAATTGACATTTGTTCATTCTCAAAGTTGCCCCTCTTCTTTTTTTGATTGCTCAAGAATCTTTCTTTGGAAAATTTGACAAGTCTCATCACGAGAAAATTGAAATTTCTGTCAAACATCGATATGTGCTGGATTGTTTTGGTCAAAGCAACACACTATGGTATGTCTACATTAGATATTTTACATATGGTAAGGAGAGTAGAACTAGGGTGTTCCTAAGTTCACCAAGCCTTTCTGTGAGCTCGACTCTAAAACCTATCGAATTGATTTCAAACGACATTTCCAAACCGTTAGATGTTCAATCTATATTAAAATGTGCTTGGAGACCAAATTTTACATTTTTTGGAATTTTTTTACTATTTATTAAGATGGTTTGAAAATCGCTGTTTTTATTAAAATTCTGCACCATTGGAAAACAGCGATTTTCAAACCATCTTAATAAATAGTAAAAAAATTCCAAAAAATGTAAAATTTGGTCTCCAAGCACATTTTAATATAGATTGAACATCTAAATGTTTGGAAATGTCGTTTGAAGTCAATTCGATAGGTTTTAGAGTCAAGCTCACGGAAGAGCTTGGTGAGCTTAGGAACACCCTAGTTCTACTCTGGTAAGGATTTGTTAATAACTAGTCAACTATTCTGACAAAAGGTAAGGATTTGTTAATAACTAGTCAACTATTCTGACAAAATGAATTTCTAAATTTGAAATCCAACATTTTAGACAAGATCTGTATGGTACACCAATCATGCTTCTGAAAAATGATAAAATTTTTGTGTTGTTTGAAATCCAACATTTTAGACAAGATCTGTATGGCCAGACTTGACTTGGGCTGTATTTTTGTGTTAATTGTATGGAGGCTTGAGAGGGTCTGGGAAACCGGAGTGGAAATAGAAGAATAAACGGGAAATTAATGGAATTGTATGTCCATGAGAACTAAATTTCCTAATTGCTTTGCAGGTATGCCAAGCAGAAAGGGGAAGGAGAAGGAGCCATCATTCAGTGGATTCAAGCACCCTCCACGTGGCCGAAATGCATACATCCCGCAGCCGCAAAGGCTGGAGGACAGACCAGTGATTCGTCTAGCTGGTTATAGGTAAATTCATTTTTTGTGAATTTTTGTGTATGTAGGATTATCCATTTGTAGTGGTTTTAAGTAATTTTGTTTGCAGATCTTTTGTTGGAGATTTGTTGATAGCGACTAAAAATGTCAACAAAATAATCTCACAATGCACAAGTTTTCACTATCCTGAGGAAACTAGATTACCCACCATATCCATGTGTACAAAATTTGATGACTATCCTGAGGGAATTAAACAAGAGGTCAAGGATGAGTTTTTTGTGAGTAAAATCTCCTTTTTAAAATTGGCAACCTAATGTGTCTCTTTTTAAGCTAACCAACGACTTTTTAATGATGCATGCAGAAGCACTTTCAGTTTCCCCCAGGTGAAGACATGGATCTGGCCTGGAAGACATTCAGCAGCATAGCCAACAAAGCTCTCCAAAACCTGCTTCACAATTGCAAAGACGAAGCGAAATATAGGTATGGAGATAGCATTCTGGATTGGAAGGACCGAGGGATGCCAAGCACATATGATTGGATAACGGCGAATAACTAGCCCAAATTGTGCGACTATTGGTGCTCCGAAGACTTTGCTAGGCGGAGCGAGCAGAATCAACAAAATAGGTAAATGCGATTTCAAGTCAGGTGTTGGGCGTGCTTCAACCACAGATCACCCAATTCATGGAGGAGTTCAGGCGTAGCATGGGACGTTCTTCGTCTCATCAAGTACAAAATCTGATTTTTGAGTATTTTTGAATCCAATAAATTAAGACATCATAAAAATGTTAGCTATATTCTCACAGGGAGGTTCTAGCTCGCACCATGCATCGAACCTCGATGATCAAGATGACAGTGGGGATGATATGGGAGATGAGTTTTAAGCATTTCAAATTTGTTATTATGTCGTACTTTAGATATTTTATGTCATACCTTAGATGTGATACTTTAGATATTTGTTATTCGATGTTTATGTAGTCCTTTAGATATTTCATGTTTATGTAGTTCTGTGAATTGCTTGGTCCGTACCAATTAAATTGCTTATGAATTAGTTTTAAATTGCTTGGTGCTTGTGAATTGTTTGGTACGTTTCGTACCAATTGGGGCTGGGAAAATATAAATGAACAGAATGGGTTTAATGGTTGTTATATTTGTTTGGTACATTTCGTACCAATTGGGGAAAAGAAAAATAACAGCAAACACCCAAAAAAAAAATATTACCCTTCTGCGACCGATTATTGGCTCATCAGCGACCGCCAAATCGATCCCTGATGGTCTTCCTGCCACGTCAACATATATCATCAGAGACCGATCTCATCGGTCGCTATAGGGTCATCTGCGACCGGCGCCTTACCCTTCTGCTACCGGTGACGTCAGCGGGGAGGGTATCAGCGACGGAGCAACTGCGACCGACTTTTCTGTGACCGATTTAAGCCTTCTGCAACCGACAATAACCTTTTGCGACCGGCGCCTTACCCTTCTGTGACCGATTTGGCCGGTCGCAGAAGGGTATTGCTGCTGTAGTGTATGTAGCATAGCGTGCGCTATAGTGCGTAGCATGTAACGCAAATAACGAACCGTTGGTACCGCTATAGCAGTCATAGCTGAAATAGCGCACTTTTATCCCATAGTTTAGCGTTTAAGGTCTGAAAATGCTATAGCACCGCTATTGCGTCGCTATTTAGAACACTGCTTAAATTGATTTCAATTATAAGTACTTGATGATTTATCTTAATGAATAAAATTATGATTCAATAATTAACTGACTTAAAATTTCGGTTTATTTAAATTATTTATTGTAGATTGATTCAGTTCAACTATATATATACTAATGATAATATTAATGAAGGTAGTGCTTGAATACTCATATATTTAATTTGGACTTGATGCAACTACATAGGCAACCACTGTTCTAAATAGCACGCTATAACGCCGCTATAGCGTTTTTGGACCTCAAACGCTAAGCCATGACATCAAAATGCGCTATTTGCGCTACGGCCGCTATACAATATGGATTTTTTGAAGCAATTTATATGGTCTTTAAATAAAGACCCAAAAAAGCTCAAACCGAAATTGAATTTGTTGCTACTTGCTACAGATAAATCAATTTGAAATTGGAAATAGAAATTGAAATTTGAATAGAAAAAAAGTCCAAACAGAAATTGAAATTTGAATAGAAAAAAAAAATAGATTATGTCATGAATCATGATGCTTAAGATATTTTTAATAGGAAAAATCGATAGTTTATGATATTACTATGGATATTTTGAACCGCAATTTGGACTTTGTACGGGTTCAATATGAATATTATAATTTCTTAATTACTTTGGTGTTATTTATTGTTCTATGAGACTTTAGATAATGTTGTATTTAGTACAAATATTGAATATACGGAATGTAAAAAAAACACTATGTAGCATAACTTCCGCTATAGCGACGCTATTCGCTATAGCTTTTTTTGTAGCCTTCCCACTATGACGCTATAAACGCTATTTAGAACCTTGTAGGCAACATTCAAAGAAGGGGAGTATGCCATTAAATTTTGAATAATTTGGACGTTTTGTTCTAAAATTGGTATTTTGAGTAAATCTTGATTGTTATAACTTGCTCAACATTAAAAAAAATCTTGGTTATTGTTTATGCGGCCTTGTGTCTTCCTCTTCGTCTAGCTATTCAATTAAATAAAGAGGAGGAATCCACTTACAACATTTGTAAGTTACAACAACCTACAACAATTTGGTTTTGCGATTTAAAAAGTCTAAATAGTTAATCCAAACTGTTCAATATGATCTATATTAAAATGTGCTTGGAGATAAAATTTTACATTTTTTTGAATTTTTTTACTATTTATTAAGTATTTTACAAAACTGCTATTTTTAGACAATTCTTGACCACTGAAAAATAACAGTTTCGTAAAATACTTAATAAGTAGTAAAAAATTCAAAAAAATATAAAATTTTATCTCCAAGTAAATTTTAATATAGATATCATGTTAAACAGTTTGGATCGACTGTTTGAACTTTTAAAATCACAAAACCCAATTGTTATAAATGTTGTAACTTATAAATGTTGTCATTAAGGGTTCTATTTTTCTTCAACCATTCGACAACAGTAAAGGTAGCATCTAATCTCTGAGCGAAGCCTAATCTCCGAATTATACAGTTATAAACTTGAAGAGCAAATCAGGACAATCCTTGAGCAATTCTGCCATGTCATCTGCAGTTTTTTCATTGTGTAAGGTCAATGTGAGGAAAATAAATCTGCTATGATTCTCGGGAATCGCAGGACCCTGCAATCCCGAATCTCAGCTGTTGGTTTTTTTCGTGATGCGTGCATGAAAATTTACTTTTCCAAAGTGTTTTCGAGATCCGCACACAAAAAAATTTGAACCATTGATTCGGAATTTTAGGATCCTGCGATCCCACCCAGGATCGCAGCAGATTCGGACTCCAATGTGAGAGCACGTACATCGATTCTTCCATTTTGGAGAGCATTCGGAATTTCTTCATAGTCGACCTCTACTTTCTCATAAGTTTGATCCAAACCCAAAACTCCATTAAACCATCTGGTGGTGTAAAAAGCACCTTTATTTTTTGGCAAATTCTTCTATGGACATAAGGATCTATTTGTAAAATGAACATATTTTCATTTTCAAAGTTCTAACAGTCGATCCGACCGTTCAACATTATCTCCATATTAAAATGTACGTGGAGGTCAAATTTTACATTTTTTTGAATTTTTTTACTATTTATTAAGTATTTTACAAAATTCAATGGTCTGAATTTGACTAGTTTTTGTAAAATACTTAATAAATAGTAAAAAAATTCAAAAAAATGTAAAATTTGACCTCCAAGTACATTTTAATATGGAGATAATGTTGAACGGTCGAATCGACTGTTTGAACTTTGAAAATGAGAATATGTTCATTTTACAAATAGGTCCTTATGTCCATAGAAGCATCCCTCTTATTTTTTACATCCGTCTTCAAATGGGACAAATTGGGCGCAAACCTAGATCTAGGAAATGAAATGTAACTGGAACAGCTAAAACACCCTTTTCGCCTTATCTTTTCAAATGAAAATGCCCATAACTTGTCTGAATCGAGGTAAGATTTGGCTAGAACAGATTGGTCTGGGTACGAAGCAATAACAGGTTGCATGTTTAAAATAGCATCCAGTGTACTCCTGATGCACACAAAATCAGAAGAATTAGATTGGTAAAGTTATGATTTTATAGTATCCAGTATACACCTGATACACAAAATCTTAACAGGACAGAAAATGAAGCTTGACTGATTATAACAACAAAAACAAAAAACATAAGTGTTCTTTTTGGTTCTTATCTTCTACAGTTCTACTACATGAGATGTAACACCAAATGCCTTTTTTTTTTATGTAACAGTGTCTAATCATACTTACCAGACGGTTTTTTTATTTTGTCATTCTTTTTTTTTCTTTTTTGATGTAACACATACTTATAACTAACAAAATATGTGAAGGTTTTTTTACAGCTATGATTCTGTCATTCTTCCTTCTCTTTTCCTGGTACCATATTTGTGATTTGGATTTGGTATGGCAAGGAAATCAAAAATTTTAATAAGGCCATATTAGGAATTTGAGACTTGGCATGATCTTACCATTCTGTTTTGATTTATGTTTCTTTTATGTTGGTGTGGAAGGGTTTATGAAAATTGTTGTTTTTTATAATGAGGTTAGTGGCATATGGTATTTTTTTAGGAAAAGAGAAAAAAAAGAGGAAGGGTATTTGTCATATGATTTCAAAGGGTGTGAGGTTAATGGTATGCTATGCATCACTCTAACATTGAATAGCATGTTTTACTAAGCATTTACTAAACTCTACATGAACTACCTAAAAAATAAAAAGAAATAAGAGACGTACCACTAAAGAGTTCCAAGGACCATTGTAAATTGTCTATTTGGTCGAAAAAGTGGCTACAAACCTCTTTGTGTCAGCTAATTGAAGAGGTAAACCACAAAATCAACGGAATAGAGAGATTAGTTGGAACTGGAAGAGGATAGAATGTGTGGGTAGTGGGACCCACCTGTCATCCTTACTGTAGAGAGTACTGTTCTTCTATAGTACCAGAACCTGGCCCAAATTAGATACTATTTATAGATATAGAAGAAATGATAAGATCTGGGCCAGGCCCATAAAAGTCCACTTTAATTCTAGTTGCATCCGTGTACTATGTTTATTTGGTTAATAAAGTTTGCTAAATTGAGATCGCTAGATTGTTATGTATTGATAAAACTAAAACCATTTTTGTAACTTGTTTTGGAATTTAACATTCTTTTTTGTTCTTTAAAATTACACACTAAAACAAGTCCAACTAAATCAGTTATCTAAAATGAGTGAAACCAATACACCAAATTTGGAGATGGTTGCAACAACAAGAATCTGAAATCTGATATTGTAAATTTAACATCTCTACAAAATTTACTTTCAAAAATATGTCATCTTATTTTCAAAATGCTTGCCTTGAAGTTGACATGCATCCCCTTATCTATTAATCAACTAAGTGGCATTTTTTATAGCAAGTTGAATTGATTTAGTACCAATTACAATTTCCTCAAAATTCTCAAGTCATGAAATAAAAAAGCAAAAACTAACCGACAAAGTTATCATGCACATCTAGAATTTCAGATTAGAAAATGCAAATTGAAAAAAAATTCAGAAATTACAGTCTTGTAGTTGTTATTATCATTGACACCTCACAAGAAATGGCAAATTAATTCTTCAAGTCACCAATGTAAAACTCGTCAACCATATCAAAAACTCTGGTAGCATGTTGTGGCCTGTATATATATCCATGAAAAAAAAATATAATATAAATATCACATACTAATGCACAAAATAATTATACTGCATGTATACATTAGCATAAGGAATTAGGCATTCACATGAAACTGCACCTAAGATTAAATAACATTTGCTATGTTGATTAAAATACTGTTCAACATAGAAATCATATTACTGTGAAACCAGAAAGTAAGAAGAAAAAAATGCTTATAAGATGAAGAGAGGTCATATGTACCCGTAGAAACCCTCAGTAGAGTCACGACCGGCATTGTTAAGGATTGCATCACCGCCTGGGTGTTCCTCTACGTATGGTGTCACGTCATATACCTAAATTAATACAAATCAAATTAAGTTACTCCTCAATTAAAAAAGATTCTTTATGGAGTAACATGATAACAAAAGAAGGGCAAATGTGTCAAACCTTATCTTTGACAATGATCCAGCAATCTTTTCTGGTATTATGCTTCGACACTTCTTCCTTGGTATAATCTCTCACATTCTGTTTCATGTTACACATCAGTAACAATTGGTGCCAGTATTATCAGTAACAATTGGTGCCAGTAGTATCAGGAATTGCCAAATAACAACATGGATCACACAACACAAAATATAAAAGAAAAGAAGAAGGAAACCTTGACTAGGCTGCTGTTGGATTGAGTGTGTTTTCCCTTACCTGCAAAAGATGTTGAAAAGTTTGAGGACCTAATTGTAAAAGTGAGAAAGCAGAGATGCAATTGAGGAGTTTAGGTGGTGAAATGTGAGAAAAGGTTAATAATATTAATACCTTTGTTGTTGGATTTAGGGAAGAGAAAGAGCGCTGCTCCCAGTAAAAGAAGCGCAATCAGTACCAGTAGAGCAATTGTTTCCATCTGTAGCAAGGAGATCTTAGATCTAGACTAGACTGGAGAGAGGATTGATTCGTGGAGCCAGGTATTAGAAAGAAAGAAAGAAAGAAAGAAAAGGAATGGCAGAACAGAAGCACGCACCGGAGAAAGAACTGGAGAGGAACCTCCAGTTATTATCGTAATTGCAATGGAATGAAGAGGGAGGGAGAGGGAGAGAGGCTCTCGATCGGCTACGACGGTTACTGGAGAGGAGAGGGCCAGAGGGGAAGGGAGATGCGATCGCAGCCTGATGCGCTAATGATAGCAAATGGTATCTATTATTCTATCATCACTCATCAGTCATCACTCTACAGTGGGAATTAAATTGAATCTAATTGAATTCCCGAGTTACAGAGTGCGCATCCTCTGCTATATCTCAACTTTTGTGCTTTGAGATTCGTGTAAAATGTATTTCGCGGTTGAGATCTTCCAGGAAAGCACTGAAAGTTTGAGATATCTCAGGGTTGCGAATTTTCGAGTGATGGCAGGGGTACAAATGTCGTCCGAATCCTGTCCAACGCAGCATTTTACCGCGCGTTAATTTCGGTCATTGGATGTTTAAAGAGAGGCCCTTTTCACGAATCTTAATAAGTTGCACGAAGCTTGAACCGTGGGAGAATGGAGATGATCATCAAAATATGCATGCATTCGTTTATTTATAACTAACAATTTGTAATTGCTTTTCTAATTTTTAAATGCTAATTGCACAGGAAACATGTGATATTCTGCTCAATCTTGGCGTGTTGTTTGCACAGTAACAAGATACGCGAATAATTCGTGTTTAATTCGCGAATAAAACGTTTTTGGGTGTTTCCGAACCGAATGGCGTATTATTCGTTGACCGAACCTTTGACTTAATAAAACGCGAATAAAACGCGAATAAAACGCGAATTTAACGAATTTTACGAATAATACGCGTTTTTTTTCAAGTTTTTTTTCGGAAAAAAATTTTGAAATCTCGCAAGCACAGTAATCCAGGCACAGTACAGCGGCTACAGTTTTCCAGGCTGTCAAGCACAGGTGAGCACAGCACATTTTCCAATTCCCATTATGCATATTTTTTTACTCTTTGATCTTCTATGGCCAAAAACATATAGTATATCGTATAGTAAATTATCGGTAATAAATTAAATATGCACTGGGTTTCGTATTGTAATTCCGAATTATTCCCGAATTATACCCGAATTATACCCGAATCACGAATTTTTGACCTCGCCGAACCTTTCCCGAACAATTAAGTTGTCACTATGGTTTGAAGTTGAACAGCTCTCACATTTGTAAGTCAAATCATGCACACGATGTTGCAGGAGGATCCCGACCCAGCAAATCCGGACCCTTTAATAAGTCACCGACAGTGGGACCATTTGAGGATTAAAAGTGGGCACCACTGTCAGATATATCTCTCTCTGGCAGTATGTCTCGATCGATTACCATTTACCAACTCTCTTCTTTTCCTTCTCCTTCTCTTTGTCTCTACAGAGAGAGAGAGAGAGAGAGAGTTAATTAAGCGCAGAGAGGTGTAATTGAGGAGGGGGTCAGAATCGTCAGATCCTCTTTAAATTGGATCCATGTGCGGTGAATCCGCATCCGTTTAAAACCAAGCGTCACTGCAGAGAGGAAAGAAGAAGAAGAAAAAGGAGGAGTGATGCAGATCCGAGGTTCAGGTCACCGACAAGTGGGGCCCGGACTGGGATCTCGCGTCACAGCTCTCATGCTTGCCATGTTCGCTTGCATGGCCTCCTTCTATGTTGCCGGCCGGTAGAGCTTTCCTCCTTGTTTTGTTTTGTAATTCAAGTAAGCTTAGGATCTGAAACTGGAATTGGCATTGAACTGAGATCACTTGCCTCAGTGTGCCTTTAGTTCTTTAATTTCTTGATTATCTTGAATTTTTCAAATCTGTGTGTAGGTTGTGGCAGGATGCTCAAACAAGGGTATATTTGATAAAAGAACTTGATCGTAGAACAGGACAGGTGCTTCTTCCTTCCTTACATTTCAACAAAATTTTGGTCTTGTATTGTATAATTCAAAGCTGTAAATTTAATATCTATACTGTATATTTACTGGTATTATATCTATACTGGATCTTTACTGGTATTATAATTCAAAGCTGTACATTTAATATCTATACTGGTTCTTTACTGGTATTATATCTATACTGGATCTTTACTGGTATTATATCTATACTGGACCTTTACTGGTATTATAATTCAAATCTGTACATTTAATATCTATACTGGCAATTCAGTGGTTCCTATGTTACCTGCGTAGTTTGTTCTTATATTATTATTATTCTTGCCTTTTATTTTATATAAAATTGTAGTAGGACCATCCAATAGTGGTACAGAGGCGTAAATGCCATCTATGGTGTATACCAAACAAATTTATCAATACTTTGTTTCAAGTATTTCCCCTTTTGATCTTTTATGACACTATTAACTATATTCAACTAAAATATACATATTGGTTTTTGATACAATTTTAGGGGCACACTTCTATATCAGTTGATGACACTCTAAAGGTTGTAGCATGCAGGTAACCAAAACATTACAGTTCTTTCTATAAAATGTTAAACTTTGAAAATTGTGAAACTAAAATGAATAAACTTGCTTTGCATAGGCACCAACATAAGAGATTGGCAGCACTAGAGATGGAACTGGCCCATGCAAAGCATGATGGGTACATTAGTAAGTACTCATCACATTCAAATGGGACCCGCAATGGGAAAAGGTTACTGGCTGTCATAGGAATAATGACTGGCTTTGGAAGAAAAAATTACAGGGATGCTGTTCGTAAATCCTGGCTTCCTTCTGGTACTCTCTCTCTCTCTAACAGTACATTATTAAAAACAGTTGCAAAATGGCTGGTATGGGATGTAACTATTCAGTTTCTGAATGATACTACTGCTACTGTGCTACATGCTAATAGTTACAGTCTTTGGATATGCTAGTTTCCTCAAATAAATTTGATTTGATTGCAATCTATTGAATCAAATTTGATAGTGAATTGATGGCGTCATTTTGATATTTATTGTTTTGAAACTTACTTTTCCCATTTTTATTTGAGCAGGAGCTACACTAAAGAAACTTGAACAAGAGAAAGGCATTTTGGTGCGGTTTGTGATTGGAAGAAGGTACATTTCTTCTTCTCTCTATCTGTTTAGTTTCTCACAGTGAAAGTTTCTCATATGACTTTCATGACTGATTTCTAGTCTAATGTCAGTGCAAATAAAGGGGATAATTTTGACCGAGCAATTGATGATGAAAATAGGAAAACCAATGACTTCTTAATTCTAGTGAGTTCTCTTTTCTTTTCTCTATTTTTGGTTCCGTGAACTAGAACAAAAGAGTATATTTGCACAATTGGTCCTTATAAGTATCACCGTGTTTTTATTTTTTTCAGCAAAGTGTCAGAGTTCCTGTTTGGTGTCTAAAATTGTCAACATTTACCGAATTGGCCCTTCTATTATCTATTAACACTCTTTAAATATGGATGCGAAAATCCACTGGTTTTGACAAGGATTTCCAATTTTCCATCCACTGGTTTCGAATTGGGTTTTGTCCAAAGGGCTTTGGACACATTGTATCCAAAGGAGGGCTTAAACCATCCAATCTGCATCAAGATTCGTGTGAACGGATTTCAAACTTAATAGCTTTAAACAGTTCCGTGAATCTAAACTGTTCGCATGAATTTTTACATGGATCGGACGGTTTAGGCATGGCTTTGGATGAGGCTTTGTCCAAAGCCCTTTGGACAAAAACCCCACCCCACGTTTTTTTAAGTTAAAGTGATCTGATGACAATGAAAATTCTTAGGGACCAATAGAGGACCATCCGTGAAATATACTTCAACAAAATTTTGTTCTTGCTTTTTTTTTTTTGTCTCTCTTTCTGATTGTTTTTTCTTTTTGTTCTTTTTTTTGTGTTGGGGGGTTACTTTAGGAAAACCATGTGGAAGGATCTGAGGAGCAACCTCAAAAGACAAAACGATTTTTTGGCCTTGCGGCAGATACATTTGATGCTGAATTTTATGCTAGGATTAATGACGACGTTTATGTTAATGTCGGTGAGTAGATTCAATCTATGTTTTTGTGTCAGAAAAAATATTATATTTAAAAAAAAAAAAGATGAATATTTATTTCTTATATAGATGCACTAGGAGGAATGCTATCAACGCATTGGGATAAGCCGCGTGTATATATGGGGTGCATGAAATCTGGCGAAGTTTTCTCAGAATCGTGAGTTATTTATAATTTAACAAAACTTGGTTTTTGTGTTTTATAGTATTAGTATACTAAAAAAACATTTTATTTAAAAAATAAAATAGGAGCCACAAGTGGTACGAGCCTGATTGGTGGAAATTTGGTGATGGAAAAACGTAAGCAGTTCTTCATATATTTGGTTTTCTTCAATAAGTTAGATATCTTTTATTTTATTTATTTGTATATTTATATACTTGGATATCTTTATAGGTACTTTCGGCATGCATCTGGTGAAATGGTGGTTATATCTCGAGCCGTAGCACAGTTTATTTCTATAAATAGGTAAGAATTGAAATCCAAAGGTAGAAAATTTCATTTCATATGATACCCTCTGGTTTATTGAAAGCACAAAGAAACCCTCACTTTTGTGATGTGATAATTTTTCTTGGGTTTTTTTATAAAAAGGTTAATTCTTCGGACTTATGCGCATGATGATGTCAGCGTCGGGTCATGGATGATAGGTCTTGATGTAAAACACGTCAATGAAGGAAAACTTTGCTGTTCTTCTTGGACCCCAGGTTCACTTTCTCTCCATTTCTTTTTATTTATTTATTTTATCTATGCAATTTTTATGAGCATTTTTTTTATTTTGGTTTTCTGATTTTTGCTATGTGTTGTTATTTGAAAATTCAAAATTCTTGTAGGAGCTGTGTGTTCGGCATTGTGACAGGGTCGTAAGGAAGCATTGCGGAGATTTCTTCTTTTTTTTGTTCGTTGCCACACACGATGAGTTTGAAAATTGGTATAGAAGTTTTTGAATTCTGTTGGTAGCATATTGAATGCCTTGTCAATTTGAAAGATGCTCAAACAAATCAGTAGCTGCCTCCGAAAATGCTAACAAGTGCCGGTTTTTTTGTTATTCATCGACTTGTATAAATATTTGCATTATTTTTTTTTTTTTTGATGTGGCTTTTAGCAGTTGTAGTGGGATAGTTTGATTCTTTGTTTAGCTAATAGTTTTATGAGATGGCTTTTTGACTAATTGATTGTTCTTACTAAACTATTTCTTCTTATATTATTTGCCCTTTAGGAACTGTTTGAACTTTGAAAAGCAAAGACTTGTATTCTTTTCTTCGTTTGAATTCAGAAATGTTGTTCAAGTCGAAAATGCTCTGAAAACAAATAAATAAAGTTGGACCGGGGAATGCCGATGTCAGCAATGAAATCACAAAACCAACTTTCTTCTTCTTCAAGAATTTAAAGATGAGCAGCTAAAAGTATTTCTTTTTTTTAAGTTTGTAATGGTAGAAATTAGCTTAGGTTGTATTACTTTATTATGCATCCTTTTGTGTAGCGAATTAAAAAACCTTGTCTGAGTGATTCGCTAGCAAGATGTTACGCCGAAAGTGTCGCAGAAGACGGATTGGTTCGGGTTATCGGACTCATTCCAAATTTCACGGATTCGGAAGCTATTGACCTAAGAGTCGCAGTTTCTAGAAAGCCAAAACATGAGTTCGATCTTTCGGTTAAACTCGGTCTAAGAAGAGGAGTTCACTAGACCAACGATGCAACGGAATCGACGTGGCCATTAAGGGCCCCACGTGTCATTAAGCTCGTTAGAACTTGTCCAGTCAAAAAACATTGTTTCGGGAGAAGAAGCACCACTCCCTTTTTTCCCTCTCGCTCTCGGCGCCCCTTCTCTCTCGCTCTAAACATAAAAGAGAGATACAGAGAGGGAGATCGAAGAAGCATCAATGGTTGGATGCTCGAAGAATGGGTTACCCACGTGGATGAGCGCGGCCACACGCCTCGACTTTGACAACATCTCTCGACCTTCCACCGCCGGCGACTCAGACGGTGCCTCTCCCGGAGGCTCGCCGGATTCAGGTTTAGGTTTGGGAGAGAGAGCTCTTTCAGCCGCTGGGGCGGCGTTTATCTCTGCTATTATCGTCAACCCGCTTGATGTTGCAAAGGTTACTCATAATGTCTTCCCCCTTTGCTTTCAAACAAGCATTGAATTGTCTCCTCTTGAAAATGACAAACAATGACAACAATAAAATGGTAGAGGAGAAATTTGATAAAAACTTGAGGGGAGAATTGAATATTATCGAATAAACTGCTTTCAATTGAATTAACCAGTAACCTATCTTTCAAATTCACCATTTTAGAGGGTGAGCGATGCAAATTTGGTCTTCGAAACCTATAACTTATAAGAGGACAGTTTAGTTTGATGGGATTCAACATGATTGGAGAAATGGTGAAGACGGAAATAGTGCAATGAAAAGTGCCGTGGAGTTAGAATTGACCAATCCAAGGACATGAAATAAATAAGTATAGTGTGTTGTTGATAAATACAGAATACTAATTTGTTTAGAAGAAAAAAAACAGAGAAGTAAAATTTATTTGAACTAAGGATTTATTGAGAAGTATATATGAGAAAGTAGCAATCTGGTTATGCATTAATTGTTATTTTTGCAGGGTGTTTTCATGTTCTTATTTTGTTATTTTTACTTGCATAATATTAATTTCTCTTCCAATAATGTATATAACTACAGACAAGGTTACAAGCACAGGCAGCCGGGGTACCTTATTACCACCAATATGGCCCACAGATGGCTTCTCTTGGCCCCAATTCTGTAATAGCTCCTCTCTCGCTCTCTCTCTCTCTCTCTCTCTCTCTCTCTCTCTACACATGATTCTCTCTTTCTCTTGATTTTTGAGGTTTCTTAAGTTTGGGAATTTGTGTATTAATGTCAGATGTTTTCGGAGTTTAGATGCTCTGCATCGTGCCCGCGGGGTGTGGTAATTGGTACAGAACCATTACCAGTTTGCCCTCCTGAATGCTTCCAATATAAGGGAACACTTGATGTCTTTTTCAAAGTTGTTAGGCAGGTTAGTAATAATGTACTCGCCTTGGTTTTGTTTTTGTTTTTTGTAGATATGTTCTTGTTTGGTGGCAATGATAAATTTAATTTGTATGAAACAGGAGGGTTTTGGTAGGTTGTGGAGAGGTACAAATGCTGGCTTGGCTCTTGCTATCCCAACGGTTAGTTCTTTAAGTTAGCACTTTGCTTCTTTTGAATTCTGAAACTAGTATAAGTTTGATAATATTTGTACTTTTTTAACTTTATGTAAACAGGTAGGAATATATTTACCATGTTATGACGTATTTAGAAACTGGATGGAGGATTTTTCAAGGGTAAATGCCCCCGGCTTGACCCCATATGCCCCACTTGTTGCCGGTTCTATTGCTCGATCATTAGCATGCATAGCTTGTTCTCCTATCGAGCTGGCACGTACTCGTATGCAGGTACTTTGCCGCATCTCATCCTCTTTTTCACTTGATTCACAATAGTGAACACCTGAGGTTCTCTGATGATAAAGTTTGACAGAACTGTCCCTCTTGATTTTATTTTTTTCAAAATGCACAAATTTCTCTGGTTTTCACTATTTGGGGTAAATGAATTCAAATCCTCTATTGTGAGGCCAACCTTCCATCGACCTGGGTCATGGAAATGTTATGAATAAAGGGCTTAGACAAAGTTGTGCTTTGTGCTTTCACGGCCCTTATAAAATGACTGCAAATATTATAAGGTTGTTAACTAATGTTGGCTTGGATGATGCAATGAAGGCATATAAAGAGATGAGAGCTGGAGTGAAGCCTCCTGGCATGTGGAAGACTTTACTCGGTGTTCTTTCTCCTCTCTCTGGCAACACTGTTACCTGTACGCATTGCTCACTCTTGTATACAAATACTATTGTCTATTGAAATTGAAAATCTCTCATGCATACAAATAGCAATGTACTGAGACTAAAAATTTGTTTTGTCCAAGTACCACCTTGTGTTTCATGATATATGTAATGAACACCCTCATTTTTGCTACTACCCAACATTTTATTTTATTTTCCTTTATAACATAATTACCCAACATTTTGGTATCATACTATTCCATTAATTTTAACAAACTTCCTGTTATTTAAAGACTTGCTGATTTCATAAGCCAAAGTTGAACTACCATCATGCCTGCCTAATTTAAATACTGAGTTGCTTGATCTTATGAAGTAATTATGAAGAGGTTTGGTCATATAATGGGAAAAGTTGAGCGCAACATATTAATTTTTGGCTCCGTGTTTGTTCCGGTTTTTTATGTTGTTTCCTGTTGCTGTTAAATAAATCCGTTTTTGAATTACAAAGTTATTTTCTTTTCCCTCTCTTTAGTTGGTTTTTCCTTCTTTTTTTCTTTTATAAACGAACATAGTTCAAAACTACCGACTGTTGTGGACGGGTGTGGGAGCACAGTTGGCACGTGATGTTCCTTTCTCTGCAATTTGCTGGTCTACTCTTGAGCCAGTATGTTCTCTTTCTAATTGTTCTTTTTTTTATTTTGAGTTCTTTATTATGTCCATTGGTGGGTGAATTTTGGGTTTGTGAAATTGCAGATAAGGAGAAAGCTGTTGGGTATTGTAGGAGAGGAAGGGAATGCAGCAAGTGTACTTGGTGCAAATTTCTCTGCCGCTTTTGTTGCGGGAAGTTTAGCCGCAGCTGCCACCTGTCCTCTTGATGTCGCTAAAACTCGTAGACAGATCGAGGTTTCTTTTATTATAATATTGTTCCATACTGGTACTGACACATAGCTGTTATATATTTAAATTTTGTTTTTATTTTATGAACAGTACGATCCACAGAAAGCAATTAAGATGACCACGAGGCAAACGCTGGTGGACATTTGGAGGTACCCCCCCCCCCCCCCCCCCCCCCCCCTCTCTCTCTTAAAGAAAAAATTAATAACAGATGCAACACTGGTTTCTCAGTATTCGTGCTGTTTTTGTTAATATTTTTTTTTTGTATCTTTGTACTGTGCAGGGTTGAAGGGGTGAAGGGTCTGTTCACAGGTTTAGGGCCACGTGTTGGCCGTGCGGGGCCATCTGTCGGGATAGTAATCTCTTTTTATGAGGTGGTTAAATATGCTCTCAATCAAAGGCACGCCTCTTCGTCATAATTTCCAGCCAATAGTTGAAGACATAGATATAATAGTCATGGGAGATCAATTTTTGCATTAGCAATGTTTGTTGGCCTCTCATTAACAAAGCCTGATCAAATATTATTGAATAATCACGAAATATACAGTCTTTTTTTTCTATTTGTTTTGCATCCTATTTATAGTAATAGTGCAAGGAGAGATGCTCCAATTTTGGTAATGCTAGAATGCTTATGTAACATTAGTGCAAGGGTCGCATGTTGTACCTTTTGCTGTAAATTTTAGCTTAGGTTTTCAGCTCCCTTTTTCAAGTTGAATATTTGGTAGATGGGGAGTATTGTAGTCTTAACTTCAAACTTTGTCATGGCCTCAACTTTCTACATGTTTTTTGAGTTTTTCCCTTTTCAATGTGTTGGTTGTCGACAGTGAGGTTTAAATTTGCTTAAGAGTTACTGTCGTACTGTGCTTGTGCTGAATTTAAGAAGGTGACAAGTTGGTACGAGCTTTATTGACATACTTACTAGCCATAAAAAAAGGCATGTACCTTTCAATACAAAATTGATATATAAAGTGTATAAAGTGCCACTGAAGGAATGTACCTTTCAATACCATAAAAAAAGTGTATAAAGTGTATAAAGTGTACAAAATGGAATCCTGTTTAGGGTTTAGGGTTTAAAAACCATAAAAAAAGGCATATACCTTTCAATACACTTTAACATGGAATCCTGGTGCACATGAATTTCAGAATAAACATGGCCTTAACTTCTCATCATTTTCAATTAAACAAATAATATAGTTCCAAAATTTTCAATACAAAATTCCACATGAAGTACGTACCAAAACTCATATTTTTTTTTATCTAACGCACTTCAATTAGTTCTGACAGAACTGAGAAAAACCACTTCTAGGATCTACCTTTAAAATGAAAGCTAGCAAGTTGCAAACTCAACAAACTATGCAGGATCACAAGCTCTCCACCAATGACTTCAATTTCTCAAGGAATTTGGGGATTACCTCAGCTTTGATAACCATTGCCAAACCCACTTTTTTATAGCTTTTCAACTGCACCAAAAAGAAAATAATCAAATATCTACAAGAAATTTCAATATACAAAACGTAACAACTGATCCCCCACAGATTTTAATTCTAAAAATATTTGGAACCTGTGGTTTCTTATGAGCAAAAGTTAAAACTAAAACCCCTATTGATTCAGTTTGCCCTAGTAAAGGCTATCTTCTTTCTGATCAAATGACTGTTATACCCTTTAATTAGCTAACAGCATTCGTACAATAACTAACCTCTCTCTTTATCTCAATTGTTAGTATAATAAAAACAACCATGAAATGTAAAAGACCATGAACTCATCTATGAAAGAAGTTTTTTTTCTGCAAAAAGACGGATGAGTAGCAAAATTTGAACTTACCTCGGGAGGGGCCAGTTCTTCAGCCGATAATTCAAATGTAAAAGACCATGAACTCATCTGAACAATTATAAGATAATATATAATTAGAATCTCTCTTAACTACTAAGTAACAATCGTATTCCTTAGTAGAGCAAACTAAGCTATTGCCAAGGACCTATAGATGCAATACTTTGAAGCACTTGGATTGAATTGCAATTTGTTATCTGTCAATATCTTAAGTTACGGGAATTTGATTAATTCTTCTGAGGCTTTTAAAGAATAAGGAGTCCCTGTCATTATGTATGACAGTTTGGTTTTATGCAAATACCAGTTATAATCTTTGCCAAGTAGAAATTATTTTAGAGAAGATTAATCAAGTACCTCATGGAATATCTCATCCTCCTGTTTTAGATAAATAACAGGCTCATCCCTATCAGCTTTTCTCTTTGCAGCTCCTTGTTGGGGCCGTGCCTTGTTCTGTACACGAAATAAGAAACTCTGCTAATCATTCTATTATATGGAAGAAAGATCAGGAATAGATGTGCATTAATTTCAGTCATGTCATTTGAAAGAAAGAAATCATATGCAATTCAATCCTAATTTGTTCAGTGACTTATTGCTTATATATTCAACAATTTCATTGTACATTTATTAAGTAATTAATGGCATCTAATAAGATCATTTCTTGGGAGAAACCAGTATTAACTAATTTCATTCAGCTTGCAAATGCATCAATCAAAAATTGACAAAAGTCATGCAGGAAAGAAACTAACAACAAAACTTGGCAAATCTACATTAAAACAGTTACAAAGTATTTCAGACACCCATGAAAAGTAAAATAAAGAAATATATAAGGACAATTTAGCCATTTGGACTTGGCCTAGACATTTTTATAGCAGAGTTAATAACAAAATAAGAAAGTACAAATTGAGCATAAGAACTTAAAGTAGTACCTCTAAGATTTTTGTGATCAAGAAATAATGCTTGAACCGGAAAGAGTCACGAAGAACTGCTGTGGGCTATAGGGAAAAAAAAAATAGTGAGTCCCCAATACAACTACAATTGCATAGCACTCTACATTCACAGTACCAGCAGAGGGAAAAAGGGACCTCATCCTCAGTAGCCCACGATATCTCATCAAAAAGGGCTTCGTATAATTTGAGCACGAGTTGGTATGGGCAGTTTGCAAACCGCTGGCACATCAGCAAACCAGTATCCTTTGCTTCTTCCTCCAATACCTGCCTCAACTTCACTTTTGTCTTTTCTTCCTTGCACATGCCTAGAACATATTGTTTGAGCTCCTTCATGCACCGGTTATCCTGACACAGCAATCAGCAAAAGAAAAGACATATCACTTCTATCCTTTGTCAGCAATCACACACCACTTAGACCAATTTTTAACACTGATTGACCATCAGCTAAGCAATATGTAAATGCCAATGTTATTTTTAAACAGGCATGTGCAATATTTTGGTACTAAATTTACCTGATAGCGGCCCAAATTGAGTGCAGTGATGACAGCAAACAGCTCCTGTTCGTCACCTCCATCTCTATTCCCGTCAGAATCATCAGTGTCCCCTTCGCTGTCAGCTGATTTAACAACAGTACCGACTGTCGTCTGTGCAAGAATGAGGTCAACAAATCCAGAGAGATCCCACTGGTAGTTGTCAAGGTACTTTTGGAGAAGGAGCTTCACCCCATGAAAATCTTCCAACTTTGGGTCAAAGAATTCAAAATCTACTTGCACCATCTCCTCTTCCTATTTATGTTTCACAATTCAACATTCAATTGATGCAAATTGAGAGTAAATATAGGCTTCGTCAGACATGGTACGTTTGGATTGAGAATGACATTAGTGACATTAGTGAGAATAGCGTGCTAACACCGAATTCGGAATAGCCGCTAACCCAACATTTCAATGGGTTAGCGGAATAGCGGCTAACCCGAGCTAATCCAAGTGTTGAGAATAGCTATTTTTTCACCCAAATGTGGAATAGTCACTAACCCAATTTGGAATAGTCACTAACCCAACTAACTCTGCTATTCCTTGGCACCCAACACACCCAAAGTAAACAAAATTGAGTTAATTAAACAAGTACCTCTTGATCTTCTTCTTCTTCTTCTTCTTCTTCTTCTTCATCATCATCACTGGACAAGTCAATTTCTTTGATGTTGTTAGGATTTGTATTATGGGAGTTTGCATTTGAGTGAGGAGATGAAGAAGAAGAAGAGAAATGGGTAGTAGTGAATTTGGGGAGAGAGAGAAGGCTACATCTAGCAAAGGAAGAGAAGGTGAGCATAGGTTTTGGCCTTTTCTTCTTCTTCATAGGTATTGTACGTGATTGTGCAGCCATTAGTTTATGCTTATCATCATCATCATCATCTAGGTCGACAAAGGTAACACCTTTCTTCGATTTCATGATACCTATTTGTCTTCTAAAGTCGTCGAGAGAAGCGCGAGAGAGGAGGGAGGGTGAAAGAGAGAACCGGCGCCGGCGGGGAGGAAGAACAGAGAGCGGCTAGGCTAGGGTTCTCTTCTCTCTATTTGGAATTTGGAATTCTTCGTAAACCCTAAACCCAGTTTTCTTTCGTTTGTAAAAATCCCGGGGTATGATCGGAACTTATTGGGTAGCATCCAGTGACAGGAAAGGAATTCATTTGAGGCGATTTGGAGGGAGATTTCGGTTCCAAAAGAATCTTGAGAAAATTAGTGAGATTTGGCGGGAGTTCATTTCGCTAAAAGCGACGCCATTTTTTTTTTTTCCAGCGATATCCTTCACAACATCTTAGTAAAGAACAACTGGAGAGGAAAAGAAGACTATTATGTGACGGATTAAAATCATATCGCTCGAATTGAAGCCGGAGAAAAAAAATGAGGGAATTTTAATTAAAATCTTATCAACTTAATTATATTAGTTGAGTGGTTAACCTTTAACTTTTATTTTAAAAAATTAAAATATTATTTTTTGAGGATAATAATATCGCATTATTGCTAAGATTGTGTCTACTAGGAGTAGACCTAGAGTGTTCTTAAGCTCACTAACTCTCTCTGTGAGTTTAATTCAAAAACCTATTGAATTGACTTCAAACGATGCATCCAAACTATTGAAACTGATCTACTTCACGAGTGATGTGTTTACATGTCAAATTTATAAATTTGCAAACTAATTTAGTATAAAGTCAAGCGGTAAAAAAAGATAGTTTATAAGATAATTTTAATGTGTTCATTTTTTATCATTTTTTGACTGCTCGACTTTATACTAAATTAGGTAAAATTTATAAATTTGACATGTAAACTCATTACTAATGAAATAAATCAGTTTCAACGGTTTGGATGCGTCGCTTGAAACCAATCCAATAGGTTTTTTAGTTAAACTCACAAAGAGACTTGGTGAGCTCAAGAACGCGCTAGTTCTACTCGTCTACTAGATGAATATAGTTACTAATTTTATTCATAATCCCCTAATTGTTCTTCACACACATAGCAATGCCTTGTCCAAGTGTAAGGTAAGATTTTAATTTAATAGTTTGGTTTGGACACCTTATTTTTAGTATTCTAAATTGTCTAAGCATAAGGTATCATGCTTTAATTGATACCTTTTAACGGCTGAGTAAAAGTGTATGGAAGTTAAAACCTGTGTAACCTTTCTCTAAATGAAGAATTAATGTTATAAGTAGGGCTGTGGTTAGAGTGGAAAAATGGCACGGCAAAGCCGGCTCCGTCATGGAATGGCACGGTTACGGCACGGAACGGCACGCGTGTCAATTATGTGTCGTGACTCGCGTGTCCCGTGCCGTGCTCATCTTTTGAAACTTTGGCACGGCACGTGAAATATTTAGTCACGGCACAGCACATAGTCACACAAGTCACGTGTTAATTAGGACCATTAAATATTGATTTAATGGTGAATCTTGAATAAACTAACCTAAATTATGACTAAATGGTCACGCGAGTCACGTACAGTTACGGCACGTTATGCACGACGTGACTCACGTGGCGTGACATAGAGACTTAGAGCATCTACATCCTAGCAACTCAAATGAGTTTTTAAATAACTGTTAATTATTTTTTAGAAATTAAGGTCTCCAAAATTTCTAATTCTCACATTCTTGAAATTAATTTTAAAGTTTCTATTAAGCCACGTCAGCAACAAATTAAAAATAAAAAATAATTTGAGCCAATCATATGGTTAGCATGGAGTTTATAAACAATTTCTTAATAAGAAACTTTGCTGCATAGTTTATAAATAAAAAACTCTCTCACTTTCCTGAAACTAAATTAGAAACTGTCACATCAAATTAGAAATTCTAATAATACCATGGATGTAGATACTCTTAGAATCAGTATGCAAAATAGAAATTCTTTTTATATATTGTTGCTAATACAAATTTGCATATGAAATATACACTATTTCTCTTACTTGATGTATTATTGGATTGGTACTCGGGAGTTTCAACTAATGAAGGAAAATAGGTAGTTTGATGGTATTTACTGGTACGATCAAGGTTCTAAATAGCGTTTATAGCGTCGTAGCGGGAAGGCTAAAAAAAAAGCTATAGCGAATAGCGTCGCTATAGCGGAAGCTATTCCAAATAGCGTTTTTTTTTTTTACATTTTGTATATTCAATATTTGTACTAAATATCAACATTATCTAAAGTCTCATAGAACAATAAATAACACCAAAGTAATTAAGAAATTATAATATTCATATTGAACCCGTACAAAGTCCAAATTGCGGTTCAAAATATCTATAGTAATATCATAAACTATCGATTTTTCCTATTAAAAATATCTTAAGCATCATGATTCATGACATAATCTATTTTTTTTCTATTCAAATTTTAATTTCGGTTTGGACTTTTTTTCTATTCAAATTTCAATTTCTATTCCCAATTTCAAATTGATTTATCTGTAGCAAGTAGCAACAAATTCAATTTCGGTTTGAGATTTTTTTTATCTTTATTTAAAACCCATATAAATTGCTTAAAAATAAAAAATAAAAAAACCCATATTGTATAGCGCAAATAGCGGACCGCTATAGCGCTGTAGCGGCCGCTATAGCGGCCGTAGCGCAAATAGCGTATTTTGATGTCATAGCGTAGCGTTTGGGGTCCAAAAACGCTATAGCGGCGCTATAACGCCGCTATAGCGCGCTATTTAAAACACTGGGTACGATTGATGGCTCGGTACCGAAGTAATATCCTTTTATGTTAATATGGTATGGAAGAAATTATCATATCATTACTAATATCAATTTAAGAGCACAAGTGTTATTTTAATTCGAATGAAATCATTTCTCTTGTACTATATATACTTTCCAATAAAAAAATTGTGAAGAATTCAATTATTTTCTATTTTGGTTCCGATCAAAGTTCAATTGGAATTCATCTATATTGAATTCTATTTAATTGAAATCATCTATATTGAATTGAATTCATCTGTATTGAACTGAATTCATCTGTATTGAATTTTATTTTTACAATTATTTTAATTTTTTTTGCTTTGAGGTGAGGTGGGCCACTGGACTTGTAAGTTCTAAGTTGTAATGCATTTTCAACCTTTCAGTTATTTTCAGTGCGCAGTGCTTCAGAATATTATTAACTTTTATATGATACCAAATTAAGGGAATTTTTTTATTGGTAGAAATTAATGAAAAAGAAGAGAGGGAAATAGAAAGAGTACATGAGTTGTAATATTGGTAGAAAGACCGGTAAAATTCTTACCGGTCTAAAAGTTTTTTTTTCTTTTATTTTTCTAGTAAAATATAATTTGTTTTATAAAAATAGATAGAGTATCTTAAAATTTAGATAAAATAGAAATATTATATCTATTTTTTGAAAACCTTTTCATATTTTACTAAAAAATCTAATATAAGAATTCCCTCCATCTATACATCAGATTTAAAAAAAAAAAAAAAAAAACTAAGTTTGGACCGGTAGAATTCCTACCGGTCCAAACTTTTTGATTTTTTAGACCGGTAAAAATTTTACCGGTCTTTCTACCAATATTACAACTCATGCACTCTTTCTATTTCCCTCTCTTCTTTTTCATTAATTTCTACCAATAAAAAAATTCCCAAATTAAGCCCACACACGAATATGAAGTAACTAAAGATGTAATTGGAGGAACTGTAATTCGTAGACTATATATATAATAAAAGTAAAAGTAAAAGTAACACGTGATAGACAATAGCTCAACAGAAACAGCATGCATCTTCATATTCTACCAGCATATTCCCTAAATATGGTAATTTATGATCTGGTATACAAATATACAATATTGTAATGTAGATATTTGTGATTGTCGTCAATAGAGATTGTCGTTTACCAGAGAACAGCACCTCACTCACATGGAGGGATGGAATTCGCATCCCTGCGGAGTCGTGCGGAGTTTTTAATCTGGTCCGTTCGTTTTGATCGGACGGATCAGATTAAATCTTGTCCGAATTGAAAACAAAAAAACAAAATTCCACTACCCGATAAGATCTGATCTGATCCGTCCGATCAAAACAAACAGACCAGATTAAAAGCTCCGCATGACTCCGCAGGGATAAACTCCGCAGAGGATACTAGTCCTGGAGGGATGAGGTTTGCAACCACCCACTAAATTAATAAAAAGGTCCCCAACAAGCTATAATTTTTTTTTTAATTTCAGCAGTTTCACTGTACTGGTGATCCGTTCCTTGTTTGTGAAACTTGTAGGGTTTAACTTGCAATTTTGTTGTTATCTTTTCCAGAGAAAAATGTTCGTTGTTTCTCCTGAAATTGTGGTTGTTCTTTTCAAATGAGATGTTTGTTATACTGGTATTTGATGAGGCTTAGGTTTAGACAGAACTATTTCGACTTGTTGATGTTTGTTAGACAGATACTATATACTATGTAATTAAATGGATCAGTTACATAACCTACTACTATGATATATTAATCAAATCGCCAACTTATCAATTTCTCAACCTCCAAAGTTCAAACAACTTATGAACTTGAGTCAAACTCGAAGCAGAACCAGCATTCATTCCTCTTTCCAAGTTCACAAAGTAAAAAGAGTTGCATCAGATTCAGGAGTGATATCAAGGAAACCTCTCCTTACAACTAAAACAGGTACCTCCATACACAACTTACAACATGTTAATACTTAACCACAGAATATCAATAGAGGTTTTTATTGGAGCAATATCAACACAACTGAAGCACCAGGAGATCGAACAACATCATGCAATTAGATTACCATATCACAATACATAATATCTAATTCAGATACATAATACTTGCACATTAATAGCACCACCCATCACAAAACAGTCAAGCCAACACGAAAAATTCTCCCAAGTCAGGCTACAACCTCCAAATAACACCTCAACTTCTAATTCTCAATAAAGTTTCACCTGAATATATCAACCGTGAGTGTTAACTGCCTCCCAGACCAAGTTCCTCCCGCTGCTGGACCCCACCTTGCGGGCCTCAATGGCTGCGGCCCGCAACGAATTGACGGTCCTGACATTAGCCTCCCAAAAGGAGGCGATGTCGTACGGCAAATTGTGCTTCTTGCACAATTCCTTCACAAAAGGAGAGACTCTTCTCAGGTGGCAACGTGGCAGTCTAGGAAATAAATGGTGCTCTATTTGGAATTGTAGACCACCATGGAACCAGTCCATGTATGGGGAGCATGAGATGTTCAGCGAACCCATTGTTTGTTTCTCGAACCAGTCATTACCTGTCAAAAACAAATGATACAGATTTAGTCAAAATTTTACAACTGGTACAAGTAACTGGTATTGTACATTATATTACTTGGATCCACAACTCTTGTACCAGTAAAAAAAAAAAAAAACAGACACACACAATACCTCCAGGTGCTCCTAAATAGACCTCTGATGAGAAATGATTGAGACAAAACTGCACATGCTGAATTCCAGTGACATTAAAGCTCGCTATGACAAAAGCAATCCTCTCGCCCCAATTGGGAAGGCAGGATACCAGCATCGGGTACCAGACCCAGAACAGCAAAACACCCAAGATCTCAGTGCCCCTATCCGGTACATTCTTCTTTGTCAACAAAAGAATGATCGATTGTGCAAAAAGGTTGATTCTTGCAAAACCCATCACAGGGTAAAAGGTGATATGCTGGTAACTGATCAGGAATTTTGCAAAGGGATCAAATTTCATGGTTCTTTCATAGAAATAGGACCTGATAGATGAGAAGAGGCGGGAGGAGACAGCGAAGAAAGGCATGTGTTGCAGATCAGGGTCATGATCGAGACTATTACAAGCAATGTGATGTGCATTGTGGTTTCGTTTCCACCATGCAATGGATATACCGGCAAGACAGTTGCCGGTAAGGATCTGCACAATGCGGTTCAAGCGAGGGTTTGGAATGACCTGGTAGTGACCGGAATCGTGACCAAGCCATCCCGATTGGATCCAACAGCAACCCATTATAAGTCCAGCCAAGAGATGCAGGAAGAAGGATTCCTCCTTGACAAAGATGACGAGAGAGACAGAGGTGAGAAGGAGAACAAAGGTGGCGAGGATGGTAACAGGAAAGACAAGGCCTTTCTTTTGAAAGAGTCCTTCAGAAGTGAACCGGCCTATAAGGTTCCGGTACGAAAGGGAAGTGGGGGAAACTTTGCGGTCGGAGAGACGGCCGATGAGGTAAGGGGTGAGGTAGGAATGGACGGAGGAGGGGTGATAGGCAAGGAAAGGGTCGGTGGCATCACGGCCAGCGAGAGAGAGGAGAGGGAGGTCACCGCCAGGGTGGAGGGGGACCCATTTGGTGACATCGTACACGAGACCGTGGATGGAGAGCCAGAGGGAGGAGGCGGTGTTGTGGCGGCGGAGTTCGTCGGAGGAGATGAGAGGCAATGCGGATAATGGGGTGGTGGTGTCTCCCACACACTTCTCTCCCTCGTCGGCCACAGAAGGAGCCATTTTCATTTGCTTTGCAGATCTCCTTTCTCTCTCTCTCTCTCTCTCTCACTCTCTCTCTAATTAGTAATTTCTATCCAACTTTTGATGCATGCACGGCCATTCGTATCCTCTGCATTAACTCAAAAGGTAATCTTTTGAGTTAATGAATATAGACCGTCCGATCTGTTTCAAGATTCGTGCAAACTAGATCTGCACTAATATTAAAGGACCCCTATGTTATAGGCACGAGCCGGATTGGCTTCGTTTCAAATCGAACGGTTGAAATTCATTAACTCAAAAGATTTCCTTTTGAGTTAATGCAGAGGATACGGATCCCCATTCCCCACTGGCCAGGACAGGCATGGAGAAGGGGGCCTCCGATCCGTCCGATCTAAGAGAAGTTCGTGCGCACGAATATTGAAGCGCATCGGACGGCGTACTTTTCTCTGGGCATCGGACCCAAACGGTGCGGGGACATCACACGTGCTGTGCGGTGCCTAATTGGTTCGGAATCGGATCGAATGAGTGAATCTTGGACTTATTAGAATGATACGGAGACTGGTTTGGAAATAAATCTGCTGTTATTCTCTGGGAATAACAGGAACCTGTTATTCAGATCTCAACCGTTCAAATTTTCTATGCGCGAATCTTCACGAAGATCAACGTTCAGAATCCGAATAACAAGTTCCTGTTATTACAAAGCAATAACAGCAGAATTATTTCCGACTGGTTCTTAGCGTCTCCATTTCCCACTTGGAAACGAAACAATTGCTTAATACCGGCCCAATGTACGGCCCAATATGCGGCCTTATTTAATTTGAGCAAGAATTATCCACAACCTTGTTAGCCCACCTAATAAATCTCACAACATATTTTCATGCACATCCACTGTTGACAAAACATATCTATCAATTTTTTATTTTACTTTCTTAGAAACATAGGGATGAGAATAATATCCTCAGTTTATCTTTTATTTCTAAATATAGAGATATAAATATAGATTACTACAAACAAATTACTTTCATAAATATAGATAGTAAATATGAATTACTATTATAATTTTTTTTTCTTAGCAAGTCTTTTCTTGAGGTTAATTAGAAAACTTATTAGATTGACTTCAACCGACAAATCTAAACTGTTGAAACTGATCTATTCACGAGTGACACATTTTTATATGCAAAGTTTTATAATTTTTCAAATTAATTAAGTATTAAAAATTTATAATTTATACAAAATCTATTCAAGGAGAAAAAAATATACAAGTTAATTTTAATACAATTATTTGTTATCATTGTTTGTCAGCTTTATTTTATACTAAACTAATTAATTAATTTAAAATTTGTATGTTAATGTAGTATTTGTGTTTTAACCGATTTACATTCATTCTTTAAAATCAATCCAATAGATTTTGAAGCTGAAAACTTATAATAATATAAATATATAAAGAGAAGGGATCAAGTTACAACAATTTTGAGTTACAACAATGTTACAACACCCATTTTTTGCGATTTCAAAGTCCAAATTGTCGATCCAAACCGTTCAACACGATCTCCATATGAATATGTACTTGCAAACCAAATTTTACATTTTTTAGAATATTTTTACTATTTTTTTAGATAGGTAGAAAAGCTAGTCAAATTCAGACCATTGAATTTTGTACCCATCTTAATAAATAGTAAAAAAATTCAAAAAAATGTAAAATTTGATCTAGAAGCACATTTATTATGGAGATCATGTTGAACGGTTTGGATCGACGATTTGGACTTTGAAATCGCAAAAAATGAGTGTTGTAACATTGTTGTAACTCAAAATTGTTGTAACTTGATCCCTCCTCATATATAAATATAGATTACTATAATTGTTAGAAAACACGATAAAAGTGCCAAAAAAAAAACAAATTAATTTGTAACTGTCAGTCAAGCAGCTAAATTTTCTTCAATGAGTTTAAAAAAATTAATAAAAAGGAAGAAGGACTGAAGTTGAAGGAACATAAAAAAAAAAAAAAAAAAATAAAAGATAAGGAGGACTGAAGTTGAAGGAAGAAGGACTGAAGTTGAAGAAAAAAAAGAAAAGAAACTTGCGAAAGAAAAAGAGAAGTAAAAACTTGAGAAGAAAAGAAAACCCCAAATCCTCTCTCGCTCTCTCTCTTTCTCTGTAGATCTCCGATCTCTCTACAAACAGAGAATATTGTGGGTGCACAGATGCGGAGCTCCATAGCGACCTACAGGGAGAGTCTTTCGCGCATCGCCAACGACCTCTCCGACGAAGACGCCGCCGACTCGCCTGAATTCCTCACCGCCGCCGCCTCCTTCGCCGGAGAAACCCCTCCTTCCGTTGGTCGCCGTCGACGCTCTCTCCGCACTCCTCCTCCGCCTTCTCCCTCCCTCGGATCCCCTATTCCCAATGGATCCGCTTCTGATCACGACTCCTATGACGAGGCAAGCCTTCTATTCTCTCTCTTCTTCTTCTCGCATCTTATTGTAGATTGCTCACTAGTTAGTGTTAATATATACTGTAGATTGCAAGATACAAAGCTGATATACAAAAGCTTCAAGCATCAGAGGCCGAAATCAAGGCACTTTCTTTTAACTATGCTGCTATGCTAAAGGAGAAAGAGGTACTCTTTTGAAAACTTTTGCTTTTTATTGAGTTTTGGCCTTTGCCATTGAAAATTGTACTATTTGTATTATGACAGGAACAACTCTCTAAGCTTCGTGATGAGAATGGTACCTTGAAGAAAAGTTTAGAGGCAAAAGTTAGTACCCCCATTTCACCAAGAGGCGAAAGATCAGCTTTAAACAACTCTAAGGTTGCCCCTGTTACTACATTGCATTTAGTTTACCAGAATTACAATAGCATTTACCTAACAGTATCAGTCATCTTGATCGATTGTGCTGTGTATCATTTTGGGCTGAAATCGTTGCATGGATACAACCCGAATTGAGTTACAACAAGCCAGAATTACAAAAAAAATAGATATTATTACTGAACTGAGATAAAATTTCTTTTGGTGCACATAGGTAGGTAAAATGGTAAATATTCCATGATAAGAGATTCTTAATTTGATGTTCATGCTCTACATAGCTTGGGTTGCTAATCTGGAAAAAAAAAAAATTCAACACAGGGTAATGGACAAATGCAAAGACAAACAATGCAAGAAAATTCACGCTTAACTGGAATTAATTCATCGAAACTGGCAGCTTCTAAAAGTAATGGCAGGTCCCAGATGAATGGAGTCCACAAGGTACACATTAATTGCCATGAATTTATTAAATAGTGAATGCAAAGTTAAAAAGTAACCACAGATGAAGCTATGCAACACTACTCCATAGCTCTTTCTAGTAAGCTTATTGGTTTTTTTTTTTTTTCTTTCAAACTATGAGATAGGAATATTCAGAGGTGCTAGAAGAGAACAAGCGTCTTGAATTGGAAATCAAGAAACTTAGAGAACAACTCAAGACAGAGCGTGAAAAGGCAACGACAACAATGCATAAGTTTGAAGGTACTCTTTTTTAAAACAAAAGTAGCTTACGACTAGAGGTGTTCAAACGGTCGGTTTGGTTAGAACCAAATTAAAATAGTCAAACCAAAATTTTATTTGGATTTCAAAAATCTAACCGAACCAACCGAATTAAACTTGTCAACCGAATAACAACTGAACCAAAAAAACCAAAGTAAATTTCGGTTTGTTTGGTTGAACCCAAATAAGAGAGATTAAATTTCAAAAGGTCAAAAACTTTTCTCAGATATCAAAGGTCAAAACTCAATACATACACAATTACATTTAGTAATCATAGAAATAAATATCAAGATATATACCAGTCAAACCGAAATAAGAGAGATTAAACCGAACCAAATATAAAAACCGAAGTTATATAAAAATTCAACCGAACCGAACCATTTAAATTGAAAAAACAAACCATTTAATCCAAAATTTGTCGGTTCAGCTGAAAACCAAATATAACGGATCCAATGAACACCCCTACTTACGACTGCAGTTTCAGTTCATTCTGTACTGACATATGCGTGCAGGACAGTCTTAAATTTTGTTGTCACCTTTAATTTTTCTTTATTTTTGCGTGACATATTTATTCTTGAATCAAATTTAGATGAATCCAAGTGGAATGCATCATTTCAGAGAGAGCTTCAAGAGTTGAAGGTTGAAAAAGAAAGGGTATGCTAATTTGACAATCCTCCAGTAAAATACTTTATAACTGTTAGTAGCATCAGTATTATTTTTGTATTAAATGATTGGAAGTTAACAGATGTCGGCAAACATTAGAGAGTTACAAATGGAGTTGAATGAAAAGAGATCAGAGTTAAAACAACTTCAAGAGGAAAGAATCACAAGGGCCAAAACAGATCGAGCAGAGGAATCACCTGACACTTTAAAAAGTGTGATTGCAGCTCTAAAAACAGAAATTGCAGTACTCAAGGTCTCTTCTCTCTCCTGAACTTCTATTATTTGGTTTGGTTTGGGATTTCTTTGTGCATTTTTTTTATAAATAGGACTGTTAATTTATCTTATCTACACATGCTAATAGCAAGAGAAGGATAAATTTCAAGCGGAACCGATATGTGCAACTAGCGAGAAGAACAATCAGAATGCTTCTGGTGTAACAGGAATGGTTTTGCTCTCAGAAAAGGTGTTTTCTCGATTTGAGCTCTTTTGTACATTTTCAGATTTGGTAATGCTTCTTTAACATTTTATACTCTGAAGTTTGTAGAAGAGATGAAATCTTCAATAGCTTTGTTAGAGAAAAATTTAGAAGCAACTGGTAAGGAAAAAGACAAGGCTCTGCAAGAATTAGGCCGGCTGAAGCAGCATTTACTCGATAAAGTATGGTAACCTTTTCTTTTCCTTTTGTTTTGTAATTAATTGTTACCTTTAAATTTCATGCATATAAAATACAACAGGTCTCTTTTCAAGGTATAATTTTTGTTGCATACTTGTACGTACTTTTTAAAAATGTGCTCTCTGAAATGTGGGAGTCTTCATTTAGATATTACTGGAAATATCAAATTTTCTTATAAATATGAGAGTGTTTGTCGAAATGATAAATGCGAGTGACTTCTGAATTCTTTTCATAGATGTACAAATAAGTTAAGATTTTCAATATTCGTTTGGACAGGAAAATGAAGATTCAATAATAGAAGAACTTGAGGCAACTGTGGAGAACCAAAAGGCACATATAGTGCAATTAGAGAGAGCCTTGAGACAAGAGATGTCCAAGAAAGAAGAGATCAAAGCCCTAAGAGAAGAAGAAATTAAAAAATCAAATGAATTAATTAACAATTTAAGATTAAAGCTCTCAAGTTGCATGAGCTCTCTTGAGTCAAAAAACACGGAGTTGGTAAATCTCCAAACTGCCCTTGGTCAATACTATGCAGAGAGTGAAGCTAAGGTAACACCTATTTATCTTATGCTTTTTAATATGGATTGTTCACCCTTTAACTATTGGTTTCTTTATACATTTTGTTAAATGAAATTGTGTCATTGATTTTTAGGAACGGCTAGGAAGAGACTTGGCTATGGCAAGAGAAGAAATTGCTAAAGTATCTCAATCTTTGAGGGTAATGTAGAACTCAATTGTAACCTTATTTTGAAACTTCAATTCAGAAAATCTTGTTCACACAAGTTATTTATAATTCGTAAAGAAATATCCAGTGTTAGTAAAGAACAGTAGTAACTGAAAATCTGTGCATCAAGAATTTCTTGTATTATCTGTCAATTTGTTATTATACTATAATTTTGATTACAACAGAATGATAATGAGCATACTATGTTATTTATTTTGTCATATGTGACTGACAAAAAGAAGGTTAAACAACTAACGAGGTATCTTTCTCTGTATGAAAATAGGTTGCAAATGAAGGTATTGAAATGGCAAAGAGAGAAAAAGAAGAAGCAACATTGAAGCTTTCACAAAGTGAAGGCATGTTAGCAGATGCAAAGAGGTTCATACAAAGGCTGGAAGATGATAAATCAAGGTTGCAACTTGCTTTGGAGAAAAGCATGACAACCCTTAATCGCATGTCCCTCGACTCCGATAACCAAGTCGACAGGTATCATCTCTCTCTCTCTCTCTCTCTCTCTCTCTCTTCACTTTGGGCAGGCACAAGTGTACATAGCATATTTATGTTTGTTTTGTGAGGATTCTTTTCTTTCAGGTGCTTGTTTTCCCTTAGTTATTTGAGATCTAAAACAGTTATTTAATCGGAAAGCTAATTTTGATCGAGTACTATCTTTCTTTCAGGCGTATTGTGATTAAATTGCTCGTCACATACTTCCAGAGGAATCATAGCAAAGAGGTACTTGTTTTTTTTTTTCCAAAAGACCGAAATTATAAATCCTCAATTACTGACGTGTTTAAAGAAAAATGCCATTAAAAAAAGACATACTTCATTGCTAAAAGGTTATCACATATATTGTTTACTTCCTAATTTGAAACATCATATGGCTCAAAAGTACAGAACTACTCTAGAAATGAATATGATACATCGAGCTTGTTACGAGATGAATATGATACATTATTTTGGGTGGTATAATTTGGAGCATATAATCTTTATGTTCCCTTTCATTAGCTAACTATGGATGTTACTTCTCCATGTATTCATTCATTTATGGCATTTGTGGAAATTTCAAAAATAGGTACTGGACCTGATGGTAAGGATGCTAGGGTTTTCAGAAGAAGACAAACAAAGAATAGGAGTTGCTCAGACTACAGCGGGCAAAGGAATGGTGCGTGGTGTGCTGGGTCTACCTGGCAAATTAGTAGGTGGCATTTTAGGTGGATCCCACCCATCCACGCAAGCTTCTCCCAACAATCAGGTGAACTCATTTTTTCCAGTTTCTTTAACATAGTAAATATCAGAGTAAATTCCTGTTTTGGGTCGTCTGGATGTTTTAATTTTATACCAAATAGGTCCTTTCATGAATATAACTAAAAGAACTGAATGAATAAATTTCGCATCTTTTTAAATGCTTGTGTATGTTTTTTCTTTCTTTTTTAATCAGGACTCATTTGCTGATTTGTGGGTTGACTTCCTTCTAAAAGAGGAAGAAGAGAGAGAGAAAAGAGAAGCCTCATCAAGCAACCAAGATAAAAGTGTGACCTCTGATCCATCAAATTCTACTACAACTAGTAATAGCAATGCTCTCTCCTATGCAAGCAACCAAGTAAACAGCTCTGAGTTCTCTACTGTACCGCTCAATTCGACCTCTTTTTACTCGAAACTACCACAGAGATAGTTGCATTGGAAGGATTTATTTTGATCTATAAAAGATTAGTTATAATGTATAATTGTGCGGTTAATTATTTCATTTGTTTATATGTCATGATCATTACCTTTATATGCATTTATAATTTTTTTCTTGTAATTTTCTTTTGTCTGGCTGTGTCTAAAGAAAGCAATGTAAATGCATGTATAGATTTATATCCTCAAAAGGTTTTATCTGTTAAAGAAAGCAAATAATGAAGTGGATGAAAGACTAGTGAACCATGAAATGGCAACTCAAAAGAAAAAGGAAAGCGGAGCGGCAACCGGCTTCAGCTTGTTTGTCTTTTCGTTCTTGCCTTATTTTTTCTGAAGAGGGATTGTTAAGGAAATTTTATCTATTTATCGTCCAGTATAAGATTTATTTATTTTATTGTTGAAATTTATGTATGATTCATTCTTCCATTATACATGCGTGGTTTGTTTTCTTTGAAAGAAAAAGGGAGAATTTTGTATTGGACGAAATCTGGACAATTATTTTTAGTCGAGCAAAATCATTTTTTTTGTTATGGTTTTAATTTTTTTTATGATTTTTAGGTTGTCCTTGTAGAAATCTGCAAGTTTAACTATAGTTGTCCTCTTATAAAATCACGGCTCAGCCTTGTTAAAATAATACAAGACAAAAATGTCCTCATGTTCCCTTTTTCCTTTTTCCTTGCATTGTTGTGTTTTAATTTGAGAATGTCTTGATTATGTTTCCTGTCCATGAATATTACAATGTTGATTAAACAACAGATCAAAGCCCCACTAATAGAGAAATAAAAGAAATAAAGACTGGCCTGATTCACTTTCTCTTTGCGTATCATTCTTTGGAGATGATTCAGATCAGGTAAAATACCTGACAATTTATTTTTTGTAATTATCTTAAAGTGAGCTTTCTATATTCTTAATTAACTTGGTGATGCTTGCTTAGCTAGGTCGGTGAATCGATCCTTGTACTATATTTTGTACCAATTAACAGTAGACATAACCAACCTTTTTGTGTGCTATGTAGATATTGGTTTGTGGAAGGAAACATGATATGGGAATGGGAGGGTGAGTGAGTGGTCTATAGAACGGCAAGGACCGTGACATGTTGTCCTTGCCGTTCTATAGAGAGGCGGTCAGGTTCGTTCTGTCAATAAATTACACCCCATGTTTACTAATTACTAGCTCTATACAGAAATTAAGTCAAAATTTAGCTAAACTGTCCATGCAGCTGATGATAAGTACCGGGAAAAGAGGCGGTCAGATTCGTTCTTTGTCATGTACCGGGAAGTTCACGACTTATAACCAATCTTAACATCCTCCTAAATTGAAAATCTAAAAAGGAAATTAAAACTTAATATTTTGTCTCTCCAAACTGATGATCGATAAGTGCGTATGATCATTTTACATATACAATCACCATGGCAATTGGCAAATACAAACCAAACCTCAAAAAAAAATACAAACCAAACCTTATTAATTACCAGCAAACAAACATTATTTTCCCCCTTTTAGGTACTACGTAATTAAGTAACGTAACGTACAATCATATGGTCACAAATTAAAGGGGTTAATTAGGATGTGAATGCCACAATACAGTTGAGGATTAAGGGTGTCGGATCCCCTAAGCAAGCAGAAATTATCGCAGCTAACACAATTTTTGCATATTTCATAATTGTTTTAAACTTTGTTTCCCATTTCTTCTTGACATCAGCTGCAGCTGCTATCTGGAACTCCAATTTGGTCATGCTGTTTACCTCAGTTTTCTTATGTAATGTCAGCAGACTGGTGCTGCCATTAGCACGGTTACTCTTCGAATCAATTACTTTGAAATCAGATAACATCTTTATCATGCACGGTACATGCAGGTGAATGTACCGGCACTGCGAAACATACGACCATATCATATCAGTCTTTTTGTTACCCACCATCATAGTTGCTTCATCGCAATAGGAGCATTTCGAGGTGGTATTTGGTTTAAGGTCCATGGTGATTCCACTCTCTCCACATATGATTTGGTGTGGTAGATTTGCACAACAAGGATGCAAATGTTTCTTCCTGTCCTTACTCTCGTAGAAGTAACCATTCACATCCATTCCACAAGCATTGCAGCTGATTGTGCTGTGGCCCGTTTTGCATTGATTGCAATGCTTGATCTTTGGCGAATAATGGAAAGCAAAGCTCAATTTGGGAAAGAACTGATGCATCATGGATTTAGGAGGAGACATGCAAAATTCGTGGACACGGAAGGAGCAAGACGTGTTCTGGCATACGTAGTGGGACCCGAAACCCTTTTCTTTGCACCTGAAGCACTTATAGACAGTCCCGCAATGCTTTTTCTGAAGCTCATGACCCGGATTGTGCGCAGACTGATTGAGAAACCTTAATTAAAAATATACTATATTAAATATGAACTGCTCAGCATCCTTCTCAAACACCATAAAAACATATATAGGCAATACTCTGTTAATATATAGCTTGAACTAATTAAACTAATTTAATAGAGGGAAGATTTTATTTATTTTTTATTTATGATATATAGCTATTGACTAATTAAATTAATACAAACCTGATTGTGTTGTTACGGCCAACAGTGAATCTTTCCTGATGGTCATTCCTTGATAGATCAGTGCGCGCCCTTTTTGGGATCCTTCTCAAACACCACAAAAATAGAGGCAATCTTTTAATGATATATAGCTTGAACTAATTAAATAATTGAAACTTGGTTATGTTGCTGAAGCGGAGGCAATATTCTTGTAATGATATACAACTAGAACTAATAAAATTAATGCAAACCTGATTGAGTTGCAACTGCCATTAATGGATCTTCTGTGATGATCATTCAATCTACAAGTAGAGGCAGTCTTTTAGTGATATAGTAGAAATAATTAAATTAATTGAAATATATATATATATATATATATATATAGAGATAGACTAATGTAACGTAACATACAATCATATGGTAACAAATTAAAGGGGTTAATTAGGATTTGAATGCCACAATACAGTTGAGGATCAAAGGTACTGTCGGATCCCCCAAGCAAGCAGAAATTATCCCTCCTAACACAATTTTTGCATATTTCATAATTGTTTTAAACTTTGTTTCCCATTTCTCCTTGGCATCAGCTGCTGCTGTTTTCGCTCCTTGGTTGCACCGGAGGGCTAGAAACAAACGTTTTGATATTAGCCATTCTCTCTCTCTCTCTCTCTATATATATATATATATATATATATATATATATATATGCTACAGGAGGAGAGGCAATGCTTTAATGATATTTAGCTAGAACTAATTAATTTAATTAATTGAAACCTGCTGCTTATGCTTCTTATCATAGTAGAGACTTGCAATGGTAGATTGGTGGCCGCATTTTGATTTGTCACCATCCTTCTCAAACACAATAAAAAAATAGAGGCAGTCTTTTAATGATATATATATATATATATATATAGTAGAGACTAGAGAGACAATGATTTAAATGATATATAGCTGGAACTAAATAAATTAATTGAAACCTGCTTCTGCTTTCCTGATGGTCTTGCAATGATTGATTGATCGGCATCCTTCTAAAACACAATAAAAAGTAGAACTAATTAAATTAATTGAAATATAGATGTTTATGCTACAAAAGTTAGAAAACAGAGACAATGATTTAATTGAAACCCGCTTATGCTTTGGAATCTTAGGTTGATTATCAAACATTCTTGACAGCTCTTCGGTAACTGTTCAGGCATAGGAAGCATGACTTGGTTTCCATCGTGGCTGTAGTATGATCCGACTCCTGCGCATTTCAGATGCAGATAGTTCCCGCATTTCTTGCAGAAGCAGAGGATATCTTTTATGCTGTGCTTGCATTTGTCACAGTTCCGCACCTGCCCCTCTTCGAAATAAATCATGAGATTGCCTTTTTGGTGATTCCCCAAGCCCGGCATGTTGCTCCCAGATGGCAAATTAGCTGATGCCATCAATCAATCCGATCGATCTATATGTAATTCAGAAGTTGTTAAATGATAGAGAGCTAGCTAGCTAGATTAGGAAATGATTAATTATTTTGTTTGAAGTGAAGTGCAATTAATAAACAAGAGGATGTGAAAAAATTATATTGCATCTGTTAAGTTGAATTAACCCACTGGTATTCAATGCAAATTTCCCCACTGATGAGTGATGACGGGTAAACAAAAAATTTATCAGAAAGTGTGATGGAGAGAAATAAGTTGTAATAATTGAAGTAAAGAGAATCACCTTTCTTACCAGAGATCGATGCTATATGAAAATAATGCTTTATGATCAGGACAAGTAAGAAGAAGAGGAATTGCTAAGAGTATATTCTTCTTCTTCAAAACTGTTCTACACATATATGAGTAGAGCTATGTGTGTGTGTATATATATATATATATATATATATATATTATGAGGAGTGTTCAAATGCCTCCATTTTTGTCCCTCCACAATGTCTCCATTTTTAAAACATTTCAGCTGGCTAGTGATAGACAACAAAATTCTAACACAGCAGGTTCTGCTCTCGAGAGATTGCTTGGTGGAGCAGGGCTGCCACCTATGTCGGGCGACGACGGTGGAGACAAGAGACCATCTGTTCTGGAATTGCTCATATGCGGTTGCATTCTGGACGGGCTTGTGTGCGCACTTCAATTTCAGGTTCTTGGGAAGTCAGGTAAACACCATCTCGGGACTGTGGCTTCGTGGAAGGAATCGATCCTCACGTGGCAAAATTCTTTGGGACGCAACATGGGCGGCTGGTATTTGGGCGCTGTGGAAGGAGCGAAACCGAAGGCTCTTTACAAACAAGCGCAGACTGGTGCAACAAATTATAGAAGGGGCAGTGATGGAGGTAACGCACTGGGTAAACGAGGGGTGATTCTTACGGAATTAAGGGCACAAACTGTGACATGTGGTGTACGGTCTAGTTGTTTAGACTGAACCTTTATTTTTCTGTTCTCCCGAGAGTTAGTTTGTGTGAACTTTTCATTTCCGTATTGTAAACTGTTTAAACCTTATCTTTTGATTAATCTAATTGTCTGCGGTTATCCGCTGACCTTCAAAAAAAAAAAAAAAAAACATTAATAACTCAAAATTTAAAACATAAATATCAAAATAAACTCTTAGCAAAATTTTGATTATGAAATTTTGATTACACAGACACATTAGTATCGTGCCCGTGCATTGCAACGATGATATATTATAAGAAGATAAAAAATCTCATACAAAATGATATATTTTCATAAAAAATAATAATTATTCATCAATATTCATGAATGATTTTTAAAATAGATTGGTTCTTGTTATATTATGGCTCTTGTCATTGTCATAAGGGCTATCTTCCATTCCCTGACATAGTGAGAAATTTTAATGAAAATTGAAGATGAAGATAAGAGATGAGAAATTTTAATGAAAATTGAAGATGAAGATAAGAGAGAACAAATTTGTTGTTACGTTGTGCGTTGGATCGATGTACATCAAATCAATAATTGATGAATGATTCATTATTGTCAGTAGAAAACACGCTTGGAATTTAGTCTATTGTGGTCAAGAAAAAATATAAAAGAGTCAAAAAGCTAATTAGCTGGTGCACCTAAATTCCACTATGGCTGCTATTTTTTAAGGGGGGTTTCATCTTAAAACCTATTTTTAAAATGGCGAGATGGGAACAAATTTGAAAAACAAATTTGTTGTTACGTTGTGCGTCGGATGAAACCATAAGAAAGATCGGTAAAATTCTTACCAGTCTAAAAAATCAAAAAGTTTGGACCGGTAGGAATTCTACCGGTCCAAACTTAGTTTTTTTTTTTTTAAATCAGATGTATAGATGGGGATTTTTTTTAAAAACCATAATTAAAAAAATTAAAATTAGCAAACCAACATGATTACTCGGGTATTTTCAAAAACCATAAGAACTGAAATGCCAATTCGGTCTCCAATTTTTTTTTGATATACACAATGCTTTAATGATATACAACTAGAATTAATTAACTTAATTCAAACCTGATTGCGTTGCTATTACTGCCAACAATGGATCTCATAGATCTCAAACAGTCTCGGTAGCTCCTCAGGTGCAGGAAGCACGGTTTCGTGGTTTAACCGGGCGTTTATTCTGCTCTTTTTCTCAACTCCAGTGCATTCCAAATGCAGGCACTTCTTGCATTTTTTTTAAAAGCAGATGTCATCTTTTATGCCCTTTGCTTGCACATGTCGCATTCGACTCAAGTTGAACTTGAAAACTACCGTTGTTTCTAGGAGTATATTGATTTGTGGTCACCGTAAAAAAACATAATTACACATACTTGTAAAAAAATTTAAGCATACTTGTTCCGGGATCGGAAAAATCGATCGGAATCGGCCGAATCGGATCGGAAAATCGGACTTTTTTGCCATAATGGATTGGTACAAATTAGTGAATTACAATTGTTATATATAAATGAGTTATGTTATATAACAACAAAGGTTGGATGGTGTGGTGGTAAATAGCTTTGCTCCCCAGCCAAAGGGTATGGGTTCGATCCACGCCGAACTCAAAAAAAAATTATGTTTGTTTAAATTCGCGTTTCGACCGAAATTTGACTGGAATAGTTCTGGAACGGCCCGGAACTGCCGAAATTGGCCGAAACCTGCACTATCCGCGTAAATCAGCCTGAAATCAGATCGGCACCGTCCGATCCCGCTCCGGAACTGCCGATTTTGCCTTCTATGATAATATGATACAGAGAAGAAATTAAATTGAATTTTTTTGTACTTTCTTGAATGATTTTAAGGTCTTTACATAGACTTTGTACACTGTAACTAACTAGGATAACATAATCTGTTACATCCACTCTCTTCAAGATTCTGTTAATATGGACATCATAAGTGTCACGAATTTACAAAAGTTCAGAAAATTTAAACAAAAAACAAAAATTAGAAAATATTAAAAACAATAAAAACAATAAAATTAGTGGATAAATTAATAAGTCCTTTGCTGTTATGCTTGTTTTATGTGATTCCGTACCAATTAGCAATTTCATTGTTGATTCCCATCATAAATTGAGTCGTTTTGCTCTTCTTTGAAGATTTGTCTTCACTTTTTTTTTTTCTCATTGCTGCTTGTATTTGTCTTACATTCTTGTGTTTCAATGTTGATTAAACAACAGATCATAGCCAGGGGCGGACCCAGGAATTTGATCAGAGGTAGGCACAATAAATTAATCAAAGCAGCGGACTGGACCAATGAATAAATTAGAGCAGCAAATCTGTTATTCTGAATCAGGGGTAAGCACAGTATTGGACCAGGAGTAGGCACAACAATAAAAATACACTAAGCCTAAATTTTTTTTTTAAATCCAGGGGTAGGCACTTGCCTACCCCTGGGCCTTTATAGGTCCGCCCCTGATCATAGCCCAACTAATAGAGAAATAAAAATAAATAAGACTGGCCTGATTCACTTTAAGCCGAAACAAAAAGAATAAATTCACAACTCATTGCACATATACAATTTAGAGAAATTTGTTATATATATAGCAAAATCTAAAATGGATCAGAATGTGATAGCAGATAGGCTAGCAAAACAAGGCAGAGCAATGGGACAGGCATGGAGTTGTGTTCTTGTTCTATGTCATGTACCGGGAAGTTCACGACTTATATATAACCAATCTTAACCTCCTCCTAATTTGAAAATCTAAAAAGGAAATTAAAACTTAAAACTTAATATTTTCTCTCTCCAAACTGATGATCAATAAGTATGTTCATTTTACATGTACAATCACCATGGCAATTGGCAAATACAAACCAAACATTATTTACCCCCTTTTAGGTACTATGTAATGTACAATCATATGGTAACAAATTAAAGGGGTCAATTAGGATTTGAATGCCACAAAACACTTGAAGATAAAGGTTGTCGGTTCCCCTAAGACAGTGGCAATTATCGCGCCTAATGCAATTTTTACATATTTCATTTTTTTTTTTGTAAACTCGTGTTCCCAATTCTTCTTGGCATCAGCTGCAGCTGCAATCTCAAACTGATATTCAGTCATACTGTAATTTACCTGATCAATTTTCTGATGTAATATTGTCAGCAGAGTACTGGTGCTGCCATTAACATGGCTTCTCGTCAAATCAGATAACATCTTTATGATGCACAGTACATGCAGGTGAAATTTGCCGGACAGTGACACATACGACCATATCTGAGAAGTTGCTTTCTTGCAATAGGAGCAGCTCGAGGTGGTATTTGGTTGAAGCACCATGGTGGCTCTACTCTCTCCACATATGATCTGGCGTGGCAGATTTGCACAACAAGGATGCAAATACCTGTTGAGGTCATGGTACAAGTAACCCTTCACTTCCATTCCACAAGCATTGCAGTTGACTGTAGTGCCGTGTTTTGGCGAAGAAGAGAAAGCAAACCTCGATTCGGGAAAGAACGGATGCATCATCAATTTACGAGGAGACTTACAATCTTCGTGGAACTGGACGGAGCAAGAGGAATTCCGGCATGCATAGTGGGGCCCGAAACTATTTCCTTTGCACCCGAAACAGCTATAGAATGTTCCGTTTGGCATTATCTCGAGCTCATGATCCTCAGTGTCTATGTGATCCAGACAGTCGTCATACTTGTCCTTCGACAGTTTGTGCGGAGGCTGAATAGTGGTGACAATCCTTTAAAAATATATTAACATATTAAATATGAACTGCTCAGCTTCCTTCTCAAACAACATAAATTAAAGCATATATATATATAGGCAGTCTTCTAAAGATATATATAGCTTGAACCAATTAAACTAATTGAATATCTGGTTATGCAACAAGAGGGAAGAAACTTTTTTTTAATGATATATTAGAACTAATTAAATTAATTCAAACCTGTTCATGCCGCTAATTAGGGCGTTTTTCGCGGTGGTTCCCAGATAGCCAGCGATCGAACTAAAACACAACAAGAGCATAGACAATCTTATAATGGTATATATCTTGAACTAAATAAATTAATTAAAACTTGGTTATCCTGCATTTTAGTGATATACAACTAGAACTAATTAAATTAATTCAAACCTGAATGCGCTGTTGCTGCTGCTGGCAACACTGGATCCTATAGGTTTTTGTTGAATGGTGGCCGGACTTTTCGTGTTCCTTCTAAAACACCACAAAAAAACATAGATAATCTTATAATGATGTATATCTTGAACTAAATAATTTAATTACAACTTGGTTATGCTGCCGATGCGAAGACAATCGATTAGTGATATATATACAACTAGAATTAATTAAATTAATTCAAACCTGTTTGCGTTGCCAATGGATCTCATAGATATCAAACAGTCAGAACAGCTCTTCGGTAGCTCCTCAGTTGCAGGAAGCACGTTTTCGTGTTTTAACAGGGCGATTATACTGTTCCTTTTCTCGACTCCAGCGCAATCCAAATGCAGGCACTTCTTGCAATTGTTGCAAAAGCAGATGTCATCTTCTATGGTTTTCGTGCACTTGTCGCAATATTTGAACTCCAGCCCTTCGCTGCGCACAATAAAGAGATAGTTTTTGTTCTTCGAGTTCTGCAGTACTGTTGATGTCAACATTGATCCGATCTATCTACAATTTAAAAGTTGTTAATTAATATACATGTATGCCAGAATGATAGAGAGGTAGATTAAAGAATTGACTTTCATTTCAGGCGATCGATTTGAATGAGAAGTAGACGCGCGCTCTCTAGTGGAGGTTAGGGTGTTTTAACAGAATTGTAACAATATTTCTCTAAAGAAATTAATCTAATATTTATGGTATATATTCAATACAATTTTATCGACGGATATATGGATGTGTGATGATAGCTAAACAAAAACAATTTAAAGAAGTGTAACGGAGAGAAATATATAAGTTGCCTTAATTAGAGTAAAGAGAATTAATTAATCACCTTTATTTCTGAACACAGCAAGTATATATATGAAGAGGAAGAGGAGGAGAGGGACTAACAATAGCAAGCTCTTGAATGAAAGGAAGCAAGCTTCTTGGATGTGTTCTTATGTAAGAATGTGTCATAGGAAGGTATTTTAAAAACATTAAGTTTGTTGTTACATGAAATACAGTACTAGCTAGCTAGGTCATCATAAAATCTTTCGTCTATGACGGTTAAGAAAAAATATAAAACAGTCAATAAGCTTAGCTAGTCTATATGGAATCAGAGTAGGTCCGATGCCCATCCGACCTATCTTTAGTTCGATGGGTGTGATGACCATCCAATCTGCTTCCAGATTCGTGTGCTCCACATCAAAATCCGTGCAAGTCTGTATCAATTTCCGTGCGCATAGATCTTGATGCAAATCGTACGGTGATAGAGCTAATTGAACCTAAATGTAGGTCCGATGCCCATCGGACCTACTCCTATATATCTCAGTCTATATAGCTAGAGTTATTACAAATTATTATATGGTTGTAATTAACATATATAATGTCATGTTGGGAATAATTAACTAATTTACAGAGTAGGTGACGACTAATTAAAATTATTGACTGACCTGATAATTAAAAACTATATAACTCATATTAATATGTTATCTAGCTAGCTAGTCATATATGCACCGGCAGTATGAAATTGAATAATTAACACGTATGAATTGGAAAATTGTATGGATCAATTAATGATGACCTAATAGTGTCACTATCAAAATAAAAAAAAATAATAAACTTTAATTAATCCAGACCTAATATCTCCTCCGACGACCTAATAGTGCCATTTAAAAAAATAACTTTAATAAACTTGTTGTTGGAATTAATTTCAATTAATTACAACATATATGGGCTTATATGTGATATAAATATATATTGAATAATAGACTGTCAAATATCTAATTAGACCCGTTGTAAAGTGATCAAATTAAGTATTATTTATCGGGTTCAATATGTGTCATGAGAAGTGGGGCCTTTAATGTGTAGAACGCGTATTAATAACTTTATGATTTAGTGATGGTCTAAATTATATAAAGTTTGGTAATAATACAATTATGCTAGTGGTCCCTGGAGAACACAATTAAATACGGCAATGTTCTGTAAATAAGGAAATACCCAATAAGACAAGTTCTGAATCAAAACCCACTAATAATCCAATAAGATAATAGGCTACAGATCCAATAAGAGAAACATAATTAATTAATTAATTAATTAATTATTGGAAAGATGCGCCTATTCAATTAGAAATTGATATACGGCTCTATATGTCTTTTAATGTGTGGCGCCTATTTTAATAAATGGATCTGTCTCTTTAAGATATACAGAAAGATACGGCTATCTCTCTCTCTAATTTCTCTCTCTACCAAAACTGAAATGGAGATAGAATATTGAGTGGAAGAAAAGAGGATTTTCAGTACAGAACTTGCGATTCAGGTATCTCTTCTTGTGCAGAACAAAGTGTTGCCGCTGTCGCCTCTCTCGCTCTCTCCATCGGACTTGAGAGGGATTACTTGAAAATCTAAAGGCTTCCGGTGATCAACGGTGCTTGTGTCTCTCGGGAAGATCATGGCTATAGACCAATGTAACGTAAAATTTCAGATTAGAGTTCACTAGAGGATCATGGCAAATCTAGAGTTTATAAATTGCGGTATGGTTTTGCATCAATTAAATCTATCACTTGTAACATTAAATCCGAATTTTTTTTAAATACAGCACAAATTAATGCTCTCATTAACAATATATATTTCACCTCTTGTGAAACATTTTCGATGAGACTGACAGCACTCAGTTCGATCCAAAATCACAGCGTACAAAGCTAGCTAAAACTATTTCACCTCTTGAGAATTTTTTAAATCAAATCGCAAATTCCTAATTTAAACACAATATCAAAGTAAAGAAGACAATTAGAAACAAAATTCTTAGGGATCAATGATGACGACTTACCACAATACTTAATATTAATTTATAATAATTAATTTAGTCTTGCATGCTTAATTTTTTCTGTTGGTGTTTTCGAAGGTTTCTAATCGAACTAAAATACCATATATCCACTTTCATAATGTAATTAATACCCTATTAATTTAGTTAAGAATCTGACTAATTATGTCTTATTTCCTACCCGATTAAGTTATTTGATTAGCCAAATTTTTAGTAAATGTATTGAACTTGCTCTTTCAATGCCCCATCTAAAAACCTAATTTCAAGTTCTGATCTCCTCGAAGGTAATTGGGTTTTTCAATGTATAATCTCGCCTATTTTTCTAAGTTTATATCTTCAAACTCAGGTATCTTAACATCTCCTTTCAGGATATGCTCCATAAGAGGGGAGAGGAGGGGGAATTTGTCAGGTCTTAAAACCTGAACTGTGACTTCAAACTCAAAAGAGATCAAAAATCAGAAAAATCGCTGGAAAATTCGAACAGAAAAGTAAACTTCAGTCTCAGCTAACTATAGCTTCGAAAGAGAGGAGAAGAGAGAAAAACTCAAATTCTTTATTTCTTGGATAATCCAAACCAGTACATGAATTGGCCTTTTATAGGCGATGCAATTACAAGAAATGAATCAAAAATCAAGCTAACGGATCTTGCTAACGAATGTCAGAATGACACCCCAGCTTGAGGATCCGACCCGTTTATTCAACAAACTAACTAATTTCTTACTTGACACAGCGACCTATCCACTCGTCACCTTTCTTGACTTCGTCTGCTAGTCCGGCCCCACTCGCAGAGTCACTGACTTCTTATTTATTCTGCCCTCATCTTTGCCCTTTAATCCTTCTCTTTCAAAATTGCTAACGGCTGCCCCTAAATTGACTTGAGGTTGCGACATTCCCCCCTCCTTAACACCATTCTCGACCTCGAGAATAAAAGCTGGATACCTTTCTTTCATCAAACTATAGTCTTCCCAAGTCGCATCATCTATCGACTGATTAACCCAGTGAATCAATACCTGAGTTTCCACAGCATTTCTTTTCTTAACCATGCGCCTCGCCAGAATTGCCATAGGCTGAATTTGAGGAGGAGGATGTGACCCTATAATCGGAATAGTCGGGGTGATGGCTTGAGAGTCGCTTACTCTAGCTTTTAGCTGAGACACATGAAAGACAGGGTGTATTGCAGATTCAGGTGGTAGGTTCAGACGGTACGCTACTGCACCAATTTTTTTAATTATCTCATAAGGACCAAAGAACTTGGGGTTAAGTTTCTGATTCTTCATGCCTGCTATGGTCACTTGTCGGTAGGGTTGTATTTTTAGGTACACCCAATCTCCCTCTTTGAATTGCCTTTCAGTGCGATGGCTGTCAGCAAAATTTTTCATTCTTTCTTGCGACTTTCTCAAATTTTCCTTCAATTGCCTTAGAATTTCTTGTCTGTAGTAGAGCATCTCATTCACGGATTCCACCTGACTTCTAGGACTGCTTCCCATTGCTAATTGTGGAGGGTCATACCCATAAAGGGCTTTGAATGGTGTTGTTTTGATAGCTGAATGATAGCAAGAATTGTACCACCACTCAGCCATTGAGAGCCATTTGTGCCATTTCTTTTGCTGATTATAGCACATACCCCTCAAATAATTCTCTAAACACTGATTAACCCTCTCTGTCTGTCCATCCGACTGGGGGTGATAGGCAGTGCTCATGTTGAGCTTCACTCCCAAACTGCTCATGAGTTCTCTCCAAAAGTTACTGGTAAATATCGGATCTCGATCGGAGATTATAGTTTGAGGTAGGCCATGGAGTTTGTAGATGTTATCAAGGAAGATTTGTGCTACATCTTTAGCTTTAAAAGGGTGGGAAAGAGATAGGAAATGGGCATATTTAGTTAATCGGTCAACTACCACCATTATCACCTCTTTGCCATCTGACTTGGGAAGTCCAGACACAAAGTCCATCCCTATGCTAGACCATGCTTCATCAGGTATGGGAAGGGGCTGAAGTAAGCCAGGAGAGGGTAGGTGCTCAGGTTTATTGAATTGGCAATTCTCACATCTCCTCACAAACTGGTGTATATCCTCCTTTAAATGTGGCCAATAAAAAGATTTTTTTACCCTTTGGTAGGTGGCAGTGATGCCTGAATGGCCTCCAATGGTGGATGAGTGAAGTGCCTCTAAGATTTGCCTTCTCAATTCTCCATGATTGCCTATGCACACCCTTCCCTTCCTTCTGATCACACCTTGGTATTGAGTTAGGTGTGGTTGTTCTTCCCTCTCTCTTGCAGTGGTTGAAACAGGGTTGGTGTTGCCTTCTTGTTGTAATGTTCTGGCCTCAGCAATTTTCCTTTTTAGCCCTTCAATCCATTCATCATTTTTATAGCTGTCTTGCACTTCATTTATCCACTGAGGCCTGAGTTCACTGACTGCCATCAAACCTGCATTAAAATCAAAGTTTTCTCTTCCACACTCTTCTCTTCTTGATAATGCATCAGCCACTACATTTTCTTTGCCTTTTTTGTACTCAATTACATAGTCTAAGCCCAGCAACTTGCTAAGACCTTTGTGTTGGAGTGTTGTATTCACTTTTTGTTCCAGCAGAAATTTCAAACTGATATGATCAGTTCTTATCACAAATTGCCCCCCAAGCAAGTAATGCCTCCACTTCACAACTGCTGTAATAAGAGCAAGTAGCTCTTTCTCATAGGTTGACAGTGCCCTATTTCTCACCCCTAACTTCTGGCTCATAAAGGCTATGGGTCTCTTCTCTTGAATCAAAACTGCACCTATGCCCTCATTGCTTGCATCCGTCTCTATAATGAATTTTTTTGAAAAATCAGGCAGTGTTAAAACTGGGGCTTGCGTCATTGCCCTTTTGAGCTGCTCAAAAGCTGTTTGGGCCTCCGAATTCCATTGGAATGCATCTTTCTTCAACTGGTCTGTCAAGGGTTTTGAAATCACTCCATAATTCCTAATGAACTTTCTGTAATATCCTGTTAAACCCAGGAATCCTCTCAATCCCTTCACAGTTTTAGGCACAGGCCACTCCTGCATTGCCTTGATCTTTTGTGGATCAGTTGCCACACCATCCTTGGTTATCACATGGCCCAAATACTCAAATCTTTTCTACACCAAAATCACACTTAGACCTTTTTACAAATAGCTGATTCTCTTGCAACACTTGTAGCACTTGCTTAAGGTGAGATGTATGGGAATTCAAATCTTTACTGTAGATGAGTATATCATCAAAGAAAACCAATACAAATTTTCTTAGAAATGGCTTGAAAATTGAATTCATCAAACACTGGAAAGTTGCTGGTGCATTTGTGAGGCCAAAAGGCATCACATTGAACTCATAATGCCCTTCATGGGTCTGAAATGCTGTTTTGAATTTGTCTTCCTCACACATTCTGATCTGGTGATAACCAGCCCTCAAATCCAACTTTGAAAAGTAGTGTGCCCCTTTCAATTCATCTAACAAATCATCAATGATTGGTATGGGAAACTTGTTCTTGACTGTATTTTCATTTAGTTTTCTATAATCAATGCACATTCTCCAACTGCCATCTTTCTTTTTAACCAAGAGGATAGGTGATGAGTAAGGACTGGTGGAAGGTTGAATAAAGGAATTCCTTAACAATTCCTCTATTATTTTCTCAATTTCTAATATTTGGAAATAAGAAAATCTATAAGGTCTGAGTGAGAATGGCTTTGCATCAGTTTTCAAAGGAATTTTGTGGTCCACTGTTCTAGTAGGAGGCAAGGTTTTAGGCTCTTCAAATACTGGACTGAACTCCTTCAAAATTTCAGCTATTTTTTGTGGACATTTATCTCCCTGCACCACTTCATTTCCACTATTACAGAACAAGTGTGCTATCAATACTTGGCTCCCCTTCTTCCTTTCTTTCTCTATATTCAGAGATTGTTCACACAACTTTACTTCTGCACTCACTTCTTTAACTTGCAGTTTTACCGGTTTGCCCTTGTAGTTGAACTGCATTATCCCTTTCTCCCAATCTACTGTCATCACTCCAGTAGTTGCTAGCCAATCGATGCCTAGAATTATGTCATAACCCGGCACCTTCATTACTCTCAGATCCATGGAAAACTCCTGATTTTGTATTGAGAATTTGAGGTTTTTGCAAATTTAAGTACAATTCATCTTAGTACCATCAGCTATGGTCACCATCATAGGGTTAGTTTGGGTAGTTGCTAGCTGGAGAATGTGTGTGAGTTCAGGATTTATAAAAGAATGGGTGCTTCCACTATCAATAAGAGCACATACAGGTAAAGTACCAATATAGCCCTTGAATTTGAAGGTTTTTGCATTTTGTGGCTATAGGTTGGTTTGGAGGTTGGTATGAGCACATATAGTTATCATGGCTTGCTCTTCCCCTTCAGTCTCTTCTTCTTCCTCCTCTACTGGTACCGACTCATACATCTCTTCTTCTTGCTCAGCTTCAACTCCCTCACTATCCATGGTGTTCAGTCTCTTTGGGTTGCACTTATGCCCCACATGCCACTTCTCCAAGCATTTAAAACACAGCCCCAACTTTTTCTTTTGCTCAGTTGTCATGGTGGCTGGGTTGTTTGTTAGATTTGGTGTGTGGTTTGGTTTTATAAATTGATTTCTGTTGTTGTTGTTGCCTTCCCACTTCTTTACAAATGTTTCATTGTTCTTTTGCACATGCTGAATTACTGGTTTTTGGTTGTAATGCACCCTTCTACTACCCCCTTCTAGTGTCAGCTCTATCTTTTTAGCCAATTGGATTGCATTCTTTAGTGTTGAGGGCCCAAACAAATCCAGGTTATTCCTTATATCCTCCTTTAACCCGCTAATAAAAGATCCCACAAAGAAATCTTCATTTGAGATCTGTGTTCTACAAATTAGTCGGGATCTGGCTCTCAAGTATTCCTTTGCATACTCATTCACCTTGCCATACTGTCTGACCTGTTTGAACTGGTCAATTGGATTACCTGAACTGTCAGTAAAGAACTCCAGAACTTCATCGACCAGATTAGGCCAGGGAGGGGTTTTTCTGGAAATTTTTAGAGACCTATACCACTCTTTAGCATCATCCACCATGTTCATAGTGGCCATGCGAGTTTTATACTCATCTGGCACTTGATACAGCTCGAAAAATTGTTCACAATCCTCAACCCACTCTACAGCCCTTTCCCCATTGAAAGAAGGAAAATCCATACGAGGAAGGAAAAATTTCTGAACTTGAGAGTTGAATTCACCTTGTTTATCGACCTTAGAATCCTCATCGTTTTCTAGATCAATATGATGCTTGTCTCGCCCCTTTCTTGCCAGGTCTTCGTTTCGCCTAGTAGCAGTTGCACTGGTTTCTCCTCCTTCCCAGTTATTTGCCAGCATGATCGTTTCCAGCATCTTTGTCATACGATCCATCTTGGCCTCATTAGCATCTAACCGATCAGCAAGCTCTCTTTGAGCTTTGCTCAGTTCACGCTGTGATGACTCCGATTTGGATTCCATCCTTGCAAATCTCTCATTGATTTCTGCCAGATTCGGTTGCTCATCGTCATCGCCAGTGGCATTGCTCCTTGTCCTGACAGCCATTGGCCGCTTCCTCTTAACTCGCACCAGCTTCCCAGATGTGATTACTGCTCTGATACCAATTTGTCAGGTCTTAAAACCTGAACTGTGACTTCAAACTCAAAAGAGATCAAAATCAGAAAAATCGCTGGAAAATTCGAACAGAAAAGTAAACTTCAGTCTCAGCTAACTATAGCTTCGAAAGAGAGGAGAAGAGAGAAAAACTCAAATTCTTTATTTCTTGGATAATCCAAACCAGTACATGAATTGGCCTTTTATAGGCGATGCAATTACAAGAAATGAATCAAAAATCAAGCTAACGGATCTTGCTAACGAATGTCAGAATGACACCCCAGCTTGAGGATCCGACCCGTTTATTCAACAAACTAACTAATTTCTTACTTGACACAGCGACCTATCCACTCGTCACCTTTCTTGACTTCGTCTGCTAGTCCGGCCCCACTCGCAGAGTCACTGACTTCTTATTTATTCTGCCCTCATCTTTGCCCTTTAATCCTTCTCTTTCAAAATTGCTAACGGCTGCCCCTAAATTGATTTGAGGTTGCGACAGAATTCGTATCCATTCCGTGTTGGCACGAATATTAATGGGGCCTGTGCATTCCACCGTGGGCCGGATTGGCTCGGATCTTTGTCTCCTTCGACTTGAATTTCACCTTATTCGTCTCCTTTGTCTAACGACACAGGCATAGCTTCGTTAAAGAGTATTCTCTACTTTACTTAATTTATACCTCATTTTCTCCTTTTTTATCTTTCAATTTTTTTTTAGAAAGAAAAATAATGCCCGTTTCATTGACTGAAACATTTAATTACAACAGAAAAAAAAATACTCCCTTCGTAACAAATACTAAAACATTTCTTTTTCACCTAACTCCTATGCTAAAAATACAAAATCCTACCCATACTTTGCCCAATCCTACCCATACTTTGCCCATTCAGTAAAAAATTCTACTAAGCTATGTATAACATTTCTAACTTGTATACCTCTCGTACTATCAACCTCTAGCCACATTATACCTAGTCTATTTCACATTCCTCAACAAAACAATAGAATTCAGCACTCAGCTGCCCCTCAATATTGGTAAATGTTACCTCGATCACCATAAGCATCAACCTCTCATCGCTTCTTTCTCAGTGCCCTTTGTTGCTACCCGTTTGAAGTGGACACTTCTGTGCTCTTTACTAAGTGTCACTAGGTTCAGCTCTGTGGAACCAGATTTGGTTTTCTTGATTTTAGTTCTGGTAACCTGACTGATCCAAGCACCTTGACCCACTGGGTTTACTGGTACAGATTTTTGTGATGTGTTGGTCTTGGCTGAATTGGTACCAGCAGGCTCCTCGCCTTTGTTGTGTGTAGATTTTTGTGGTGTGTTGGTCTTGGCTGAATTGGTACCAGCAGGCTCCTCGCCTTTATTGAAGATACCAATTCCAATCTCAGCTTCACATCGCTTTTCTTCTCCAATAGCACTTCTCTGTTGTGTTGCTTTAGCAACCTCAATCTCTACCAATTTTGACTGACTTTTATGAATTTGAGAATCCATACCTGCCATGGCCATCTCCATTTCAGATTGTTCATTTTCCATCAATGTCATTTCTTACTTTATCTCTGTTAATGCCGACTCCAACCTATATTACCAACGCAGAAAGTTACAATTGTTTTTTGTTTTGTTTTTACTTTTATCACATAATAACAAGCGACTGAAGCATCTGAAACCCAGTGCAGTAAGCTGCATTAACTACAAACCACCATAGTAAGAGATACCAAGTACCAACAACAGGATGCTACAGATACTAGCATGCATCCAACTGTTTTCCTTAGAAAAAGGCAAGAATCACCCGATCCCGTATCTGTTGGTACCAAAAATTTAGAATGGGTTCTTCTTATGGACCATGCTGTCACCCAATCCGTATCAGTTGGTACCAAATTAGGTTGAAATCAAGTAATGCATATAATGAGACCCTGATTCTTACTCCATTTTTCCTTTGTTTTGGTCACTATCTTTTATGCCAGATACAGCATTTGATTTTGTGATTGATTGATGCTGATGCTGGCTTTGGCTTGTGCTAGGAATTTCGGGTCAGTACTAGTTGGAGATTCCTTCATTGCCATGCAAATGTAAAACCCAATTACCAAGTTGACAGATATAACTGCAATAAACCCGCCAATTAAAGTCTTCTTCTCGGCTGACAGCTGGCTCGCACCTGTTTGTTGTTAAATTATAGGGATATAACTTAGATATTTCAACATCAAATATGACTTAGAGAAACAGAAAGAAAAGTGATAGAAGAATGAAATATACCAGGGCCGAACAATAACTGGAGCTGAGGGTCATGAGCTCCACTTGAGAAACTGAAGATGAGGTTGGTACTGGTACTGGTACTGGTACGGTACTGGCAGCATTCATAACTTCTCTCTGGTTGGTTTGGTACACAGTATTGGATTCCATTTGGCTTGCTCCTTTGAAATTGCAAGTCCATCAATAAAACAAGTGTTTCTCTAAGTCCAAACATAATCTCCAGTTTTAAGGATTGATTAGTTTGAGCATACATTGCCTTCCCAAATAATAATTTTGAGGCATTTTTTTTTTTTTCTGTTTTCAACTTTTAGGTAGAGTTATTAGGTCCTTGTTATATTAGTTCAGTCTCAAACATATATGTTACTGTTAGTTTAAAATCTCTGATATTTTCTTCACACATGTCTCCTCCTCTCTTAGTTTTTTTTTTTCTGGTATAGAACAAAGAGCTTAGCTGCACATTGCAAGGAGTAGGGGAGGACTGAGCTTAGCTTAGTTTTTTTTTTTTTTTTTTCTCCGGTGCCATTGTACCCAAACCCATATCCCGGCATCTCATCTCCCTTTACTGCCTCTGTTCAATTGATTATTCCATCCTTTTACACTCCCAACTCCAGTAACCGGACCCAATTGCTTTTAATTTAATCCTCAAATTTCTGGTTCCCACTTCTCAACCCATACAGGTGCTCTATTTCTTTTGCCACCAAGTTCACCCAATCGGTTGTCGACCCAACAAATGCACTTTCCCTTTTTTACATAGATGCTTAATTTCTTTCTATTCTGTTGTTCCTATACGTGATTAAAGGTTACAAATTGGAAAGGGAGTTGCATCTATTCTGAATAATTGAGAGTTAATTTGTACTATTTCTGAATTTTTGTGCAATTGTGGATGAATTTTGTGGGTCAAATCTAAAAAATGAATCTATTGTGCTAAAGTAGTTTTTAGGTTTTAGTGATATATGAGAATTATAGGAATTATAGAATTTTAGTCATGTATTGTACACTTTTGAACAGAAACTTGTGTTCTTAGAATAGAGATTCTTTTCTTTTTATCTACTGTTGTCAGAGATTCTTTTTATCTACTGTTGAACAGAAAACTTGTGTTTTTTCAGGAACAAGGACGAAACTAGAAAATTTCCATAAGAGAGTTTGAAATGTAAAATACATAATATGTGGTCACTGAAATTTGAATTCAAGTCTCTACAACTACTAAACAGAATTCTAATTAACTACTAGATTACAAACATACATTTAATATTTCATGAGAGAATTGAACTATATAAATTTTTCAAGAAAAAAAATTAATTAAATTTCAAGATGTATGATTAAAATTTTATTTTTTGTACAAGTGATGAAGATGAGAATGTTGCAATGACAGATTAAACTATGGGGGTCACTGAAAGTCAGATCAACAATTTACAGAATTTGCCATGCCTGCACAAGCATCTGAAACCCAGTGCAGTAAGCTGCATTAACTACTGACCACCATAGCCAAAGATCCAATAACAGGATGCTACATAATACCGAACCCGATACTAGCATCCACCCATTTTCATTGGGGAAAGGCAAGAATCTCCCTATATATTTGTGGAACAACGGACCCAAAAATTTAGAAGGGGTTCTTCTTATGGACCATGCTGTGACCCAATCTGTATCGGTTGGTACCATGTTGAAATCACCTCTTAGCCTGCGCCCCAAATCAGGCATGTGACCTGCCCCGTAAAATATCGCTATTCTCTTTTCACCTCTTGATATTGCCTTTCTTAATTCTTCTAGTGCCGCCTTGTTTCTTTCTCCTATAATTACAGAATTATCCTCCATGTCTGTATACAGTTCACTGGCAAACCTGTTTTCCCAAGAGAATGAGAATAAAAATAAAAATAAACAACCACATTTAATACCACAACTTTTTCTTCAATTACCAGAACCGCACCAGTAGAGGCACATACTAAGATGGCACAGTAAGGCTTAAGATTGCACAGTTTGTACCTTTCAAGCAGCAGATAGGTATGAGTTCGATCAATTTCATGTTTTCTTTTCCGTTTCATTAGAATTTGGTTGTACTTTTGCAATATAGGCTTACGTACTATGTATTGGCTGTAAACATGGGTCCACACTAAAACGGGATTGAATAGCATTTTCTTTTTTCCAAATACTACCATTCACCCCTTAAACATACAACTTTGGATCCTTAAGAAGAAACACTTACACAGATGTGAGGGAGCGTGCCAAAATAACCTTCATAGCTGACCCGAACCCTAACTCAAACAACTCCTTTGCTATGGACTTAAAATCGTCCGCATCCTCTACATCTTCATCCTGAATGTCCGGTGAACATGTAATATTTATAATAAAAGATATGGCAAGCGGCATTGGTACAATCCAGGAGACCTGTAGCAATTTCGACCGTAAGGACTCAATGTTAGATTGCACAGTGGTAGAATCGGAATCCTTGTCAGATTTTAGAGCAGAGCCCATTGCATTCCTTGCAGTTGACAGAAAGTTTTCTCCCCTTTCCTCCTGAAATTGAAATTGATCATTGATGACACAGCAAGTATTAAATAAAAGTAACCTAGGGGTCGCTTGGATGAAACAAGAATAGAGCTAACCTCAAGATTGAGAATAGTAGTTAATCCAACATTTTGTTGGGTTAGTAGAATAGTGAGAAAACCCAGACAAACAAAGAATAGTTCATATTTGCTAATCCAAACACCCAAACGGAGAATAATAGTTCGGAATAGTGCTAACCAGGGTTAGTGATTATTCTTCACCCATCCAAACGCACCCTTAGTAGAGAAAAAGAAAAAGAAAAAACCTGAAGGCGCTGGAAGGTGTCCCAATCAAGGTCGGCATTAGACCATTTAGGGGACTTATAGTTGAGGCAATCCAACTGGAATTCCATGGAAAGAAGACGACCCATTAGGCGTTGTATGAAGCCAGTAATACTAAAATCCTGCATGTCATCATCTGGCTTGGATTCACCTTTGTCTCCTCCTACTCCTTCATACAAAACACAGTCATAGGTCCCTAGCCTCTCTTGCAAAATCTCAAAGTACCGTTTGTCTGCAATGTGCACAGCTGACACCAAATCCACCTGCAGTGTAGGGTTAAGAAAGCGCCAGGGGAGTGTCTTCTTGTAACTGACAATTGATGCCTGTAGCTCTCCTGCCACATCAGCATCAGCAATGTCAGAGGTGTTGTTGTAGCGCAAGAAGTCGGTTGCGGAGGAATCGCTTACAACCACCCTGTTGTTAAGCTTAAGCTGCTGTTTGTCTTTCTGCCAGGGAAAGCGAGGAAGCTCTCTCTTTGTGGTTTCTCCGTCGGAGGAATTGCAATTGAGCGTGGTAAAGAAGCGGGGGCGGGGGCGGGGGCGTCGAGTGTGGGCAATTGGAATTGCAATTGATTTCCTATTGGAATTGGCATGAGATTGGGAATAGGAAGAAGAGGTAGATGGATTTGGATTTGGCGAGAGAGAGGAAGAGGTTGAAACGGTGGAGAGCATCGCATCGGCTTCGGGTGGTCGCAAATGGACTTCGACAACTCCGTCTGGTTATGATCTTGCAATACAATAAAAAACATAAATATCTCAAATTTTGGGTCTTGTAACAATTATGTTTGTGTATAAATTGAAGCCCATTAGAGCCCATTTTGTTTAAGTCAAGCCCATCAAACTGTTAACACTCTTTCAAAGTGATATTTAGTCCATGTGACCATGTCGCATCTCAATTTAGTTTTTATATTTGTTCAATATTTTCGAATTTTTTTTTTCAAATTTTGGTAAATTGGTCGATATAGGGTTCAAATTAGGAGTGAAAACGGAGCGAATACGGAGCAGACAGTAGTAAAACTATATTCATATTTCTTTTTAATTTTTCGGATACGGATTCAGATACAGATACGGATATGGATCAAATAGGATATTTATTAAAATAATATTAAAAATACCAAAGTTTAATATTTATCTAATTTTAATAGTGAATAACAATATTTTTTCATAATATATATTAAAATATATGATATATATCTACTATTCAGATACGGATAATTGAAACGTAAAACCATATCAGTATTCATATCCACATCTCTTTTTAATTTTCCGAATACAAATTCGGATACGGATCGGATATCAGCCGGATAGAGATACGGATACGGATCAAATCGGATATTTATTAAAATAATTAAAAATACCAAAGTTCATAATATTTAACAATATTTTTTTCATAATATATATTAAAATATATGATATATATCTACTATTCGGATATGGATAATTGAAACGTAAAACCATATCAGTATCCATATCCACACGGATATTCGGATATCGGATATCCACATCTAATTTTTCGAATACGGATCGAATACGGATCGGATATTATCCATACCGTTTTCACCCCTAGTTCAAATGCACCATGATTTTGTGCTCCAGTATGCTCCACATTTTTCATCTCTGTTTTCAAAGTCCAAACAGTCGATCCGAACCGCTCAACATGATCTTCATAATAAAATATGCTTGAAGACCAAATTTTATATATTTTTTAATTTTTTACTATTTTTTAGAAAGGTTCAAGTCTCTCTTTTATGTGAAATCACACATTCACACTGCACTGTTACTGGTTTGTCTGATTATGTGGTAACATCCAATCAGTTTCTATTTTTAAATTACATTAACTAAACTTTTCGCTTCAATACTCATATATATATATACAGAGGACAGTCACAAAGAATCTGAAATACTGACATAACTGCACATGCTACTTTTACGTTCCATCACAATATAAATATAATTAAAGTTTATCTACAAATAATGTCACATCAGTAATTTCCATTTAACAATAACTGTCACAAAATCACGGGTATTCGATTAGGAATCAGAGTAGGTCCGATGCCCATCGGACCTACCTTGGTTCGATGGGTGTGATGACCATTCGATCTGCATCAAGATTCGTGCTCTGTATCAAAATCCGTGCAAGTCTGTATCAATTTCCTAGCGCATAGATCTTGATGCTAATCATACGGTTCTAGAGCTCATTGAACCTAAATGTAGGTCCGATGCCCATCGGACCTACACCTATCTCATTGGATTCTGTTTGGAAATGAAAAAATTGAGAAGGAATTTGACACAGCTACCGTATGGTCCACGTGGCCCACAGATTAATTTAATGTGTATAGGTATCATGTCACATGTATACGACGTTCGACGGTTGGTGGCATGATTCGTGATTCATGTGCAAATCCATACATCACATTTTTTCATGATCTAAATTTATATTTAATAATAATAATAATAATAATAATTTTATTTGAATTTATCAATAAATACAAAAGAGTTACAGTCAAGACAAAACAAGGAATTAAGAGTAGATCCGATGCCCATCGGACCTACTTTGATTCGATGGGTGTGATGACCATTCGATCAGCATCAAGATTTGTGTCATATGCATAAAAATCCATGTGAGTCTGTATCAATATCCGTGCGTACAGATTTAATGTTAATCGTACGGTGCTAGAGTTAATTGAACATAAAAGTAGGTCCGATACCCATCAGACTACTCCTATCTCCAAAACAAGAGATCTTAGGTATCAAGGATGGATTTCTATTCATTCATTCATTCATTTATTTTTCTTATTAATTTCATTTTTTTTTTCGGATGGTGGGTATGTGGATATACATTGAATTATTGAATATGAATGAATACTTAGCAGCATTTGGATCTGGATCTGGATCTCATCAGAATCATCGATCATAAAATTTATACATGAAATTTAGAATCAATAATACCGGGTCCCGCATATATAAATATAATTGCAACTTCACATAATATGAAAAGTCAAACTTTCATATCAGACTTTGACTTACATTTTCATAACAAATTTAAAAAAGAAAAATTAAATCTCTTGTGAGGCTCACAACGACAATTATACTCTGTATTTACTGAATATATATAGGTATGTTGGTTTTTGTATTATTATTTTCAGTAGGATTAAAATGCACAATTTATTTTGTGTCTCAACCATATTCCACATTATTATTTATGTTTTTAAAGTTCAAACAATCGATCGAACTGCTAAACATGATTTACATATAAAAATTTGTTTAGAGACCAAATTTTATATTTTTTGAATAAGTACAAAATCAATTATTCTGGACCATTTAAAAATAGTAATTTTGTATCTATCTAAACAAATAGTAAAAAAATTTCAAAAAAATAAAATTTGATTTTTAAACACATATTAATATGAATATCATGTTAAGCAGTTCGAATTAACTATTTAAACTTTGAAACAAAGATAAAAATATGAAATATGATTAAAATACAGAACCAACCAATGATGCATTTTAAGTGTTAGAGATAGGAGTAGGTCCGATGGGCATCGGACCTACATTTAGGTTCAATTAACTCCTGCACCGTACGGTTAGCATCAAGATTTACGTGTACGAAAATTGATACAGACTTGCACAGATTTTGATGGAAGAACACGAATCTTGATGCAAATCAGATGGTCACAAACACTCATCGAACCAGAGTAGGTCCGATGTGCATCGAACCTACTCTGAATTCTCGTTGGTTTCTTAAATCTGCAAAATTAGTATATAAACAGTAATACATAGAGATATAACGTGCATCTGATGTGACACGCATGACCCCACATGACATGACACTTCATTTTTTAAATCAAAATTTTAGATTTTATCGAATCAAAATTATTGATGACCAAGTCTCTATGGACGAATACATATGGTATGGGTTTTTATTTATGATTATTTTAATTCTTATTCTTATTTTTTTTTTTTTGTGGGGGTGGGGCAGCTGTGATGATTAATTATGGTACCTCATAGACAAATTATTATTGTCCACACCAATTCACCTCTTAATATTTATTTTTTTTCGTTTTTTTAATGATAAAGAAAAATATCATAATATTTTGAAGGAAGACGTATAATTGGCACCATACAGTTTTATTTTTGTTCTTTTATTGTCTATTATAAAATTATGAGTAAAAATATTTTATTTTGTGTGAAGTAAATGGCCAAAGGTGATTGATGATATAATTCAGAGTTGTAAAAAAAGTCTATTTAGACTGATTAGTTCTTGGCAGTGGTCAAACTGTTACGGATTTTTCCGACTAATCGACCGATTATTCTCGATTATAGTTGATTATTTTATATTATTCTCGATAAATCATTTGATGATATTTTGTCTGTCCGATAAGCACATATTGTTATTTAAAACACTGATATGGAATCAGAGTAGGTCCGATACCCATCGGACCTACCTTGGTTCGATGGGTGTGATGACCATTCGATTTGCATCAAGATTTGTGTGCTCTGTATCAAAATCTGTGCAAGTCTGTATCAATTTCCGTGCGCATAGATCTTGATGCTAATCGTAAGATCCTAGAGCTAATTGAACCTAAATGTAGGTCCGATGCCCATCGGACCTACTCCTATCTCCACTGATATAATCTTTTACAGAGACATAAAGAAAATAATGTTGACATTGATGATGATAAACTTGAAAGAGAAAATATAGGAATGAGATGAATGATCAACTTGATCCACGCAATTGTACGCTGTTACGGGGGCCACAAAAAGAGGCTAGGTTAAATGCCACGTGCCACACGTGCATGGTTGGACTTGCTTTGGGCCTTTCTTTCTGTTTTTTTTGTTTGAGGGAACCTTTCTTTTCTTTTGAGAATGGAGAGAGAGAGGTTCTAATTTCATGCACGACAAATTTAATTGATATTCTCTTGCACTCAAAACAAATCTAACAATTTATTTATTCTGTTGCACTCAAACCAAATCTAACAATTTTGGTCCGACCACCGACGGCCACGATGGGTTTTAGTCCGTTCGATCTGTTTTAAAATTCATACGCACTAAATCTGTACGAATATTAAAGTGAATTTGCACGAATATTAAAGTGAATTGCACGGATTTTAAAGCGGATCGGATGGATTCAGAACCCATTGGACTCAAATTTTAAACCCCAATTGTCTCCACACAAAAAAGAAAGCGATTTGGATTCAACGTCCATCGAACTCAAATTGAGTCTGATAAATTCTCAGTCTGTTCGATCCACTTTAAAATCCGTACATATCCATTTTAATATTCGTACAAATTTAGTACGTATGGATCTTAAAACGGATCAAACATAAATCCATCGAACTCAAATTAGACATCATACCCAAATTTCTCCCCAAAACAAAACCCTAATCCATTTCTTTTACCACAATTTTATCTTGAGTTACACACTATTACTGTATTAGGTAATGCATGTGTAATTCAACAAGAAATATTTTAGAAAAAAAATATATATTACTTAATTTAAACAAATACTTCTTTATTCAAATTATAACATTTTATTAAAATAGCATAAATTACACATGAAATTTACAATATTTTGTTATTATAGGGAGAACTTAACCACCTCTAATCCCCTTAATCTAATCAATGATATATTGATATGTAATTTTATAGACAATGACACACAGAAGATCCTTGATCAAGTAGTTTATAGATAATCATTGATCATGTTTTCAACATTTGTAATTCCATTTTACTATCCAATCAAATTGCAAGGATGTAGAGTTCTATACGCAAACACACAATATATATATAATTAAAGGAAATAAAAGACACAGGGTAGATAGATAGTAGATACCAAATTCAAAACTACTAAATTAAAGAAATTAGAAGATACCAACCAATACATAACTATGGTAACATATAAAAAATATTTTTTATTTAGGGCCTGTTTGGCCGTTTATTGTTCGCGTGGGAAAAAAAATTCACTCATGTGAACAGTAAAAATCAGTTCAAATTTTTTCAGTTTCTGTGCCCATTTCTCTGCTCATGTGTCCGCCGAACAGGCCCTTAATGTTTATTCCTATATATATTTATTTTTAACCTTTATAAGTTGTCCTAACTATATAACTTTTTAGGTTGATAAGTGCTCAGTGGTGGTATGTTCTCTAAATCTCTTTTTTGTATTTATGTTAATTAATGCATGCCTCCTGTTTGTTGGCGGCACTTGAATTCAAAATCACAGCTGGCAACCAAATCCACTAGCAATTTGTGTTTAATGTTCATCAAATAATGGGTAGGGGTGTTCATTGGGTCCGGTTTAGTCGGTTTTGAACCGAACCGACGGTTTAATGGTTCGGTTCGGTTTACTTTTTAAAACCGAATTATAATTTCGGTTCGGTTTCAGTTTGAAAATTTTTAAAACCGAAACAACTGAACCGACCGAATTTTTATATATTATGAATTTGGTCCGGACCGTTCCGGTTTATTTCTTAATACCCCTGTTTATTTCTTAATCAATTGCTTTAAATACTTCGGTTTATTTCTTAATATAATTTGGTTTATTATAAATCAATTACTTTAAATAAAAAAATTAATATATTTTGGTTTGAACCGAACAAACCAAAATAAAACTTTGGTTCGGTTCGGTTCGGTTCGGTTCTATTTTAGAAACCGAATTATTACTTTGGTTTGCCTAGTTCGGTTCGGTTTCAACCGAACCAAACCGATGAACACCCATTGGGTATATTCATTAAATTAAATTATTGGTATATTTCTTTTTTTTTCTGAATTTATGTTTTCAATTTTCATTAACAAATATTTTGAAGTCTTCCCACGCTATCTATATAAAGAGAACACAAAACAAAACAAAAGTACCCAAAAGAATCCAGAATCTACAGAGAGATTTTGATCTCTCTCTCTCTCTTCTCTCTCTAAAATAAGCACCGATATTGGCGCTTTCACCTTTGACGCTACAACTCCAACCCAAATTCCAAATTCCAAATCCCAAATCCTAAATTTTTTGTGAAAGTTTCCATCTTTACATTTGGAGCTAGCTAGTTTAATTTGATCCTTGGCACATTGGTCGTGCTAAGGAAGTACTAATTAATGGAGTATTTTGCGGGGTTAAGAGGTGCTGGAAGGAATTACACCACCGGAATTAATGGAGAATTCGATTCTTTGACGAATTTTGTGAGCCTTTTGTTCCAAACTAATGGTGGCAATTCCTACACCCATGTCTGGCCTGTAAGTTTTTCTTAATTATTTCTTTAATTTTAATCATTTTAAGAGATTAATGTTGCATGCAACTGCATGCCTACTTTCTGTTTGTATTATTTCCTCTTTGCCTAGTTTCTGCTTTTTTATGTAATTTAGTATCAACAATTCAACATGATGTATAGATTTTATGCATGCAACTAATTTATTTAGTTTTTTTAGTTGGTAATTTTTGGTTAATTGAAATTTAGTTTCCATGAATTTTCTCTTACTACAACTAACACATCACTAATTGAAATTTTCACAACTTGTTAAGGATCATATGTCAGTAATTTAATAATTTTAATTTCTCCATAGTCTTTTAGATATGAAGTTAATCATTGTTATTTTATTTTATTTTTCCTAAAAAAAAAAGAAGCCTCCCTCCCTGGATCTAAATTAAGTGAGAGCTAATTTATGGTGTTGGTAAAACAGGAGATGCAACTTATTTATACAGTTTGTTTAGTTGGTTAATTGAACTTTAATTAGGTTCCATGATTTTATCTTACTGCAACTAACACATCACTAATTTAATTTATCCATAGTCGTTGTACTCTTGAATCCTAGTGAATTTCACAACTTCTTACTGCTCATATGTTTGTAATATAAAATTTTAAATTTCTCCATAGTCTTTTAGTGATGAACATCTCCACCTTGATTTCTCCCTGGATCTAAAGTGATACTTAATTTATGGTGTTGGTAAAATGTACAGGAGATGGAATTCGGGTGGAGAGTAGTGCTAGGATCCCTTATTGGATTCTTCGGGGCAGCGTTTGGAAGCGTTGGTGGGGTTGGTGGCGGTGGCATTTATGTTCCGATGTTGACTCTTATTATCGGCTTTGATGCCAAATCATCTACCGCTATCTCAAAATGTATAACACACGCATATATATACTAAAAATTAATTTTATTATGATTAATTTGTGATGAATTAATTAATGTTATCCATTATTGATTGGTAATGGTAGGTATGATAATGGGAGCGGCAGCGTCAACAGTATACTACAACCTGAAATTAAGGCATCCGACATTAGACATGCCAATCATAGACTATGACTTGGCATTACTCATTCAACCTATGCTTATGCTGGGTATTAGCATAGGAGTTATCTTTAATGTCATTTTCCCTGATTGGTTGGTCACTGTTCTCCTCATTATCCTCTTCATAGGTAAAATTCAATTTTCTATTTATTAAGCATGCATATTAAGTGTTCCTTTGTACTATTCAACCATCTGCTGGTCCCACCTGCTAGTACTATTATGCCTTTTGTGTTTTATCTTTTCTTGTAATCTTTTGGTACCATTCCACTTACTGAACCAATTGATCAAGCATCCATGTGAATTGTACCAGGACAGGACAGCACCTGGAACTGTTAGGCTCTTTATTCTGTAGGGGTTATCTTGGTTAGAAATTAGGGATTTGTTTGACCAAGTTTAATTGGATGAAGTTTAAATTCTACCCTACTTTTTTTTTTTTTAAATCTTATTTGCTTAATCTGAAAAAATTTAGGGACATCAACCAAGGCATGTTTGAAAGGTATTGAGACTTGGAAGAAAGAGACAATTATATTGCAGGTGCTATTACAGTAGTGTTCTTTTGTTTTTCCATACAGCCTGATACTTTATCATTGCTGAGTTTTGTCGAATTTGAAATACATCATTATTTATTTACTTCTTTATGTATGGCTTATTTCAGGAAGCTGCTAGTAAGGAGAATAAAGGTAACGATGCGGAATACAGAGTATTGCCTTCAGGGCCTCGTAATGGTGCTTCAAACAACAGCAAGGAACTACTGGATCCAGAGGTAGAGGAAATTATACATTAAATAATCAGGCAAGGATCCATAAATGGTTTTTTAATATTAATTTTTTTTGTTTTTGTTCAAGGTTTCGATTATTGAAAATGTATACTGGAAGGAGTTTGGCCTTTTGATGTTTGTGTGGTTGGCGTTCCTCGTCTTGCAAGTCACAAAGGTAATTAATTAGTTAACTAACAATTAATAAATTTTTAAAGAGCGCTCACATGGTTTACTAATCTTAATTAGTTGTCAATTTCATCATTAATTAATTTAATTCTCTGTTTATGTGCAGAACTACTACACATCAACATGCTCCACATGGTACTGGGTCCTCAATTTCCTCCAGGTAGGTACCAATCCTCTTCTTTAATTTTAGAATCTGACTTTTGCAATGATCACTCACTGTTGTCTATTCATATTTCAAATATGATTTTGCAAAGAGGATCTTAATTAATTTATTTTTGAATGTGGCAGATACCAGTGTCACTGGGGGTGTCAGGATACGAAGCGGTGAGCTTGTACCAAGGGAGGAGAATTATATCATCAAAGGGATCTGATGGCACAAACTTGAAGGTGCATCAGTTGGTTACTTATTGCTCTTTAGGTGTTGTTGCTGGTATTGTTGGTGGTCTTTTGGGCCTCGGTGGCGGCTTTATCATGGGCCCACTCTTTTTGGAGCTCGGCATCCCCCCTCAGGTATGTTTAAAGTGTGTGTCAGTCAAATTACTGGAACAGAACTGATACAAGCAAGTGTGAGCATAATAATATTTAAGTAAAGTATATAATATAGTCTTCTATTCCTTAGGTATCAAGTGCTACGGCAACATTTGCAATGACATTCTCATCGTCAATGTCTGTTGTTGAATATTACCTCCTTAAGCGTTTCCCCGTTCCCTATGGTGCGTGCTTTACATTAATTAAAAATGAATTAACAAAATGGAAATGATAGTATGAACTGATGAATTGATGTTTATTGTTTCGTTGTAGCCCTATATTTTATCGCGGTGGCGACCATAGCTGCTTGGATCGGTCAGCATGTTGTGCGCAAATTGATACACTATTTGGGACGTGCTTCTCTTATCATTTTTATCTTGGCCTTCACAATCTTTGTCAGCGCCATTTCACTCGGTATGTGAAAAAACAAACACATTTTATCTTTGTATATATTTACTGTTTAATGTATTTTTTTTTGTGACAGTTTGGTTCAAACTACTGGTACTTATCCTTTGGTCTATATATAATATGCAGGTGGAGTTGGCATTTCCAACATGATCACGAAGTTTCATAATCACGAGTATATGGGATTTGATGATCTTTGCAAATACGATGTTTAGAAACCAACAATAGATCATTATTTGAGCAAACATTAAATTGGATCCCTAAAAAGTTTAGATTTTGGCTTTGTTGTGTGGCGCTTGATCCGCCCGGAGAATAAAAAAAAATTTGATTAAGGGCAAAATTTCACTTTCTATCAGAATTATTTTTTTGTCTGCTTAAATTTATTTATGGATGTAAACCGAATTGAAAGCTTCTTGTAATGGTATCATCAGGTTGAAAAATTGTGTAATAGGTAATCAGATAAATATATCTAGTTGCAGTTTTGTCAGAGTTTGTGTTTGGAGTAATATTATACTGGTAATCAGATAAATATATATAGATTTTCCCGATTAATCGGTTAATTATTCCCGATTAATCATTTGGCAGTACTATGTCCATTTGACGAGCGCATACCATTATTTACAATACTGATTTCAACTTTCAAAAGATGAATATATCGATGTTTTATCGGAAAATTTTACATATTGCCCTTCTATTTCAAAATATATAACAAAATACCTCATTTCCAAAAAATTTAACAAAATGCCATTGTGGGCCCCACTTTTCCCCCCTCTTCTCCTCCCTCCCACTCCTCCATTTTTACTCCTTTATATTATTTGTTTTACTCCCACTCCATTTCTACATATTTATTTGCAAACTTAATTAAGAAAATCTCGGGATACAAATCCATAACTTTTTTTTTTTAAACAATTATAACAATGACTTTTTATTTATTATTATTTTTTCACTTCAAACTAAACATTGAGTTTATGTAGGAATTAAGGCCTTATTGTTCTAGTTTCTAGAATTAATTTCCTAGCTTGTACTTTAGTTTTAGTTTTACTCTGCTATCTTTTTTATGCATTTTTCATTTCTAGTGTTTATGATTATCCTTTAAATTAGGTAGCAGTTCTTAATTTTCCCTAAAAATGTATAAGGCCTGAACCTAAATGCTATAATATATGTCTACGGGCTTCAACATAAAAGAATAAAAAAGCAACAGGTTTGGTTAAGAACTTTGGATTGGTATTTGGTACTGATATATGTCGATTTTTTTATCTAGCTATGTTTAGTTTGACGTGAAAATAATAATAATTATAATAATAATAATAATATAAAAAGTCATTGTTATAATTGTTTAAAAAAAGTGATCATGGGTTTGTATTCGAAGATTATCTTAATTAAGTTTGAAAATAAATCTCTAGAAATTCGTTAGCCAAATTTTAATAAATATAAAAGACATAAAAGTTTTTTGTTTCTGTTTATTATTTTTTCTTACACTACTCAAAGCAAAACTAACTATTTTGTTTTTGATAATCGAATGATTTGATTTCCTTAAAAATATGAATTAAACTATCATTGACTTAATATCAAATGATAAACAATAATCATGTATGTCTTTCTATATCTAACAATACTTTTTTTAGAGAGAATATCCAACAGTACATTTAAAATGTAATATTTTGATTTTTTTTTTTCAAACTTTTTATATTTATACACATCGTCAACAACAAATGGAATGTTAGTTTTTAATATCACATTTGTATATTTTTACTAAAACAAATAATATAGAGCAAAAATGGAGAAATGGGGGAGAGGACAAGTGGGGTCCACAAGACATTTTGTTAAGAATTTTGAAAAGGGAATATTTTGTTCTATGTTTTGAAATAGAAGGGCAATATATAAAATTTCCTCTTTTTAACACTATACTTGACACAGTGTTTCAACTTTCCAAAGATGACCCAGTCGAATCCCAATCACAGCTAAGATCACTGAGTCAGTAAATGTGGGCACCACACCACTGATACCCAAAATTGGGTGTCAGAGAACCGAATTTTAGTGATTTACATGGTGATGCCTCTAACTCCAAGAAACCGAACAGAGAACTTTTCATTCCTTGGTGGAGAAAATAGAAAAATATAGAAGGGTGGAAAGGTAAACTTATTTCAACAGGAGTCAGGAGGACAGATGCAGTTGCTGACAGAGTATCACATCAAACAATAAACAAATTTCTATGATAACAAACTACTCGGCAAAAACACTTTCAAAACTGGCGCATCGGACGCAACCTCAGCTTCATCCCCATGCTTAATCTTATAATAAACATGCGAACCGTCAATATATACCATTCCTTCTTGACTGTACCAAGAAATAACCATACGATCCTCTGGTTTGATAAACCCGTGCATTAATGGGATGTCAAGTTCCCGTGGCATGATTGGTTCTCTCACCATGTATTGAAGGTCAGGCAGAGAAATGTGCATCGGGATCCCCCCTGCCGATTGCATTGCAGCAGTAGATCCAGTAGCTGTGCAGACTCTGAGGCCGCTTGATCGACAGTTGATTAAATGTGACATTTCACCGCATTCTTTCTTGATTCTACATACAGAGAGAGGAATTTGTTATAATCTTTCAGTCTCTCAAGCTAGCCAAGTTAAAATTTACCAGACAATGATAAAAAAAACCTGAAAGAGAAGCGAGATACAGAAGCAGGGCATGGATGCGCCATCAAAATATCATTCAAAGCAAAAGTCGGTACCTTTGCACCATTTATTTTCAAGGATACCCTTGACAGTTCAGTTGGTGTGTTCTTACTTGCCAGTACCTCATCCAGCACATGTTCAAAGTTTGCTCTGGTAGCAGCACATAGATAACCTGAAACAGTTTGAAATCAACATGCTGTTCATAGATACTACTACTTAAGATGAACTTAAACAACCTGTGCTCCTTGTTGCATCGAATTCCTGACTCAGTTCCTCCACCTCGAGAGAATTTGTAGGATCAGAATTAACACCCAAAACAGGGACAGAATCATCAATGAAGTGGCTTGCTTTAAGAAGCGTGCCGTCGCCACCAACGGTGATGACGAGATCAAAATGGCGAATGGATTGAGAGAGATCGTTACGCATCACGAGTTGCCATTCAGGGAACCTTTTCTCTATAATGCTCGTGCAATGGTTTATGGTCTCCTTGTGAACCCGACACCTGTCGTCTAAGTACCTCAAAACCTACAGTAGTACGCAATTGAGATCTAACGGTTTCAACAGCATGTGTGTGTGAGAGAGAGAGAGAGAGAGAGAGAGAGAGACCTTGGATGAAGTTGCAGTTCGGGGAGGATAGACGTCTAGCGGTTTGAACAGCAACAGCGCTCGCCCCATCTTCGCCGCCACCGTCGCCATTCATCCATCCATCGATAATCGATTGATCAATCATTACATATCTAAGCTAATTGAATTGTCTGAGGCCCGGCCCATATAGCCTATGGTATGGGCCTAAGTCATAAAATCATTAGATATCTAAGCTAATTGAATTGTCTGAGGCCCGGCCCAGATAGACTATGGTATGGGCCTAAGTCATAAAATCATTAGATATCAAAGTTAATTGAATTGGCTGAGGCCCGGCCCATCTAGCCTATGGTATGGGCCTAAGTCGCAGTTAGAGTTCGGACCAACCAAAAAATTTCATTCTACAGGGCTGCAATAATTTATCTTAATTCTTTCAAGAGAAATTTTGGTATAAATTCATTCATAAGTTGACTCGTGTCAAAATTAATGAAAATTTTGATATAATTCGTGTAAGTTATCCATTGTGAATAGTGCAAATGGACAAATTTTGCTGAACTCATTTTTGAGAACATTTCAGTAAATATCAGAATTTTTTACATAAAAAATAAGTCCCATCTGTTATACAAATCTTCATAATTTTTTTATTTGTAACAGAAAAATAGAAAAAAAAAATATAAAAACAGTAATAAAATATATTTAATGTTGGATTATTTTAATAGTAGAATATATTAAAATTAAAATGAATTTTTTACATAACAAGCCATGCATGTTTAACTAGAAAAATTTGTAAATATTACAGGGACATACTGAAAAAAAACAGAGTTATAAATTAACTATATATTGACTTCTACACGAATGCCACACGGAGAGAATCACAAACTAATTGTCCGAGAAAACAAAAGCAGTCCCATTTGAGTTTGAGTTGTCTCAAGAATCGAACTCTAGGTGTTTTTTCGAAAGAAAAGCAGGAACCTGTTTTTCCGGATCCAACAATTCAAATTTTTTCATTTGTATATCTCGATAAAGAAACTTTTTCATGCACAAATCTCGACGAACTTGAATAGTTGGATCTGAAAAAACAGGTTCCTGCTTTTCTCTTAGAAAAGCAGCAGAGTCGGACTCTTGTCTCAAGAGGCATAATTAAATTAAATTAAATTATTGAAATATTCACAGTGAAAATGATATAACGGTTTTATTTTGATATTTTAGTTTAAAATTTTAGTTTATTAATGTTAAAAAAATTAAAGCACGATAGAAGCAGAAAAAACAAAAACATTCGAAACCCTCCTCTTAAATAATTATTATTTTTTAAATAAAAAAAACAACTACCGGTCAGAAACAGGTACAGGAATATAAATATGAATACGAACAAAGAAAACAGCTGTCAGGGAAGTAGATAAAGGAACAAGTCAGGAAGTAGGATGTCGCTTTCGGTTTCAAACAAGTTTAAGATCTTTAGTTTTGAATAATTCAATATTTGGAACCTTTCTTTCCATAATTCCATTCCATGCTAACAATTAGAGGAAAAGAAAAAGAAAAAGAGGGCATGTGATGAGAAGAAATCCAGCTCTTAATCCAGCTCCAAGCAGCTCAATTCCAACCAGGGGCGGACCCAGTGTATTCCGGGGGGGCAGCTGCCCCTCCTGGATTTTGAGTTTTAGTGTAGATTTATCGGTTCTGACTGACTTTGTTCCCCCTGGAATTTTTTTTGCCCCCCTCTAGACGTTTGATTTGTAATTCGGTTTAAATTTAGGGTTAAAATTGAAATAAATTTGTTGAATTTTGATTGGTAATTAGAATTATAAGTCAAAGTATCAGAAATTACAAGTTAAAGCATTGGAAAATATAAGTTAAACAATTATTTTTTATCGAGTACCCAATTGGTTAATGAATTTAATTCCGATTAGATATTTAAATCCGATACGATATTTTTTTGCCCCTCTGACGAAAATTCTGAGTCCGCCCCTGATTCCAACCATCTCTTTCTCACCATTATTTTATTTTTTAATAATGATTCCATTACACAAAGGACTTTAAAGTTATTCATATTCATATAACCAGATAAAAGATGCTTGGATACCAAACGTTACATGTGAACCTCTAATTTGCATTATCAAATTAGAGTCTAGCTAACACGTTTCTTCTAGTATTTAAATAATCTATTTTTTTATTTCTAAAATCTATTGCATCAGCTTCAAATGATAAATCCAAACTGTTCAATTGAACGGATCTCCTTAATGAGAGTTTCGTTTCCATATAAAAAAAATTAATTTCGAATTTATTTACTATCAAATGAAGAGATCAAAAAATGAAAAATTTTGTGCGCATTTTAATGCATTTTTTATTAAAATCTTTGACCGCTTGACTTGATAGTAAATAAATTTGAAAATTAAAAAAACTTTATATGGAAACGAAACTCTCATTAAGGATATCGGTTTGAACGGTTTCGATTTATCGTTTGAAGCCGATTGGATAGATTTTGGAAACCGGAAGCATATTGTTAAAATACTAGAGAAAACACGTTAGCCGAACTGATCGAATTACACTTGAAGAAAAAAATTATCTTCTCTATTATTAAATTACACTTTTGACTGATTTTTTTTTTTTTTGGAAAAGTTAACTTTCAAAGAAAGGCATCTAGCTACGCAATTACATGAATAACTAGTAGTAATTAATTAGTCATTTGACTCTTTCAATTATTGTTAGGTAATCACATGAAACAATATTAATACCAAATGTTTATTTTGTGGTTAGACTATTCAAATGCCTTAATTAATTATAAGTTGTGTGTTCAAATGTCGCTGTTTTCTTCCCTCCATAGTCCATACCATACGCCTTTAATTCAAATGTGAAGAAATCCAGCTCTTAATCCAGCTTCAAGCTGCTCAATTCCAACCAGGGGCGGACCCAGTGTATTCCGAGGGGGCAGCTGCCTCCCCTGAATTTTGAGTTTTAGTGTAAATTTATCAGTTCCGACCGACTTTGCCATTCTCTGGAAGTTTGATTTGTAATTCGGTTTTTAATTTAGGGTTAAAATTGAAATAAATTTGTTGAATTTTGATTGGTAATTAGAATTATAAGTCAGAGTATCAGAAATTACAAGTTAAAGCATTGGAAAGTATAAGTTAAAGAATTATTTTTTATCGAGTACCCAATTGGTTAATGAATTTAATCCCGATTAGATATTTAAATCCGATACGATATTTTTTTGCCCCTCTGACGAAAATCCTGAGTCCGCCCCTGATTCCAACCATCTCTTTCTCACCATTATTTTATTTTTCTAATAATGATTCCATTATACAAAGGACTATAAATTTATTCATATTCATATAACCAGATAAAAGATGCTTGGATACCAAACGTTATATGTGAACCTCTAATTTGCATTATCAAATTACAGTCTGGCTAACACGTTTCTTCTAGTATTTAAATAATATATTTTTTATTTCTAAAATCTATCGCATCGGCTTCAAATGATAAATTCAAACTGTTCAATTGAACGGATCTCCTTAATGAGAGTTTCGTTTTCATATAAAAAAAAATTAATTTCGAATTTATTTACTATCAAATGAAGAGATCAAAAAATGAAAAATTTTGTGCGCATTTTAATGCATTTTTTATTAAAATCTTTGACCGCTTGACTTGATAGTAAATAAATTTGAAAATTAAAAAAACTTTATATGGAAACGAAACTCTCATTAAGGATATCGGTTTGAACGGTTTCAATTTATCATTTGAAGCCGATTTGATAGATTTTGGAAACCGGAAGCATATTGTTAAAATATAGAGAAAGCGCGTTAGCCGGACTGACCGAATTACACTTGAAGAAAAAAAATTATATTCTCTATTATTAAATTACACTTTTGACTGATTTTTTTTTTTTTTTGGAAAATTCAACTTTTAAAGAAAGGCATCTAGCTACGCAATTACATGAATAACTGGTGGAGTAGTAATTAGTCATTTGAGTCTTTCAATTATTGTTAGGTAATCACATGAAACAATATTAATACCAAATGTTTATTTTGTGGTTAGACTATTCAAATGCCTTAATTAATTATAAGTTGTGTGTTCAAATGTCGCTGTTTTCTTCCCTCCATACCATACGCCTTTAATTCAAATATTGTGATTTTAAATGTTCAATATTAGAAAACATGCCAGATAAATAGCCTGCTAATGGGCCGGGTCAAACCCAAAACTCAGTCCGGCTCTATCAACCTTCATTAAAGGTCCAACTCGGACTCAGATCAAATATGAAGAAAAAAATCCAGCTCGACTCGGTCCATTTGATCCTCTCAGCTCGGCCCGAACTCGGCTCGTTAATAAAGAGTTCCTAATAAAAAACAAATTAATTGGAGCCTTTGACGAATTAATTGCTCGATTAAATATACTATTAACAGATGAGGTCAGTGTGCTTTTCTTCTTGATAGAAAGATACATTTTGCATGATATATTTTGAAAGGTCAACTTAAAACCCAAGGAATCTAAAGTTGGCCAAAAATATCTCTAATTAATTGGAGCCTCAGTTGTTAAAATTATGCATTGATTGATCACCTAATTAAGCTTCAATCACGCAGTAAATTTATACATAACTTATAATTAACATTATTTAGGAGATAGCGATATGAGGGAGACGGTGCGCAAAGAGATTCGACTCGCAAACTTGGCTCGGCTTGACTCGGATCGACTCGGATCGACTCAGTTAGGTTAGTGATGGATTATTTCGAGTTCGGGCCGAGTTTGGACTAAACTCAAATTGAACTCAGCTCAATTTGACTCATTCAAGAGCCCAACTCAAAGTCCATGAGTCGGCCCGAGCAGGCCTACGGATAATTAACAACTAAATCAATAAAAAAAAATGCATGTATCATTTTTTTCCCACGTATCCATAATAAATATGTGGATTTTTTTATTTATGTTCATAGATATAAAAAAAATTATATATAAGGACAGATAGGTAATTCATATGTACATTTTTAATCTTGTCAAAATTGCAATGGACATTTTAGTAAATTTTATAAGCATTTATACAAGAAATGATATAGATGGTGTCTATTGATTTTATATTGTTGTTAGAGTTGTAGATAATAATTTATCATGTTTTTTTTTTAATAAAGGGTGTGATAAAGATGTATAAAAATAGTACATTTTGAGCCTCTATAAAACAAAACATTGATTTTTATTTGAGTTGGTGGGACCTCAATTGATTACTATAATTGTTCTTGACAATGATTGTTGTTTAGTATTTAATTACCGTACTCATAGACTAAACAAGTTATTAAAATCTACGCATTAAATTTAAAATTCAACACGCGTTCCTTACTTTCACAAGCAATGTATTTGTGAGTCGCCCAGAGTAGGGCTGTAAACGAGCTGGCTCGGGCCGAGCTGGGTCCTGGCTCAGCTCATTAATTCTGGACCAAGCTTTTACCAAGCAAGCTGGACCTAGGCATCCGAGCTAAAATCTCAGCTCAAACTCGTGATGAGCCAGACCGAGCTGACGAGCTAGCTCATTGGGTCTGGTTGGATCTTATTTTAACCGAGCTGGACCTAGCTGAACCGAGCCAGGCCGAGCTGGTCCGAGCCAGACTGAGCTGGACAGTATAAAATGTACACAAATTCATACAAATTTACAAATTAAAGCCTAGCCGAGCTAGCTCGTTATAGGCCGAGCTAGTGGCGAGCTGGCTCGTTAACAGCTCGGTCCACTAACGAGCGAGCTGTTAGCAAGCGAGTCAGGTGCGAGTCACGATCGAGCCACATGCCACAAGCTTTTTGACACCCCTAATTTGGTCATTCGATCAGCGATTTTCACAGATCCGGATGAACAGTAAAAAACAGTAAAAAATTCTGGATCATTCGATCAGCGATTTTCAAAGTGGCTTAATAAATAGGAAAAAAATTCCAAAAAATATAAAATTTGGTCTCCAAGCACATTTCAATATGGAGAACATGTTGAGCGGTTCAGATCGGTCGTTTAGATTTTCAAAATAAAAATATGAGCGTGAAGTAAAAATGACATCTTACTTCGCAACTCACCATAGCCCAGCTCTATATATATATATAGAATGGCTAATATCAAAACGTTTGTTCCTGGGCTCAGGAACAAACGATTCCGTTCTCCCATTTCCAAAGTTCAAACAACAAATCTAAACCGTTAGATGTTCAATCTATATTAAAATGTGCTTGGAGACCAAATTTTACATTTTTTGGAATTTTTTGCTATTTATTAAGCTAGTTTGAAAATCGCTGTTTTTATGAAATTTCTGCAGCATTGAAAAACAACGGTTTTCAAACCAGCTTAATAAATAGTAAAAAAATTTCAAAAAATGTAAAATTTGGTCTCCAAGCACATTTTAATATAGATTGAACATCTAATGGTTTGAATTTGTTGTTTGAATTTTGGAAATGGGAGAACGGAATCGTTTGTTCCTGAGCCCAGGAACAAACGTTTTGATATTAGCCATTCTCTCTCTCTCTATATATATATCCTCTCAAATCTTGAAATTACGTATTTTTCTTTCTAAAATTCATAATATCATATTTACCCTTTTAAATTTCAAAGGCTCAAAAATTTATCTAATTTATTGTCTTTTATTCAAAACTCATTTTAAATGTAGGAACTTCTCATTTTACCTTTTATTAGAGAAATATGTTGCATCTTTCATATGTAAAAGAAATATACAATTTCTAATTAGCCAATTGTAAGGACAAATGATTCATTTACACACAAGCGTATGTCTATATGTGACTGTGTATGTGTCAAAATTAAAGAAAGAAATAATTTATCCCACAATCTGATCAATCAGAAGGTTTTGCATTTCTTTTACACATGCTACATGTTTTTATTTTTTTCAATAAAGGATAAAATGAAAAGTTTAAATTTAAATGGAGTTAAAAAAATAAATTTTTTAGTTTCTAAATTTAGAAGGATAAATATGATTTATAACAGTAAAAGAGAACACAGGAATAATATTTGTGATAAGCCCGAAATTTTTAAATATAGCACAGATCCAAAAAAAATATACCAAAACGGCACCGTTTGACAGGAATTCCAAATTTAGCACGGCCGCAGATCGGCTGAGCGGCCCCATTTCCTGGGGACCGCAGATCAGCTGAGCGGCCCCAGAAATGGGGCCGCATTTCGGCTGAGCGGACCCGGGGCCGCAGATTGGCTGAGCGGTCCCCTATTTTTTTTTTTTTTTTAACGAAATTTGATCGGTCCCTCATTTCCAGATTCTGACAACCGGACAAGATAAATAGGATTTAATGTTCTGTAACTCGGTGATTTTACAAATTTCTACGAATAAGTCAACGTGTTCGTATTCTTAGCCTCAATTTCAGTCGCAGCTGATTCCAGCACCAACAGAAACGGAAATTATTTTAACATGTAAAAAGTTGGTAAAATGAAGAATGTGTTTATATGATAATTATTTTAACGCCTCAACTTTATGTCACGAAAGCAGACGACGCTCGTATCCCCAGGCCATCATCTCAGCTCCTTTTGCCACGCCACGTGTATAGAATAGAGATTTTATAAATACAGAATTCACAAAATAGGGACCGCTCAGCTGATATGCGGCCCCAGGGGCCGCTCAGCGGATATGCGGCCCCATTTCAGGGGCCGCTCAGCTGATTTGCGGTCCCCAGGAAATGGGGCCGCTCAGCCGATCTGCGGCCGTGCTAAATTTGGAATTCCTGTCAAACGGTGCCGTTTTGGTATATTTTTTTTGAATCTATGCTACATTTAAAAATTTCGGGTGATAAGCTGAACTGATGACATACATGAGAGCACAGGAGAGTTGGCCACAGAAGAACCAACCGACAGGAAAAATGATATGATATCGGCACAGTAAGTATCCTCTGAGATATCTCATATTTTGCGTGACCGACGTGTCATGTGTATACTCGGATAACGTGTCCTGTGTATAGCTTTGAGATTCGTGTAGAACGTATTTGAACGGTTGGGATTTCCCATAAAGTCACGCAAAAGTTGAGGTATCTCAGAGAATACGCACTCATGATATCCTCCCCCTTCCGAGTTCCGACAGACGACAGTTCCTTTTTTTCCCACTAAATAAACAAAAGAAAAGAAATAGAAAGAAGAAACAGCACTCGTTTCTGAGCTGTACTCTAAGCTGTAAGCCTTAACCCTCTCTCTCTCTCTCTTTCTCATGGCAACAGCAACAGCTTTACCTTCCCATTCCCATTAGGAGAGAAGAAACCCAATTCAAACTGTTACCAATTCAGAAAAAGAAGAAGAAATGGCGAGTCTCTTTCGCGACCGGAGCGATGCCTCCTCTCGCCGCGAATCCCTCAACTCACCACTCCGGGATTCCACTGAATCCTCAACCAACTCTCTCCCTTCTCCCTTCGGCACTCTTGCTCTCCAGTTATCCGATCCAGATCTCCGCGACACTGCCTATGAGATATTCGTCTCCGCTTGTCGCACCTCCGCTGGCTCACGTCCGCTTACCTACACGCCGCAATCCGAGCGTTCTACGTCAGGATCTCCGTCCCCTTCCTCTGCTTCATCGGCATCTCCTTCGTCCAATTCTCCCTTCTTGCAACGGTCGCTCACCTCAGCCGCGGCTAGCAAGATGAAGAAGGCGCTGGGTTTGAAGTCTAAGAGCGGCAAGGGAGGGGACCCGAATAAAACTCCTACGAAGAAAGCGGGTACTATTGGAGAGCTGATGCGGATCCAGATGCGGATTCCGGAGCAAGCTGATGCCCGGATCCGAAGAGGGTTGCTCCGGATCGCAGCTGGTCAGGTTAGATCTACTTCTTTCTTTCTGATTCTGCTGTTTTTTTTTTTACCAGTAAGTATACTACTGTGTTTGAGTACACTCTACTCAAGTTCGAATTTAATGTGAAGACGAGATCTGTAAGAATTCCCAGTAGCAACTCACTATCTATCAACATTAATTTTGTTTATCTAAAATAAGAATTCCCATTCTTCACATATTTTCTACCTCATTTCTCACTGAATTTGACTGCTTAATTTAATGCAATTCTTGGCCAATCAACATATATACATCATGTGTGTATTAAATTGCACTAATTTAATATATATCTTCTTATTTTTCTCAGCTGGGTAGGCGTGTAGAGTCGATGGTTTTGCCTCTAGAACTCTTACAACAGTTTAAATCTTCTGACTTCCCGGACCCACAAGAGTATGAATTGTGGCGGGCCCGCAACCTGAAAATGCTTGAAGCGGGTCTCCTTCTACACCCGTTAACCCCCTTGGAACGATCTAACCCTTCAGCCCAACGTCTCAGACAGATATTACGTGGTACTGCAGAGAGGCCAATAGAGACAGGCCGCAACACCGAGTCCATGCAGCTGTTGCGCACTGCTGTTCTCTCTCTGGCAAGTCGTACCATTGACGGCTCTGGTTCGGACACATGTCACTGGGCTGATGGGTCCCCGCTCAATCTTTACCTCTACCAGATGCTTCTAGAGGCTTGCTTTGAGGATGAGGGTTCATTGATAGATGAAGTAGATGAGGTGCTAGAGTTAATAAAGAAAACCTGGATTATACTCGGTATAACCCAAATATACCATAATCTATGTTTCACTTGGGTATTGTTTAACCGGTACGTCTGTACCGGTCAAGTGGAGACTGAGTTACTGCTAGCAGCTGACACGCAACTTGCCGAGGTGGCAAAGGATGCAAAGACGAACAAAGACCCAGTCTACTGTAAAATTTTGAGTTCAACACTTACTTCCATTATGAGGTGGGCTGAAAAGAGGCTATTGGCCTATCATGAAGCATTTAATGCAAGTAATATTGAGGCCATGCAATGTATAGTTTCATTAGGCGTGTGTTCGGCTCAGATATTGGTCGAGGATATATCACAAGAGTATAGGCGTAGGAGAAAAGGGGAGACTGACGTGGCAAGAACTACCATTGATACATACATACGGTCTTCTCTGCGTACCGCTTTTGCTCAGGTAATTTATCAGTACTGTCTGTAGTAACAGTGGAATGTAACATAAGAAACTTTTTTTCATTTCATTTAAACAGTAACTGATACTGTGATATCTTAATGCTAATACACTTTTCACATTTAAATAGAGAATGGAAGAGGTTGATTCGAACAGAAGATCGAGCAACAAGCATCAAAATACCCCTGCTCCAATTCTCTCAATTCTTGCAAATGACATAGGCAACCTGGCAAAGAAAGAGAAGGACCTTTTTAGTCCCATATTCAAGAAATGGCACCCCTTAGCAGCAGGTGTGGCAGTCGCGACTCTGCACTCATGTTATGGAAATGAACTGAAGCAGTTCATATCAGGTCTGGCTGAGCTTACGCCAGATTCGGTGCAAGTGTTGAAATCGGCTGATAAATTGGAGCAGGATTTGGTTAGCATAGCAGTAGAAGATTCCGTTGATAGTGAAGATGGGGGAAAGGGGCTGATTAGAGAGATGCCGCCTTATGAGGCTGAGATGGCTATAGCCAATTTAGTCAGAGATTGGATCAAGACTCGTGTTGACCGCCTCAAGGATTGGGTTGACCGCAACTTGCAACAAGAGGTCTCATTCTCTCTATACTTCTTTTTGCATGAACACCTTTTTAGTTCTTAAACTGATTAGTGACATATAGCAGTCCTTGTATTGCTACATACACAAAGCGAATCAACCGGTACCACGGATCCAGTCATGTACAAGCAATAGTCTTACTAACCTTACATTTATAACATAAATTATAAACGTTACATTCATACAAAAGCCCCAATTCAATTACCAAAAAAAAGCCCCAACTTTTGCAACGACTCAATTGGTTTATAAATTGTTAAACATTTCTTATATTGATTTTCATTTGGATTTTAAAAAACAGACATGGAACCCAGGGGCAAATAGGGCAAATTGCGCCCCGTCAGCAGTGGAGGTGCTGCGCATAATAGATGAGACATTAGATTCATATTTCCAGTTGCCTATTCCCATGCACCGAGCCTTGCTCCCTGACTTAACTCTTGGTTTAGATCGCAGCCTTCAACACTATGCTGCCAAAGCTAAGTCTGGTTGCGGTAAGATTTAAATTTTTTGATTTCTTCTTTATTTGTGGTAACACTCACTTTAGGAAATTAGTTGATGGTTTTTGACTGTTTGTAGGAACAAGAAGCACTTTTATACCGGCGCTTCCTGCCTTGACAAGGTGTGAAATTGGCTCAAAAATATGGAAGAAAAAAGAAAAACCGACCCAAACACCTCCAAGGAGGCGATCTCAAGTCGGGTCGATGAATGGTAAAGATTCGCTCAGCCTCCCCCAGCTGTGCACACGCATGAACACCATCTATCATATCAGGACAGAACTAGAGAACCTCGAAAAAAAGATCAAGACTTGCTTGCGAAATGTTGAAAACGCCCATGCCGACATAACCGATGGGTTGGATATCAAGTTTGAGTTATCTCTATCTGCTTGCCAAGAAGGGGTCCAAAGCCTGTGTGAAACAGCTGCTTACAAAATTGTTTTTCATGACATGAGCCATGTACTGTGGGATAATCTCTACCTAGGTGACACTGCCTCTAATAGAATAGACCCTTTTATCAAGGAGCTTGACCCGACACTGGAGGTCATTTCGAGCACAGTTCACAACCGGGTTCGTAACCGGGTCATAACTGCTTTAATGAAGGCCGCTTTTGATGGGTTCTTACTTGTGCTCTTAGCGGGGGGCCCGCAACGTGCATTCACCCGTCAAGATTCACAAATTCTAGAGGAAGATTTCAAGTCTTTGAAAGCTTTGTTTTTAGCAGATGGAGATGGTTTGCCAGATGAAGTAGTAGAGAAAGCGTCATCTCAGGCTAAAAATGTACTGACCTTGTTTCGGGCCGATAGTGAAACCCTAGTGGAGAGCTATAAAAGAATGGTTACTGCGGCTTTCGGATCTGCTGCGAAATCCCGGTTTCCACTTCCACCCACTACCGGCAACTGGAGTCCTAATGAGGCGAACACAGTTTTGCGTGTTTTATGTTACAGGAATGATGAGGCTGCTACCAAGTTTCTAAAGAAGACTTATAATTTACCGAAGAAGCTGTAATGTAATATCAATTGCATTTGCATGAATGTCAGGTCAGTTTGATATAGTTTGTTTACGGGGTGCTTGTGTTGTAGGAATGATTGATTCTTTAGTTTGTAGGTCGAGATATTGTGGAGTGTTCATTAATTCGGCTGTTGTATAAATATATATTTGTACTTTGTAATATTGATGATCCTCTCTCTCTCTCTCTCTCTCTTTCTGTGTATTTGTCTTCATTAATTGTTTTAATTAATTGTGTATGTGGAATGAGATCCCTTGTGAATATTTTAGAAAGCCAAGTGAGGAGAAGTTTGTTATGCTTGGAGAATGAATAAAAATAAAAATAAAAAGAGAGAAACGCCCACCGTGGGGCTCGAACCCACGACCACAAGGTTAAGAGCCTTGCGCTCTACCAACTGAGCTAGACGGGCTTTTTATTTTTTATTTTTTATTTCACTCAGGTCGTCTTACTAAATAATCACTGTTTACTTTTACAATTGGCGTTCAATCGACCACACCATTTATGTATAAGAAAATATATGGTGTAATTTTATTTATCATTTGTGACAGGTGGGATCCATTGTAACAAGTGGTCGGTAAAACTAGAGAAGGAAATTTGTCACGGCGTGATCAGTCACGTCACGTAACGTCACGTTCACGTCACGTTACGTCACGTCACGTGTGTCGATTACGTGACGTGACTCACGTGTTGCGTGACGTGACTATTCGCGTGACGTGACTGTATTTCACAAAAATTATACGTCACGTCACGTCACGTAAACTAATCACGTCACGTCACGGCACGTGATCACGTCACGTCACGTCACGTTATAAAACATGTTTTGAGGACAAATTCTAGTAGTCCATATTCCTATTAGCACTATTAGGCTATGTTTTTGTAGTATATTCATAGTATATTCAGACTTTTTTTTTGTGGCTGTTTGTAAAAACTATGTTTCTTAATGAAACGGGCTTAAATATCTTTTATCCAAAAAATTTGACAATTTTTAGAATATTATTTACTAGTTAATTTTTGCAACATTATTTACTTATTTTACAAATTTTATAATTTTCATATTTTTTGATATATTTTTTCTGAATTTTCAACAATTTAAATTAAAATATCAAAAAAATTCAATGTGACTAATTTATGTCACGTCATATCACGTCACGTGTAGTCACGGCGTGACTACGCGTGACGTGATCGTCTGCCACTATTTTGATCACGTCACGTCACGTCACGTGAAAAAAAAAACATTGATCACGTCACGTCACGTCACGTGACCAAATCACGGCGTGTTTGTCACGTCACGTCACGGCGTGTCACGTATTTCCTTCTCTAGGTAAAACAGGAGGCCCAATTAAGGAATCCAGCATAAATCTAACATTTAATGCATGTTTTATATGTACAAATATCATGTTATAAGATTTTATGCATGTTTTATTGTATATAATACTTCGAAATTATACAATCCTTGATTCATCATCAAACAATACTTCAATTGCATAAAGTTTAAATTGTTTGTCTATCTTTATGTCAGTAATTAGGGCTGCCAAAAAAGTTCGTAGTTCGTGGTTCGATTGACTTCGATTTGAATTTTTTTTCACAATTAACTCGTTCAATTTGCAATTAACTCGTTCGATTGAAGTTCGTTCTGAAACAAATCTTATTCAAACTCAAACTCAAACTGGATATAGTACGTTCAAAATTGGTTCGCGAACTATTTAGGTTCGAATCTCAAATTAACATGTACTGTTCAAATTAGAGCAACGCCAGTGGCTCAGTGCAAAATCAAAGTTTCATTTCAAATAGGTACAAATAAGTACCTAATATGATCAGATAAGATCCAATGCAATACTTTTTTTTTATATGGTTGGCCAACAGATATATTGATACTAAAAAAGTTATTTACAAAACCAAATTATAAAAACATCAAAATCCCTAAAAATACAAAACTATTCAATTCGCAAAAATAGTCTCCAATGCAATGCTTAGTTTAAACTATCCAATTTTCAAAAAAATAACTAAGGGCAGTAGGGCTGTCAAAAAAGCTTGTAGTTCGTAATTCGATTGACTTCGATTCGAAAAAAAAATTTCGCAATTAACTCGTTCGATTGAAGTTCGTTCTGAAACAAATCAAACCAATTTTGTTCAAATCTTATTCAAACTCAAACTCAAACTAGAATAAGTTTGATTTGGTTTGATTCGTTTGCAGCCCTATCAGTAATACTCTTGTAAATTTACTTCTTAATTTTAATATTATTATTCATTTTTTTTTTTCAAATATTAAAATTTGAAGTGATGTTCCTATTACTAATTCATTGAAAACCATTGTCATATCACCAAATAAGAAAGCATTGATGAATTCTTTCTTTCTTACTTCTTTTCTTGAGGGGTTAAGTTATTTAATTTAATCTAATTTCCTTTTAAGTCATGATATTTTGTTTGAAAGAAAGAAAACCCAAGTATCTCTAAACAATGCATATTCAAGTTATCTGGTTTGTAAATCTGCCACATAAAATCAGCTACTGAAACATAGAACAGTTTAGGCTTGCTATAATTAAATAATTATCATATTCCTAATTGCTATCTAGTAGTTACTAGTTAGGCCTCCACTGCTCCAAATAAAAAATTAGCCATTCAACCAACTTGCTGCAGGTGCACTTGCGTGTAAATTTCAGAACTTGGGTCTCCGGCACAATCTGCTCAAGTGAACCTTCTCCTGTAGCAGTTACATAAAAGGGCAGTTGCAGTTGCAGCAAAGCAAGCATAGTTATAGGAGGAGGGATCCAATTACATCTTTTTTGATGACACATTATGACACCGTTTTTTTTATAGGTCAATTTTGCAATTTCAAAATCCAAACAGTCGATCGAACCGTTCAACATGATCACCATATTAAAATGTGCTTGGAGATCAAATTTTACATTTTTTTGAATTTTTTTACTATTTATTAAGATGGTTACAAAATCGCTGTTTTTCAATAGTCTGAAAACAACGATTTTGTAACCATCTTGATAAATAGTAAAAAAATTCAAAAAAATGTAAAATTTGATCTCCAAGCACATTTTAATATATCCATCATGTTGAACAGTTAGAATCGACTATTTGGACTTTGAAAATGGTAAGTGTCAAAGTGTGTCACCAAAAAAGGTGTAATTTGATCCCTCCTCTAGTTATAGACTTATAGTTAGAGATGAAAGGAAAAGGGAAGAATAGTTATAGATAGACAGACCTCAGTTTCGTCATGATCATATCTGATTAGAAAGAGACACCTACAGCCCCTGATATCATGTTGCTTCCTCTCTATCTCAATTACATGTGCATCATAGTGTACTGCTTCATTACTTCCCTCCTGATATATATATTTTTATTTACAATCATATTTTCCAATAGTAGCTAGCTAATCAAATATCAGAATAATAAAATAAGTGCATACCCGGAAACAAAGGACGAGGTCACCAACTAGCACTTTCGTGCACTCAGAAGATTCTACAGGAACTGACCGAACTCTAATTGCCCTTATCACATTGATCCATTCGTCTTCATCTGCCCCAAAATCTGCGTATCTCACTTTCACCTCCTGTCCGGGCCGGGCCCCACAATTATTGTGACAAAAGAAATTAATCTAAGAGAAGTGCCACACACGGCATATGCATAGAGGTGGAAAGGAACCCATTCATTATCATTTCAATTGCCATAATTAGTCATTATTGGTATGGTACCAGTATATACAGGTGGTACTGAATTCAATACTTGGCACCAACAAGACCTAATAGATGCTTCAAAACAAGTTACTAGCTACAGAGTCACTAAAAGAACATTTTTCTGACTAAACCAGGAGTTGTTATCATTCTTTTACAGATTTGAGCTCTCAGAAAATAATTAAATCCCTCAAGTTAGCTAGTAATAAAAGTCTGCTCTTGTATCAGGTGAGTTAGACCACTGTACTAAAGATCCTAATAACTAAACTAGAAAAAAAAAAAAATCAAATTACCACTTGATCGTTGCTGATCCTATGAGATAAGAATGTACCAACATCATACCTGCATCAGCAAAATTTGTGGTGACATGTTTTGTTACATGTACTTTCTTTAAGTGAACTGACTTTGCAAAGGCTCATAATTTACAATGTGATTCAGTAGTAATAACTATAATTCAAATTATGGAAGGAAAAAAAAAATGTAAACCATGCAAAATCCCTGGAAGATCGTGCCTCAAATTCCAGCTTATCGAGATCGGGCATCTTGTCTCTTTCATCTGCCTCTATGAATCAAAATAAAATCAAATAAAATCAAACCAGTTTATAATCTTATTTAGGTACCCAACTTCCAATTAGATCCCAAAAAGTAAAAAAAAAAAAAATAAATGAAAACCTTGTAGAACATTATCGGAGCGGCTAGTGTCAGAGGCAATTTCAATTTCAATTTCATTTTCATTGTCCCCTGTTAGAGAGGGCAAATGGGTAATTTGAGTGTGTAGACATGTGAGCTTATTCTCAAACCATTCTTGAACCTGGAAACAAAGCTTGTTACTATTATTTATTTTTTGCATGAATTTGAGAGAGAGAGAGAGAGAGAGAGAATGAGCTGACCTGATAACCCTGGATAACGTTGTTGCCAGAAAGATCGGAAGAATGACTGAGTAGGTAGATGAAAGAAAGAGAATTAATTTAATTAATTGTTAGAGAGATTGAATGAGGAGAAGGAACAATACTGACTTGAATTTTCTAGCGAGCTGTTGGCAAAAGTTTCTGTCTAACAATTCAGATGCTTTCTTCTTCTCGCTAATCATTTTCTCCAAATGCTCCACCTGACAAGCAGAGAAAGGGGCAGCCCGGCTTTTTCGCGGTTTCCCCATCGGATGTTCTTTTTTCTCTCTTTCAGCGCCTGCGCCTGCGCCAGGCAGCAGCTTCTTTGTTTCTCTTCAGAAACGAGAAAAGGAGAAAAGGGGCGGTGCCGACTGCCGAGTCGGAACTCGGAACGCAGATGCACCTAATTAAGCGTTCCGGTTTTTTTATTATATCCATCTGCGTTCGGTTTAATGAACGCAGATGCACCGACTTAGTTAAGGTGCTGAATCGGAACGCAAATAATAACCCGACCCGCCACAACTAGAGCCACAGGGAAAGAACTCCAATGAAATCAACAGTTGAGACTTGAGATCTCTCTTCTCTTCGATAGAGAGAGAGGTAACTCCTAACTAGAGAGAAGAAGAAGAAGAAGAGAGGATCTCTGTGAGCATCGATCGCATCGAGATTAAAAGATGGGTATAAGATTCGTGCTGCTTGTGAATAAGCAGGGGCAGACTCGATTGGCGCAGTACTTCGAGCATCTCTCCATCGACGAGCGCCGCGCCTTAGAAGGTGAGATCGTACGCAAGTGCCTCGCTCGCAACGACCAACAGGTTTCTTTTCTACCATACATCTCATCTATCTATGCTCAATCAAATCAATTACATTCTTCTAATACCTACTACCATTCATTCATTCATCAATTCATCAATTCAGATCCCAATTTGAATTTGAATTTGAATTTGTTGCAATTGAATGATTTCAGTGCTCATTTGTGGAGCATAGGAACTATAAAACTGTCTACAGACGCTATGCCTCTCTTTTCTTCTTGGTTGGGGTCGACAATGATGAGGTACTTTTCTTTTCTTTCCTCTCCATCCTTCCTTCATTCCTTTCTTCCTTCCCTTGGTAGTGGAAATCTGTACTGGTACATGTGCAAATGCAAAATTTTCATGGGTATTTTTAAAAGAATGATAATGTTTGTATAAATTCACAAGATTCTTAGAACAACCAATGTATTTGTTTCTCTTTAGAAAAAAAGTGGTATGGTATGAATGTACACAGTTTTCTCATTATTAGACCAATCGAAACCTCAATGCACAGTTTTCTCATATAAACCCAAATCCGATAGCAAGACTAGACTTCATGCTTCCTCTCCATCAACCGACTTGTCAGCTCATGCCCCATAGTTTTTTTTTTTACAAAAAGCCCCTTCATCTCTCATTATTTTCCACCAGCAATAAAGGGATCAAGGAATATCTAAAGAATACATCCAAATTTCATGTGACAGTCTATCAACTAACTTCTGTTATAAGAAAAACCATACTGCTTTTAAAGGACTAGTATAGTATCTAGCCTCAAAAGAATTGATATAAGCACAAATGAGTTCAAACCAATCATCGGCAACAACTGCCATATTCTTCCATATATAAGTTAAATTTATTACTCAATTGATCTTGTTGTTTGTAATATTTTCTTGGAGTAGAATGAGCTAGCAATACTGGAATTCATACATCTGCTGGTTGAGACGATGGATCGCCATTTTGGGAATGTGGTATGCATTTGTTTATTTTATTTTTTTGGCAAAAAGATCCCTGGATAGTTGTAATATCTGAAATTGTTCCCAATTTGATGTGCAGTGTGAGCTGGATATAATGTTCCATTTGGAGAAGGTGCACTTCATGCTAGAAGAGATGGTGATGAATGGTTGCATTGTTGAAACCAGCAAAACCAATATTCTCTCCGCAATTCAGCTCATGGAAAAGGCTTCCTAATTTATGATTAATTAGTTAATACTTTTTTTTTTAACCTTTCTGCAGCTTGTAGTTTTTTGGATTGTTGAAATTTGTTGAGAATCTATTTAAAGAGAGATCTGAGTTGTATTGATTGATAGACTATATATCTGTGAAAATACTAAAAGAGAAGTATTGCTAGTAGTTGAGTTGAGAGTTGAGAGTGTGTTTTGTTCTTATACAAGTAAACCCTGAAAGTATGGCAGAAATGTCACATAAATTAATTTTTAAAATAGATGAGCAATTGATAATTATTTTCTTGTGAGTGTGGCGTTTTGAAGGAAACTTTAAAAGAAAACTTGGTATTTGTGAAATTCTCGTAGATGTCTCAAAAACTGAAAAGAAAATTTGCAATTGGAAGTAGAAAATTAATGTAAATTAATGTAAAAGAAAACCTTTTTTTTAATAGAATCCCTTAGGCAAGTTTCTATTAATAAAAGATTTGAGTCTGTTACATTGCCAAAAAAAAAAATTAAGAAGATAACCTACCCTTAACTACAAAAAAAATAAAAATGTTAATTTAAAGGAGTACATGAGTTCTAACTCTCCGCCTCCTCAGTTCTCTCACTTCAAAAACTGAATAAAAGAAGGATCCCATTGTAACTTTCCATTTTCTCCCTCTGACAGCTTCATTTTCTTACCAGTAAATGTGGAGAACCTCTTCTTCATCAATTTGAAACTGGATTTTACCAGCAACCATCACAACGCCTCTAACTGACCATTGTGAAAAGTTGTTCCTCCATTACACTGTTACAATTAGCTGCATTAGACCTGCTAGCTTGGTGTGACAGATTAAAGAAACTAAACTACCCTAACATTCTACGTTAAAGAAACCAAACCAAACTAGTCTAGCATATGTTACATACTTTTCTGAACAATGCACTACAAGTATGAATAAAAACAACCAAAAACAAATTAAACGAAACAAAAGAAACTCGATTCAAAAGATTGTTGCAAAGTAATCTCGCCTGTGTCATTTATGGCAAGAATACCATCCATTCTTTTTTGTTGTGTCCTGCGCGCCCAATTGGCAAGTATGTGTGGCTGAGCTAACGCTTCTCGTGTTGCATGATTGACAATTACTGTGTCCGCCAGTATGCGAATGCATTTTACCATCGTTTCCTCTACCTTCCAAGATGGCGGATCCCTGTGCCAACTTCATTCACTGCCTTGACTAGAGATGCACAATCTGTCACAATGGTTATCCTTCATCTTATTGGTTGGTGATGGTAGAATATGATAGAAATGGAAAACATGCCCCTGTAATGAATTGGTACTTATTTTCTGTCACTTTACAGAAAATTAAGCCGTGACATGGAGCAGCAAGGGTTTGGGGGATGACCTTGACATATTAATTATTTTATTCTATAGAAAATCTTTCTTAATACATGTTATCATAACCTTTGACATCTGCTTGATGATTTGGTTTTCTAGTGCTTTCTTTCTATTTTTACCCTTTTATGTGGGTGAATATTTGTTGATTGTTGTTGAAAACATTGTATCTATAATATGAAAGTTAAAAATCCCACATCTTAATTGAACCGTCAAAAATAAGAGATTTGGTTGTTTCAACAAGAAAATTTATTTGACCCTGAACTACTACATTAAGTTCAGTTATGATATTTTTTGTTCAGTAAGCTCCTGGGAAATTGTTGTTTAGTTTGGTCCCTCTCATTTAGATATGATTATGTGGTACCAAATCATAATTGATTTGAGTGCCAAATCATCATTATTATGTGCTAAACAACTAAAGGAAAGAGAGACTTCATTACTAAATAGCTCCTAAAAAATTGATTTTTTTACCCAGATTATCATTAACTAAGAACATTTACAAACTTACTCTCTGCTAATTAAAAAAACCCATTGTTAGAAAACCTCTAGTGATATCCAATATGTCTCACAGCCGCTGTCAGTATTTCTCAAAAAAGCAGAATCAACTGTAATCATTGAATCTGCAATAGCAAGGTTTCAACGCATATTTACTTCATCAGCACAAATATTTATAAAATACAAAATTCTACCCAAAATTGAAAACACTGGTACCATTTTACCATAACAACATATGTCAGACAAAACCAAACCAAACCACAAGCATCACAATGTATCAACACACATACTGTCAAGCTACAAAAGACAACTAAACAAAAGTGTGTAAAACAACTACTATAGTTTATAAAATCAGTCTTCTATCATAGTTTTATGGGAATCTGTCTGGAAAGCATGTTTTAATCTGCTCTTTTAGCGCTCTCCTGCAGCCATGCTCCACTTATAACGAGCTTTGGGAGGAGCTTGAGCAAATTCGAAGGCTGAGCGAAAATCACGAGAAAAGAGGGTGGCCACAAGGCAGAGTCCGGTGTCAGCTGATTAAAGTAGCTGTTTACAATTGCGAGAGAACAAAGATCAGTGTGATTCAATCGTTCAGTTTGAATGCCTATTTGCAGAATCTGATGCCAAACATGGCCTGGTACGGACTTAGCCTCCATTTTTGATCTTCCAAGTTGCTTCCTCTTATTTGGTTCTCTTCTCATCACCTAATCGCGAGTGTCAGTTGAATTGGGGAGTAGCGAATTAGCGATTAGCGAAGCTTCGCGATTTTGTCATTTTGCTATGCTGGAGCCTGTAGCTGAGCAAATTCGCATCCTCTGAGATATCTCAACTTTGCGTGACTTTATGGAAAATCTCAACATTCAATACGTTCTGCACGAATCTCAAGGCACAAATAATACTGGCCCCTGCGCTATCCCCAAGTAGGCACCTGACACGTTCGGTCACGCAAAAGTTGAGATATCTCAGAGGATTACGCCCTCTAGCTGAGCTGCCTTGCTTGCCGAAAAGGGAACAGAAAAAAAACACAGTGAGAGTATGGGCCTTTTGTAAACGAGGACCCAATTCCTATGCGTAGGCCTATTGGGCCTCGGTTAACTGCGGATCCATTTGCAGTTGCCCATATGTGAAGTAAGGGAGTCGTTCATCGTCGGTCTCCTCTCCCCTCTCCTATCCCCCAATTCTTCTTCGTTTCCCGCCTTTCCCTTGCATTACAAACCCTAGTTTGTTTTTGACTGAG